>OY727107.1:20969429-22219429 GCA_963402855.1 Ormia ochracea | reverse complement strand
AATAAAAAGATTAAATGGGTTTGTGTACTTCTTTTTATTGGATCCATGTGTGTGGAAATCCATTGTATAAACTCTAATATCAATGTTATTTCTGAGCTGGGCACTAAATATCTTTTCTTTCTTAAACATTCCAGCAACAATTAACACAAGCGATATTGAAGCATTTGAGAAAACCTTTTTAGCCTTTTTTCATATTATTTTTTTTTTATAGAAAGTGTTTTCAGACTGAAATGCTTTTAATAAGAAATTCGTTTTAAGTTGAAAAGTTAAAGAGGTTATAATTATGGTCGGAGTCACCTAGTGATCTCGGCCATTTGTGTTGTGTCACGTTATTACTATTCAGCCAAGGACGCGCTTAAAAGTGGTGCATAACTCAGTTTATATCAGCTTTCGTGGATATAAATTTGCCGGCGAAAATTGAGTTGCTCTTGGCGGAGACGTGCTGCAAGTATGTAAGGTTGGCCTACCCTGCTAGCATCATGTTCTTCGGCTATAAAAAAATTGTCTAACGTTGTCACATTCCGTCATTATAGCAAATGTGAAAATTCTTCTGAGCCTCTCTGTACAGCAGTTCAAAGTGAAGACAGAATAATCTTTTAATTCAGATATTTGCACACTACGTTTAGTTCTTCCGTTACTTTTACACATATATGTTAATATTACGCTTAAAAACATCGTTAGCAATTTGTGCTTTAACTGTCTGTGCCAGATACTGGTGGAAAATCTTGGTAGTGTTAAGTCAAAGGCTGTTTACAAGTTTCTGCTTTGTATCAGTTGAACTTACTTGGGAACGTGTTTGTGTAGTAGTGCCTGGTGGCGAGATTTATAAATTTAAAAAATTAATTTTTCATTAACGATTTAGCAGCCTAAGCACAAGAATCAAGAAGGATTTTCCTTGCAAAAGACGAAGCACTTCCTATTCGATTTATATTCATTGTTTACATCCCTTTTCATCCAACCATCTGCTTGGCTTATATTTTTCTTCTTTTCTCATTTGACAACTCTTAATCCTCAAGAAATCTTAAGCATTTGCAATGACAATTTGTTAATATTGTGTGGATTGTTTTTATCTTTGGGATGGGCGCAATGGCAAGGCTATTATTACAAACCACATTGTTACACCCATCCCCTTTTTAGCTATGCAGTCATGCCTACAAACGTACACACATACCCACATGCACACATGCTTACAAGATTGTCAAGAACAGTTCCATATGCCTGCATACAGATTTCGGGTCTATTATTAGTGTTATAAAAAATTCAGCAATATTTTGGAAATGTTAATGCTGCTGAAAAGCCTTGCTGCGGTCGCTTTCAAATTAAAATTATTCAGGGCGGCTGTATGTTTATTTGAAAGGTGGTTATTTTTTCCATTAAAAAGCTAGTTCATTAAAGCATACACGGACACACATACTCTTTCGCAGCTGGATATCATCTCCCTGCACAATGGGCTGAGTTGAAAAATCAATCTTAAAATATAATGCAGCTTAATTTGAATTTATAAATATTTATAGGAAAGTAGTTGGAGTTGTTCACAATTACAATTTAGCATATTATTAATAGCGGGCATGAAGAGAAAATATTAAGTTTGCGATATGAATTCATAAAATATTTCATTTTGACTTCATAACTATTTGATAACTTTTGAAAATACGAAATCTTGAAATGTGATTTATTCCTTTATGATTTAGGTTGAGGCTGAATAGTTAATTCCTTACTTTTGACTCCCCTTGATATTTCGATATTCTCGGATTCTCCTTGGCTTCTTGTATTTAAAATTATATTTTTCATTAAACATTCATAAAGAGATTATAATATTACAGTGAGTTAAAAAAATTTTACATTTTTATTTTATTGCATTTTGCAACTCTTAAGGATTGGTCCACTGAGCAATGATTCTGAAATTGCATTCGTGTGCGAAAAGAAACTGAAATGAGATGGAATTAAGTATTAAATTATTAATTAAATGAACGATTTGCGAATAGTGTGATAGACTTGTAGCATATTTGCTAACATCGCATATAATATTTGCGTTTTAAATGTCAGCATCTAACCGCTGTAGGATTGTAAAAAGTGGCATCATTTTGAATTTAGTGTGGGAACAGAAACGACAGTTATAAATTTATTAGGGGAATTTTCTTTTCTAACTCCGTCTTCGTAGTGTCAGCTGAGACATTTTTTTCGATTTGATGATTTAATTTTTTGGAGATCTTTGATACAAAAATGGTTTTCTTATTCGATAAGCTTTACATAAGTAGTACTAATAATAAACTGTATCAACTGTACTGGAACTCACGCTGCTGGATGTGCTTATAAAATCCTACTCTTCAGTGTCGTTACTCTTTTCAATCTCACGTTTCATTCATTAAAGCAATTGAATAATTTTTAACATTTTGTTTTCACTTTAAAATGATTTTTTCACTTCTGTTTCTATACAAATTATTTCATAGAATTGCTTTGCTAGAAATTAGTCAGATTTTTTGTGTTTTTATTGCAAAGTGTGCCCACTGTGCAATATCACTCTAAATGTTTTATTACATTCAACTTTATTAATTTAAGTCATAACTACTTATTTGTGGGTTCCTTTGGTTACCTTTTTATTATTGCAAGAGGGTGGCTTTATGATTTTAAGTGAAAGGGAACTTTTATTTTCCAAATTAAAAGCAAATAATTGAGGTGTCCAGGTTTCGGTGACGGCAGTTAATTTTGCTTGCGGCTGTAAAGAGACTTTTCGGTTGTCAATGAGTCCTAAGCATTTAATACGTTTCAAAATGCATGTGTACTTAAAGGATTTACATCTTCTTTAAACAAAGTAAATGTGAGGCTGGGCCATGTTCAACACGTTTGTTGCCCAAATGTCGTCGTCCTGTTGATGCGCACATCCTTTGCTGAAGAATAAAATATTCATAATTGGAAAAGGCATATTTCGGTAGAAAATTTTCATTTCTGCTATGAATTTTAATTTAATTTCATTTTTTTATTTTTATCCATTTTTCTGTTTATTAAACATTTTTTCTTGTTGCCACAAAAAAATTGGCGGTAACAGGATTAAAAAGTTTTTGCTAGACAACACCTGCTGCTTTTATATGATTGCTATAAATTTATGTTCATGTTTTATTGCTTTAATATTGCTCTAAGTTGGCGGTTACTTTCTTTTATTAATTTTTTTTCTTGTTATTTTACAAAATCAACCTAAATTTGCTCTCACTGTTGCTTTTTTATTTTAAAAGGCACATCAAATCCATTAAAGGCAAAAATTTAAAAATAATTTAGTAAAAATTTATTTATTAAAACATTATCTATATTCTTTTTTGCTTTCAAACTGAGAAATATTAATTTGTCTATTTTCTTTCAGGTAAGTGCAGTGCCAGCAATATAAATAAATTAAATTGAGTTATAACTTGGAAATAAATCCTGTAAGTTTTTAAAAAAAATTAATTTTATTTCTGTTCATATTAAAAAACAATTCTGTATTAAAAACCAATTCTTTTCCATTCCACATGGTGAGTAAATTTAGTAGTTTTGCTTTACATTTGGAAATATTAGAAAAAAAAGTTAAAACTTTTTGGCAGAACAGCATGTTTGGAGAATAATAAGAGTGTCTTGCAGGTTGGCTTGATCAATAGTTCAATTCTAATTAAACAGCCACAAGAAGGAATGATTTTTGTACCAAATTTTTTAGTTCAAAGAGGAACTGGCAAGACATTCCCGGAGGTTACTCTCGTTTGCGA
Source organism: Ormia ochracea (assembly GCA_963402855.1). Lineage (NCBI taxonomy): Eukaryota > Metazoa > Arthropoda > Insecta > Diptera > Tachinidae > Ormia > Ormia ochracea. The sequence goes on along the minus strand of OY727107.1, from coordinate 22,215,698 downwards.
TGCGTTAGAAAATGTTCGCAAAATAAAATATGTAGTACTCTTGTTTGCGTTTACGCATGTGTCCTAACGCATCTCATTCGCGCATGCTTGGTATCGCCGTCTCTGGTTTGCAAAGCAAATTAATTTTGTAAAATAGTATGGAATCACAACAGATATTCATCTGAATGAATCGTACGACTATGTAGTGTAGTGATGCATGCATGGCCTTAAGAAGCAAATAAAGACGTTTTTGTTGAAGGCTTTCAGTCATCCCCCATCTTGCCATTGATTGTGCTGGAATAATAAATATTTGGCATCATGCCAAATTCCATTTTAATTTCTTCACACAAAATTTTTTTTTGACACCAAAATCACTTGATATTAATTATTACTGACCCACTATTTGATGTTATAATAACGACTACATCGCATATTAAGTTTCAGCCTTATGTGTTGATGTACTTATGAAGCTGAGCAGTTGCAAACGGGGCATTCATTGGAGCGATGAATTCAGGATAAATACAGAAGCCTTTTCTCAGCTCGTACTCGACATCGTTTCATTTGTAATCGAAATATGCTTGACAATTTATGAGCCATGTAATTGTCAGCATGTGTAAACATGAAATTAATTTAATTTTTTTTTTTTTTGTTTTTGCGTGTGATGGAATTGACCAGCAAAGTTTGCTGGAAGTGCTTGTCAGCAAAATGCATTAATATTTGAACAATAAATTTATCAATTTAAATATTATATTACTGCGCATATTGTATGCAAGTATGCAATTAAATATTAATTTCAACAGTGTAGGCAAATTTCAATTCAAAGTTTAATACAACATTTTATTATGACAAAGCGGCCTACATGTGGGCAATTCAATGATGCAATTTGTTGCTTCAGACTACGCTATTGGGTGGTATTTTGTATTTCTGCCATACTCGAAGATCGTGGTTTTTATTTTTTTATTTTTTTTGGAATTACAATTAGTAGGTGTACTATATTTTGTGACACTTCTAGTCAATTAATTGTCCCAAATTCCCAAATCGTCCAAACTTAATACTCAGCAGAGTACTCGTAGTTACTTTTTGTTTTAAAACGCAATACAATTGATTTTCTAGATGTATGACACCTCAAAAAATATACAATTTTTATATATAATTTTAAATAAATGAAAATTGTAATATTTCACTGAGTTCTAAGTTTGGGAAATTTAGTGCCTTTTAATAAATACAATTTCAAAATATTGTGAAATGTGTTGGCATCATTGCCAATAGAAAACACATGTTTTTCAAAATTTCATTATTTAAAGACTTTTTGTGTTTAGAAAAAAAAATAATGAAAAAATTCTTTTACAAATTAATTTCAATTTAATTTAAAGGTAATATTTATTAAAATATTGTGCAATATTTTATTTTAAATAATTGCTTAATGGGGGAAAAAATAAAATTCGCTTTGCAATAACATAAACAATAATCTATATATATATATATATATAAAAAAGTTGCATTGTATTTTTAATTGGTGTTCTCTGGAATGCGTGAACCGATTTTGTTTCACCAAAGTTCATATGAAAGGTGACGTCAATACCAAGATTTTTATGTAAAACATTAAATCAAACTGCTTGGAATGCTGTAATGGACCTTTTGTCCAAGGTCGCTAGCTTTTGAATGCATGCTATGGCTGATATGATATTGATATTCTTAATAATAATCGCATTATGCAACTAATTTTGAATAAATAAAATTTCAATTACTTCATATATAATTGGTGTATCCAAATTTTGTAATACTAAATGGTATGAACGCACAGCAATTTGGGGTGTCAATCACGTAATGCTAGAAATCTTGCGGCATGTAGAGCATCTCAAAGTGATGAACAGCGTGCAAATCATACTTTGGCTGCTTGAAATACCATCTCACGTGGTAGGACTCTACGAAATCCGGTTCCACGTCCGTATGTGTTTGTTCCTCATTCCAAACTTTCAATTGGAGCAATGACTACTGTTTCAGTCACTGCAAGGCATTTGAGTTTAAACATGAGGTACCTGGATTGTGTTGTTTAAATAGACAAATTAAATTACCAGTATTTAATCCACCACTAGAGCTCTTACATAACTTGATAACTAGTGGCACACCAATTTCAAAGTATTTTCTGGCAAACATACAAGCACATAACTTGGGATTTCAAATGATTTCATTCGGAGCGAAATTTATTATTCGGCATTATATATTATGACAATTTTATGCCAATGTTCAAGGTTTTTTTGGTTTTTTTGATGTTCATTTACATGATCGTGAAGCGTCCTATTGTGAAAATTTCAATCTGCAATAGATTCAAGGCCAAGTTTACCATCGACTTCGTTCTTTGTTACCCTTTTCTGATCAAAGATATTAATTTTTGCAAATATACTCTGTGGTTAACTCCACCGTGGAAACCGATTGTTGTTGTGATACTTTATTAAATTTGCGGACAGATATTATAGAGCATTTGCAGAATATGTTGCATATGTTCCACTTAAAAAGCAATTTAGAAGCGTTCGGTAATTCAAAAAGTTGGATAAAAAATCATTTTATATGTAATTTAATATTTTATTTAGCTTTATATAATTTCATGTAATCAATTAGAAAAAGTTATAAGAAATTGATACAATCAGTCGAACACTTTAAGGAATATTTATGAAGCTTTTTTATTTATGACTCCCATTCAAAGCCACAGAGATCTGGAGATCAGATTTATTTCCAAATTAAATTTTTATTTTTGTAGGCCAATAAATTTTTATCCTTGCTTAGACTTTTTCGATAATAAATGAAACGAATGAAATTGAATAGGATGGACGGAATAAGTTCCATTTATTAGATCTCCCATATAGAAAACAGTACATAGTTGGTCTCTTCTATGAACTTAATAAATCAATAGAAAAATCTATTAGAAAAAAAAAACAAATAGAGTTAGATCCTTTTAATATTACAAGAACGATATGAAACTTCAGCTACGCGCATACTTTTAGATCTATCTATATATATTCTATATAGTTTATTAAACTTAATAGCGTTTAATAACTCCTATCAGTTTACTTTCTATTCACAAATTATTTTTATTCACAGTAAATATTATCCAAATAAAGTTAAAAAAATATATTTACAAGAAACGCACACTAGAAGAGAAATTGCTTAACAGTTATGCTTAATTTCTAGCAATAATTTCACCTGCCAAAACGTTTTAAAAATATACGCTTCAATAATAAGTCGAGTTCTGAAATTTATAAGCGCCACTGTGTAATTAAAATTACATGAAATTATTTATTGACAGTGAGCCATGTTAAATTAGTTTGTGTGTGACAGCGTCAATACTTCAATAGCAATATAGCGTTCCACTTTACCATACGGGCAATGTACGAGTATACACAACTGTGTACAGCAGATTCGTAAGCGGCATTAATAATAAAAATAAACGAACGCAGAGATTTTCTTTCATTTTTTACTAAGAACAGGGTGGTCCAATCACGAGACACGATTTTAATTGTCAATCTAAACAACCGTATCATTTGCCAAATATCGCATCTCTGCCTAAAAAATATGATAATGTACCCCGAAAATGTTAGATTGTTATGACAAGCGTAAGTATATGACAATTTTCATCCGATTAGAGTTGCTTTTACTTTAATCAGTGTGGGATCAGCCACACCATTTGGATGTGATTTTTTAAAATCGGGTGATTTTCGTACGACAAGGTAGTACAGCGAAACGTAACCGTAAACCGTTACTTTTTCTGAAAGCATCGGCGATTGAGCTCGTTCTTACATGCGCAAACTTTAGCAATTCTAATTATTCTTAGTTTGGCGAATTGCGGCAATTCCTGTTCTTAATGAATTCACTGAACTGAAAGTTACATGCAACTACCATCGTGCATTATTGTTGGACCACCCTTTATTTCCTCTGTTGCTAATAGATGTAATATGTTAAATTTTTAAATTTTAATTTTTTTTTACGGCAGGATTTAAAATTAATAAATTTATGAATTCTACAAAAAATACAGATCCGTCAAGCACAATTCCTTAATCACAAGTTTCAGTCAAACAGTTTTAAATGAATTTAAAATATGACGACAATCCAGTTTTTTGGGGAAAATTTAGCAGCGATGTAACAAATAAATAATAATATAATGAAGTGACCCCAAAAAAGGAAATTTCATGCTAACCAAAAATAAGAACTCACCTTTACTGCAGTTATCAAAAATGGTTAACTAGAACTTTGGGATTTTTTGAATCCTGGTGAATGGATTCATGTCCTGTTTGTATATTTTGTGCTTTTCCGTTTGCTTTGAGCTCAATTTATTTCCATTTACTTAGACCATTCAAATTACAGGCCTTTAGGAGACCTGTCAACGACTCCTTAACACCTTTTTACAAAAACAATGAGTTCGTTCACCCCAACGTTCACACCTTTTATACAACATTAACAATTTCATTAATAACTCTTTCACAATTCATATTAATTCAGCGGTGATTGGCTACTGCGGTGGGGGGTGAAACAAACGAGGCTCAACATAGGTGACACTCTTATCCAAGCCCCCATGGTATAGGTAACACTAGTCGAGTCATTCAAATAAAGTTGATTTCAATATTCGAATCAAAAATCGGGATATTTTGATTGAAGTTCAATTGTGGTGAATGGCCTCTTCATATCCATTAAGCAATTTTAATATTGAATAAAAAGAATAAAAACTCCCAAAAATTTATATTCAGCTTAAATTTACTATTGAGGAACATCATATGGCATCGTTAGAAATATTTTTTTTAGCGAGATATTGCTTTTGAAGTTTCCAAGAAAATCGATGTAATTAATTTACTTACTTTCTTTCTTAATTTAAAATTATACGACATGTTCGAAAGAAGTAGCGAAAATCGCAAAGAATACAGAAACTAATTTGTGTTCACCAAAACGTTCTATGGTTTCGGTAAACGCCATGTTTAATGTTTAATATCATGCTTTTAGAACGCCGTTATGTTAGTGTTAAAAAAGTAACTGAACCCCTCTACTCAGCAAATTAAGGACTGGCTTTTGTGTCAAAATTGAATTTCATTGCGAATAAAAAAAAGTTTGATATTTAAAAATGTTATAAAAATTTGTTACAGAAAATAAATTTCTATTCGCTTTAAATATTTTCGTTGACTCTATTCTGCCATGTTAGTGTAAATAAGCTTCGTTGTTTGTTTTAATTATTCACAGATAATTTTTATTTTCTGCTGCTGTTTAAGTTATTTAAATGTTTAAATTATTTCAATTAGTGGCAAACTTAAGTTCAAATATTTAAACAGTCTACATAAAATATTTTAATTAATTTGTTTATTTATTTTTATTTATTTATACGCTTCAATATTTATTTATCGGCATCTGCGAGACTGCACATTTGAGTGCAAATCATGTCAACGACAGAAACATCTCCTCAATTGAGGTAAATCATTCCATTTTAGACACTTTTGTGATTATTGAAATTAATTTTAAGCATCGTTGTCTAACCATCGCACATGTAATGGGTGTTTTTTCAAGACACGACATTATGCTAGGCCACATTCTGGAAAATTAAAATTGAAAAAAAAAAATATCTGTCACATTACTTTTCTCATGCTTCAGCTAAGAAAATTTAAATATCGCTGGGAAAACACTTGGGGCGAACGACATATTTTCCGGTGAAAATTCGCCATGTAAATGGTTCCTAAAAATTTCAATATTTTGCCACAAATTTAACAGAATGTTAAAGAATTTAAGCAAATAAGAATATTTCTTAATTAAAAAATAAAAAAATGCACTTTATTTGGTAGAACTTTAGAAACCCAAAGACCGACATGAGAAATGTCTTGAAATTTTGGCAACGAATATTCGCGACTAAATATTCATCATCCGTTCTATTTGTGTTCAGGTAATGCTTCACTATCTTACACGGTCGTACCATTCATTGAACTTAAAATCTGATGTAGGTTGTAGGTGACATACTATCAAATTTGTTCTTTGTGAGTTGAAATAAATGCAACCCTGATCTCAATCGTGTGACAGGTAAAAAAATATGCCACATAGATGCACTTTTAGGACGCACCATACGCACACATGCCCTATGTGACAAATCGTACGATTGTGTGGGATAAAGAAAAACTTTTGCTTAAAACCGATAATGGGGTGAATTTTGTGACACATTTTGTTTTTTTTACTGCTGGACTACACTGAATGCTCCACTTCTTTCTCCTGATAACTCTAAAAAAAGGAAAGATGTTGGGTGAAATAAAATGAGAAGCATATTGTTTTATATGGCCAGATGAAAAAAAACACCCTCTACTTCTGTACCCAATCGTATTAATTTAAGTGTTTTTTGATTGAAATTTTATTTTAGTTCATCAATTTACAGAGGGTAAATATTGAATTTTGTCGAATTTAAAATTAAATTCATTTTACTTTCACTTGTATGCCATTTTAAATGGAAATTTATGTTTTGTTTCATTTTTAAGTCAAAAAATTAATATCGAAGTTAACATTAATGCATCTTTAAATTTTGCCAACTGAGATCGACTCAGATTTCTTAATACGCATTCCAGTAGTTATTTCGTCCTTGATTGCATGCCTTCCTGCTAGACCTCCCAATACTTGACTTTGACAATACATTGCAATGCTCTTTTGTTTTCTTACCTCATTTTTATTTACGATTTGTTGAGTTTCCTCAAAACTAATAACACACGCTAGTTGCTGTGAATGGCTCCACATGGCTGCTTGGACTACATTTTATGGCAATTGTTGTAAAAGTTTATGTTTATTTACTTTCTTTCATTGTTATTTTATTTCTCTTATGTGTTCGTGTGCTATTGGAAAGCTTTATGACCACAAGGCATCTACATGCCACTAAATGGCGTCAGCTCCAAGTACACAGGTAGTTGGTTATTCCTCGCCACATTTTCTGTCTTACTGTGTTAATCTTTTGGCTGAACTGTGCTTAAAGGTTTTCGTTATTGTTAAGAGCATTAGAGCGAGATGGCACGGTTTGAAAGCTTGTGTGATTACATTTTACCAGTCATGTGAAAACTATTTGCAAAGTATGTATATACTATGCAGCACAAAATTAAGACGCTGCATTAACACTGAAATGTTAGTGAATACTGTGAGGGAGACGAAATATTCCATTTTGCTTAACTATTTAAAATTATTCGATTACTGATCTGCTTCGACTCAGAATTCCATATTGGAAATGGTTTAATTTGTTTTCTTAATTCTTTGACAAGCGGCGCCTATCTTTAGAATGCCAAGGCGTTTGAAATCGGCATACATTAATGAAGGGGTTCTTAAAGAACGGCTGTTTCGCAAAAAATTTCTACGTCTTTTTCATCCAAAAACTATCTGAACTATCCTTGTTACTCTTGCATAATTAAAATTTATGTTGCAATTCCGTATGACTTTTTTCAAATGAAACTTGACATCTTGAAGGGGAAAAGGTGAAACATTACGACGTGAAGTATTTCGGTTACGACCGACTTCTAATGGCTGTGGGAACATTTTTGCTCAATCTCTAAAATAGATCTTTCCAAATATATACTAAAATCTGTAACCCAAAGTTAAATGATTTTATTTTGTTTATTATTATTCTGTAGAAAAAACTTGCAAAAACTAAAAACAACAACCGGCGCAGTTTTGACTACTGTCACGTTCTTCATATTCGATTTATTTGAAACGATCTGCATAATCATTATTTTTATTCAATTTGCGCCATTTTTATCTCATTCACTTGAATAATTTTCTTTCATTTATTAGACCTTCAGAGTTGGTTTTGTGGCCACTGTAATACACTGAAAAAAAGTTTCGAAACACAAATGGAGAACAGATAAAGAATAAAGAATTGATTTTAATTATAGCTAAAAGAATTGTAACAAAACGATCTAAATTTAAACGCAAGATTTATTTCGCTAACACTAGAAATATCGATAGAGAATGCATTCGGATTATTGAGTTTTTAATGAAAAGTTAAATATAAACATAAAATAAAGCCATTCGACAGCGGGCTTATTTATATTACTTTCCATGTTATAAATTTGTTGCTGTTGTCCGATATTCACTAAGAAAGATAATACTTGGATGGCTATTTACGGGACACTCGAAAATAAACAATGAAATTCAAATATCACGACGTAACATATGGCAAGTAAAAATTACCCCTCTAGCAAAAATGTAAAGTGTTGAAATAACGACAAATCGCGACCACATTCCATAAAACTTCAGCACTTTTGAGTTGTGGGGTATAGTAGTGGCGTTGCTCAAGAACAACTGAGAATACTGCCGTTTCTTTCCGATCTCTGGAATTCAGTATTCTGCGGGAATACCCTGTTTATTTAATAGTCTTAAAGTTCACCTCTTAACGAGAGAGCCTGTGTCTTTTTAGTTGTAATCATGAAGAAACACGTGTTAATCAATATCGACTCAACTCAAATTTTAATCATAATAAATTTTATCGTTTGCATTCCGGTCACATAAAATGTTGCTAAACATTTCGGCATGTTGAATGCCCCCCATTTCCGTTATCCTGTCAATGTGAAAAGCATGTGCTTGTAACGCTTCATTTGGAAAAATTTATTCATTTATTCATTTTTGTTTTATTTATTTATTTATTGAAATTCATAGAACGATGTTGTACACCGCCAATCCATGTAATGAGTTTTCCTTTTAAAACACAACATTTTTTTCTGCTTGTAATTTTTGGACTGTAATCGCAAACGTGTAAATGGGTTTTAGCGTTCAGTGTTCGCTTGTACGAATAAGCGGGCAATTGGATAAAGTAACGCTGGTATGGAATGCATGTTTTGTTTTATTTTGTTTTATTTTGTTTTATTTTGTTCTTATGTTGCTTCTGCTTCTCAATTCGTTAAAGTTCATTGTTCTTTCGATGATGTACGCATGCTGTCAGGAAGCATGGCTTAAATGCTGCTCTTGACATTAATCTCATTTAAATTCCAAATCATTAACATGGTTTACACTGAAAAATGTCATTTAAGTGTAAATTTTTTTTTGTTTTAATCTCCGCTTTTTCAAGTTAATTGAAAATTGAAAATTGAAAATTTTCAAGTTTTCTTTTTTTATTTCTATTTGTTATTTTTTAGTACTTGACAGATATGCAACGTCAACCCTCATTAATGTAGCCGGCTATCTCTGTATACGCTTACACACACACACACACACGCACATACTTAATGATCATAATGATGACGATTAGTGAAGTGTTTTCGTTTATAATGATGTTGTGCTTCCCTTCATAAATAATTTTCATTTCCATTTCAATTTGAGCAGTTTAAACGTTTAACGGAAATTCATATAAAATGCGACTGTAATTTATTTCTCGTAATTAATATAACATGACACTTGTGCATCATCATGAGCGATTATGTGCTCGTTATTGTTCTTTCATTATTCAACCATTTGTATTCCAATAGAACTCATTCATTTTTTTATTTTGGTTTTTTGCTATTTTCCACAAAATAAATTGACACAAACTGGGTTCGATGTTATTCTGCAATAATTGAAATTAAAGGCAAGAATGAAGCGATTATAATTATTTTTAATATTCACTGTACTCAAAAGTTATGTGTGAAGGTGGCTGCTGTATGACAATTTTGATTCTTTTAAATGATTGCAAACAAATAGTGCATGCAATTTAATCTGCAAGTGCAATGATGTCAAGAGACTTCATTGCTGTACGAGCATTTCTTGTTTACAAGTTGGTTTTTCATTCGGCAATGAAAATGGGGCAACAGAAGTCATTGGGGCATTTTCAATTGAGTAACTTTTTACAATCAACATTAAGGCCGACATGGTTTAATTGTGCAATGTTTGTAAACGATAGTGGTGTGTACTAAACAACAGATAATACCAGCTGGCTTTACAGGTGATCAAATGTTTGGATGCTGCTTTATTGATTCATTTATTTTAAAATAAAACATCTACTTGTTGATGACAATGCAAAGCGCTTTATTCTAAAGATCAGCGAGGATACCAAACAGCTCTATAAGCTTTCCCTTACCTTTATGCACGTATTTCCAATGGGAGAGGGGAAATAATCCTGCAGGTTACACATCAGATTTCAGGATACCATACTCCTCTAGAATATTATATCAAATTATCGCCAGCAGTTTTATAACTTCCAGTATACTTCTCTGTTGGATACATCTGATATCTGTACATGAGTTTGAATTACACAGGCGGAACAGTTATTAAGCTAGGGGATAATGGGCGAATTCTGCGTAAATAAAACCGATTAATAAATCATTGCAATTTTTCTTTCGGTGTGTTCCGTAATTAACATTATCGAGTTATAAAGCACAAGATGCACACTTGGTCTATTCATAGAACTAACTTTGCTCAACAGATAAGAAGGCTTCAGCCAGGAATTAAAGTGCCCAAAATTAAGTGGGGTTTGATGCGGAAACCAATTAAGGAAATGTTATCGCGCACATCCAGTCTCTTTGCCGACATGCGGAAATTCCATTATTGCTGTTTTCTTTTATTTTCAATTTATCTTAAATCGTTTTTGTACACTGTAGTAATCGAGTCCGCCATACCTGGGCTTGGAATTTGGCACACTGCCAAATATCTTTCCTTTTCATAAAGAAAACATTCAAATGAACCGCTGTGGAGATACTGGCATTTTAAGCAACGTCTAGTTCGCACTGACACGTGGTACTCAAGTGACACACTTTATTGAGTTGTAATTGTCATTTCACATTTTTAATTTAAAATTCTTCCAATCGCCACGCCATAAGCAGTGAGCTTGAAACGTGTTCATATTTAGCAACGAAATTTAAATCCTTTTTTGTTTCTGCGATTATTATTTTTCCCATTTAAGTGTTGCTCGTTGCTTAAGTTAAAGTTTGAGTTCGATTTTTACCAACCTCCAGGGCAGTCACGACTATTTCTCATTTTTACACTTGAGTTCAGAGGTTCGCATTCCAATAGTTATTTTGTTACTCTGCTAAGCAAACAAAAGATATCTTTTCTAGAAAAAGCACTCGCTATTAACTGCAGAAAAAATAAAAAAAAAAAAATTAAATAAAAAATAAAGAAAATAATGAAAACAATCAAATGAGTCAACCGGCGTCATAGTTTTAAAAAAGAAAATGCTTTTGTGTTCAAAATGTGTGGGTGAGTTTAACATTCGGAAAATGTTTTTGTTCGTTTGCAATTTTGTTAAGAAAAAATGAGAAAAATAGAAAAAATCTGCAAAATTTTTTTTTTCTGCAGCATTTGAAAGCGATATATTTTGTTTGTGAAAAGGAACGCCCAGGGATTTGAAAGTCCACGGAATGACAACAAGTACTACGGTTAGTAAGTTCATGACAAAAAACAACAGCGAATGCCACAACTGCAGTAATAACAGAAACGGCAGCAACACAAGTGCTGCATCATCAACTCGTAGAACTTGAAAAGTTAATGGCAGAGAAATATTTTTATACACATAAAATGTGGTACCAGAATGCTTTAGACGTTAATGCTTACACATGAATGAATGTGAATGTGAATGTGTGTGTTTTTATTTTGTTTAAGTTTTTCCAAACACGCAGCTTATTCTGAATAAAGGCCGGCAAAATGTTTCGCTATCAGCTGATTGAAAATACAAGTGCGTACATAAGTAATTCTTTGGGAATTTTTATTGTTTTCCCTACAAACTATAATATTTGAAAGACCGAAAATATTATAGAAAAACTAAAGTGTAAATAGTAAAGTGAAAATACTTTTTTGAACGCCAGTGTTCTATATAAAATTTAATTTTATTTTATAAATCAATAATTCTTTTTGAAAACGTTAGACCGTAAAGTAACTCCATGCATAGCCTCACGTAAACAGAAAATTGGTCACGGAATCCTGAAGGACTTAAATCGGGAACGCCTTAATGACTGCTTCATTTCACTCGAATTCATTTGTTTTGTCTTTTATACTCCTTGCTTGACAAAAGCCCTTGTAAAAATGTGGGGCCCAGTCAGGTCAGCTGAACCTAGTGACCAGCGGAAAGTATTTCGTCATTTTGAGCCCCATATCGTGGTCAAGTTATGTTACCAGTTGTTCATTTAGCTGTAATCAAGTGATGTTAAAACGCTGACGTTCTGGTTAGAAAAAATCCTTTAGCCATGTTGCTGTTCCACTCCGTATGTTTACATTCGGCATATGTATAAGCATCGGTTAGCCAAGTCTGCTTAGCTTATGGCGTTTTCTTTTCTACAAAAAAAAGCAACACTAATCGCAGGGAGGGAAATTTCGTTTTCTTTTCTCAAAAAAATGTTGCACTGTGAAAGGGTTGCGTGTTCTTTTATAAAAATCTTGGCCTTTCGCGTGGCACTTTTTGCCCTGAACAAATCAACAGGGCAGAAATTGCTCTGAAAAAAAACACATGGCTTTTATTCTTACACAGCGTTACCATACAATGTTCAAAAAAAGTCTTTTGAGTCGAAAGAGACAGAAAATTAGATTTTAATAATTATTTTTATATTCTACATCATATAAAACAAACAAAAGACCACAATAAGGCTGCTTATTTGTATGAGATATTAAAAAAAAAAATATTTATTTTCTTAAGCAGATGAATTAGCAATCTGGCAACTGAACATTTTTGTTTACACATTTCATAAAATATACATAAATGTTTTGTTATCAGCTGTTAAAAAAAGGCATTGCACTTTTTTCTAGTTTGTGTTCTTTTCTCGTTATATAAAAAATTGCATTTTCACAGGGCGGGCAAAACATTTTAAAAAGGCACCTTTTCACAGGGCAACATTTTTAATGTAGAAAAGAAAACGCCATTAGTTTGAATCAGATCTATGCATGTAAGGGAATGAAGTTGGCTGATGATCCCCTGCAACTTAGTGGCGTCGGCTTTATCCTCTGTGTCGGGCAACAATTGCACTTGCTTGCGTGGCTGCAAGCTAACGTGTCACGCTTATCACTTAAAATATTTATTAAAGGACAGTTTTCTTTTGCCATACTCATATGATGTACAGTGTCATGCACATAATTTGGTGTGTTGACTCTACCGTTTGGTCTACGATTTCTATATATTAAATATTTTTACTTTTTCCGCTTTGAAGTTCATGGGCCTCTTGCATTTATAATTTATGTTATTGTTATTGTTGTTGTTATTTTGATTTTTATGTGAAGCCTTAAAAATGTCAGATACAAGCAAATTTTATGCATGAATATGAAATGTACAAAAGGATAAGAGTCAGGCGCATATGTGTGTCGTTATTTAAACCTGCGATGGGAGAGACGTGCACATGAGGACTGGCAGGCAGGCAGGCACGATTATACTTTTAAAGCTTAAGCGAAGCTACCGGCTACAAATGAGGAAAATGTAATAAAAATACGTTTTCAAGTATTCTGCTCAAGTTGAAGTGTTGCAAACAGTTGAACTTTATTCTTGGAAAGAGGTGGCAAAAAAAAAAAATAAAAAAAAGTAAAAAGTTTGTATCTTATACAGCTCCCCACTGGCTATACAAAGTGAAATATTTGCATTAATATATGCATTAATATACTTTTTCCCTCCCATTTTGATAAATTAAAAACAAACGTAAATATTAAGCAGAAAGCAATTTTTAAAAACAAGCAATTGTCAGAGATACAAACAAGAGATTTTAGAATGCAGCTAAAAATTGATGGTGGAGCTTACAAGGATCTCATTGTGAGTTTTTGCATAATTCCTTCGTTTAAAATAATTGCAGCAAAATTGTACTTTTATACGCATCCGAGAGCGAAATTTATTTAAATTTTTTTAAGCTCGAAAATTATTTTCATAATAAAAAAACCCTCAAAGTTACTTTAAATCTCTTGCAGAATTTTTTAAAGTGCTTAAGTATAATCTACATGAAATTAATTGAAATCTTAAAAAAATTTTCAATTCTGAATTAAAATTTCTTTGCAGGCTTCTTAATGCAGTATAACGTTGCTCCTTTTAAGGCTGTTTTGCTTAAAACTCAAGTAATACATGGTACGATAATTTTATGGAATGCTTGTAGTTTTCCTTTCATACTTTCATTAGAATAAATGCATCCACCAGTGATGTTGATATGGATTCGTACACGTAAATATAATACGATTACGGATTACACCGTTTAAAATAGCAGAGAAAAAAGAAAAATAAATTACAAAGATATTGTGGATAGTAAGCCATTTAAAATACAGATAAAATATCTGTATGAGGTCGGGGTTGGCTCAATTTGGTTGTAAGGGAGTGCACTACCAATGTCTAAAGTAGTGGGTTCGATCCCTAAAAGCGAACGTAAAACTATATTAATTTTGATGTATTTTTTAAAATGCATAAAGTCTTGGACGCGATCCCAATGTGAATCGTCTATAAAATAAAAAAATTAAATCTGATGAATTTTTTTCATGAGTTAAATGTGGTTGGAGGGTTTAAGTGTCGAAACACTTTAACTCTTAAACAGTCACTTATGGCGTTTTCTTTTCTACATTAAAAATGTCGCCCTGTGAAAAGGTGCCTTTTTAAAATGCATTGCCCGCCCTGTGAAAGTGCAATTTTTTATACAACGAGAAAAGAACACAAATTAGAAAAAAGTGCAATGCCTTTTTTTTACAGCTGAAAAACAAACATTTTCTGTATATTTTATGAAATGTGTATACAAAAATGATCAGTTGCCAGATTGCTAATTCATCTGCTTGAGAAAAGAAATATTTTTTTTTTTAATATCTCATACAAATAAGCAGCCGCATAGTGTTCTTTTATTTGTTTTATATGATACAAAATATAAAAAAAATTATTAATATCTAATTTTCTGACTCTTTAAACTCAAAAGACTTTTTTTGAACATTTTCTGGTAACGCTGTGCAAGAATAAAAACCAAGTGTTTTACAAGGCAATTTCTGCCCTGTTGATTTGTTCAGGGCAAAAGTGCAATGCCTTTTGCACTGCGAAAGGGCAACATTTTTTAGAAAAGAACACGCAACCCTCTCACAGGGCAATGCATTTTCGAGAAAAGAACACAAAATTGCCCTCCCTGCGGGTAGTGTTGCCTTTTTTTGTAGAAAAGAAAACGCCATTAGCTTTTGCCATTAAACAATTTCTAATGACCATTTAAGCACATATAGGGTATTTTTTAGGCATTGTTCTGTAGTATTTCATTTGTTACCAAATAGCAAGTTCATAAGGCCAATATTGATATCAGAAGCAGTGCGCTGTGATGTTTCGGTGCAATGTATTACACATCAAGGGCTGCTCTTAGAAAAAGGAAACCAAAGTTGAAATCCTCAAATGAAATCAAGCCTTCGCACCAGTAAGTTTTCATTTCAAATAAAATATTTTATTTCACAAAAAAGAAAAAAAATTATAAAGTTATTTATTAATTACTATTTGGAAATGGTGTAAAAATTAAAAAAAAAATTTTCTCAAAAAAAGATAAACAGTATGATTGTTAATACTTTTCCTGCTCCAGTTATTATTTTTTTTTATTGCAACGAAAAAGCTTAAAAATGAAATTTCTATTGTTTATTCCAAATACGATTCATTAATTTTCATTTGCTGTGGAAACGAGCAGAGGGGAGTGTAAAATATTGTAGCGTGTCGGTGCATATTTTTGCAGCATATTTGATGTAATTTTAAAGTTTCAGATTATCAAACTTTATATGTATAGGAGTATGAGTGTAACTTTCAACAGAGTGAAACTGACACTTAAAGAAATTTTATATAAAGTTCTATTATTAAAACGGAAAGCGGTTTCTAAAACACAATACCTAAAAATTAAATAATTTAAAAAATAAAATAGAAATTTTATTAAAAATAGACAGCAATGTATGTGGTCTTGTTCACATAACCGAACCGAAACATGCTTAGAAGCTGAAATGAAAAAAACCAAACATTTTTTTATATCCCCAAATTGAATAAAATTTGTTTGCTGTGTAACTTTGAGTCCGCTTTTCAAAGTACTCACATCCTTTTTTTGGGAACAAGAAGTGGCACTTTGTTTTTGAGGACAAGGTTTCTAATTATTATTATTATTATTATTATTATTTTCGTTAAAGATGAAATCCAGTTAAAAGTATCAGTTTAACTACACCACAAATCAAATAGTAAAAACCATTTTTTTACTTTAAAATGTTGTGACTCTATCCTAATGACTCTATGTGACTCTATGTATCAAAAGTACACTGTGCGGCAAAGAAGTACAAATGTCAATTACCAAAAGCTTTTCTCCCATTGTATTTCGTTCGTGTCTGGTAGAATAACCATTTGGATGCGTATTAGAAAGTGCATTAGAGTGTGTTTTGTATGCGAATTTGTGTTAAATTACTTTCTGTGTTCCCCTACTTAAAGCAAACTTGCGTACTGCAGCAAATGAGTATAACTAAATTGCATTTTCCATTTCATTATAAATATTCATACAACTGCCAAACAAGTTGTGATAAATAGAAATTCTTGCACTCCCTCATGCAGACAATTGCGTAGGTGTGTGTGTGTTTGTTTACATGCATGAGTATTCCCACAAAACCGAATACTCGTGCTCATAAATGTATACTTTGGCTTGATGAATTGACGATAATAATAATGAAATATAGAAACACAAAAATTAACAAACCATTTTAAATGTCGGATTTTGTTGTAGTTGCCAATACGAGTGCAAGTAAAACGTTTGCAGCCAACTAAAGTAAATTTTCAGTTAGGGCTGAAAAGTAAGCAGGGCAACCTCATGATGATGATGATGTTGCTGGTGTTGCTATTAAAAACAAAACAAGCGATAAAATACTCTTTCGTCTCAACATTTTGCATCTGTACCGGATATAAACTTAATTTAGATTCATTAAAAGCACAAGCAAACCAAAAAAAAGTGAAAAGAACTACAAAAATAATGCAAAAATAAAATTTATTGAAGCAAACCTCAGCAAATGTAGGAAATTTTATCTAATCTAAAATCTGTTGAATAAGAACAGCATCTAAAGCCACAAGATTAGGAGTTGGCAGAGAGCAGGGAAGTCTTTACACGTAGAGAAAATGGCTTCATTATTACGACGCTATTTTGATAAAACACATGAGTTCGGGAGCGATTGGCCAGCAATCATAGAGGGTATTGCAACATTTTCGGCGGCTTTACAAAATGTTTCTTTTAAGAGAAAAGGGGAAATCTACATTTATTTTATTTTTATTTATCTTGGAAACGATTTATTGAAGAAGTGCAAAACAATTGGTTTGAGAAAGAGAGGTTGTTGTCCGGATCTGCATGGCTTCCTTTTACGATAATGAACATTGCAAAAGACATCTTTCTCGCGAAAATACAAATTAAAAAAACTTTTCATTAGAGCAACAACTCTAAAACGTCCCCTTAAAATGCATATTCCAAATATGGGAGACATAATAAAATTTTCTCTCTTGCTGTTACCTCTGAATGCCAGTATTGATAAATAAAAATATTTATTATGTACGTAACCAGTATTGCGGCTCCTGACTTCTCCGTGTACCAACTTATATTTATTAGAAAAGAAAAAAGCAAAAAAAGCAAAAAAAGCGGACAACTTGAGCTTTTTGTGTTTCCTTCAGCAAAATGTTCTTGTTCACTTTCGAGGTGGGTATAGTGCTTGATCAAACATGATGGGAAGTGAAACCCGCATTTTTGCTTTTTAAAAATAAATCAACATTAGCTGAAGTATATGCTGGAATCCATCCAACGTCTCTTAAGGGAAGAACTTAAAAAGTCAATTAAGATTTAAATATTTACTTTATGATGTTTAAGAATGTAAAAAGTAGCAGCACTTTATTTTTGAATAATTATTTGCTCGGCACCGCTACATCTTTTACTTCATGTCTACATCCTGCCTGCCATATTTTTAAAATGACTAATTTTCGCAATTAAACAATTTTTTAATAAATGTTAACTCCAACTCAAAGGATTGCAGTTCGCATTACATTTTCCGAAATTTTTCCAATAGAAATAATTGGTTTTTATTTTGCTGGTGTTTTCAGCGTTTAAAAGAAAATGTATACTTGTGCCTACTCGTAATAGAAAAAAACTAAAAAGACAGAGTCACTGGAAAAAAGATTGTAATAAATTTAATTGTGCGCTAGTCGGCGAGTAGACTGAACTTCTTTAATGTCTTTAAATGTCTTTTTTTGCCATGTACAATTGAATCAACAACAGCAGCGGAAAAATATATTTAATCTTTGAAAGAGTAATGTGTGCACACATTTTTCCTCCGACTCCAATTGCTACCGCTTCTGTTTATTTTAGGCTGATACATAGAAAAATGCTTGCAATAAAATTATATTAATTCTGTCTGGGGTCTTCCCATTTATAAACATTTTTAATACGCCAGAGTACAGAAATAAATAATCAAATGAACAGCAAAAATAGTAATAATTATGCGAAAACATTTGCCTAATCGCCTCTAAAAATAGAATGGGAGTATCAAGTTGAAAACGAGCGATGTGATACAGTCATACATTAGCGGAGGGTGCGTTTATCTTATGATTATTGCATTCAGGCTTGATCCTTACAGATATTCCAGTCAAGTATTGATTGAGGTATCTTTTGCCGCAACGCTGTTTGGTTTCGTTATCTGCCCAAGTGGTAATGCGTATACAGGTTTGCGGTGAATGCAAACCTGTATAAAAGAAAAGCTGTGAATTATTAAACTGAAAGAATACGCAGCTGCAAAGCCAGCAAAGACATTCATATCGGAGAATAAAAAAAATATGTTTCCATTATAAAACCCTGTTTAATTTGGATTTGACTAAAATAACGTCCAGCACTCGCCCAATACTGAAATTGTAATTAATTTGGTGTAAAGGGGTTCCACTGTAAATATAGAAATACATTTATTCTTCGCTTAAGAGTGCTGCCACAACAACAGCAAATGGAATAGTTCTCTTTTCGATTTTGATTTATGAAATACTTACGGATTAACTGATTAAAAATATTGAATGCTGTATTTGTGGGTACGTGTATATGCATATTTGCTCAACATTTATATTTTATCTTTGATAGAATTTCGGCAGTTTCATTAAATATGTTTTGGTATTGCACGCGTGTTGCTTCAGTTCCGCTATTATTTTAATTCGATGTACTAAAATCTATTTGTTAAGCGAGAGATTATTTCTATTATCGTAACTAAAACTCAACAAAAATTAAAATGAATAAACAAAACCAACTGCAAAAGATTATGGGAAATAATTAAATATTCCAAAATGGAAAAGTACCATTTTACAAAATCGAATTTCATTCTGCGTTGTTGGTGTTACTTAATAAAAAATTTCAGAGTTTTAGCAACGGTTGCTGAACGCAACTATTTAATTAAAATCACCCTTCAAAATAAATTCATCAAAATGAGTTTTCAACGACAAACATTTTAAAGCCAACCATGTTTTTTTATTAGTCTGGCTGGTGTTCATTTAATTTAGACGTTTAGACGAGAATTCCTTAAAGCATACAGTAATTGAAAAAGAGAAGGACAATTTTTTGTCACGATGTAGTTTGAAGTGATGCGTACACGATCCTATAACCAGATTTCTTGTATGTGATTGTGCTTTTCTTTTTGTTTTGTTCTAAACTCTTTTGCGTTTTAAATTTGATGTCTTTTATGCGAGCTCTTAATTATTTATGTCGTGAATCAAACTTTTGTCAAGATTAAATTGTTTTTGATTTGTTTGTTGGTTTTTTTTTTGTGTTGCGTTTACCAGAAGAACAGGTACTCTATCACATACTTGCAGTCTTCAAAAATGTTAAACAGTTTTCCCCCTAACACTTCCTCACTACCTGTTCTTTCTTCCATTGTCGCGAAAGTGATAAGATGTGAGCAGAAAACACGTTACGAGAACTGAGAACTCTTTCAAAAGTTTTCATGAAAGTTCACTCCAGTTACTGGCTATACTTTGAGAGATTGAATTCATTGAATGTACTTCACATTCACGAGTAGGATTCCTTGCTCTGAGCCATACGCGGACGAGCAGAGTCATGAGAGTGGTATTCGATATTTAGTCGGAGAAAGGAATACGAAGAGTAAAGAGTCAAGGTACAGCGAAATATCTGTTTGTTTTCTAAAATCAGATAGTTTCACTGAGTATTATTGTCAATTGTAAATAATTTCCAACTATCAATATACCAATAAGCAACACGCATATGCATGTACAAGATTATCAGGAAAATTTTCACCCATCCGTCCTTTCGAATTGCTCTATTATTAAACGAAAAACTTCCAGTTCCTAACTCCGATAGTTTATAAATCACGAACCATTTGTGATTATCAATGCGCATGCGCATGCGCTACTTTCCCGATTCTTTAATT
The DNA here is from genome assembly GCA_963402855.1 of Ormia ochracea. Lineage (NCBI taxonomy): Eukaryota > Metazoa > Arthropoda > Insecta > Diptera > Tachinidae > Ormia > Ormia ochracea. The sequence goes on along the minus strand of OY727107.1, from coordinate 22,195,427 downwards.
CATCCATTGTTGAACTCTCGTGCGTGATTATTGCACTCAATTTACGTGTCAAGAATATCAATCAATCAATTCAAATTTCTCAATAGTTGTACCTTCCATAATTTGATTGCAGTCCTCTTGCGATTTCGTACTTCATCCATAATCGGTGTCCATTCCAACCTCTTTAAAACACTTCGCTTTTTATTTCATATGATAAATAATTTATGAAACTGTAAATAGCAAAAAAGCCATTCCATCTCTTCCTAATTAATGAAATTGAAAGAAAAAAGTGTGCGACTGAAACTCAATTAAAAAACAATATTTACTGCATTTTTTTTTTGCAATATTTTTAAATGATGCACATCCATGCAAGCGTGCATGCTGAGTATGGCTGTGTGTACGTGGTAGTGCTGCAAAAACTTTGCTACAAAGCTAAGTCAGATACCAGGGAGCGAGCTGATGCATGAGCAACTTTAAACGATATTACTGGCATAATATATTTTTTAATTTTTTTTTCAAGCAAAACAAAGTTTTCATAATGAACCAATACATCTGTGTATAGTAGTAATTTATTTACTGATTCACATGTAGATTTCACACACACACATATACGTGCAATCTCACACATATTGGAGATAAAATTAAGTTGACTAACAGAGAAAACGTTTACTTCTAACGTTTAATGAAGTGTAAGCACATAAATATTTTGTGGAGTATTGAAGTCGTCTACTTGGAGCCCGTCTGCTGTTGACGCCTCTTGTTGTCATCTTTTAAGTTGTTTTTTCTGCTTTGGTTACATACATACATACAGTTTATCAATTGTTGTTTGTTCAAAACTTTTATCGCAATACAAATACACATACCCACAAAATATGTACCGATGTACGAGGAGTGTTCAAAAAGTAAATGACCTTTCGTATTTCCACAGTCAGAATTCATTTCATCTGGTCTTTAATGATTTAATGGTCACGCAAAAAACCCACACATTGCAAACTGAATCATTCCTCCTGCCTTCTCTGTTGTCACATACATGAAGTATGCTTCAACTGTTGTACATGCTTACAATTTCGTAGCGTATTCAGTGCAGAGAGTGTCGTGCAAAAATGTGTAATTTTACCAGAACTTTATTTGTAAGTGCACTGGGTTCGCTCAAAAAAAGACGCTGTAAGAGTTAGCACACTGTCAGTGCTGATTCTGCTTGATGAAAATCAAAAAAGTTTTATATTTTAATTTGACCACTAATGGTTTGATCGTCTCCAAGGATAATTGACAAGTTTATTTACCTGTTAAGCGAAAAGCACTTACACATATGAAGAGATTGATATATTGTTTTAAAACCAGAACTTTAAACGAACATGCAAATGTATGTTTGTTAACGGGCGAATATGCACTGCGCTAATAGTAGTACTGAATGGTCATTGTGGTGTATTCGACGAGCCAATTTTATCTCGCAACGGCTTAGAACCAACTTCTTAGATGAAGTTCGACATGATGTCATTTTGGAGAAGTGTATTTTTTGAGAAAATCCGAGAGTCACATTACAATATTGCCACTAGAACAATTTGACAGAACAAGATTTGCCGTTGCTACCTATAGGAGAAAGAAAGTCATTGTAAACTGCCAGGACCTTATTACATTGGGGAAAATATTTTGTAATTATTCCATTTGAGAAAAAATCAGCTGTTTAGTAAAATAAATTGAAATAAAAACAAAATATATTAATATTAATATTTTGTGTGGTTATCTTCCATTTGACGTTGAACTCTATTTTCTGCAGAAGAGAATCCGCAAGTAGACTCTAACCAGGCTACCAAGATTCAATTGGTGATAAATAAAACCGGTGATAAGTAATGGAATAGAATATTAAATTATTCTGCCTTAAGAAGTGCTGAAGCTTAACAATGCCGGTTGTTCCAAAATGTCTCTAATGGTACACAATCGCTAGATGAATGTTGATGTGATCCTCGTATGCCATTTATAAGTATTTACAATATGAAATGTGAAATGTGAAATATGTACTCACAATCAGCACATACTTGGAAATGCTTGCATACTTATACTCACAATTATATGTGGGGATATATGTACACGTAGAAAAAGGAATTGAAATATTTATGCATGTGTGTATGTGGATTAAAAATTGGATTGTTTTTGACATTCTACGAACAATGAATACATCCTCGCTAACAATAGTCAATAGTTTTTTATCCTTCTCCTAAATGTCGCTTGTCTTTGCTTTGACGAGAAAACAAATGAAAATCTTAATTAAGAAATTTTATTGAAATAGGACATTCATTAATTTTCAAACTTTTTAATGCCTTCAAAATAATATGACTTCATAAAAGGTGTACGAGTGCGGTCCAAACATTCACTTTAAGTTTAAGTGAAATATAAGCAGTTTCAAAAATTCAATTCATTTTTAGTAGTCAAAATAATGTTAATTTTGGGTCAAAATTTGGCTGTTGCTGGCTAAAGTAGTAAGAGGCGGAGGTCGTGAGTGCGATCCCTATCACTTACGGTCAAAGACAAGCTGTAAATAGTTCTGGCCTTCACAAATCGTAAAGAACTCATACCCATGACTAGAAGACTACTCTACTATTCATTAGGCTACTGTGCTGTCCATTATCCTACATGGATCCGTAGCAAATATTGTATTTAGCCGACTGGTGGTAAGTTTTACAGAACTGAATAACTACTACTGATTACTTGAAAAGAATATCATAGTCTCAAACGGAACAAAACGAAATCTATTGTTTTCCTATTTCCTCAAATTTTCTCTTAATATTCCACTTAAGTCATTGAAATTTCAGAGAATTGCGGTCCAAACATTCACTTTAAGTTTAAGTATAATATAAGCAGTTTCGAAAATTCAATTAAGTTTTAGTAGTCAAAATGATGTTCATTTTGGTTCAAAATTTGGGTGTTGCTGGCTAAACTAGTAAGAGGCGGAGGTCGTGAGAGCGATCCCTATGACTTACGGTCATAAAAATTTTTTTTTATGAATTTTTCGCCTATAGCCCTTGTATTAGTGTGATGAAGGCATACCCATTCGCTATTTCCGTTCAGTATTCACTATCCTGCACAGCTGTGTGATTTATTCATACAGAAATCTGACTTATCTGAAACCTACTTTAGAAATATGGCGTTGTAAATGATCCGCTAATCCTTCATGCTTTCAAAGAAACAGCAACATCATGTATAAAATAATCATTTTAATAGATAGGTTCAAAATTTATTTTTTCTGTCCAGTCAAGCGTCTTGTCTTCTTTTACGCCACCCTGTTTACGTTTGCATATGAATAGAGAAGTCTCTCTTTTGCAAAACACTCCTTAAGCGGCAGAAAGTATGCAACACGGCTTTCTTATAAAGTCAACTAAAAGTTTGGCTTGTGGTTTTATTTGACGCGGTATCAAACCACATCACTGCAAAGTATTTGGAAGGTTTTTAACTTATTTTATTCGTACAGGAAAGGAATGCCAGCAATTTTTAGCAGCACTTTATTCCATTATTATATGGTATAATTTCAGGCAAAATAAAAAATTTTTTTTTGTCTGTGGTTTTAATACCATAGAAAAGCTGAAAGCTAGAAAAAAAGGTGAAGCACACACCTTAACTAATTACTCCCGGATGTGTGCTGTTGTTCACACGAAGCAATTGCAGCTTGAACTGAAAATATCTGCTCGCAAAAGAAAATATTTATGTACATGCATGTTTATAAATGGTTTTGTGATAGCCCATAAATACAGGTGTATTTTACTCTACTGTTTCATACTGGCGCACAAGTTTGTAATCACGGATAGTATATTAACCCGAAAATGTCGGCGATACATGCATATAATCCTGGATGATACTCAACTGGAGTAAAGCAGCAGCAGACAAGCTGTGATAGTGGCATGTCGACATTTATACAGCATTTAAGTATAAATGAAAGAACGTAAGAACGAAGGAACGTGCAGTTTATCTTTAATTACAACGTGTGAAAATTATTATAAATTCCACACACTTAAACAAACTGTGACGACCTAATTTTCATAACAGAAAAATCCATTTTTTTATTTTCTTTGCTTGAATTCAGGTTTTTATATCGTATCCTTTTTGCCATATTTGTGGGACACTAAATGTATAAATATTCATGTGAATATTTGTATGTGTGGGTGAGTATATGCCTGACTATGTTGGCGTATCCCAGTTTCACAAGTGTATTTTATTTTCAATTCATTCTTATTCTCGTACTTCTGGTGCGTGTATTGGTGTCTGAAGACACACTGTTTTTAGCTTAATTCGCAGGTAGTTTTCTATTGTTGTGGCCCAGACACGGTACGAGTATTCCAAATACTCGTATCGTACATGCTACACCCAACACCCATACTATCGCAAATATTTATGCTCATCTGTAAATGCATGTAGGGATGTGTGCTTATAAGGCAGCGTTAAAGTACGTTCTTTGTAAAGAGAAACATAAAATGCATTTGTGCCTTTAAGTAAATGTATTCGTAGATATTTTGTGCAGCTCTGTGTAAAGTTTTCTTGCCGAGAAATAAAAATAATACGCTTATAAAAGTTACAAATAGCAAAAAAGAAAAAAATAATAAAGAAAACACTGTTTTATAAAATACACCTTTATATGGGGCACGTAATTGCAATATACGTGCAGTAACTGCATGCACACAGAAGCCAAATAGCAACTGTAACTCGCAAGATAAAGTTGCACGAAATGCAGCCAATTTTCATTATACACCCACAGTTAAGCTGTGGCCATAAACGGAGAGAAATAAGTTAATGTTAAGCACCATGGGTCAAGCTTTTCTATCTGGGCGTATATAAAACATTTAGATAAACCATTTAATTAAAAAACTCTTTATTAAGTTTTATTGGGAAATGCAAATTAAAACTGAAACTGCTGCGACTACTGAAAAGTTGTTTGCCAGTGGCAAAAAATAAACTATTCCAAAGGATAGCAATTCCATCTGTAATGGCAAAATTTTATTCAACTGAGCGGATCGTCAGACCTTAAATAAGTGTGGCAGTGTGCTGAGTGATTTCTAAACAGCAAAATTAGACTTTTTCCATAACAGAAATGTGCAAATATTTGCATAAAGATTTTTCCAGTATTCGAATAAAATAGTTACGTTCACACCTTTTGCATAAACTTTTACTTTTGCTGTCATTCGTTTAAACTATTTCTTTTTCTTATTTACAAGCTCGACATTTTATTTAAATAAATGGTGTACGCAGACTTTAAACACTTTATATTGAAAGCAGTCGTTCATTTATCAATAATCCACCCTAGAAGGCTATTTTCACTATTGACAGAAAATCGCATGATGATCGCCGGATATATTCCAGAAGTTTCCGGTTGTAAACGTTATTTCAAGGCAAACAAAATTACTCAATAGAATTTAAAGCTGGCAATACCATTTTAATAGTGCTTACTTTCACAGTGAAAGAAAAATAAGTCACAGAAACTCCAAACACACACACTAACCGACATCGCGGTGTTTGTATGGTGTTGAATGACTATAATAACAACAATAATAAACACAATAGAAATAATCGTTATTGCCAGTGGCGGAGCATTTAAAATTAAACTTCTCAATTACTATTAAGCTACACAATTGTTTATTGCACAAATTAACTCGATGCCACTTGAATTCCATGAAATAATTCGATTAGGAAATTGCAAGTGCAAGAAGATCCTTGTTGATGATTAAAAGCTTAAAATATAAATTAAATATTCGTGAATGAATTGTCGGAAAATCTTTAATGCAATTAATTTAATATGAAGAAAACTTCTCGTGCAGTGAACTGGGAGAAAATAAATGAATAAAATTTGAATACAGAGAAAACGGATATTTGAGAAAACTTAAAGAACATTTTTAAAATAAATTTCAAAAATATACATATATATTTTCGAAAGTTGCTGCTAATAAACATCTCGCAAAGTAATGAATTTGCATTTGAACTCAAAGGATTGCTGACAACGAATAATTAAATCTATTATGAGTAAATAATTGAAATTAATGTACTTTATGGACAACTTGAGTGCTTATAATATCAAAGGAAAATCCTTGCGCAGGTAGAGCCGTGCTTTTCTATTAAATTTTATTAAATAAAAGAAAAAAAATTACTTTTCTAAAGTAATTCAAAGTCGGTCTCCGGCCAAACAACTACTGCTGTTCTATCACGAAGCTTCATGTAAAAAAAATTTTTAGATTCTTTTTACACGAGCCATTGTGCAACTTTTGTAAGATTTTCAAACTCAAATAAAGGAAAGCATTGTTTGTAAAGTATTCTTCACAAGACAGATACGGCAAATGCTCATTTTAAAACTTTACTTGTTCAGAACCTTCCGATGGCCTACTTTTTATGATTGGAACACTTAAACATCATTGTCATAAATGAGATAGGAGAGAGCTGAGATTGGCAGTTGCTCATGCGTCTCTACAATTGCAATGACTTAAGTGGAATATTAAGAGAAAATTTGAGGAAATAGGAAAACAATAGATTTCGTTTTCTTCTGTTTGAGACTATGATGTTCTTTTCAAGAAATCAGTAGCGGCTTTTCAGTTCTGAAAAACTTATCACCAGTTGGCCAAATGAAATATTTACTACGGATCCATGTAGGAGAGTGCACACCACAGTAGCCTAATGAATAGTAGAGCAGTCTTCTACTCATGGGTATGAGTTCTTTACGATTTGGGAAGACCAGAGCTGTTCAAGTAAGAATGAACCCCGTACCTGTAGTGCCACTTGCCGTATTTCAAGGAAATGAAAGAAGAAAAAATCTGAAAATAAACAACCGTTCAGGCGTCAATAAAACATTTTAAATCATTTACTTTGCTAATGTTATCACAGTTAAATTTAAGTAGCGCAATCTCTAGTAGCCATTAAACTGCTACTAGTTAAATTAAGCAACTGCTGCTTCTGCTATCGCTGCAGTTTTTTCCAGTGGAAAACCACTTGCGGCTGTCACTTGCTTTAGTGGTTTCCATGGCATTTTCCATTTTTAGTTTTATTCTTCTATTAAGTAGAAAAGAAGATTAGATTTAGTTATTATTGCCTTTTATGTGTGTGCTGGTGGGGTGATGTGCTGCAGTAGGTGTGAATGGTAGTTATGCTCCTACTCTACTCCTGTTCTACATAATTCCCATTCATTGTAAATACTTGTTGTAGTTTCCATTATTATATTTCCCTGTCTATTCATAAATGGGACTTCTTAAGGTGTAACAGTTTTGCGGCTTTATTATCTTCTTTTGTACACTTACTTACTTGCAATCCCTTTCGTATCCCATAAAGTTTTATGCTCGAACTGCCACTATTAGTTAGTTTTGTCTAGTAATTTCTTTTTATTTCAGGAATTGTTTCTTCTTATTGCAAAAGGCAAATTTAAAAACTAAAAACATCATAATTTTTCTCAAATTGGCTTTTCATTCAGTCATTTTCTTAAATTTGTATTCACTAGTTTTTTGCTTGTCTTCTTTCATTCGCTCAGATTAGAGCTTTTGTTAAAGAATTTCTTCTGAAGTTTCCTTTTTGTGCCTCCATTTAATGTTGAATAACAAACAAAATAATAAAAAACTCTAAACGAGTTTTTGGTTTAAAAAACTTTATTTCGCAGAAACCCATTCCGATCACGTTCCTAATAAGAACAATTTTTGTTCTTTTGCAATCATTTTTATAACAAATTTGTATTTTATTTGCTTTTAATTGCATTAAAGAGTCATCAATTATGCCCGGCATTACATGCGATAAATTGTTGCGCAATATATTGTAATAACATTTTCACATGCAACGTTTACATTTTTATGATTTATTACAAATCAGGACTAAGAATTTTTCTGCGGTTGAGCACAATTATTGAAATAATGAGAAATTTAAATCACGTACTTGGTAATCGATTTTGTTCATTCAAGGTTGTGTTTTTGTGTGGTTGACAGTGATCCTAAAAATGGCGCTATAGCAGCAGGGTCGCAGTGCTGCATAATTTGCTTACCGATCATCTAGTTTGTGGAATGTGCTAGTGTATTCACGACAGTGCGTTATATTTATCTCCAATGAAATTTGTAAGATCTGAGGAGCCTGCCGGAGTGAAGGACATGTTTCACTACCCCAGACTGTCGTGTGATTCATTAATATGAAAGTATGATGGTGATACCCTCCTGTTTTAAAATATCGCTTCAAAACATCAATTGCATATGCTACACTTTCATACAAATGTGATGAAAATTGCCACTTTATAAAAATTTTTATAAACTTTTTCTTGCCACAAAAATCTGACATTTTTATGACCCACTTTCAATTTATTCATTAGAGATACAATATTGAAACAAATCATACGATTGTCTAGGATAGTGAAACAAGGCCCTAAGTCGCAAAACACTTATTCTTCGAAAAGGCTGGAGTGGGGGAGAGACATAGACTATTTTAATTTCAAGCTAATGGAATTCAAAAAGCCATATTTACAGAACTCTTCCGCTTAACAATTAAAATTTCAAATTATAATTTACTTGAAAATCGTGTACTGAACCAGCTTTCTCTAGTACACGGGAAAAAATTATATCTTTATATTATATCTACCATATCTATATATCTACTAGTAAGCGTACTCTAGTAAGCGTATTTTTTTCTATTTAAAATTTATTCCTTTTCCCATTCCCAAATTTAGTTCTTATGACGCTCATTCGACTTACTTCTGGTTTGGAAAAATTTTATGTGTCATTTACCAGAACGTGTGCTCAAACAGAATACACAATTTATAGAACTTTAATTTAACGACCAATTTATTAATCTGTTAAAAGCATACACAATTAAAAGGAATTGTGTGCATTTGCTGGTGTACCACAACAGACGTGTTAATGCAGCCCTTAAATGATTTCGCTCACATTGAACAGCACTTTCAGAAAACCGCCGAAAACACCTGTTGCATTGTGATAATTTTTATGACTTTTAAACTGTTTGATGTTGAACATACGACGAATTATTTTAATACATTCTTACTTTAAGAGGGGCAGGAATTGGTTAGTCCAGCGTCTCTGATTGCTTAATAAAAGTTAGATGTGCAAAGAAATTTAATGACTGCACTACAGCTTTACAGTTGAACTAGTCTTCTTCTGTAATTTTACTATTTTAGTTTCGCTGCATCATTACAGCTACCACTACACAAACCCACAATTACACACATACACACACACACACTTAGAACATTTCACTTTCTATATTATTTTCATTTAATTTCATTTTCTTACTTGTTTTCTGTTTATTTAATGGTTAACAGAACAAACATTGAAGGAATTACAGAACGAATAAGGGGGGGAATTTGAAACTCATGGAAGGAGCGTAAAACTTATTTAACCGCTTGATTGATGTTGTTTCTCTGGGTGGTAATGACGGTAATGACATCGAGGGTTGTACATGTTTGTCAAATGAATGATGACAATTACCAGTGTGTTTGAACACATGAAGTGTTTACTTGCAATTTATAACCGCACACACTTGCATACAAACATACTCGCACAAGCGCATGTAACTGCTTACGTTTGCTGGCAATGATAATGTATGATGGCGTTGAACTGCACTATGAGATGAAAAGATCAGCATTTAAAGTGTGTTATAAATAAACTAAAGAAAAGAACAGAAATCGTAAATATTATTTTCGTGCGGGTCAATTGACTCTAATTGTCAAGTGATCTGTTGAATTGTCGTTACTTCAGACTGTCTATTCAGACTCTTCAAAGTATAAAAAGTGCAGAAATATTAACAATAAAATTATTTTGGCCTATTTTACTTCCTTTTATTTAAATTCTTTATAAAAAAAATGATACGACGTATAAAAGATTTAATTCTTTTACATATTATGCTTCGTTTTTTATTACTTAATTTTGAATTTGTAAAGTCATTGAACGTTTGTGTTTGAATTTATTAAGTGGCCTATTAAGTAAGATGTTAAAACAATCAAACCCTTTGCAGTTGTCCTGTTTGATATTTAAACTTCCATTGCCATAAAAATATAAACCTCTTAAAAATTCTTATTGTAATTCGTTTTATAACGATTCCCTAAATCGAGCATTAAAAGTTGTAAAAAATTTTGTTCTTTTATATCATGCGGCAAAGAACACTAGACGATTTAAAATACAGTTAACTGATTTGAATAATTAGTTTGTCCTGAAAGTATCAAAACTGCAATTAAATTTATTGAAAAATTTTGTATGCGGTAAAAATAAATTTAAAAACAAGACCACCACAATAGCATACCTGGAGCGACTTGAAAAGCTTAAAAGTAGAAAGGTGAAAACAATTAAAATGCTTTAAGACTAACTAATAATCTAGGAGAGCCAATTTCCTTTTTGAAGTAGCGCACTTTCAAGCGAACTTACTTTGAATTTGCATTGGAAATACTTGATGATTGTCTTATATTTCTGCCACTGTATATTTTTCCTCATTGTCAGAAGAACAACACTAAAGCAGAACCCACCAGTTTTATTTTTTTTCTTTACTTTATATTCTTCACTTTTACTCGCACATATTAAATTCTTACGCTTTTCTCTCTTTCTCTGTCTCTCCCTCTCTTTATTTCAGAGACTTAAAGCTCTTAGGTGGGCACTAGCATTAACCTTATGGCAGCCAAACGAAAAGGAGAGTAATAAAAATTTACTGACCCGATCAAGATTGTGCACCACTGCATTCTCTCCTTCTCTCTCTAATAAATATAAAATTTGAAGATATTTTTTTTTAGCTGCGGTCAACTTTAGTTTTCTCCAAGTAAATTGAAATTCAGCCATGAAATAATTTTGATTTCACGTGTTCGAACCGGAATTTAGAAATCTCTGCAGTCAAAATTTTTCATAAAACTACAAATTGATAAATTCAAGAATAAGTCTGCATTTTTGTTTTGCTCAGTAATGGAACGTTTTAGTTTTTTACAGAAACTGTGCAAATATTTATTGCATTTATTTAATAAGTGCAAGAATCCATTGCAGTTTGTAGCCTGGTGTACACTTCCTGTCTACCGTGCCTGCTTTACTAAAAAATCACTTGCACAAAATGCTCGACTAATGAACAAATTCTTGAGCTTACTGAGTTGAGATTAAGCCGTTCATTTAAAAAAGCAAATTTGATTGAAGACAAGATTTGAAGTCTTTGTTCGAATGGGCTAGGCGGATGGATTCTGCAGAATTATTTACTTAGTATCGTTGCACCCTTCATCTTCCCAAACTCACAACGATTGTGCAACTATAACACCATTCGTATTGTGCTTGCTTTTGTTGAGCTTGTTATGCTTAAAATTTAAGCTCAATAGGCTCATTTGAATATCTGCTTCTTTCCAAGCATTTCTAATATTAATGTTGGCTTGGAATGGTGCAGCCCTTTTTATTTTATTCGCAATTAGTTGAAGTATATCAATTTTAAATTAAACTTAATAAAAATAATTTAAGACTCTTATACCGATCAGTAAGCATTTTTAATGGATTTGTAATGCTGAATATTTTTTCCAAACTTGAGAGCGTCTTAAATATCAAATAAAGAGAGACTTTTTAAGATTCCCGGAAATAAAACGTAAATTAAACAGACTACTTTTCTTACAATATTTCCAAATCTATTTGAAGAACTATAAATAATTCAAGTTTGATTTGAATGATTTCGTAAATTTACTTTAAGTAGAGACCACAATTAAGCGATTCCATTCTTGAATGCTTTAATGCGTTAAATAATTTCATGGTGCATGAATGCTTAAAGTGGTTTGTATAGTCTGGTCGTATACTTCATATGAATGCGTTTTGACTACAAAAATATCTCGAAAACTAAAGTTCATTAAAACAAAAAAATATCAACTACAAATATCAAGCCTTATGGGCACTTCAGGTGATTTTGTGGTCACTGTTAAAATATCTCGAAAATTAAACCTGACTAAAATAAATTATGTGAGCGATCTTGATGCGTTTGGTAATCAATAATTTGGGGAATTTTTCCTCCTGACAATTGAATACGTATGAGAGAGAGAAAACTTTTAATACTGGTAATGCTGTTATCGTTCCTATATTTTTTGTTTGTTCGCAAACTATTGTTATTTAAAATCAATCGGTATTTTTAGTTGCTGCCGATAATGAGATGGCGCTTACTCATCATTTCATCAATCATATATTTGTAAATAGTGTCGGCGATATATCCTTAAACGTTTTATATTTTAAAATCGATTTAGCCGATTTTTATTTAAAGTACCTGAAGTAGAATCGATCGCTGTATTTGACCGCTGGCTTCCAATAATGAAGAATGCATCTCTACTTGTTGTGTAATCAATCATGTCGTGTTAGCGGCGTATGACGAATGCTAAATTCATATTAAAAATAATCATACGACGTGGCGATCTTAATTTCAAGCAGAGTAACGATTAGCAACTTCCTTTAAATGCACCATATATTTGTAACTTATTTATATTTTTTTCATTAATTCTTTTTTATTTTATTTATTTAAGTTAATCAAAATACATTTATAGTGTTTTCACACCTAAAGTTAAAACCTGGTTTTAACTTAAAACCTACAAACAGCTGATTTTGTGTTCACATACAATTTTTATAAAATCAGGTTTTATAATACAGTTTGCCAAATAAATTTGTTAACGATAAAATAAATTTTTTGAAGAAATAGATGTGTTTGTTGTAATTATTCTTCCCACATTTATTTGAGAAACTGTACATAAATTTTATTTATGTTATTGTATATATAAAACATAAATTTTAAAAATGTGTATCTAAAATTGAAATGATTTTACATTTTGTGAACGAATATTTGTGAATTGTGAATGAATTATCAGCTGTTTTCAATCTTTCTAACTTGGTAGCACTGAATAAAACAAGGTTGTATATTATAAAATCTACTTAAAACCAATTCAAAAAAGGTTTTAAGATGGTTTTATGAGAATTATTTTGTATGGTAAAACCAGGTTTTATCCTCAGTGTGAAAACACTATTACGTGCACGCGCATGCACGCGTATGAATTAAGAGTGTTTTATGGAAGCGGCACAAGTTCATGTGGTTGCCCTTTATTTCAAAAAAGAATCATGCTTAAAAGAAACAAGGCGTTAAAAATTCGCTGTGTTTTAAATTCGTTATATAAAACACAGTGATGGCGACAAAGCAATGGCTTTTATAAATTATGCAGTTGGTTGCTGATAGTATAACCATTTTACGAAAATAATAGTTTTAAAGAGAAAAACTAGCAGAGACCCAAGTAAAAAAAGTGTGGGTTTTGTTAAATATTAATTATTGTTTTTTTTAATTACTAAATAATAAAAATAAAACATTTACGAGTAATGAACTAAAAAGTAACAATGTTACAGTAATGTTATTTTTCTCGTCGCAAGTGACTACTTTTCAGTATTTTTTTTTTGCCAATAATTTTTCTGTTGCTGGGTGTGCATGGAAACTTAATGGGATATTGCGGTGGTGGAATGCAAATCCATTGGATTCTTATTTAAGGAAAACGTAATATTACTTTTTGATATAATTTGCCTTATTACTCTTGATAGTTATCTTTCAGAGCAGTCTGTAGGGTTATTCTGAATTGCGATGCAATTGTCAATGCGATGCGAAAACCTGCAAATGCGAACAATTGGTATTCGGTATTGCGATTTTCGCATAGTATAATTTGACGTTTACTGGTACCAGCGTTGTTAATTTTGGCCGGTATTGCCGCGAATTAAAATAAAATGCGATTGCGATTGCGAAAGTGTTGCAAAATACGAATTTACTATTGCATCGCAATTCTTTATCGCATCGCATTGATTATTGCATCGCAATTCAGAATAACCCTACTGGATTCAATATTTAGTTTTGGAGAAACACAAAGAATTTCATAAAATAACACATTCACGTGTGGTGAAACCCGATGAGCTTAAATTGATATCACATACATATGCATCTTTGCATTTAATTTCCTTTGCGTTCAAGTCCTTTTTATTTCATCAAGCTTGCCTTTTTTTATAACTTTAGAGTGGCCATTTAAGTTTCGAACACAGGAGATTCGAACTCAAAAATGTTCAACTGCCATTTGCAAACAACTTAAATTTTTTTAATACAGAGCAGAGAACTGCAGTGATCAAAATATTCTTTACTTTAATTAACATGAAATTTTGATTTACACTTGCTCATTCGAATAAAATTCCAAATAGAATAAAATGAATTTACATTTCTATTCAAACCATTTTTCTTGTTGTCAGTTGGTCGATCGAACAAAAAAAAATAATTCAAAGCAGAATGAAATTAGCAGTTCCCCACTTCTTTGTATAACATAAACCAGTTGACTACAGGAAAGTACGACAGCTGGACTTGGAACAGTCCAGTTTTGCTCACATATGCTTATGCATTTACGCGAGCATGAGCATATTAATGGTCTGGTGTTACATCCTAACAAAGAAAGTCTGACCACATTGAGGAGGATGGAACTATTTGGGTACGAATACCAACAATATACATTTGTTTGTCATATTCTTTTATTATTGCTTTTGCATTTTAGTCCCAAAAAAAATATCCAATCTGATTAATGCTTGAAAGTGCACATTTCTCTTCCTGCTAAAGCAGATCATCAGAGAATCTTTACTCGCATTGAGCGCTCTTCATATTGTGCGTGGCTGGAATGAAAATGACCGTTTTTGCCAAGCGAAGAAGTGCCGAAAATGAGCGGTTCGTTGCAACGTTTGATTGAAAGCATACAACCTGCATTAATGATTCGAATCAGTGTAATATTGAGATTTCAACGCTGTTGCTCGTTAGAAAAGAAGTAATTTTTTGGGCGATGATAACGTATAAACTTCTTCAATCAGCAATTACTATTCTCTTGCACACACATACAAACAATATTCATCCTCTGAATGTTGCCTAAATTATTCAAAATATAAAATAAACTGATACATGAGCACGAAAGCAATTCGTAAGCTGTTAATAATTGAACTCTTTCAAGACTCACTATCTATTCTTCAGTTTAAGTTTTTCTTCTGCCCCTTCTCTCAATCCATTTATTTGTATGTGACCGTGGCTGAGGCTCATTTATATTTACAATTAGTGGGACAGCAGTTTCTACAACAAAAACAGTTTTAATATTTTATTATTTTTCTTTTCTTTTCTTTCTTTATTACTGCGAGTACTTACGATTTTATGGGCAAGACGCCCTGCCGCATACGAAATTTAGCTAAACATCAATTGTGAAATGGATTTTCAATTGCATACAGAATGCAGTCAGAGCGAAAAAGAACTCTTTTTTTCCCACACCATGCTAGTAATTACAGCAATTGGTGATGCCACATGCCTTCACCTCTGGCTTCCCATCGTTGCTTTATTTTACAACATTCTTGTGAGCAGTTTGTTGGCAATTAGTTTTAATTAAAACGTTAATTAAGAACTTCATTGAATAATACTGGCTTTTAATTATCTGAATTGTGATTTAAACAAACGTTGATAAATATTTATTGTTGTACTTGTTTTTTTTTATTTTTTTTGTGGAAGTAGTGATAAAAATTAAAATGGATTGTATGAAATGAAATAAAGTAAAAGAAAGTAAAATAAAAATATACTAATAAACTTTTCTCATTTTTATACTTCCAGTTTGAATGTTACTGTAATCGGAGAAATGTGATGTGGATGACACATCCTAATCAGCAATAAAAATAAGTTGCTGTCTATTGTAAGTGCTGTTTACAACATGTAACACTAATTTAAATTTTTCCGTGATATTTGATTTTTTGCTTTAAAATTTTAGATGAAAAACTGAATGCACAAGAAATTTTGGGAATCCCCCAAAAATTTAATTAAACTAATATATATTTAATGAAATATATATAATTTAAATATATTTTATATTCCAAAGCAATTACAAACATTTTTTATAATATTGCGATAACAACATCGATAAGACGGTGTTTATTTTAAACTTTTGTAGCTTATTAAGGACATTTTTTATTAGTAGTTCATCAGGTTGTGGACAGTAGATGTTCTAAGTTAAGCAGAAATATATAAATAGTCAGATCCCTTAATTATTTAAAATAAAGGCCTCAGCGGAATTTTAGTATTCGCCTTGCGTTATTGCAGTCGCCAGCTGAAGCGCTTATTAAAATAAAAGTACAGTGGCCAATCGCAAGCCCATATTATAATTTCCAGCCACTTTGTGGTGCTGACAACTGGTTGATTGGTACTAAAAATGAATCCCACCTGAGTGTGCATGTACAAGTAATATTTAAAAAGGGAAATGGAAAGAGAAAAAAATGTTAATGAAAAGAAATCTTCTTTCTTATCGCTAAAAATAAATAAAATACTCAATACCTTCAAGATTCGATGGGTTGATTCGATGTTGAGAACACAGTGCTCTTGAATCGTATTGCTCTTGGATGCCACAAATCCCGGTTTGATAATTTTACTAAATTTTGAGAATGTATAATATGTAACATTGCTAAAATCTATAATAATTTATCATTTATTTATGACAATGTACTATTATATAATTCCGGAATTTTTGGTATATCAAGCATATAAAATTTATCCTCCTTATAATATTACTAAACAATTTTCCTACTGATTTTATCGATATTTCTCTTATATATCTCACTTTTCCAATCTTTCAGATACTTAAGTTTAAAAGTCAAGGATTTAAAAATTTTAGTTTCTGAAAACCTTTTATAACTTACATTTCTGTATCTGTATTGTCTTATAGGTATATAGGTATGATGATTATATTCACTTAATATATAATTAATCTTTCCTTTGTCCTTCCTATGAAAATCGAAATCACTGCCCGATAAAGTCCTTTCTGTAAAACCATTTGCTGTATTTGTCTAGAATAATAATATTAATAATTCCCGCAGATGAAGTTGGTTTTTGAAACCAATCCATCTCTTCTGCTTACTAATGTATCCAAATGTGGAAAGGAATGAAAAGAATTACGCAATAATTAATAATTATAGTTAATAACAATCTGAAGGAATAATTATTCATCTATTTTGTATAAAAGTAGTGACAACACTAAATGTGTTACAAGCTCATTTCTCCAGCAGTAGTTCTTAATTTTGTTTTTAACCAACTCAACTTGCAAAGCTTGTTCGCATAAAAATACTCAGGGTCTACGCAGGAATTGAACCCACAACATTCGGCTTAGTAGGCTGCGCATTATATATTTCCGTACGCAGGGAATTGTAAGGGCAATTCTGGATTACTGCAGTGTTTTCATTATGTTTTGCAACACCCGTTTGCAAGTCGGTCTCATTCTACAGTGCTCTTCAAGTTGTAATAATTTCAAAAAGAATTTAATAAAACAAAACTACAATATACTACGCAGAGGCATGACAATCAACACAGCTAATTCATGATAATGATATGAAACGTAGTGGAGTGGAAGGCAAAGAAAACAGAAAAAACTTGTATTCATAATTGTATTCTTTTTGCATAAAATATTTAAAATGTTGTACTGCCAATCGTGCATCCCCTCCCTTCCACACATAAACTCGTTTCTTTGGAGGAATACACAATTATGGCAAACAAGACAATGATGATTATTCTTTAAGCCAACCAGCACTAAAGCCTGAAATATCCTTCTTGTATTGTGATATATTCTTTGTGATATATCTTTGTTTCTTTGATGACGTTTGGCACTAACAAGTTGCATTGTTTTATTGCTTCTGTTGCTTTTGCTATGCAATTTGGAAGAGTGTCTTAAATGGAAACATATCTGCACAGCAAACAAACTACTAGATAAAGCAGAATGCAATTTGCAATAATAAGTTCTCTAAATCTGCATAATGGTGCACCTCAAAGACCTTCTGATTTATTTCTCAGATTTGCATTGATAACATTTTATGATTTTAGATTTCCAATGAAACAGAAACAATCCAAACAACAGATAAACATACAATTTGGTTATTTTGACCGAATACTGAGATTGGCGATGGCTTGGGGCAACAAACCGTTTCTCTCTCTTTCTCAACGTGTTTTAATTACACTGACCAACAGGATTGATTTGGTTTGTTTGTGTACCTGCTCGTTTGTTGCCGAGTGCGGTTACACACACTGAATTTTCAGGCCTACAAGATTTTTAAATATATATTGTGTCTTGAATTTTGTTTTTTTCCACTTTTTGTTTTCGGAGAATGTGCTTGGGAGCGTTTTGTTGTGCCCATTTTTGGCTTCATTCTGGTGGTGCTTAAATAATTTATTGACAATAAATTCGCACTTGTATCAGAACATTTCTGCAGCGTGGGTGGGTAATGTCTTGAATTTTTTAGTACTGAAAAAAAAAATATCATGATTTCATACTGCACTGTGGGGTGGGTGTTTTTAGTAATAAATTGTTTTAAAAGAAGAAAGTGAGTTAGAAAAAATTTTCTTCTCCAGTAATACCTGCACTTATGGTATCACACGTATATATGTCACATGTATAGGGGTTTCCAAAATACATCTGTTTCGAGCTGCTCTAAAGCCCAATCAATTGAATGAAATTGTCTTCGTATTTCTTTGCATTTTTTTAATACAACATGCAGGTAGTGGAGTAATGATAGCACCCCTTGTGTTAAAGAAAGTATTGTTGAACTATCTTAAGTGGTCATAGGGATACGGCTTTAAGGTAGCGGCTATTTATGTTCAAATGTGGATGTATAGAACACTAAACCTTCACTTAATAAGCGTTTTGATAACAATTGACCCATCAGGTATTGAAATACTTGATACAAATTTTTCGGGAACTCTATTGGTGGCAGTTATCGAATGCGCTATCAAAACAAAAAACAGCTCTACTTTTACCTTTTTGATTCCATATTCGATATCTTTTTCTATGGAGGGAGGGCCAACTACTGAATTTATTCCATTTATTTATACACAAGTTCACTGTTTTAAATAGCAAGTGACACTAAATGTAATTAAATTTCGCTATACTAAATATCAACATTTTTAAATGTTTTTTATGGTACAGCCCGGTTTGGGCTCGGGATGTACAGTTTTTAATAAATATTTCAGGCTTTTTGAAGTTTCACTATAAAGGTAGAGAACTTTCAGAATAAGCTGGAAACGGTTTTGCGAATATGTTTACTAAGTTCGGTTATGTTCACTTTGCCATTCGTTTTACTAACCGTTCTATTCGTGATTTGTAATAGGGCCATATAGAATACATATTTAATTATTTGCAATCTTGGCTGAAGAAAATTAATTTTGCTACCGTAATTAGGGCCCAGTCACACTATGACCACTATGGCGTCATAGCAGCAACGATAGTACAATCACAACGGAAACAAAAGTGCATTGCAAAATTTCAGTAGTAACTCTGACGTAATACTTTTCCAGAATGACGTATGAGTTTATACAAAACATGTCATTTGCATAACACCTGCTTTAAAGAAAATAAATTTTTTTTTTGATTTTGATAAACCTGAAACCAATTGTATAACGCTTAAATTTTATGAAAGCTTCCCATCCACAGTTCCATTTTTCAATACCAAAATAACGTTACGCAAAAGCGAAATTTCCAGTGCTCCTTTTATTTATTTTAGTTCTTTTATAAATTTAAATATCCTTACCCTTAGTCGCGTTTCAATTCCTATGTATGCAAGCATTTCTTTTTAAATGTCATTTATCACGTACTCACGCATATTTACGGTCACTTTTCATGATTATTTGTTAAGCTACAAAATAATAAAATAAAAAGGAGAAGAACACGCGAAAGCAAACAGGCTTTTTTTGTGATATTTATTAAATTCTGTTTTCGTTTTTTCATAGCACTTCCCTCTCTAGTGGCAGCAACGCAAGTACTGCTTGTTGCTGTTGTTGTGGTGTTCAATTTGTTAAATGAATATTAAAATTGGCTCCGAGTGCAATTTGTTGATGGCAATATTGCCGAAACGAAAACATTTCTGAGCTTTCAATTGTGACTCACTTAAATTTATGGCCTGCATGTACTTCTGCTTAACAAGTGACATTTAAATCACAAATAAAATTTTTAATATCGTCCCAAGTGCAGCCGAAAATGGTTGGTAATACAGGGGCACTACTTTAGGTAAGAAGACGGTAACAAGAAAAGAAATTACAACTTTCGGTCTTAAAATACAAAAAACAATTCGATTTGTCAAACCAAGCAAATCATGACAAAATATTTATAGAAGGAATACCACTGCCGTTTATCCTTAAATAATAAATTTAAGTGTCCTGCTAAAGGCACTTAAATATATACACATAAATGCCATAAATGCACTTAACTGCTTTCATATTACATATTATTGTAAAATTTATCAGAATATGTTGAAATGAAATGTTTTCTCGTCGTTTGCATTCACCTCTCTTTACTGTCACAATTGCTTGCATTTGAAAATTTGATTTTCTTGCAAGCAGCGATTGCGTTTAAAGTTTGTGGGTTTTTATAATCTTAAAAGCCGAGCATCTGCAGATGTCGGAAAACTATAAAAATGTGTAGAGTGTTTGATGTGCAAAAAACACATCACGGCCAGCACCTTCTCTGAAATGCTTAACAGCAACAGAATTTAATCAGACTGTTCGCTGGCAATTGTCGCTCTAGATAAATGTGTTGGCTTGCAAGATTCATTGAAATGAAAATATGCAGACATCATGGCAGACATTTTTATTTCAAAATTATACAGCACCATACAATTTTATAGAAATTTACATAACAAAAATTAAGTTAAAAACGGCCACAAAATTTTCGAGGGAAGAGATAATATTTTGATTTATGGAGTTGTGGCATGAGTTGGCGAAAACTCGCTTGGCCACAAAAAAGGAGCAGAGCAGAGCGAAATATTTATTTATGCACACATTTAAATGCATGCGTCCACACACACACACACACACACACACACACACACAAATATTTAACGAAATTTATATTTTAATGAAAACCACTTTCAAATGTGTATTTGTAAGGGGCCTCTACTGCTCTTTGCCCCACCACATTAATACTTCCAACAAGCTCTTAATTTTTATTCAACAAAAATTGCCAGTCATCATACGAGTATACAAAAATAAATATAAAAGTTTTATTGTTTCAGTTGTAAACTGCCGCAGCCATCAACATCACAACCAAATAATATGAAACTTTTTTGGAAGGAAAATATTATTTAAAATGTACATATTTTGTTTTGCTGTTCTGCTTTTGTGGCTGGCAAAACAAAAATATCCTTTTTTAAGGTTTAGAATTTTAAACAATTTTGTCTTCTCTCCTCTTGCCTGCGATTGTCTTCTTCTATTTTTTTTTCACTTGACTTGAATATCAAGCCTTGAATTATTGAAACTAAAACTAAAATGAATATCATGAAATTATTTTTCCTTTCGTTTGGAGCTGTTTTTCCAAGAATCCCTGAAAAGGAGCGAAAATAAAACAAAATGGCACAACTTTGCAGGTCTTGAATAAGTTTAATAATAAAAATGAAAAATTTATTACATTTTATTTTCATACAAAAAGCCAAATAAAAAGAAAAAAAAATACACAGAAAGACTTTACACACTCGCGTACAAGGCATCAAACATGCATAAATTTCTGGGCTGAAGTATCTGAAGTATGAGGCCAGCGAATACTATACAAATAAATTGTTTCTTCAGCGAACACAAATCGAAGATAAAATTGAACTGACGATAAGCAAAGCAGCGATTCTTAATTGGCAAGAGATTCTTATACGCTTTTGCCAGAGCGTATAAAGAATGTCTTAATGGTCATGCACGATCATGCACAATGCAGTAGTTGCAATCCTTTGAACGGTACGGTGAAATCTGTTTCAAAGTAATGTACGTCAAGCACTTGCGATTATGAAGGCATATTTTTGCTTTCAAAAAAGAAAACAACGCATACAGTTAAAGGTCGCTACAACGAATGCCATATCCAAGAAAAACAAAATTCCTTCACTTGCTAAATAAAATTTGTTTTAATTTCAATTCACGTTCAGATTTTATATTTTTTTTCACAATTTTTTTTTATTGTTTTTTTATTTGTTATTTAACAATAAACGGGAGTCGCATTCTTCTATAAATATTTTGTTATGAGTCGATTGGCATGAAAATTTTGCTCAAATAATTAATTTTTGTATTTTAAGACTGTTAAGACTGAAAACTGTTATCATCTTCTTTCCTTCATAAAAGGCAATGCGGGTAACTGTATGACCAACCAGATGCAATTGTGGCAAAAGTGGCCAAACATATAAAATTAAAAATATTTCAAATATTGAAATTGTTTATTTACAAAAATTATACATTTGTAAATATTTATGGAATCTATAGACAAAATTGTTTAAGATTGTCAAAATTGCACTAAAATTGCAACATTTTTTTTTTATCAAGTGCCCACTGGATCCAATCCTGCAGGAGATCATCAGGGAACTTTCCCAAACTATTTTTAGAGAAAACCCCTAATATTAAAATAATTATAATAAATATCTTAAAGTAATCGTGAGTTTCAAGAGGTACGACAAATAAATTAAAATCCCTGCATTTTCTAATTCTGTTTTCCTTTCTAACACAAACATTTTGCCTGCGAAGAGGTACATATTTAAAAAGTTTTGCTCGCTGCTGTAAAAATGCCATATTGTATACGTATTTAAAGAGAAAAGAGCAGAAATTAGAAAAAAGTGTGTGGAACTAAACTTTTTTTATTTTAATAAATAAAATAATAAATCTGATTTTCTGACTCTTCTTGACCACAAGTTTTTTTTAGCATTATCTGGTAACACTGTGCAAAAATAAAACGACTCTTTTTTACAGGGCTTTTTCAACCTTGCCTTTAATGCCATATTTCGCTATCCTCGACAGTCGTATGATTCCTTTACACGAAAATCTGATGCCATCCTATTTTAAGAAATCGCATCAAAACCGCGTTGCTGGTGCCGCACTGTCATACAAAAATGATGCAATTTGAAGTAAATACGACTCTGGTGGTGTTTAAACTTACATAAAAATTTGACATTTTTAGGCCACACTATTTATATTTTCTGTTCAAAAAATAGTGAAATAAGGCACTTTTCCGTGAGAATTCTTAATTGGGAAACATATTTTTGACAAACGAATACAAAATTACAGTTTTTGTATAAACTGTTGCCCTTCTTTGAAAAGAAAACGCCATAATTTATTTTTTGGATGACGCCTTCGCAACAAAAATTAATATTATATTGAATATTAATTTTTGGATTTTTGTGAGATTTAAATAAAAAAAAATTATTTGTTGGCAATTTGCATGAGTGAAGTTGCTTGCAAGCTACAGTCAGCTGTTCTGATTCTATATGCACCTTGTACACCAGCTGTGAAATTTAGTAAGCTTCATTGAAGAATCTCTTTGTTGTTAGTGAGTTTTTATTTGATTTGGTTTAAAGCAATACTCGTTATGCCACCATATTCCTGTCTATCCATGTCAACGATATTCTCCTTCCTAAGTTGTTACTACTCCTTCTCCCAGAGCCAACGTTTCAAATGAGTACTGAAGTCATGCTGGTATGCATTATCAGGCAGAGTAGAATGTTAAACCGACTGCCAAAAACCCTTTTCCAAGTAGCAGACTGACCTGCTCCGTGGCAAGTGGTCTAGGAAATGATATATGTATGTGGCAACAGAAAATTTGCTTAAAAAGCTATTGCGCTGCCCTTGAAACCATGTCGTAGAGAACTGCTGGCGTCTGCATTCGGCATTCGCAGTTGAGCTCTTGTGCCAGTTACAATTTCCTTTAATTTCCCAAAGCAATTTTTCCTTTAATGACTACTGTTTTATTATTGAATCGCGTTTTTAGCAAAAGAAGAAACCAAAAACATAAAACGAAAAAACAAAATAAATAAAACTAAAAGCAGTAAGAAAATCAGTTTAATGTTACAATTTTCGTTCAGTTTGAATTTGTATTTGTATTCTTTCTTGTTCACCCCATTCTGTAGACTGTGAGTTGTTTCGTTTATTTATTTTGCTTTCTCTGAGTGTGTGTGTGTGTGTGTTGTGTGCATTTTGTTTTGGTTACTTGCAGTTTGGCCATTTTAAAACTCTCTCCATTTAAGTGTTTGCATTAAATGAGTCCGCATAAATGTCAGCCAACGAAAAGTATTTATGAAATTTTAATTGGCCTTAAGCCTTTTGGGTTTTCTTAAGTATTTGTGTGTTGTTGGATTCTGAGTAAAAGAGTCGCAAACTTAGGAGAGGGTCATAAAAATCGGCCAAATTCTAATTCATTTTAGGAAGTAAATGAAAGAAACTTATTTTAAATATTTAATGTTCCTTTTTATTGTATTTTTTTTTTTTTTACTTTTTGCTTTATTGGCAAAATTTAATGCATGTAATTAATTACCACGTCCATGAGTACAAGTACCTGCAAATAGAGACTGACACACTTTAAGTACTCTGACTGTAAAAGCATTCATGCGGCAATATTTGAAAAATTATTCATATTTAAATACGTACTTGAAAAAATGTTTGTGCCAGCATTTTAAGTTTATTATAAATAAAAAAATGTTCCCTTTAGCTGTAACTGAAAAATTGCTGAAATTCTAATTTAAATGGTTTGGCAAAGAGTTTTACTAACTGAAATGCCGGAAAAATAATTTTAAATTATAAATTACGATTTTATTGTCAGCTCCTGTAGAAATATTCCGATAAATAAAGGTGCAGAATTATTAAGAGTATCCGAGTTAGTAATTGCCAATAGAATTGAAAATTATGAATTCTTTCTACAACTGATAAAAGTTCTTGTAAGCAATTTGTTTGCTATCTTCTCATATGTTTCACTGCAGACTTTTTGCTCTCATTGCTCTTTCCCGGAGTTTCTTTTGCTACTTCACAAAGTTTTGTAACAGAATTGTAAATTAAAGTATTAACTGAGAAACACTAGGCTTTCTGCAAATACATACCATTGAGGTTTTGGAAGTCAGGCTTAAAGCGGGGATGCAGTTATTGCCAGATTACATACATTATTAATGTATTTTATATCCCAGTCGTGTGATTTTATAATTTATTGCCCTATACGACAATCGAGAGCAATATTGCTTTGATTTGCAACAATGCGGCAAACGTTTGGTGGGCGACCATGCGCCAAGATATTGTGCCCAGTATAATGTATCATCGAGCGGTATTTAAAGTAGCCAATATGTTGCAATTTCTGTAATTAATTTAATTTTACGTATGTTAATTAATTTTAAGGGGTTATTCAATTTAATTTATTATTTTAAGCGGTTATTCAATCGGTAATTCAATATTTATTCTGGTTACCTCCTTTCATTTTGAAGAATAAACCATTTTGATAGACGGTGTAGATCACAGGAATTTTTTTTTTGAAAAAAAGAAATATTCGCGTAAAAAACTTTAAGAAACTAAAAATAACCTCAGTAGTTGCTTATTCGTGTTATCGCCAGTTGGTACGATCGTATGACTGGCCTGAAGCAATTACTGCCACATATTGCCTCTTCATTAATTTTCATAATCAAATTTATGTAAAACGGACTAAAAATGTGACTAAGAAGTATTTGATTCAGCCAATTAAATTACCAATAACTGCATTGTATTTGGATACATCCGAAAATCGTATCGATCAAATCAAGCCTACACATTAATTGATGCTATTCACATTAAAAAAACTTCAGATGCAGTCACAGCTGATTATCTTTCGTCGCTTTAATTTTGACTTCCAAATAGTCGAACATTGCCGAAGTTGGGAGAACTGTTATGCCTTCAGGTACTGATATCACATATAATAAAAAAAATAAACTACAACTCCAAACCAAATCGAATTTTTTTTTTTACCAACTCTATCTGCAAAGCTTTTAGATTGTCCGCAGGAAAACAGCCCGGGTCTAGGCAGGAAACGAAACCGCGACCTCCGGTTCAGTAGGCTGGGCATTATTCACTCGCCTACGGAGGCAAATGCTGGCTGCAACAGCAATTGGTTAAAACTCCATTTATTTCAGTGTTTGAATCCCTTCTCAATAATTTTACAGGTGACCGCTTAGAATATTACCAGTACCATTTCTAAACTTTAAATAAATACAACAATTATATCTAATTATATCTAATTATCCTCTACAATAATTCTAGAGGATTTGCTCTAAATGTATTTAAATGACATCTTTCTATCTCAGATTTGCTTCCAGAGGTTAATAAAATATATTGAAAATATTTATGACGAATTGTGGCACACCTCCTGTTACGCATTGACGCACATTCAATTTTATGTGATAAGTTCAATGCATTGATGATGACAGGAGGTGTTTCTATACTGACATTTTCGATCAGCTTCGAAGAGCACTTTCCAAATATGTTGCCATCATTATTTATTAATTATTATTAATATTAAATTAATTGATGTTGCAGAAGGAAAATTAAATCTGTTGTTTAGTTCTTGAGCGTTTGGCCTTCTTGCTAACAACATGAAAATTTGACAGTATTTTGTTATAAATTCTATTTATGTATATTTAATAAACGCTTTGACTACCCTGCAAGTGTCACATTAAAGGCACAGTAAAATTGGTCAAATCAACTAAGCAAAAGAGCAATCAATTAAATGCCTTTAAATGAAATCGAATCCCTGCAACTACATATAGTTAGCTGAAATGCAAGATCACGTCAGTAAGAAAATGTTAAACATTAAATATTTTGTAATTTTTTATTAAATATTTGTGGCATGCCGGCTATAAACCTCACAAGGATCATTGGTTTGAACCTACACAGATCAGTAAGAAAAATAAATAAGAAGAATTAATGAGAAAGTAAGAATTAATGTAGGCAATCACATCTTTTGTAGCCTTTCGCTGGTAGCAGCCTACCTTCTCCAAATTTTGACACGGTGCATTATATCAGTACAGCTTGAGTGCTGCTTTTTGAAAAAAATTAAGAGATTCTTCAAGGCATCATAAGAAAATAGTAAAAAGATTTTTCTTGCAAACTCATTAAATCTTTCACTTGCCCTGATTTTGTTCTAAAAACTTGATTCATAAATAAAAAATATCTCATTTAAACCAGGAATATCACCTGGCCAACCATTACACGCTTTTCACACTTCCTTATTTAAAACAAAGAATTTTAAGCGCCAGCCAACAACTCACCCGCACTCTCCAAATTGCAATTCGTTTTCGTATGCAAAAAATATTTCTATTAAAGAGAACATTTTTCATTTCATCCTGTTGTATGTTGTATAGAGAAAACTGAAAGAAATAATGTAAAGCATTTCTTTATATTATTATTATTTTTCTTTTCAATTTTTATATTCCTATTGCGTGCGTTTTAATAAAGGCTAGTAACGCAAAGAGCTTTTTAAGGGAAATGCCCGCATACTTAAGGAAATCCAAAGGTGAAGTAACTACACATTCTGCGATAGTAGAAGGAAATTTTAATGCATGTCTGAGTGTATTTCTTTGTAATTTATACGTGGCGTAACCTTTAAACCGAACACACATTCTACTATTTTCTAATTGTTTTAATTTATGAAAAAAAAAAATTGAAGAAATCACAACAAAACAGGGCTCATAAGCCACTCAGTGGCCTACTAGACACACTAAATAGGAGATTAATTTATTTTCGTCACTACAGGGCTCATAAGCCACTCAGTGGCCTACTAGACACACTAAATAGGAGATTAATTTATTTTCGTCAGACACGACTTGTTAATGCGATTCGTATTTTTCTTATCTAATCGAGGTCTAATCCATTTCAAATGTAAGTGTCCGTAACTAGAATTGCTATAATTTTGTTTGAAAATTCCCTACAAGTGGCAAAAGCGATTAAGGGTGAGAATTCGGAGTAATTGACTGTTAAACCACATATCAACATCATACTAGCTCCGCCATCGATTCTTTCTTTAATATCAACTTCGGCTTTCCACCAGACATTGAGCCATGCTTCATCACGAGAATTTCCTCTAGACTTACCTGTGCTTTCCAGGCACTAACGCATGCGCTAACACCAGTATTTTGATTTGAGATTGTCAGAAGTTTCGCAGTCTACTGTAGCACGCCCCGACACAACAGTTCCTTCCGCACTTACGTAGGTTCTGCTAGATAAGATCTATATCCATTCTGCACAGATAACCTTTAATACTGCGAAGCATTCGAATCAAACTGACATGTCTCTTGACTTTTATATTCAGTGTACTGCTAGTTAAAAGCGGAAACTTGCACTCTTCTACACAGAAGCTACTTATGCGATTTTCATCTTAAACAGATGATCTCTGATAATGCCATGCCTTACAATGAAGGCTTTTACAAAACATGATCGCAGAATATAGAAATTAAACTCACTCTAAACGGGAGCGATTTTATAAATATAGAAACAAAATATATCTCCATGTTCACCAGAAGAAGTACCATGAGCAACTCTGTATTAGTTCAATCGCACATGTGAAATCGGAACTGAATATGAAGAATATATGAATTTTGCTAATTCAATTAAATGTTTAGCAAAAGTCAACAGATTTGATTTTATTTCGCTGAACTTGTACGCAAGTCCAGAACTCTATTTCTAAATTACAAAGAAGATAAAAGCAACAATTCTGTTCTCAATGTCTCATTATTTTCTTTACCCCTGTGTGCTAAATAAAATAAATTTAACTTGCATCGCTTGAATTATAGACACTGCAACGCAACCTACACATAATTTTGAAATGGACTAGAAATTTTCAATGCAAAATTAAATTTATTGCTAAATTCAAAATAATCATGAGCCAACAGTAGTGCGATCTCACAAAGGAAAAATCTCAGCTTTTTTAAAACTTTTACTTGTAAAAAGTCACTAGAACCTGTTGTAGGGTGTGCTTTGCTATCTTGCTTGCATTTTGCATATGTTTGCTATTATTGCACATACAAATTAGATAAGCTTTTGGATTTTGCCAATACATTTTATTTATGTCTGGTCAACGCAATGAGTATGCACATGCAGCCACTTGAATGTACAAGTGTACTCTAATTGCAGTGGCGTTTGTGTTCACACAACGTAACTTTTGCAACTTTAGCAGTTCTCTCTTGCTTACATTTTTCTCCGCCGTTGCTCGGGCCGCTTTCATTTGCAAACAAAAACTTGTGCGGTAATCGTTTCATACATATTGTGAACGGGCCCCAACTGAAGCATTAGTATAAAGGGAGCTAGTTTGGTGTTTTTAAACTTGCACAAATATGAGTGTGCGCATGTGTTGATGTACTTTTTATAACCACTAATAAACGCTACTAACAATCGTATTAAGAATTTATAATTTACTTTCAAATTGCACGCATAAAATGAAATTGTGCGCCATGTGGCGGCCGGCTACTATGCAGTACAAACAGAAAAAAAAAAATTTAATAATACCAATAACAATAAAAAAACTTATTGCTTTCCTGATGCCATATTTGAATGTTATTTTCAAATGCCGCTTTCAGGTGGCACAGCCAGAGCGCAATTGAATAAATTGTGACCAAATGGAAATGGGATTATATGATTATCAACTTTGTGAGCCCATATAAATATTGCCTGCTTAAAGAGTGGATTAATTAAAGTGAATAATGATCAAAAGCAAAATATATTTTTTAACACACATGCCTAACACGTACCCGCGATAGAACACAAATAAGTGCATGCAGCCGTAATACACCATGATTTAAAGTACAATCACAATAACAGACTTCTCCTATTAATTCGATGGAAAATAATTTATTAATTGCACGTTCATTCTATAATTAATGGGCCGGAATAGTGGAGTTTTAAAAGCAGTAAAAAGAATTTGTTTGGGTATGCAAACGACCTCACTCAGGGGTACACCAGTGTGGCTTAAGGAGGCGTCAAAAGACCAATGTCTGTCGTGTTTGTTCAATATTCTGAAATCAATTGATATTCTATAACCGCCAATCACCGAATATATGTAATCTTAATTGTAATTAAGTTGTAAATAAGTGTAAGTCACTTAAGTTAAAGATACTGTTTTGAACACCTCATTCTAGCATTAGCGTGCAATGGCCAATGAGGCGCAACAAGAAATTTGAATGCAATTGTAACGATATATTTTTCTATGCTGAAAGAAAGGTTCAATAGCAGCATCCCCGAAACTGGAAAGTTCAAGCTGCATTTCAAACGGTCACTTAAATGTCGAAATATAGAACTGTTGCTCCCTATTTATTTTATACAATACCACTCTTGAGATCAAAATTTTTGCAATGCATTTTACAACAAGTGAAATAATGACGAAGGCTTTTATAAAAGTCTAACTAGCATGCCCGTCTTCTATTTTGTTAGAGAAAATTATTCGAATAACGCCTTTTTTGATTTATCCAGGATATCTGCACATGCTTAAATTATTTTCCTCAATGCATTTTGTTTATGCAATGAAATTTTTAAAGGAAAATAATTAGATGGAGATGACAGCATCACAACGCAGTAGTGAAGCAAAATACGGACATTAAATTTCCTAGCAATTCTCCACTTTCCTCCTGGTATACGATGTTGGATTATTTTTGTTTGTTTGTTAGTACTTTAGGGTCATTCTGAATTGCGATGCAATAATCAATGCGATGCGATAAAGAATTGCATTGCAATAGTAAATTGGTATTCTGCAACACTTTCGCAATCGCAATCGCATTTTGTTTTAAATCGCGGCAACACCGACCAAAATTAACAACGCTGGTACCAGTAAACATCAAATTATGCCTACAAAGGAAAAAGAAATTTGCGATTGCCGTTACAAAATAAAATAAATTTATTTAATATTTGTGTAATTGTGTAATTTACCAAAAATGGATTTTGTTGCTCTATGGTTTTATGATGAAGAGGAGCATGACCAAAAGGAAAGGGTGCAGAGAAGAATGCTTAGAAGCAAATCGTATATTCTAAGTTTGAATGTAAAAAGGTAATTTATTTTGTAGCATTAAAAACAATTAATTATGAAAAACATTTCTATTCCAGTTTTGTAAAAAATTTTAGATTGACCCAGGAGGCATTTTTATACATTTAGTACTAGTAATAACAATTACACAAACATTGCTAGAAATATAAGAGATGAAATAAAAAACAATATAATGAAAAACCAACAGTCTTCTTTTTATTTAAAAACTTAAAGGCACTACTTTGATTATATATTTCATTAATTTTGCTCAAAAGAAAAACTTAAAAAAAAAATTTATTTAAATAAATGAAAAAAATTATAATTTTTTACTTAAATTTTTGTACTTTGCGGTTGCTGTTATGCTGCCGAATAAATTTTGCGATTATCGCATGTATCTGACATTAGCTTTCGCAATACAGACCACCGGCTTGCCACATTTTCGCATTTGAAATGTACTATGCGAAAATCGCAATACTGAATACCAATTGTTCGCATTTGCATGTTTTCGCATCGGATTGACTATTGCATCGCAATTCAGAATAACCCTACTTATTAGTTATGAATGGGAGTGGCTCTTACCTTTTTTTGGATTAGAAAGTTATTTCGTATTCCCAAATGAATTCATCTTGGCGGTTTCGGGGAAGTGTTTTAAACATTTTTCTGCTCTAATTTTTTGGCGAAGACCATTGCCTCCTTTTCACAACGTAATAAATGTGTTCGATTTAGTAGCCGCCGTCAAAAAACTTTTTTTAATATTTGATATTAAGTAGGCGTGACAGCGCTTACCTTTTTAGAAGGCGCTTAAACAGTTTCTCACGGCGATTGGAAATAGTTGAATTGTAAGAGGCTTTTTGACTACATGTTTTCTTACACATGGACCTCAAATATATTCCCAGCGGCAAAATACACTTGAAAAAAAAACCTTCTGCCCTGCTTCATTACATGTGTCAACCAGTGTTGCAACACTTGTTCTTTCGATTGTTAAATACCGCTTAGAAGTGCGAAATCGCTTGAACAAGTGGAGAAACTGAAAAAGTTATAAATTAAATGTACAGGGTGGGCCAAAAATCACAATGGGGTTTAAAAATTTAATAACTTTTTTGTTTATTTTTTTTTTTATTTTTTTTTTAAGATTATGAAATATACAAAATGGAAATTTTTTTACGCTAAGTATGGAAAATAATGTCACTTAAATGACCGCCGTTATTAGCTTCGCAATGATGGGCTCTTTTGAGAGCATTTTCCGTAACATCTTTCAACATTTGTGGCTGTAGCCCTCGAATTTCTGCAACAATGTTGGCCTTGAGTTCAAGGATTGTCTCGGTCTTGTTGACATATACTCGCTCCTTCAAATAACCCCAAAGAAAATAGTCGCATGCTGACAAATCTGGCGAACGCGCTGGCCAATTAATTTCTGAATTTCTTGAAATTATTAATGGCGACGATATGCTCTTTGCGTTAAAATAATTGATCGCTGATTTAAGTAATAAAATTCTATTATTCTTGTTCTTTGTTCAGTTGTAAATCCCTCCATTATTTATTCTCCAGATGTTATTTATATAATCTTAAAAAAAAAATAAAAAAAAAAATAAACAAAAAAGTTATTAAATTTTTAAACCCCATTGTGACTTTTGGCCCACCCTGTACTTCTTTATAATATGTGAGCAAAATTTTAGTTCTAGCTTTTGGTTTTTAATATATTAAAAATATATTGAATAAAAAAAAAATTATCTCAGGCTGCTTTACGATATACAACTAAAGTACTATGAATACCTTTGTAACAATATTGACTCTGAAGAGGAGGAAGAAGAAGTAGTAACAGGTGATGTTCTCAGTCCCTCAGACGACGAGGGGGATATGCCTATACAAGCTGGTGAGTTTAGAGAAGATGCGTCTGATGAAGAAGTAGCATTACATCCAGTGGAAATTGTACACGGAGGAGAGTCACAAAATGAGTTAGAATATGAGGATGAGTTGGAAGTGGTTGATTTGCCATCTATAAATAATTAAAAACTATTTTATTGCGAAAGATGGAACCAAATGGAAAAAAACTGAGCCTGGATTACAACGTATGCGTCAACAGAACATTTTTCGCGATACAAAAAATATGAGCATTATTGAAGTATTTCATTCTATAATGCACCCGCCGATTCAGGCAATTTTTTGTAGAAATACAAACAGAAAAGGCAGAACTGAATACGAAAAATTGAAGGGCGATGAAAGGTTGAGCCGTTTAAAGTAAGCCAACGTTATATTTATTTAGGAGTTTATAAATGCAGAAATATGTTTTAAAACACCTTCGGAAAATATATTTGGGAAGATGTTTCCGAAGAGGAGCTTGGTGCATTTTTTCATATAATGATTGCCATGAGTAGCCACAATGCATTAAGGAGAGGCTTGAAAGTCTTTTTGCAAAAAAATGCGTTTCCATTGTACCGAGCAGCTGTCAGCGAAGTTCTTCAAAATAATTTTAATTTTTCTTGAAATTATTAATGGCGACGATATGCTCTTTGCGTTAAAATAATTGATCGCTGATTTAAGTAATAAAATTCTATTATTCTTGTTCTTTGTTCAGTTGTAAATCCCTCCATTATTTATTCTCCAGATGTTATTTATATAATCTTAAAAAAAAAATAAAAAAAAAATAAACAAAAAAGTTATTAAATTTTTAAACCCCATTGTGACTTTTGGCCCACCCTGTATAAATGACAATATGGAAATACATAAAAAAATTCACAAGTTTAAAAAATACACACTATAAGAAAAAAAATTTTTTTTTTTAAGAATATTTCCCATTGTACGACTGTTCCGTCAAAACACTTACTTCGACACGTATGTTGGATGCATGTGGTCATGTATAAAAATGTAACTTAATTGTATGCCAGAGATGTCCAAAAATATTTTCCATCTTTCTTTGGGGGGAGAATTTTAAAGTACAGTGGCGTGCAAAAGTAAGCCCAATGTTAAAAATGGACAACTTTTCTGATCTAATATCAAATATTTGAATGATTTTGAGATGCAAATGAATACTCAAGTTGAGGTAAAGATTTCCTGATGATCTCTATTATCACATGATGAATGCCGAATAGGAATCACCTGATACACCGAAATAATACATTTCAAGGAATTTTTAATATCTTGCAGAATATTAAATTTTCAGAATTTAGTATTTGAATACAAATTAATCATTTTGAATACGAAAACTGCATTAAACAATTTTCTACTTTTAAGATCGTCCTACAGTTTCGGCTAAGCGAAATATGTTTTAAGTACGCTTAGTTCATTTTGTCGCATTGCTTCGAACGCACGATTTTTACAGCCTTAAAAATTTCATAACAAACTATTTCCTTAATGGTCTCACGATTTATTTTACGCACTGTGTTTGTAGAAAGAACAACACGGCTACCTAAAGTACGATTACATTAGCAAGTAGAACACAAATGAAATGGCCATTGTTGCTCCACTTGCTGCTGACCGAATTAGTCGTTTAGAGAGTGGAGGGTACTATAAATAAGAACAGGGACAATAACATTCACAATATAAAAATATAAAGGTTACGGAATGGGGAAATGGTTATTACAGTTATTTTTTTTTTTTACATTTTTATAATGTGAAACAAGTATTTTATTTGGAGTGGCTTGTCCGCTGGGATCAAGAGGCTGGGTATTGTATTAAATGAAGCGTAATTAGTTTGTGCTACACAGCACAGCTTCTTAAAAGTTCATGGCATTAAGTTTAAGATGGCATGGCATCCATTTCCATTTCATACCAAATCTGACATTGTTACATTTTCTATAAACTAAAAAAAACCAATGATCAAATGGCGCAGATGGCACTTTAGAAAAGCGTTGAAGTAGAATTTAGTATTTTTAAAAGCATGTAGATTTAATGATGGTTTTATAAGCTGTTAATCTGGACAAGGTCGGTTGTATGTAGGCAATTGTGGTAGACCCATTCCTGCTTAAAGAGATGCATTGGAACAGCATAAGTGTTACATGAAGATATTAATACGGTTGGCCAATTTTATTATTTAATTTCTGTGTGCCGAAAATATGTGGCAATAAGAATCATTTCGAATACTTACACAACTACACGAGTAAAAATCTCTGTATACAATTCAGTCGGATTTAATCATCTTGCATACACGGTGAAGTCTTAAGACCAAGCCATCGGTAAAGTCGCGTGCCCTACTCATAACAGAGAAGGACAAGGATGCTTATACTGGATGATAACAGAATGACATGACAAAAGAAGTAATAAATTTATTAGCGCACTTCTAGGAGCACAATATCCGATGATTCAAAGGAATACTTTAAGCGGATTATTACACATTAAATAGATAAAAAAAACCTTTTCAAAGCTTTTTCAAGCGAACTGTGCTCTATTTGAATATACGCACACAAATAAATACATTAAATTTTTTATTATTTTATATGCAATTTTTAAGGACTTTCTCATACATTTCTTTCATGAGCGTTGACTAATTTTATGTGTATTTTACACACAAAATGTTTATTACAATTTTTATTAATTAGCGCTAAAGTTTAATAAGCTTTTAATAGGACTTGA
This sequence comes from Ormia ochracea, assembly GCA_963402855.1. Taxonomy (NCBI): domain Eukaryota; kingdom Metazoa; phylum Arthropoda; class Insecta; order Diptera; family Tachinidae; genus Ormia; species Ormia ochracea. The sequence goes on along the minus strand of OY727107.1, from coordinate 22,160,110 downwards.
TTGTAGCATTTCATGTCGATTCGTATCAATTCCTTTTTAATACTCTTTTATTTATTTTTTTTACTTCACAATGAAAGAGAAAATAATAAAAAAATAAATAAAAAAATAATAAAATAAATTAGATGAGGAAAGAGACAATGTAGAAAATTATTTGCTTTTGACATGAAACTTTCGATCGAACTGTTAAATAACTTGCGCTTCATTCGTTATTCGTTGGAGAGCCAGGAGTGAAATTTCCAGATTCGTTGTGTTTTTATACTGAATAAAAATAATTTTCTCTCTCTTAAATTGGATTTTAATAAATTTTGCAAGTAGCGTAATAATTATTTTATGCTAAAGCCCCGGCCATGTGAAAGGAATGTTTCGGTTGTAGGATAAAGGAAATTTTTGTTAACACACTGTTGGAAGAATACGAAAATTAATTAAAGTATGAATAGAAAAAAAGGGGGAAATACCTTAAACTTAATAAAATTAATTACAGCTAACTCCCGTATAACACGGTACTTACGAAACGCAGATAACCGGTAGTGAGAAATGCTAAACACTAAAACAAAACACTGTTTCAATATTCAATTTAATTAAAAATAAAAATACGTAGAATTCATTAAATCTTGTTAAAAATTAAAAGAAAACAAAAAAAAATTGCTTTTATTTTACGCACGCAATGACAATTTTTTTGAATGCCATTTTTGCTATAATGCTCAGTTCTTCGAGCAGTAACAATCCACAATTATTTTTTTCTAAGGCCACCCCTAAGTGGACTCTCTATTCATGCCGTGCATTTTGTTGGAAGGTTAAATATTTTTGCCGTGAACTACGAAGTCTTTAAGCTGAAATTTGGTAGGATTTTATTAATTGTTTTTACTTTGCCGATGAAATGCTGCTACATAAGTAGTGGAGGCTGTTATTATCGATCAGTGGCCATTGACCCTTGAGCATTGACCGCTACCTACGCTTTTGCAACTTAATCCTTCCAACAAAAATTAACATTTTAGATATGAAAAGAACATGAGAAAATTTCATCAGCAAGTTTTATTTTTTTATAACTACTGCAGCTGGGCATCGAACCGAGCGTTGCTCAGTGAGTAGGCGACAACACTATACTAAACACATATTGAACATATTGAAATATACTAAACAGTTCGTTACACATTTGCAATTCGTTCACATTTTTAGCTGATGATATTGTTTTTCTATTATATTATAATAAATTGCTTTAAGTAAATAAAAAAAAATTAAACAACTAAAAATAAAAAGCCTTTTCTCTCATTACAGCTTTTTTGAGACTTTCCATAATCTTTAATAGAATCAATTTTGGCCAGCTCTCCTCCGGTCTTTTAGTAAACCAAATCTTGCATTTCGGAATAGAATACAAAAAAAGTAAATTTGTTAACTTTTAAAATTTTTTTTGGAATGAAAAAATGTCATCTCTCTTCTTGTCTGAATGAAAGAATGCTTTTAAGCATCAAACAATTAAATGCTTTCAAAAACTGTAAATGAGATATAAATGTTTTGGAAATCTGATTGAAAACTTAAACCGTAAAAGAAATTACAGAATACTGGCATAAAATGCCGATACAATCACACATAAATATTTAACAGAGGTCTGCAATAAGTGTGGCTAAACACTTCTCATCAAGTGGCACTAAAAATAAATAGGGAAAGAATTGAAAAGTGCACGGTTTTTCTTCATGGTTTGCATTCAAACTAAAACCAAATACAGCCAATCCTCTTTTTACACGATATATTTTCTGCACTCAATAACACGATTATTAATAAATTAATAACATTAATCTTATCCTGCATACCTCCAAAAAAATTTTAAATTGAAAAAGAAAGAATTTCTCCGTTTCTATAAAAAAAAAAAATTAAAATTTGGCGCACTTTAATTTATTTGCGGTAATTTCAAAAGATTTCTTGGGGAAAATTAGTATTCTATTCAATATAATTCGTGAGGTTTTAGGCAGTTTTAAAGCTTCACATAATTATTTATTTGTAGTGAAAGTGATTCTAACTATGTGTTGCTTTTTTACGATTTATAACGATATCCTTAAAATGTATGCACTGTATTAGAAGAAATTCTCTATCGGAAAGATACTCCTGCGATGAATTGCTCACGCCTTCCATTCCAGTTAAAATTATTAGCAATACAGGCATGAATTACCAGTGAGTGCACCTTTTTCAAGATGCCAAATCAGCCGAAGCATTGACATTTAGTCAAGTACAGTGAGAAAAATAAAATATTATCCAGGTAAGAAAATGTTTTATGATGAAAGTTTTAAAAATAACTCTCGCTTAAATACATATGATTTTTTATATTGAAAAAAATATAAAATTATTAATTTCAACTTCCCAAAAATTACTATAGTTTCTTGTTGTTTTTATTCTAAATTAATCTTCAGCAGAAAAGTGCATTGAAGTTGGTTATTTCGGGCTATCAGCTGATTCCTATGCACACTTCACTTACTCCTAATGCATATCATTATGAAAATGTAGTTTTTTTGCCGGACAATACAAAATGAATTTACTATTTTTACCCCGTGTTGTTACTTTTTCCTAACACTGTACTTTAAAATCCTTTCACTAATACAGCAGCCATGGGCATGTTTCATTAGACTGAAAAACAATTTGTCTTTATGTGCTTCTGATGTCACATTTAGGTTTGTATGGATCGTACAAATTGCTTAAACGTTTTGTGCTTTCACAATTTTTTATTATATCTAAAGATATAATAAAAATTAATTTATTATTATAAAGACTATAGAAGTTTACTACTCCTTTTCATGTGCAATAAATTTTTAATGGCTTAAAAAAGTTCTACAAATGCCATTTGAATTCTACATGAGTTTTGAACCGGCGCTCTCAGATTGATAGGAAGACATACGAAGCGAAAAGTATCATTATACAGCATTGCCCAGGTTCATTATGTGTACGAGTGCTTTAGTGTAATTTTCTTTTAAATTACCAAAGTGTCTGCACTCATGGCAGTTCTCTATTATATGACATAAAAAATATGGTCCATGTAACATCTTGCATTTTGCTCAATTAAAAATTGTTTGGAAACCCAATTAAAATTTATGAATGCATAGAAAAGAATGTACGTCCATGTACATATTTGAAATGACAAAACCAGGATAAGAGCATGTCTTGCACACAAGCACTTAAAAATATCCGTACTTGCTCTCGTATATGGTTACTTAAGCTATAAATATGAAAATTGTAATACATGTCCATGCTGGTAGACCTTGTTTTTCAATTTTGTCAACCTTTAAAGAGATAAATAACATGGCAATCCAAATAACAAGGAAACTTACTTGTAGCAAGTTACCTGCTAACGAACAACCGATATACACGCTCCTTAACTGTAAGGATGGAGACAAAAGGAGAAGCTGAATAACAAGTATGACAAACTGAAACTTAAATGTAAACATTTAGTTTGGAATGCAAGCATACGAGGAAGAGCACTAATAAAGATTTATGTGCATAATTCTTGTAAATGAAAATAGTTGTAAGCCTAAAAGGCGACAACAAACGCTAATAGAATCGTTAGTTAAAAAAGGTTAAGATAAAGGAAACTGCTGCGAGCTTAAACAAAGTGGCGAAAAGTTTCTACAGAGATTTAAGCATCGAGCTTAAAAGCTCTCCTATGCTCTACACAATTAAAGTATTTTTATATCTTTTTAACATGTCGTGAGTTTTTAATCTCTACCGGTCCTGTAAATTAAATATTTAAAAATTTTACTATTTTTGGCAAGCGTTCTGTTACATACGGGAAGGCATTGGTGGAACGTGCCAGCAATGTTAAGTATGGGAAGCTTGTGACTCTGACATGGATATTGTTAGAAGTCTGTCTTCCAGAAAGTTGTTTCAATTAATTTGAAACAGACTTTTAAAGCCTTAAAACTCACTAAGTGCCAATATGAAATTCACAGTTCGAATAGTGAAATATATAAATCTGAGTGCACCTAAACACTATGGAATAGAATACCAATGTTCTCTGTTGTTATTGAGCGATGTGTGTGTGAATTTATTTCTTTAAATATCTCATTTATTCCAGACTTTTTTGCTGGAATAAAAAGGTTTCGTAATTTGCTTTGGTTGGTGCAAAATCCCCGGCATGAATTTTTATGTTTGCTGAAGTGCAGTTTTTTCTATTTTCATCGGTTTTTTCTTTCTTACTTGTTATCTGTCAAATAGTTGCACACCAATCCTATACAGGCGTAAATTTTAAACTGCCGCCAACTGTCAAACGAGACCAGTTTCTTCTATTGGCTTTGATACATAAATTAAGAAAAGTAACTTATTTTAATATTTTTGAAATTTCAATTTCCACTTTAATTTACTGAACATACCTCTAGCAGAGTTGCAATTGACATATTCCCGTCATAAGTAATAAATAATTATTAAATTCATTGCTTATTTTCCATTATTCAAATAAATAAAGCCTGCATTAAACTGATAGTTAAATAAATTTAAAGCTAATTTTCTCGGGAGTTCTAAAAATAGTTATTTGGTTTCTAATTAATTTTTCTACTCCTGGAAGTAGTGGCCAGCAGTGGTGGACTCAGCCGATCAGGGAAACAAATTGATCTTCTTATATAGACTCTATGGATCTGGCTTTGCATTCAGTGAAGTTTGGTAGCACCCAAATGATACAAAATCAATATTCTTTTGAATATTTTGGCTATTAAATTTAAAAGAAAAGAAGAAAATTTATTTGTTCTTAAGTATTTCAATGGTTGTTATGAAGTGTAGCAAACGTCATCTTATACGGGAGATACTGCGATTTAATGTACCGGATTGAAATTAAAACCAAAACATTTTTTAGTTTTACAAAAGAGCAAAAAATTCTTTTGTAGATAATGATGGTGTTGCGTTGTTGGTATTTGCTGTTGTTGTTGGTTGTGCTGTCAATTCTATAAAAGACTTATTGTATTTACTAATAAGGATTAGAAATAAAAAAAAGTGTCACGAGTAAAGTTTTTAAAGGCAGCCTCATGCAAACTAAACAGCCTCATCTTGTGCGCAGGGAACTGTGAATGAAGCTCTTTACATGATTACAATTGTGGGCATGTAAATAGATTTGGGGTTGTATTGCTAGCACTGATTCAATAATTCAGATATGATTCATAGATATTTTATTTTACATGGAGAGTGTAAAGATTATTATGATTAATCTTCTCCACTAGATTTCTTTACGCTAAAACTCCCAAAATTATATTGGTAAGAATAGTTTTTGCTGCTTTCGGTTTAAGCGCAACTGTACGCACGACTATTACAATGCTAACAAGATAATGTCACAGTATTAGGAAAAATTCTTTTAAATTCAAAAACAAAAAAAAAAGAGAGAAAAAGGAGAAAAACTGAATAGAAACAAGAAAAATTCCAAATTTAGACAACATATGCAGCATACATAAATAACCAAATCCAAGCACATGTGAGTAAGTGTATGTCAAACAGTGTGTTTGGATGTGTGGCACATCGCATACATTTGAGTAGATTCATGCCATGCAGAAGCAGACATAAACCGGCACTCCTCGTGCTCAACTGATGCCCATTTATACATGAGACATCGAATGCCATAAATAAAAAAGTCCTTCTAAGCAGCATTTGCTGATGCCAATTTTGTGATAACGAGATACAACGGCTAACAAGCAAAGACGCAAACGTAAGTCTAAATATGGAAAATCGGCTCTGAAAGTATTAGGAACTACAAAATTACAACCGCAACTGGCATAGAGTTGAACATGCAACTTGGCTACAGCCGCATATGGTTCGAAACAAATCGTTAAACATGTGTGTACACAAACAAATAATTTGAAAGTCTTTGTCAGGCATTTTTATATGTGGTTTAACATTAGATTAAATGTGTAACGGGTCTGCCAATAATGGCTTCCGAACTTTGTCAGCTGATAGTGGCTGCAGCTGTCGAATTAGTTGTGATTTATTTAGGATGTTTTTGGCAAAATAAGATGGCGGGGTATACAACACTTGAAAAAGACTAACATATTTTGTCCTTGCGTCAACGTTTTATCGTTTTCAATCGTGTTAAGCGTTCGCTGATCCAAAAATCGTAAAAAATAATTTTCATCGATGATAAAAATCAATTCAAAGCATTCAAACTTTATTCATATCGAGCTTCTGTGGTTTTCGTATTTCAGGGACATTGAATTAAAAGGCTCCCAAAAACAAAGAGATAAAACAGGGTAGCAGTGCTTATTGTAGCACCAGAGATGTAGTCGCCCCGCTTTTCTTATGCACTCCTTCAAGGAAAATGCAATGTTTGAATAAGGGGGTTCCCCTTAAAAAAACGCTTTTAATTCATTTAAAATCCAATTTTAATGCCCCTTTTCCAAAATTATTATTTATTAAAAGGATTTACTCAGTAATCAATCAATCAATCAGTTTTTAATTGGGACAGAATTTACAAAGTACTACCTAAATATTGAACCTTTTTTCATAATAATAAGCCCTTTATGCCCAACAATTACTCAAACCCTTTTAAGTAAACTATCGAAAAAATGTTTTATTCTTTTAAGAAATTTCATATAAAAAGAAAAAAATGTATAGTAAAATTTTGAAAAGAAACACGCCAAACGCTTACGAAATATCGAAAAGCAATAAAGAAAGGCATTTAATATCAAGTTTCAGCGGATTTAAAAATTATACAGTTTATGACTTTTAGCTGTAACCGAAACATTTCTTACATTCGTTATTTACTAATAAATCTTTTGCTGTTAACCATATTCGTTAGCGTTAAATAAAGCTAAACGAATTATTTAACGATAAATTTTATTATATGGTTTTATGTTAACAATACTGTGCATACGATAAAAAACTTGAAGTTTCTAAGTAGAATTTTGTTTCGTTATCAAAAATCGATAAAACTTATTTAAAAGTGTTGCCACTGATTGAATAAAAAGCACCTCTGCAGTTTTATAAAAATTTTCTTAAGCTTTTGCCACACTATTCTATTTATCAGCAGAGATGCCATATTTGTTAAATCGTACGACTGTGTAGGATATTGAAGCAGGTCCTTGAATGACGCTATAGCTGCCACACAATTGCATCGAGCTGTACGAGCACTATCATTATCGAGACCAGACGGCCACACTGGATTGCCATTTTCCTTCAGTACATCTTGACTAGGCATCATGGAGACTAAAAGAATGCTGTCCAATTATGGAATTTTACTTTGAAGAAAGTAGTGCTGCAGTTAGGAGAAAAGGTAGTGGTAGAGAGAAGACTGATTAGTTGTCGAACTAGTTGGTGGTTTTGATATTTTAACCATTTTATTGATATTTTAACTTCGAAGACCGGCAACGAACCCTGCGTTTGCTCTGAAAAATAGTGTTATTACAATCCCTAAATATTTTTTTTCTCCTTCTTCCTCTAGCATGCATGCGCACAACAAAATATATTATTCTGCGATAATGCTTAAGTGCTACGTTCTTAAATTTGAATTATTTCGGCAATGTTGCTTTTAACATTCACATCTAAATTCAGCAACAGCAAGATAATAAATACATAAATAATGTGCATATTTTATAAGTACGAATATTTTTGTGTGTGAGTGTATTTTAACTGAATGTTACATTTTCGGTTTGAAATTATTTTGTCTGTTCGTTTGCTTGGGCAAAAAATATCAAGCAGAAGTGCACTTGCTCAATCGTACGCGAGTGGTTGAAGGAACAGACACAGAGGGCTCAAAGTCAAGTTAATGACCTCTGTTGCAAAACGCTGAGACGTGAACGGCAACATTGACTGAAGTTTCTTCTATTTCTTTTCAGAGGAAATGAAGAGTCATGCTTTTAAAAATAAACGAAAATTGTTTATGAAAACTTGTGTGTGCGGGCTGTTTGATATGTTGCAGCAGTCCTCCACCAAAAATATTAAATTGTTATACTTAAATTCTCTGTATAATATTAATGATTTTATTTCGCGAATCATTTTGTCTGTGTTTTATTTTTTTTCTGTCGCGTCGTCAGAATTTTTATGCAAACAGAAACGTGTACTGCATTTAAAGACGGGCAGCAAATAAAAACGATATTCTCACTTGTGCCATTAGGCAGCTAATTTTAGCAGAATTCGTTTGTGAATTATGTTGCATAAAATTTTTTAACTTGAAAAAGGAAAGCAAAGAAAAAAAATACGAAGAGTGTATTTTAATGAATAAAATTGTGGTAAACACATGATAACAATAATTTCGCAAGAAATTTATTTTAAAGCGATGACTTTAAGTTCGAAAAATATTTTCAGGCTTTTGCTTAATTGAGTAGATTTGTAAGTTCGGAGGCCGGATACTATAGAGGCAACAATGTACAGTGAAACCTGTCAAGATTGGATGATACACTACGATAGCTCTTACACAAGTATTACGAATTTTTTCCTTTTAAAAATTTAGTGTAGGAGTTTCGAAATAATATCGTATTTGGTTGGAAGAATGCAACAGCAAGTCAGCCAGATTGGAACACTGTTTATAACAGCATAAAAAATTTTTTCAAATAGTGTCTTATGATTTGCCGAAATTTCCAATGTTGCATGTTCAGATTCCTCCAGCGGCAAACTAAATATTCGGTTGGCGTTTAAGGCTTTTCATTTGGATTTAGTGTGCCCAAAAAAGAGTTTTTATGGAAAAAGTTTAGTGGCATCCGTCAGTGCTGTCCAATTCAACCTTAAATTCGGGATATTTCCGACACTAATGCCATAGATATGGTTGTGTAATCCCCCATTAACTCGGCGGCACGCATCAGTCCTGCCCAATTTAACAACAATTTTGATAGATGAAATTTCTATACTGTCTTTCTAGATTTTTTAATGGCTCCCCTTTAATTTGATCAGCCGGTGTGGAAAAGTAAATTGTCTTGTTTTAGGACTTTGCAGGCTCTTTTTTTAAAACCATCTGCCAAGATTTTAAATTTATTTTTAAGAATAATTTTAACAAGACTTAAGGTCCGCTTTAATCCTTATCGCTTATCTTCTTAAAATCCAATTTCATAAAATTATTTCAAGCTACAAAAATATATTCCGTACAAATAATTTTTGACACACAGGTGCTTCGAAACGGTACATTTAAGTCGCTACCGAAACCAATTCCACCTCTCGTGCTTCTCTTCGTAATTATTTTATTGTGGATTTTGTAAAATTTAATTACACAAATTGCTGAATGAGTTCTCGTTAAATTTTGCTAAATAATTTCTCGCTTTGCTTTCAAAAAGAAAACATGGAAAAGAATTAAAAATTTAAAATCATTAAAGACGCATTTTGGTACAAAAAAAATGACGCCCTCTTACATTTTATTGTCTAAAAGGAAGTACTAAGTTATTTTCCTGTGAAATCTCAACAGCCGTGTCACTTAACGTGATTTCACACAACCCACGCAGAAGGACTCCATTGCAGGAAACTTAAAAGTGACTTCTGCATTGAACATTAAATTTACATCTTCAATTTTAAAAATATAGAAAATATTCTTATGGGATCATTACAAAAAAATAAATAAAATATGTTCGTTTATCCCGTGTAATAAATTCGATTTACTTTGCATTTGCCTTCAGCGCGCACAAGCAGAATCCCTTCATAAGCTAAAACTATTATTAAATAAACAAGAAAAGAAGAGAAAAAAAAAATTAAAACTACACAATAAAGAATTATTTTAATTGAAAAATAAAAACAAAATTCCTTTATAATATTTTATTTTCAAACTCTAAGTTGTATTTCCTGGTTGTACCCAACACGCCACAACTCGACAACATGCTTGTCCCTATCTGAAGTAAAGGAGGCGGAAACCAAGAGCAGCCAGCGTTTTTACACAAACAAAATATTTAATAGAAATTGCAGAAATAAATAGTGCTTTGAAAGAAAGAAATTTTTGTGTGCGGAAGGTCAGATAAGAAGGCAAAATACGCATAAAACAAGAAGAAAAATGTACAAGTGGTTTTCTTTGCTGTGGCGTACAAACTTGAGCCATTTGAAGCTGCAGAGTTGCATGTAGTTGTCTGTGCATTCGACTGTACGAGTAAAAGAAATAAATTAAATTGGAAATTGAAAATAATCTTCATTGGAAATTGGATGCATCATTACCCTGATTACTAAAAGTGTGATGAATCTCGTGAGAGATTCCACTCCAGCGCTTCTGGTATCTAACTGGGCGTTGTTAAGCTGGTGTGCCCTTAGCTACTAAATAGGCATGCATTTATCACTTAGGGATTCCAACAACAAATAATACATGAGGTCTGGAAGTATTTCCGAAAAATTCAAATGAATAACTTTTTATTAGTGGTTCAGGAAAAGAATGAATAAGCGAATGTTACTGCGGAATTTATTAGTTATATTGCGATTAGTTGATTCACCCTCTGAAAGGCTTCTGCAAAATAAAAAAAAATTTTTTGATAAACTGAAATGTGACATTAACGATGGAGAAATATGATAAAAAAGAGAGCGCAGACTTCTGCTTCTCTCTAAATTAATTATTATTCCATTTGATTGATGACTTCGCATCAATAATAATGCAATTTGTTTTGCTGAAAGTACAACATGCCGCCTTAAGGTGAGCCGTGGGTAAAGCTCTTACTCATGCAATGTTACTGAAAGAACTAGTAGAAAGGGATCATACTCTTAACTGCAAAATTACTAGTCACCTTTGTAATAACAAGTACAAGAAGAGATATTTCTGCAACTGGGAGGAATACTTAAAGAACTTTGGTAGGGTTTAAACCCAACACTTTTCTCACTTGATGAACTTATTAAACGGCTAATTACTACCGAAGAGTTGAATTCAATATCACTAGTATGCCACAAGTAATAGAAAGAATTTTGCACAGACCCTTCTCTATAACAGCAAAACTGAGTATCTCGTTTTTCATTTAATTGGAGGTGCATTAGCCACCTTCCAACATATGTATTGCAAATTTGATAGCATACTGTGGTGCTTTTATCTGCTTATTAATCATTACGTGCATTTTAATACAAATTCCTCTTGCAGGCTCTTGTCTAAATGAAAAATGTTAGTTTGAAAATTAAATTTCATATAATAAATTTCAGTTAAACCGTGGAAGTTGGCCAACTAAACACTGAACATTAGTAATCGCCTGAAGGAGAAAATAGCAATGCAAGTGAAATAACGAAATAAAGTGATAATGCATTCAGAAGACGTCTGAGAGAGATACAAATTTAGCTATTAATAATACTTTTATCTATGTGCGTGCCGCTGCTTGGACAGCTAAGTGATGCTCAGCATTTATATCTGAAATATTTATTTCTATCTTATACACATTTGCATTAGTTTGCCGAGAGAGTGTGTCGCTCTAAATATTTTAAATGGTTGTATAACTTTTAAAAAAACGTAAAATATTGACAAACGCCATCAAAGAAGCGGGCCTCTAAGAAGCGATGACTCACTGTGAATAAAATCTTAAAACTAATATTGCATTTTCTTTTTTCTTTTATTCCACTATGCGAAGCTTTTTATTTATCTTCTCTTTCAAAAAAAAAATTTATATTTTTTTCGCTGCCACTTTCTTCTATTTATATTTTCTATTGAAAGCAGCCCCCTAATGTCGATTCAGTCGTAATATTATGGTTTTCACATTAAACACCGCTTTAAATCTTCAATCTTGAGAGGAGATGAACATTATCTATAAGATTTATATTGTCACGACGATATCTTTATGGTGCATGAAAAATTCGTTTTGTTTTAAAATCATTTCTTTTGGCAGTTCAATGTTTCAAGAAGTTTTATGGATTTTATTTGCATCATAAATTTAATACTGCGTGCTAAATAATGCAAATAAAAAATGCTGTAAAAATTTGCAATAAGATTTTAGTAACTTTAGGTTTTAACAAACAGTCGCCGATAACACGCACTTAACTGACTATCACCCAACTCCAACCCCATCCGCATCCCCAACCTCATCGCCAACCTCAACACCAAACCGTAACCATATAACGCATTGTAAGCACATGCCACCGCAACTTCGAAGCGAATAATTTAGATTGTACAAGGCAATTAATTAACTTTTGATTTATAAATATCGTGAGTTGTCTTTATTTGTATGAAACTTTGTTAATTATCTTTAATTTAACTTAATTTTTTATTTATATTTACTTAAGAAAGCGAAAGCGAAAAATTCTCGTGTTCCACGCATTTTGTTTTATATGCTACTGGATGTCAGTTTCGTTAATTTTTTCTTTGCTTTTTTTTGGGGTTTTTCTCGAAGCTCCATGTAGGCTGGGGAGCATAAAATTTAATATCACTTAATAAGCTGCTAATGGCATGCAGGAAGTCTACATGAACTTTTATTTAACTGCAGGATATTAATAGAGAGTGACAAAAACAGAAAGAAATTTCTATTTGTTTAATTAAATGTTACAAATAAAGAGAAAATTTATGGGCTCGATTGTGTTTACATGTGCATCTATTCTGCGTTTGCAGGCTAGAAAATTTATTGCACGATACACACATTTTTAATAATCTGGCATTTAACAAATAAATTTTTTTATGAAAAAAAAAAAAAGAAAGAAAGATCGTCAGTAAATAATTGGAAATTCGTGACCTAAAGAATATCTATAGGTCCAAAAACTCAATTAGGACGTTTGCCAAAAAGTCAAACTATGGAGGTGCTGTGAAAAGCTTCCGATCTAACCTGGAGATGAAGATTCTAGGAAATTTTTTTTTATTCTATATCACAATATTTCAGGAGCTTGTGTCCAAATTTTATTTGACATTTGATTCAACACGAAGCTTAAGATTGCTTACGTGAAAGTGGAAATACCAGAGAAGCGCGCAGTCATTAAATACTTGAATTTAAATTAAAGAAGAACTGAAGGACTCTTCGCTCACATATTAACAGCTTAACAACGGGTTTTTTGAATTTAAGAAATGCCGAATGAGATCTTCCGCGAATTTCAGAACTTCAGAAATTATTGAAAAAAATTCACAAAATGGTGATGAAGGACCGCAGATTGAAAATGATTGTGCTTTTAGCCGATTCTTCATAAATTATCGAAAATTAATATTCAGCAAAATATTAAAAATTCATTGACTTGAAACCGGCATAAGGGCTACCTGAAGATAAACTGCAGCATGCGATGCTAATTTTTATGCAATGGAAACAGTTGTTATTATTTCAGAACTAAAGTTTTGTACTCAATTATTAAGATTTATACAGAATTAATCGCATTTACTGTTTATCGTCGGTTATCGTATGGTTTCTTTTGGTTCGCCGCCCGTAAATTCGGGGTGCCGTCAAAAGAATTTTTCAATTCTTCTGGTTTCAGTTTGCTAAATTTATTTCTTCAATTAAATGATCTATTTACGAGTATATGCAAATTACTGATATTATTGCACCAGTTGAAAGTACAAAGAATACTGTTTGGACTGACACCTTAAGATCTTCTGATATCCACCCAGAGGGTTTTTTGCGTCTGCCATCACACAAAAAATTAATTTCATTTATTATTTATCATCGTATTACAACCATAAATAAAATGGTTTTCAAAAACCGCTTAATTCTATCCACCTCAGCACCAACTGTGCTCTCTACTATGGGTGACCTTTTCAGCTAACTGCATGCCCATATTCTGGGCATGGCTTCCACAGTGTGATCTATTTTGTTTTATTAATTTAAACTAGAACAACTTATAAACGTTTTGCACGGGAATTGGACTCACTATCCTCTATCTTGTATACTCGCTTTCAGAGGAGGGACTGTAAAAACATTCACTTAGAACGAATAAAAGTATAATTATGTACAAGCGAGGTATATGACCATGTAAAACAAATATATAAATTTTTTTCTTCATGATATTTCTTTTCTATTACAAAGTTTAAACGTTGCCATTATGTGTGCAACGCTACATCACTTAAATGACCACCACGCGAGCTGTTTCAAGCATTCATAGGTTTGAGGTCATTTTCAACCTCTTTTTGACACATATTATGCTTATCTGCATAACCACGGTCTTTCGCGTATACCCATAAAAAAAGTATAATGATGTCAAATCGCATGATCTTGCTGGCCAGTTGATATCGCCACGACGGGAAATTCCGTGCCCGGGAAATGTCTCTTGCAATAAAGCCATATTCAGTCGAGTTATTGTTAAAGGCTTCTAAAAAATTTCAGAATAACTTGTCACATATTCCATACATAGGTAGGTTTGATCAGTTGGTTTAGATGCAGTGAAGAAATTTTGAGAAAAAGCAAGAAATTCTATACCAACTGCATACAATTTATATGGAGGAAAAAAAACATCGTATGCCATGTTTTCTAAAAAGGAATTTAATTAAATGAATTTATCTTCACACACATAAATTATTATTGCTTCTCGCTAATTAAATTTTCAGTTTAAATTTATCAATGCAAAACTGCAACCTTTTCATTATTGGCAGTTCGATTTTACATCATTTATCAGTAAAATAAATATTCTTGCATTTCTGAACGAATGCAAATGTAAATCTTGTAACCTGACATGTAAATGTTAACAATTGTGTGAACCTGAAACGAAATACATGCAAACAAACAAGACAAATGGGGAATGAAGGAAAGTAACGCTATAACAAAATGAAAATAAACAACTTCTGTATGTGCAATTGAAAAAAGTATGTACAAGTATGTCCAGGGTATTTGATATGTCAAGAAAGTAGGTTGCCGTTGCATGTGGGAATGTGTCAAAGGCAAGCAAACAAAGTCTCATAAATGGTTAAACAAACAGGAGGAACACTGCACAAACATAAAGCGGCAATTGTATTCCAAGGCATTGGTGGGACTGTTGCTAATTTTGTGTTTGTTCGTACGTACCACGTACAACAGAAGCCTGTTGTAATTTATACGTTCCATCTAAACACGCTCCTGCACTGGGGAAATAAATGAGAAATTTGTTGAATGGAAAAATAATTATGATTACCTCATATGTTGTTGCGCCATCCTAGAAAATCTGTTACTCGAGCATATAATTTCGTTAAGACTTGGTCCAACTGTAGCAGTGACTAAGTTGACTGCTGCAAGAGATCTTGACTGGACTCTAAAGAGACCACAAAGAAAATATTTTTTTAAACTTTTTCACTGATTGTACTCGAGAGGTTTTCTAGGCTACATTTTGGGTCAATTTAAACTAAATTTTTCTATACTTGATGGATTATATAATAGCGCTGTGAAAATCTAGTAACTACAACTACATGGCAGCACACAGTTGTACACTAGAATTCGTCATACACCACGTACAAGGCCTTTTTCAAGGCCTTACCTGCAACAGAATATTTTGTAGGCTGAAGCGAGTTGCTTGGCGAAATAATTCCTCTATTAAGTGGAATTGGCTATAAATCAAAAACTTGAATGTTTCATGACAAAAGTTTCTGAAATTAATATTGACGGTTGTAGTTGTTCCGCCAGATCTAAAACCCATGAAAGAATTAGTGTAGAAAAATTTCTCCACTGCTAAAGGAATAATTGAATGGTCTGTCTAAAAGTCTCAACCATCCGCCACTATACTATACAGCGGAGAGATCAATTCCATCACTGGGCACAGATTTTCAGATATGTACACTCGTATCGTATGTTTAATTCTTACATCGTTTTTCAAGTGAAGATTATCAAAGGTAGGACTAAATGGCGCCGATATCGAGAACTATAATTATACATTTTTATACCGGGCAATAAAGTAGCGTTAGTTCCATGTCAACACAACAAGACCGCCTAAACTTTATTCTTTTTACAACCACATGTGTGGGCCTCTAACATACCACATTATTTTTAAATCATCTGCAGCGAAGGGAGGCGATTAATACACATTCGCTTCTTCTCTGTCCTTTAACTCGAACTCGGAGACAACTCACATGGAGACGGTATCAGCACATCAAATTTATAAGTATTTTAATTTGGCAGCGTGACCAGCATATTCTCCTGCTAAGACATAATCGATTATTGAAATTTTGTTTCGCATTAAACTGATGTGAACAAAGTCTCTCTATGTCAGAATGTGGCTGAATTTTTTATTTATATTTTTTTTTTGTAGGCAGATGATTGCCTCAGACATGTCTTATTATTAATTCGCTTGCAGTTGCAATATTTACCCCTTTTATTTACATTTTGTTTACCTGTAAATAACAACTGCGGCAGTCAATGCTGCATTAAAATGCATTAATGCCACATTTCTATTTTATTTGTTTTTTTTTTTTTTTTTTTTTGTATATAATAGAACTGAAAATACCAAATGAAAATAATATGAAATACGTTTTATTTTATAGACAAATTTATTTCAAAGCTAAACAAGATCTGTGAGTAGACATCAAATGTCAGCTGCAATAGTCATGCGAGACAACGAAAATTCACACACCCTCAAAATACTCGCACTTCAGATTCATGAGTACAGTTGTCAGTATTTGGAAAGTATGCAATAAAGCCCACACATGCACAGAGGGAGAGCACACCCACGCCATATGAGCTGTTCATTCAAAAGCATTGACATTTGAACAGTGGTAAATACAAACACGCACAGGCAAACTGTACTAAAAGGATTAATCCCAGCAACCATTTGTTATCTACAGCAAGCCCGATGCATGCCAAATTATAGCTTTCGAACAACATCCTAGAAATATTTAAAAAGTCAAATACTTTCAAAGTTCTTTGACAATTTCTTTGGTGAATTTAAATTTTTGTTAAAAGAAATTTTAAGCTCGATGTAATTTAAACGAAATAATATTTTCCCAGAATCCCAGAAATGAACTGTTGTTATTTGATTTCAGATGTACCCTTATATTGACTAAGAGCACCATGAGTTTTATTGTAGTCCTTTGCAGATACGTATTAGTCTTAGTCTATTTTTAGACTTTTCAATGACGGACAGCTGCCTATGTGAACATGGAATTGTGTTATTCTAATTTTCTACATTTTTAAAAAATTTCTTGTTAAAAAGTATTTTAGAAAATTAAAAAAAAAATTTATTTGTGGCAATCGAAATAGAATTTTTAAGAGAAATTTCATTTATTTGTTATTTTCTCTAAATATTAAAGAGCAATTTTAATTTATTTATTTTAAGCGGGCCTGCTTTGTGACGAAGCAGATGTGCGAACCTCTACTACCTTTCGTGACATAAATACGAATTTTCGTTACTTCTCTCATAAAAACCATTTTCGGTAGTTGCTCAACTTTTGTTTACAATTATAACACGAAGTACTTCAACATAACCGGACTCATCTCATTTGCAAATACCCCAAATTTTATATGCTGGGTAGCTTTTTACACAAACACGCGCACACCTGAATGTAACAAGTTGGGGAACTCGTTTGTATTCGAACTTTATACTTCGCCTAATTGTATGTTTATTTATTCGCATTGAAATTTGCTGTGTAAACACTCAACCATCCATTTCATAGTCAGGATACTTTCAAAGAATCCTCCCCTGCCTCTCTCAACCCTCTTCTTTATGTGGTTTTATAACAAACTATTCATATTCATTTGGGTATTAAATTTATCCATACACTATGCATTTTATGCAAACTTTTTTCTTTCTGTTCAACTATTTATATAAACTATTAAGTGCAAACTACACATTTAAGTGTTCTGTTGTTGTGCTGGTGTAATAAATAATTAAAAATTCTTTTTAGTTTTAACACAACAATATGCCCAAAATACTAAACTTATAATAACAGGCCATTAAATGGGCTCACAAACGTTGATGCACTTTAAAATGAGAAATACACCATTTTGGTATGATCCAGAGCGATTAATAAATACTTAATTAGTTATTAAATAAGCACCAGGGCGTTTTTAAATTTAAATTTTGTTTTGTTAATGGCTCACAACTAATAAAGTAACTCTTAGCAATTGCGAGCTGAACCAGTAAAAAAATCCATATTAATTTAATGCTGATTGACACGAGAAAATAACAAACGTAAACACGTGAATAAAATTAGGTCAAAACGAGTGATATGAAATTAATTATTGTTGATCAATGAAATCAACAAAAAATTAATTAATGCTAATTTTTAAAATTAAAAAGATCTTTTTTTTGCGAAAGAGTCTCTGCCTCATCCCCGTTTTTAACATAAACGATTTTTATAGGGGACTTATTACGGTTTATTATTGCTCTGTATTCGGTCAAGCTAATTTGTTTCTCAATGCCCATTTATTTATTTGGAAGTAGTTTTTTATTTTAAGAGCAACATGGAAGTCAGTGAGTCACGGGCTTTACGAATCACACTATAAATATGGCACCGCTGATTGGTAATAGCGCTATGAAAGAGGAATTAATTTAATTTATAGATTATTAATATGAGGTCGAAAATATATAGTTTTTCTCTATCAGGCCGATAACTTTTTATCTCACCCTCGCATAAAAAATTCATATTTTACAATTGAAAGAATACAGATTTCGATAACTCACACAAATAATTAAGTGTTAATTAAATTTTACTCAAATGGGGGGAAACTAGGTTTTGACCAGGCTGTTTACAGCTTCTCCTGCTTTGAAGGAATTAAAGTAATAATTTCTAATTGGGCGCTAATCAAACCATCGCATGTATGTATCTTACCTTTTATAAGCTGAACAGACGTAAACAATTGGTTCCTTGTATTTTGTTTTATAGTTGAAATAATTTATTAATATAATATACGTTTATAAATATCCATTATTTTAAAAAATGTTATAATTTATTATATAAAATTATTATTTATTTTAATTTGAAGTTTTTATTAAAATATAAATTAAAATTATTAAAATTTAATAAATCTGTCAAAGTATAAACTTTAGTTTTGCTAAACTTACTGTTAATTTAAACGGGGCTTAAACTTCGTTCCAAGTCTAAACTACAAGTAATTTAAATAAGTTGATATGGCAATACTGCAATAAATGTCAAATAACAGCAGCTTTTTTGCAGTAGCTGTTTATGAATATTTTTGTTGAATGCAAACATGCGCAGAGCACACTATAAATCAAATTGAAAGCACATTATTTTTCATCATTAGTCCAATGCTCTTCATCCGATGAAAAGCATAAAAACTTTCAAATATAATTTTTAATTCTTTGTTGTTTAGCATAAACTTGACATTTGCCATAATCATATGATTCGTAAAGGTTTTAAGTGGTTTAAACTTTTACTGATTTATATATTTTGCCTTTTATATGTTGTTTAGACAAAAAAGGGAGTTTAACCAGCACTAATTTATCAGGCATGGTAAAATGTTCGGAAACTTCCATTCTGTAAAAGAGTCTACGCTTAATCCATTTGTAATGTAAACCATAAATTAAATCAATAGTAAGTTTAACAAAACCACGTTTAAATTAATAGTAAGTTTAACAAAATTTTCGAAGTGGGCACTTACATCCACGTAGAACTCTCATTTGGAAACTTAATTTCCATGGGTTGGACTTTCAGACGTCCGGCATACCGATTTAATGGCATCATGATAAAATAAAAATAATAAAAACAAACTATAAAGCGTTGCTGTTTTCTCTTTTTAGGAAATCAACAAAAATTTCTTCATTAAAACAATATTAAATAATTATATTTTTTTTGCAAAGGGGTAATCGCCCTTTTAAATTTAATCGTAAATACCTGTCCTGCATAATTGAAAAAAGTGCACGTTTTAATTTAAATTTAATATTAAGCATTCGTGAATTTTTTATCCGAAATCTAAAAAATGCTATCAAATGCTTTTCAATTAAATCGTGTTTAGAGTTTTCACACTATTTCATTTCATTTTATATTTCATTTCAGTTTCACACTTATTTAAGCAAAAACAATTCATTTTTTCTAATTGCATTTTGTTTTATTCTCTTATCGCTTTTGCAGATTATAGAAAATTTCCCACAAAGTTTTGAATTTCGCACAGGATAAAATTTCCATTAGCACACTTGCCACGTTTTTATCTTTTCTACATTAAAAACAAAACCAAAAAAAAAAAAAAAAACAGAGACACACATACACTCACTGAAAATAAACTAATAAAAAAGGCGCAAACGAGAATTAGGAGAACAAACTGCAGATAATGTATTCAATTGAATGTAAGTAAAATCTTTTTTAATATAATTAGTTTTTTCCCTTAAAATATTATTTTTTTTTACTTTTTAAAAGGGAAATGTTTAAAAAAAAGCTGCAATTTAACCTTATTTATTATTTTAATGAGAAAGGAAAAAATTTTATCTTCCGCGTGAAGGGAAATTCTTCTAGCAGAAGAGCCTCCGCTACATACATTTCAATGGATGGAAAATACGATATAAGGCATTAAATTGGTAAAAGAAGTTTTAAAAAAAATCTTTTTAAAGACCCGTCGTATGGCTCATTTACACGAATATTTGATGTGATTATATCCTGCTGCCGCACTACTATACAAATGTGATGCAAATAAATTTTTTCTTTTTTAGTTCAAGTAAATGTAATCCTGATGGCATATAAATTTTCATAAAGTTTTGCAAATTGTACGACTTGTTTTATGTACTTGTCGTAAGTACTTGCCGCACGTACTTGTTGCATGTACTTTTCGCATACTATCTTATTTTTCAGCATGCATGCCATATTTGACATATCGTACGATTGTGTAGGATAGTTAAGCATACCCTTAAATGAAAATTCACAGGGTAATGGGTATGCCCTTTTCTTCCTTTTTGAGATTGCGTATCACGAAAGTAACTAATACAAATGCATTTTCCTTTAAATGCACTCAGAAACACAAAAACAAAACATATACAAATTTTTAAAATATTTCTTTAAATGGCCTTGAAAATTTTCATTAAAAATCGTAATGTTGTTCAAGGAAGTGAAAGGAAATTATTTGGTTGCAGAACTTTAATTTTTATCTTGAATTATTAAAAATTTAAAAAAAAACTTTAAAAGTACTTTTAAGATTTTTATATACAATTTTTAACGCTTTTGCTGAAAACTAAAAAAAATGTTATATAGAAAATTTATAAATCGTAAAAGGTTCTTTAATAATTTTTTTAAAAATATAAAAACTAAATATTTTTTTTCGGCACTTTATTTTTTAGAAATTATTAAATGTACACTGCAGAATAATTTTGATTTTTTATAAATAAGTTTGGAATTTCATTAGGATTTTGGGATATTTTTAGACACTTTTGAACTCGCACTAAATTCTTAAAATTATAATAAATTTTTTTTGAAAAAGAATTTTTTTCAAACAAATTTTCTTAGTCCGCTTTCACACTTATATTAGGTTTGACTCGTCAAGTCTTGAGTTTTTGGATAAGAGTGGTAAAGAATACAGAGAGTTACAACTCTGGCTGTACCCTCAGGTTTGAGAAAATTTATACTTGAAGTTGGCTGTAGAATGGTAATTTGAAATTTCTTCGTGTAAAGTTGAAAGCAAAGAAAACGAAACTTGATGAAACATAAATTTTTGTGTATAAACCTCATTGCAGGTTCAAAAGAAAATTTAAGAAAAACTGATCGAGAAAGAGGACTGGAAATTTTATCGACTTTCAAACAAAACTAAACGAGAAGCCAAATAGGAATGTGCAGTGCTATTAAAATATCAAAAAGAGATAAATTTAAATAACTGCAACCAATAGCACTGCTTTTAGAGCATTTCTTTAAAATAAAATTTTTAAAAAAATTTCTTTAAAATGTAATTGGATGTCTATACCAATAATTAAAGTAACAATGCTTTACGAGAGTCTCTTAAATGCGCACTTGCTAGATGCTTATTCCAAGTTAACCCTCTGTAGGCAAGTACAGGCCTAAAAAGCGCTTTCTACACTAAGTGTGTACTTTCAAGAACGATCACTGATTATTTGTTCCCGAGTACATTCTACTGTAAAGAACTCCGGGTGCAGCTTGCAATAAAGTAGGCGTTAGTTGAAGATTGCATTAGAGATAACTGACGGTTTGAAATTTGCAAAAAAATTAAGTGGCACCAACAATAGAAAAGATTTGCCTAATTTTTTATTTGAAACCAGCGAAATCCAATTTTCATATATCTTATACTCGCCACTACCTAAATTTTGAAATGCTCACTAAAAACCAGGAGGATTACTCTCGTTTGCGATGCGTTCGAAAAGGTTCGCAAAATAAAACATTAGCTACTCTTGTTTGCGTTTGCGCATGTGTCTTAACGCATCTCATTCGCGGTTGTCTGGTATCGCCGTATTCTGGTTTCCGAAAGCGCTTGTCAAAACTATAATATTAACGCAAGCTATTTACTAAACGCAACTAAAGTAAAACATGCAAATCCAATACGAGATACTTTATATTTATTTATTTATTTATTTTATACAAAACTTAAATTATAAGCTAATAATGAAGTTCCTTATTTTTAACAATATTTAAGTATATTTAAAAAATATAAATATAAATATAAATATATTTTTTAAATATACTTTGTTATACCGACGAAGTGGAAAAATTTTTTTTTATATTTTTATAAAGAAATATTTGTTTAACCATTAAAAATAATAACACATTTTCTGATCTCAAAAACAAATTATTTTTTATTTCATTTCTTATTTGCCTCAGTATGGTTGTTTGATCATTGCTAGAATCATTAATGTCAACTGCTGACAAAATTTCTCGCGTTCATGTTATAGACTGCCAGATTAGTTTATTAACGCATCTTACTTACGCATTGCAAACGCTTTCGCAAAGCAAGATGAACTTGGATTTAGCTTATCGTCTTAATAAAGAAGAAATGTAATTGCCAGTATCCAACCAATAGCATCGTTTTAACCCTATCACTTTGGCGCGCATTCGAGAACTTCACTAAATCATTTATAGAGTGTTGCTACAAATAAGAATGTAAAATGAAAAGTTCGTTATTTTTTTTAAGAATTTTTTCTCCCTCAACAATTAAAGTTTCGTCAAATTGAAAAGTGTTTCTACATGGAGGTGCTAGCAATGTTTCCATTTTCTTACAGTCTAAAGAAGCTATTTATCAATTATTTCATTAGCCATTGCGATCAACCGAACTACTGATTCACTTGGCCAATTCGCCCAGGTTTTTGCTGCTTTCAATAACGGAAACAGGAAGCTGCTTGCAATGCGTTTCAGAAACCGCTTTCCAGATATTGAAGGCCGTCTAAGGCAGCTTTCCCGACATTGTAATATAAACGGCCAACACGCGAGCGTACTGATTTCGTTTATTAATCCTAAACCTTTTAATGTAATAAAAAAAACTTAATGAGGCTCTTAAATAATTTTATTGTTTCGTTTTATTTTATCCTGTAAAATATTTTATCTCTTAACCGCATGTGTGTTGCATTTGTTACACACACATACTCGTGCAGCAAATCATTCACCCAAAATGTTTACAAAACGAAATAACACTTGAGAATTATTCGAAAATATGAAAGCGCAATAGGTGAGTTGTGTGAGGGTACGCTCCCAAGTGCATACATGCACTTAACCAAACACGTTGCCAGCAGAAACCATATCAAGAATTTACATGTTTCGTGCATGCGCTTGCATGCAAAATACATCGGCGTTATGAATTCTCGTCTCAATTTCCCGGCAGAGTAATTTAAGCTAGAAAAAGGTAACTGCATGTAAATAAAAATATTATTAAATGGTAACGTAAAGAGTTTAAAATTTGCATGCATTTCACTTGTGAAATTGAAAATAAAATATGCATTTATTGCAAACATGTTGTTTTTCTTAAAATATAAGTTGTGTGTTATAAAATACTCGTATTATGAGAAATTTGCCAGAGTATTATTATTTGTTCTAGTTAATGATCAATAAAATAACCAAAAATCAATTCGTATTAAAAATGGTTTTCTGTATATTTTTTAACAAATTGAAATGCATTTCGTGGAGATACATTTCTAAATGTATCTGATGAGTAGAGAAACGTGGCCATCTGTGGTTTCTGCAAGCACGTGCAGTGTTCCATTTCTTTGCTCACGTCTCATGCAATTGAATATGAAACTAAAATAATCGAATGTCCTTAAATTTTATAATCCGGAGAGGCAACTGACAGTTGTTACGATTGCATTGTTTAAATACCTGAAACAGAAGTAGGCTGCTAAGGTAGCTGAATACTGAGAGGATTACGGATTTTAAGAAATGAAACTTTTATAGGCCTGTCTATTTAGCCAAAAGATATTGAAATACATTAAAGGGCATGAGTCAAATAAAAAGCATTACTCTTTCACGGGTTCCCGCACAGCATAGGAGTGCAAGTCACAGTTTTCACTTCTGCCCAGGATGTTCTCTGCAAATTAGCTTGTCCTTGTTAATGACAACAAGGACTGGTACTAAAAATCTTCGGCAGAGTTCCACCTGCTGCAAGACAACATTTACGTAACACTGTCTAACAAAAATGAATGGCTTGGAAATTTTGTGTAAGATGAGTATTGTCGAGTGCCGCAACAATCTGTAGTCTCAATATCTAGGACACATTCCAAACCTTAGGTCTTGTTAAAAGAATCGGTTTAAAATTTAAAAAAAAGATTTTGGAGGTAGTTGAAAAATTTAAAATACGCATTGCTGTCCCGCAGTGTATTTAAAAATTATTTTATGCAGGTGGTGGTCTTTAATAAATCTTAAGAAGATATATTCACAGATCCTCTAAGAAATCGAATTGAATGTGTTCCTCTCAGACTGTCGTGAAAAAATTTTAACACTTCCAGAAAGCAGATTTGCAATAACAGGAAAATGACTTTCGTATGAAACTTTGGAGAAATAGATCAAGTCCTGCTTCTATCGTAAAGTTTCGCATGTGAACTGAAATCTACTCAATAAATCTTTACTCAACAAATTAAATACTAAGACGATTTTGTAATTTGGGTTGTGCACTATTGTTTTTTTAAAGCAAATTCTTCTTAAGAGTGAAGTGCCGGAATTCCATACTTCTTATTAATTTTTATGGTTATAAATTTTAAAAAGATTTTGGAAAAAAGTTTTTTTGCCGAGGAATTGAGATAAATTGTAGTGAGTTTTATTTCTGTAGTTCCATCTTTTTAATTTAAGTGAATGGAATGAACAGTTTTGAAATTGTAATTGCATTGGTGAGACAATTTCTTCCATTTAAAAGTTTTGTTACGCCGCCATGTTTAGAACAGGTTAAGAAAACAGATGGTATTCTGCGACCTGCATAACCACATGGCCCAGCTATTCTGCCCTAAACAAAATTTTACATTTGTAAAATTAGAAATAAAAATAAAAATTATAAGAAGAAATGCTCGTTCCTTTTACTTTTGAGTAAAAGTGAACCTCACAATTTAATTACGTTGCATTCGCGATTGGGACGAGTGTTAGTTTTTCTGACTTCTATGCAATTCAATTTTCATTTCACAGGCACACTTTCTTATCAGTGTTTGGAATGTGCTCGTACCTCCGTCATGCTTGTTTAAATTTGAATTCAATGGAGCAGAAGTTTCTGTTTTTCTTACCTACTTACGCACTAGTTCAATCAAAACTTTTCTAGTTTCACATTTAAAGAATATTTGAACTAGAAAAGCAAAGGAAAGCTATCAGATATTTACAGTGGCATGTCTATTATATGTTTTTTCTTCCTTTTTTGCGACAATAGAAAAAATGTAATTTGGCATGTTCTTTATTCTTGTTTTATGTTAATGAGGTACATGAATGACGGCGATAATATGTATGTATGGGTATGAACATTAAGGCGGCTCCTTGAAAAAGTGTCAGTTTTTAATATGTTTGTCCCGAGGAATTTCAATAAATTTTTAATCGGCAAACTGTCAATTTGATTAAAAAATTAAACATTTTTTTAATTATATTGACTTTTTTTTAACTTTAAATAAGAGAGAGAATGATATTTTTATATAACAGATATTATAAAATAGATCAGGACATAAATTACAGTTGGTGAAAATTGGTAAACTGGAATAAATTTTATAAATTTCTTAAAAAGTTGGTTGCAATTGATTGTTTTTAAATGAATTATTCAATTTAATTGTGTGTCGGAACTGGCTATTAAAAAATATTGGATTCGTTTGGCAGATTCCTTAGTAAAAAGAAGATTATTGCATTAAAAGCATTCACCTCAGCAAGTTAAACAACTACATCATGTGTATGCATGTCGACATATAACCGATTTAGTAGTTATTTTGAGTGCTGCGGCGGCATTTAACAGTGCACTATGCCGCTCTCAAAATATGAACGTTTAGGAATTTAAAAAATTACATAAAAACTCAAGATTGTACATTTTTAGTTCAATTATATTTAATATCAACTAAATTTTTCTTTGCCGTTCATTGTTGCTCTTCGAAAATAAAACATATTCAAGTTGCCTGCAAATGAGTCGGTGGTCGGGCAGTCGCGTATTTGATATCACCAGGTCTGCCAGATATAAAACAATAAAATAAAGAATCAACAGCCAGCGCGGCATATAAGTATTTGCATCTTTAGGTGGCATTTACACAAACGAAATTAATGGTTGCACTGGACAATCTTAACGAATTGAACCATTTTCATAAAAATTGTCAGCTCATAATCACAATTTTTTGAAAACCAAATTCAAAAACACCTGTCAATTTAAGGTGGTATGATGGACCAACTTCCTACTTCTTTGAATCTCTTGCTCCGCTAGATTTTCTTTTGTGCCCCTTCGCCGTGCATTCTTTATTCTTCTGTTTTTAGAATATATGGTTTACATCTGTTTAAATGCAAAAATCCACCAGTGGACTGTTCTTGTAAAAAGTGTAACCTTGAAAAAAAATATGTCATGTATTTTTATAAGGAAAAACCAAAACGAAAAAAAGGAGGGGAACACAACACGACCAAGTGATTTAATGGAATCCTTCGAGCTACTTTTAACACACTTTCGGCTCTTATTTCCAAGCAAATAAATATTTGCTTTTGCATGAAAAATATGAAGCCAAATGAGTTCTAAGCACGTGAAATGAAAATGATAAAACATGAACATAAAACTGTGCCTGAACGTGTCGTGAATATAAAAGAAAAGATTCAAATAAGATTTATTCAATATCCCGTGGCAAATATTCACACTCAACTCTTCAAACTGAAGGAAAAATTCTGCATTTCGTGATTCTTATTTTATTTATTGGCGAAAACCTAAAGAAGAAGAGAGATTCACTGTTCAGGTCAAGCATTTTCTGAAGCAAGAAAAGGAAATTTAAAATAATTTTCGAGCGAAATAATTTAATAGGAAAAGTTTATTTCTTTTTTTTTTTTTGGTTTAATTTAGTAGAAATTGTTTATGGAAAGAAAAAATGTTTTTCATTTACAGTTTGGTTTATTGAAATGAAATCGGGTTTTTTCCGTCGATTTGATACACATTTACTTTTATTGAAGGAGCGATTTCAATTGTTTGCCATATCAGCCTTGCAGCCTGCACTCACTCCTTCGTAATGGCAATTAAATTTGAATTTATTTTATTGTGGAAACCACCTTCGGCATTTGGTATATTTTTCAAGGTTTATAAATTGTTTAGGCTTTGTCTTCAGTGCTTAAAACCTCAACATGTCTTTATGGCTAGGATCCTGGGCTTGCTTCCCACTCCTCTGGCAATCATAAGCCAAAGAAAACCTTCATAAACATCTATCAATTGTTATTGACATAACCACTGATTACTTGCAGTTCACCAGTAAAGAATCAGGGAGCACATCACACCTTTCCAACACACTATTGGAATGCATGACTAGCAGCGGTCATCCATCCCCTAATTCTGTCCTTGGAAAAATGGCTGTGAAATCCAAAACATTTCACATATTTTTTATTGCATATTTTTGCATAATTTTGCATATTTTCCTCTGCATCCTATATTAATAGAACCTTATTGGGTTTTATGCCACACGTAACCCTCTTCAAGTGTAATTAAATAATTTTAAATTTGATTTCTTGCCACAAATGAAAGCAATTAAAACAAAATAAATTTTCCTATAATTTTTCCACAATTTCTTTACGATTTTAAATTAATATTGATTATTAATTGAACTAAATTAATAATGTTTGAGCAGTTTATAATTTTTAACTTAATTTTTTTTCACAACAAAAGATTCAAAAAAAATTTTTTGCCGAAGTGTTAAAGATATTCTTGGGGTTTTAGGTTAGGAAGCTAATAGCCTTAGCAAACTTTTAAAACGAATGAGAATTTTTAACTGATTTCTATCAATATCCGAGTATTTTTAGCAAATATTTTCTGTGAGTAAAGTTACTTGAAAATACGCTCGACTAATTTTCAATTTAAATCTGATAAAAGTTTATTTAATATTCGAGACCGAGAAAATAACTGTTCTGAAAGTTAAAAATATTAATCATTGCTTTTATTCTGTATTCTTTGATTTGTGAAATAGTGAATCTATTTATAGATAATAGCTTTTGGATTTCTAAAATAAGTTGAACAATTAGTGAACGGAATACTTCGTCGTGCTTCATGGAAATGTATTTTACTATACTAATTTTTTGAGCGTAAATGTTGTTTGGAAATTATTTATTTAAATATAAAAAATAAGAAACGTTTTGTAAAATAACTTTTCTTCATTTTGGGTGTATGAGTTGCTGCGGTAACTTCTAGTTTTCTAACTACAATTATTTGCAGAGATTTAATCGATTTTTCAACACTTTCTAGTCTTATTTTTAAATATGTTTTTTTCTATTATCTGAAAAATGGAATTTTTAAAAATGTTATTGTAAAAGCTCCCCGGCTATTTAGAGCTTTTTGATTTTGAACGACTTCAAAGTGAAATCTTATTTTGTAACTCGCATTTGTAGGGTTTATTTTTGTTGTCGTTTAAGGATTAATGCAGGTGGGTGGCAGATCAACATCTAAAAAAGTGTGCTTTAATATTTTTATGGGTGTTGAATGTTGGGGATTATCACATGAAGGCATTAAGTTGCTTATCAGCTGCAATGAAGCACAATAAATTTACAAAGAAAAAGAAATAAAAAAATTCGAAGGTGGTATTTTCAAATAAATTGACAGGCATCAGAAATGAAAAAAAAAAAACGCAGAGGAGCTAAAAAAGTTGACATCATTTATTTAAGGAAATTAAATAAAATCAACTTCAATATCAGTCGCAATACAATATTAATGGCCACGCAGAAGCCTCGAAACAAATGACAAAAACATTAAGAGAAGTGAATGATAAATTTATGCACATTTTTATTATTTCTTTGTTTGCCAACGAAATTTACTTTTTGTGTCAACACGACGGCCATTGCAAAAGAAAAAAACATGATCAGTTTGCACTATTTTTAAATCGATTAAATGACAGCACAATGCGCGATAACGCAAAAGTAACAAGATAATCAAACTCAATATTGGAACACTTTCGCTGAAGTAATTGCTCACAAGTTTTATAGTTGAAAAAGATTTTGTTTTCGATTTTTAATTTAAAATTGTATTGAAATGTAAAAACTTTTACTGCTTAATCTGAAATCCTTTTCCTTGTTGCTTTCCCTTTTTCGCCCTTTAGAGACTTAGCAGAACAAAACAAACTTCTTGTATTAATTTATTTAGAAGTAATTGCTGCTGAGGACATCGACAAGTGGCGATACTGAGCACTATACTATCGAGGACCTCAACATCTTGTAATAACACAGTTTAGCACGACGAATACCAACATTTTTAATATTTTATCGATAAAAAATGCAAATTGTAAGAAAACCATAAGTTTTTATTATAAAACCGACATTTTGTGATTGAAATCTTACAGTGCTGTTAACTTCATGTGCCAAGAAGCGATTTTAGATAACATTTCTCCAGCTTGGAAAAACATCGTACAATTTACTCTCGTTTAATCTGCGCTTAAATGAAGAGAGGCAGATTAAGATAACGAAGACATTTAATCTTTAAATGGGACTATTTGCAAGTGGTCCCGGAGACCTGACCGCAATCTTACTTGACACTACCCATTAGGACTCAGATCTATCAATCACTTTCTATATATATATATAGAATCTCTACTAAAATGTTACTAAATTGATTATAATGAAGTCCAATTTCATGTTTGGCTCAGCAATAGTGTTATTAACTCTGGGCAAAATCATGCAAACAACTTTGTGCAGTTCCACTATTTAGGGCAATTTTTTTTTTATACTCATATAATAACTTTTATAAACAACGAAGAAAGAAACGACACATTTATCATTTCCAACATCTTTAGTAAATGAAATTTAATCTTTTGACATTCTCTCTAAAAGGCACTGAGAAATCCTGATGGCCAATTAAACATTTTAAAAAGTGTCATAATGCACTTAAACATTAAGGAGGTTTCAAAGTGTGTAATGACGTTCGTAATTGCAATGCCATGCGTTATGCCATTAATATGAGCACGTACTCATAAATGTCATGAAAGAGTTCTGCCCCAGTCCAGAACTTTAAATTATTTATTTACACAAATTTATCGAGCGTATGAGTAGATTAACGCAACCACATCCGCTTTCATAATGGCTCGCTTTGGTTCTCTTGGCTGTATAAGAACTAGATGTAATTTAATATATACCAACAAACGCAACTGCTTAAGCTCGAACTCGAAGTGATTGAGAGCTGATCCAGCTCAGTTTTTCTCTCAACTTTCTCTTTACAGCCTTTTATTAATTTTCAAGCAAACAATTTTTAGAATCAGATTCCAGTAGTAACCTTGTCGTGAATTTTATACTCTTCACAGAAAAAGTATGGAAAAAATTCACACAATTCACTGTTTATAGGTTTCTTAATGAAATCCTCACTTGTAATTCTTGTTATCAAAGTGTATCTGCCATCTATTTAGGATATTTATTGTCTATTACAGACATGGGAAAATAACAATTTGCATCAACCATATGTTTAGGCAAAGTAAATTTGTGCAGTACATGCAACTGTGGAAGAAACAGTGATACTATCAAAATCAAAGTAATAAGTTTGTGGTAAAACACTGGCCCAACCAAATCTTTAACAGCTTCTGACAACGTAATGTGGAAAGCAAATGAGTTTCGTTATTTACACTTTTTGTCTACAAAAATATACTGAACCACAAACACAAAACTTAAGCTTAATGTGGTATCATGGTGAAATAAATCTTAAGGTGACTTCATAAGCCTTCCTGTTCCACCTCCAACAAGAAAAAAAATTAAACCAAATCATCTACACTGAGAAAACTACAACAAATATTGTGAGAACACACAGGATAAACCGAAAGCAAAGGTATGCTTTGTATAGAGATGTTATGAGAAAAAAAATTGCTCATCATGAGTGAAATTGGGGTATGACACGAGTGAGACTTCAAAATTAATATATTAATTCGTAACATGAAGATCGCGAAAAACAATTTTATGCCAACACACTTTGAAAGCCTTGAAATCAAAGGAGGGCAAATCCTGCCACAAATGTTTCACCTTGCGTTTGTTTGCTGGGACTTTACTTTATTTGCTAGGACTTTGGTATCATCGAATTATCCATATCCTTATCACCGTATGCTGTCATACGGTTCTATGGGAACCGTATGACAAAGTGAACAAATAAAACTACTTAATGGCTGCCAGCTGTCAATAACAGTTTGAGTTGCGCTAAATACCGGGGATAAAAAAGAAAATAAATTGAAAATTTAACGCAGATATAACAATCAATATTGTGTGACATGTTTAATAAAAGTGAATAGTTGAACGAAAGAATGAATATGTGAGAAATTATTCATCCATCAATCGGTTCTAATAAACACCAACCGGCCAGCATTTCCTTACTATCTCACACACTCCACAAATGCAGAAAAGCGTTCAATAAAACTCGTTTCTATCTAATATTTTCGTTAAACGGTTTCCATCAATTCGAAAAGATTTTAATCATGTTTCGGTTGTAAATGTTAAATATTTATGAAATATTTGCGCCCTTAATTCGACGAAGCTGTTGCATTATATTTTTGTATTATTAATTTTTATTTTGTACGAGTATGTGTAGTTTTGCTTTGCTTGAGTCACACATTGGGCACATACAATGGAAACAATGCCAACCATATGGAATATAGTTAACGAAGCAACAGAAATGAGCTGAGCAAAAATGATTATTTAAAACCATAAATTCATATCACGTTCTGGCGTCATGTCTCTAGTGATTTAAATAAAAAAAATCTGTGCAAATTCTCATATTAATACCATTTTTATGTCATGTTGTACAAACAAACGTTTTCCTGTTACTACATTTTAAAGTGAACATTATACGTCCACGCACACACGCACACACATAGCCATGGATATATCAAGATGTGCATGGGCCCGTATGTATAGAGAAAATTATTTCAGCTTAAAAATAATTTTACATACTGGCATTTAAATGTATCAAATATTTGCTAAACTACCCTGCAGTTCGTGTAATGTTCCCGAGTTCCTTTGTATGTCGTATGTGTGTGTGTGTGTGTGTATCGTACGAATATTCATAACAGCTCTCTAAAGACCACGATTCCCTTTGAAAAATAGGCTAATGTACGACAAGAACGTAGGAAAATTCCTACGACTTGCAAAAGCTAACAAAAGTTTTCATGCGATCAGAGTTGCATTTACTACAATCAATAAACAAAAAATTTGTTTACATCATATTTGTATAATAGTGTGGCACCAGCAACTCCATTTTGATGCCATTTTTTATAATAGGAGAGGATCATATCAGATATCTTATGAATGAATTTTACAACTGTATAGGACAGTGAAGCTGGCCTTAAATCATGACTGAGATATGATAAGGATATTCACTGTTATGCGCTTTATAGCAACGCTACTGTGGTATATATTTCGAACTTCCGGTAAATATGTTTTATAGGCTTAAAAGTAAGTGTTAGTCGCTGTGAAGGTAGTTACATTGAACATCGTTGCCGTACAAACCATCAACGTAATCAAGACGTTCCGAGCATCATTCAAACCATTTAGTGTCTCTACACTTAAGTATGCGTTTACGCCATTCATCTCGCTACCAATTGGTTTCATCTTGGCTGAGACAACGCATTTCCAAGTAACATGATAACCACAATGAATACATGAATCTTGCATCTTCGCCCATTCTACTTTCTTAGCTAATCTTTTTATCAGGAAGCCAAAGATTGAATGGAAGGGAAAAATGCGGCATTAATCGCATTATGTAAGTTAGTTCGAAAATATTAAAACGTTTTTCAGGGTTGAAGTGTTTATAACGTTTGTACATTTAAATAATCCAAAGCCCTGATTCACTCTTGTACCCAATCGCACGACTCATTCACACTATTGTAGATCAGTGAAGAAGTAAATTTTGTAGTTCAGCAGCCTTAAATAAATCTTCTCAAATCTTAACGATTCTAATAATTCTTTATAAAGAATCTGTACTACAGTTGCATTTTCAGTTCACATCGTCTGACATGTTTCGCAGACTTGTCGTGTTTGTCAAGTTCCACAAAATATGATGGCCGCCTATTTTGTGCAGAGCTTTTTAATAAATGTTAAGAAAATGGCTTTTTGAAAATTTAATCATATTTTACAGAAATTCTAAGCAGAAATCTAATTTAGATACATTATTAAAATATATAAAAAACTAATAATTTAATCTTAAGAGATATATATTCAATGCATTTAATTGATAAAGGAAAATTAGAAATGAGAAAGGAAGCCGAAATTCATAATTTTTCTTAATTTCTCAAGTTGCTGCTGTTGGAATGGCAATTTTCTTTAATTTAATGATGAGAATAAGAAATCGATAAATCGAAGAACTTCAGTGAACTCCTCTGTGGGTAGCGCCTTCTTAGAACTTCTACATTCCAAGATCATTGCTAAGTGGTAAGTCTTAAAAAAAATCGACAAACACGTCGTTGCTGTTGAGAGAAATTTTTTTTTCGATAAATTTGTTTGTACATATAAGAAAATATTTTGTACTTCTGAAAGCCTTAAAACCGCAACATTAATCTGTTCATATGTGATAAAACCATCATTAAACCAAGGCAACCCTCAGTCGTCAATATAACAATAATGCTATCGATAACATCATACGCATTTAATATTGTTTAACAGTGAAAGGCGATCGTTCTCCATTAATCGCTATCGATAGCACATAATCTTTTTACATAAATCCCATCTTTAAGCCAATGCTAAGCTTGTAACATGTCTTAAAGCGGTTCCTGCAGATAAACAATTATGTGTAAAAAAATGGAATTTGTGAAAGACTTAATCAGCATTGCGATATTGCAAACGCAAAAAATTGTCGTTAAATGTTGCTCGTTGCAAGTCGTCATAACTTGATGAATCGCACTACAGATGACTTAATTGACATCGATTACCAAATATATCGGAAACACACAGTCTCCAACGCTAGTCTTTGATGACTTAAAGCCTAAAAAAAACCCAATTATTTGACAATTGAGGCAAACTACTTTACCCCTTCACTCCTTATCTACGCAATCACTGCCTCTGTCTTTTAATTAATACAGGTCTTTGGCAAAAAATATGTATGAATTTAGCAAATAACTACTTCCCATCATGTAGAGGCAAAGTAAAGTTATGACGCCAAAAAAAACTCTACAGAACGTTAAATAATTTTATAAACTTTTGGGTGGTTTAATACATAAAATCGATTAAAAAGTTTCTGCATCAAAAGAATAGCTTTTTAAAAAAGTAACTTGGAAAGAATACAAGCAACATCAAATTCTCTCTGAAGATGAGCACCTTAGAGGAACAATGTCTTTATCTGCATAATTGGTCTCTATTCCGAATTATCAGGCATAGAAAACAAAACCCTGCGCAGTGAGTCATAGAACATATGCTCTTCCCCAACTTGCCCACTCTCCTATTTTGCCTTGTATGCCCTCTCGTATGCTGTAATCTATAGCCTTAACCACTTCTCCTCATCTGCCTCTTTCTTGCCTTTAAGGTATTTATTCTAGCTATACAACATAAACCTAAACTTTTAAAAAGTCCTCTTAAAAAAAATTATTAAATAAAAAAAATTAAGTATAAAAATATTTTTTTTTTGAAATTATTAATTTTAATTAAGGGAAACAATATAAAAAAAGTATGGGCCGGAAGACCTTGCAGTGCAATGCTGGTAGAGAAAATAATTGTTGAATGTGAAGTCAATTCTGTAGAAGAAAAATTCATTCAACTTTAAGCCAGCGAAACTTTTTCGCATTAATTTCTATGAGTTTAAATGAATATTTTATTTTATATTTTATAAAATGTGGAGACCGTGTCAAATTCAAGGTTAGTGCGGCACGTGCTGGTTTCATTAATGGAAACCTCTTTACACATAAACAGAAAGAGGCTTGCAAGCCAGCACTTGGTTTTACTTTTTAATATTCTTGATTTATTTTTATTTTCTATTGTTTCTTTTTATTCTAAATTATGTACATTGCCGCAACTGCATACATAATACTGGGCCAAGAACGTTATACGCGGGCGAAATAAATGTTTGTTGCAAGAATAAAAGTATGTTTTGTGTGGTTCTACTTTTTAGCGCGGTTTCCTTTTTTTATGTTCCAATAAATCAATTGTGACAACAACTAAATTTTATATTACACTTCTCACAACACGCATTGTAGTCAACCGTGGAATAAATAAAATCCACAATCAAACTATTGGGGAAAAAGAAGCAACCAATCGAAAACAATTGGACGAGCATGGAATGTGTGAATGCAACATAATTGTACTTGTACTTGAATTAATCGCACGTACGTAAAAGCGGCAAATGTGTGAGCGACTGTGCTGGCACTGAATGTTGCAAGTAGACATCGGAAACCAAATACAAGTTACAAGATTCTTCACATTCGTGTATGCTATCGCCGACTTGGGTATGGTTTGGTTTCATTGCACGTTTCACGTCCATAAATCAATATTATTGCCTGTTCCTTTTCTTTCCGTTACTTTGTTGTTATTGTAGCAGTTGTTTCCTTTCTGCATTTACATGCTCACACATACCATCAGTCACAAAAAAAAACACACGTACAGAACACATACCATCGATCCTTCATCTCTTTACAGTCTTTTAAGCTTTCCTTTTGTTCTATTATTTACTTCGTTGAACTTTTTTTTTCTAAGCCTGGTTACGCAACAGGATGTTTGTTATTGTTGTTGTAGTAAAAATGAAATATTTATAAAAGAGATGTTTTTTAGAAAAATGCCTTTCGATATTAAAAAACAGGAATCGTGCCCTTTAGAAATCAAGCTCTCGTTCAGAAGTTTTGAGGCAAGATAAATGGCACATTGACATAATTCGTATAATGGCGAGGATCCGCTTCTGGCCTCGCCTTGAAATCAGGAAAATCAAGTAAAGATTGTAAAAATATCCCAAACATGTTTGAACTATATTGAGTTCTTAAGACTCATGCTAGAATTTAATTTTATATTATGCAAAAGATGTAGAAAGTATAACTCAGTCCTTTCCGGCACTGCTTTGTTGCGGAAGATCAGGCGCTTAACTTCCTCGAACACAGATCCGTGTCAGTGTTTAATTATCGCGATTTTATCACTGCTCTCTTCCGATCATTTACCTATATTATTGCATCATAATCGACTGTAACTTCATCGAATGTCTTAGTAAAATATGTTCAAGGTCTGCTGTCATTCTACTTTTACATATAATTCTCAATTAATTTTTTAAGAAAGTGAACAAGTAAACAAACTAAAACTTTTTACAAAATCATAACGAGCTGAAGTTTATAATGAACTCCTGTAAACTTTCTGCAATCAGTTTAATTTATTTCCCCAATCAGCGAGTAGCACCATAACGATATAAAAAATAGAGGGATTCTTCTAACAACACTGTTGATTAGTTGCGAATCTTCTTCGAACAGTAAATATGTACATTGAGCGTGTTAACCAGAACCATCCTTGAATTAAATCTTTATACATACTTTTATTATTAACGAAGTGCCGAAGTGTATTACAATGAATACATTTCTGCATTTCAAATATATGTTGAATTTATGAAAGAATATATTTTCTTTAAATTTTCCAATTTTGTAATTTAATTCTTTTATTGAATTTATTGCCAACTAATGGGAGAATTAAGTAAAGTCGGATTTTTATAAGAAGACGAGGGAACAAAATTTGTTGAAATGATTTTCGAAAAAATAGGCATAAGAAATTGGACCTGGTCTGAGGTTTTAAATGGCAAACAACATTCGGATTACATTGGACTAGTTCAACGCTTGAATGAAATAACTTTTTCAAATAGAATATAAGGTTGTAATCACCGTGAGATTTCATTAAAAGCCACTGAACTATAATTTCGAAAATTAAATGAAATATCTCCAGCATATGGAATTACTATGCTTGAATAAATTTCTCTTGGAGACGGTTTGATTTTGTTTGCAAAGCATCTCTTCACTTTTGATTTTTTGCTTTACCAGAATCTTTTCCTTTTCAAATTTGTACGCAAAAAGAAACCAAAGAAAACTGGCCATAGAGGTGAAAGTTAGAAAAAAAAATAATTCATTAACTTTTAAAACTGCTCCACTGCAAATAGATTTCGAAAATTATTTAAATGCTGCAAATTTCCATTGTTATAATAAACAATTTTCCACCGTACTTAGGCGAATGAAGCAGCCTTCTACACTGGATACATGCCTAGATCCTGGAGGTTTTCCTGCGTCCAGGGCGAAAGCTTTGCAAGATGCGATGTTTTAAAAACCCCTGTATGATCTTTGAGCCAAAAACAACTTTTATGGAGTTCTTCAGCAAAATAATAATTTTTTTCAGTAAAGACTGTTCTTTCTAGTTTCGCTAAGAAGCTTCAAGTGTAAAACTGACAGAAATGAATATCAGAGTGCTTCAGTATTCAATATATGCTAAAATAGTAGCTATCCATGTTCGACTATACAGCTGTCCCATACAAGAAGATTTTGGACAGAAAAGCTTTATAACCTAGAATAAGAAGAAGCGCATATTTAGAAACTGAAAGTAGATTTGCGTGCCTCAAATCTTGATTGCTTTGAAGATCTTCCCCACGTTTTGACCAAAATTGTGTATCATCTACTTTTCGCATTCTTTTCCAAGGAAATCCTGTCAGCAAATAGCCAATCAATCGTCATTTAAAGCTCACAGCTCGTACAATATCAAATTAATATGAAAAGCCTACAAATAAATAATTTTTAATCGCAAATGCTTTTTTGTTTGAATGCCAACTGGTGCTTTGAAAACAACGTTTCAGTCAATGTTTTTTATTGCCTTCTTTTTTGCTACTTCAGCAAATTTATTGTTTTCTTGTCTTTACTTACGTATTTACCTGTGTTACTTTGACATGAAAAGAATAAAATTGTATAATTTATGAGAAGGTTATTAGAAGTGATTTATGTTAAGCAAACACACATATAAAAAGATTGCGATTGTCGTATTTTGAAAAGTCTGCTTTCATTTGGCATGGAATAAATCAAAACACGCCAAAATGGTTTCAATGTTATTCAAACAGTTTCATTTTCTTAGTAAGAATTTACAATAATCAATTGAACGCAATTTAACTAAACGAGTGGGGAGGGTGTAACACTACATCATTACTTTATCGGACTTTCAGCATGGCACGAAAAGGTCAGAGGAAGAATTTGCAAGCACTGTTCTGAAGAATAATGGCACCACCACATTTACACACTCCAAAAAATTTTGAAGAAATTGAAAATGTAAATTAATGGAGCTAAAATTCAAGCAATTGATTATATTCCCGTGCACTAATCCAGCAGGAAGTAGATTTAACTATTTGGGATATGGTTAGAAGGGAATTATATCCTCAAGATTTCCTTTAATACACATATACAAAATATTTTTAAAATTTGATATGAATTCCATATGAATTTGCGTTGAAGTTTCCTTTTCACATGTGTAGCATTTTATATGCGAGAGAACAGCTGATTTGCCGCATTGTGGCTCCATTCCTTTTATTTCACTTTTTGTAAAATAATTAGCTTTTTGCAATAAACACAAACAGCACAAAATGGAACAGTCCAGGGAGAACTTTTATTCTATCCCCCAATGTGGATATCACCGATATCCAATGAAGCAATTATTTCATTTTGTTTTCTCTACAACATTGTAGTAAACAGTTTGCTAAAATACTTTTAAGTACAACCACACGAATTGCAATAAAAAGTAAATAAATAATTATAATACAATTTTGCAAAATGGCAAAGCCATGTTCAATCCTTTCTGCAGATTGTGCCATAAGCAATCAGCTACCAGACGAACCGGGCAGGATAGTTCACAAAATAAATGCATTTAATATTACAGCCTTTAACTACCCTCGTAAAAGCCCTAAAATCCCAACAAATGGTTCAAGTTTATTATTATTCAAGTTATTATGCTTTAAAATATATGCCAATAATAAGTTCGAATCCAGTTTTCATGGAAGACTAAAATATTTTCGCTACAAATTTTGTGTAGCTCCTTCAGGAGAAAATATTAACTCATTAATTAAGAATATAATAATTATATTTAAATAATATTTGTGATTTTCGTGCACAGAACTCAGCCAGAAGCCAATTGTGGTTTCAACCGGATTTTGTTTTTCTCTTGAATGTTTTAGGTTTGATGAAGGAGTGCATGCTCACGTTGTATGCGAGTAGCGTTCTAATTATTACAAACCCATAAATTTCAAACAACAACAACTGGCTTGCCTGCCACATCAGCTGTTTTCTCTCCTCCCTTCGTTATCATCTACGTCTTCATTAGTGTTTAAGGCCGCATGATGAAGGTTACATGCAAGAAACTCATGTTCACATACTCGTATATTTCACACCGGAAGTCAGCAAACTTACAAGCACATTCATTCCCATGGATCTTTATTTTGCTGGTGGGTTTTGTGTGTATGCGTATATATTAACATTTTACTAGAGAGTTTCAAGAATATTTATAATGAATAATTTACGCGGCTTGATTTTGTTTGCAAAGCATCTGTTCACTTTTGAATTTTTGCTATACGTGAATCCTTTTTCCTTTTCAAGTTTGCACGCAAAAGGAAACCAAGGAAACCAGTCATAGAGGTGAAAGTTAGAAAAAAAAAATTAATTCATTGAACCTCTAAAACTGCTCCACTGCAAATAGATTTCGCAAATTATTTAAATGCTGGAAATCTGCATGACTGCAGTTCAATTCCTGTATATTTAATAAAAATTGTGAAGCGACGATTTGGCAGAATTGCTTTGGACGCGTGTTGCCAGGGAATTTATTTGAAAGTCTGCCAAAGGGCGTGAAAAATGTTATCAAAAACAAGTACAATAATGATGTACGAGAATTAGTTCTATGTACTCATTAATGCTCTCCTTTTAATGCAAGGACATAATGCTCACGGTTTCGTTATTAGTAATTCAAGTTCCCCTTCTGTTGACATTAACGAAATACCAGCTGAAAGAAGTTTAAATCATACAATTTTCATCTGCATTTTATTTTTGGTTTAATTTGCAAATGGCTTTGATTAAATCAAAATAAAATACGTCTATCCTTCAAGGTCCTTGCTCCTTTATACACTCACTGTGCAAAATGGATTGTGTTAAAAGAAAATGGAAAATCTAGAAATTAATCAATTTATTCACAAGGCAAAATTACAACACTGAGCGACTGCAAATTTCTCATGTCGCCGATGTAAAACCCTTTTTATGGTATTAAAATTTACAAATTCCGCATAAATATTTTCAACGTTGAACAATATTCTTTTTGGAAGCTCTGCGTTTGACGTATTATGGCATAATTCTTGATTTGTTGAGTTGTAAACATTTTCTCCTAATTCCAAGATAAATTCAGAAGTAATTTAAATGTTTGAAAATTAATGAATTTAGAGTTCATTTAAGTAAATAAAAAAGAATAAAATAGAAAAAGCATGTAAAAAGCTGTTGTAACATCAAATGGAATTTTTAAACGTGCATGAAATTTTTTTAAGTAGAAATACTCTATGATGAATATGGGCTGTAAAATGAAATTTATTGAAATATATGCACAGGGTGTTCGCCGGGAGGGTGTGATACTTTGGCCGGTAGTATTTCGGTAAGGATTGGTCTTGACAGTTCATATTCGGCAGAAACGTGGTAAATTGATTGTAGAAAAATATTTGGTAATCCACCGAGTTTTAATCGTTAAAAAACTTATTGCAATCTGTGACGACAAAAAAGTTATGTGAAATTTTTGCAAGAAATAGCGTGCCAACAAGAATTCCTACTTATCGTATAGTGAATCGTATATAGAAGAGCTGTTGCTGATAGTGGCAAGCATGGATCACAATGTAATGCCAGATCGGTTCAAAACATTACTGTTACTCAAGAAAGTGTTCCAAATAATCCATCAACCTCAATTCGGCGCCGTGCACAGGAGTTTGAACTTCAAAGACTTGCATTTGTTTCTTCATTGAATGGATATATGAATAAACAGAGTAGTCAGTTCTGAGTAATAGGAAACTCTCAAGTTTCCTATCAAAAATCACAGTCTTGTGATTGGGGAGCGATTTTGTGATATGATTGAAAACAATGAAATGCCACAAATGCATACTTTGGGCTTGATTAACATGTGGTTTCAGCCAGACAGTCCCGCACCGCATACAAGTGGAATTACAAAGGAAATACTGTGAAGCCTGATGAAATAATGAAATAACGCGTAAATTGTGGGAGAATGAAAAAGAAAATTGTGCTCAAGAGATCTCGGATTTGTGAGGGTAATATTTATCTTATATTGTATTCCCTACATAACTGCTAACAGCGAATACCCTGTATAAAACATTACTTTTAGTAAAATTTTTTCAACACCGTATCTCCATCTATACTTGGGTAAGCATACGACGAACATGCTCAACTCTCCAGTCTACTGTTCACTTAAACCAGTATATGAAGGAGTATAAAGCGATTTAAATAATTATGCATTTAAAACACTCATCACAGGATAACCCACTACACAATTTCAAATCCCACTAGCTGATGTTCTTGCCACGTAGCCAACTAATTAATAACTTTTAAAGTGGCAACACTCTTAAAAACATCACATTGCAGAAAATAAAATTAATTATTTAAAATATAACTACGACATATGAACGTTTTTTTTTTATTATTTTATTTCACTGTTTAAGAAAGTGCCTAAAATAAAAGCGTAAATAAAAATAATGAATGTTTTCATTAAAACTATTATTTTTTCCTTTATGTTCATGTTCAAATTTCAGTATATTATTACTTTAAAATGTTTGTACAATTATAATTTCATAAATAATTTTCATAAATAAAATAAGGAATTTGAAGTTAAATTTTCAGAAATTTTTTTTTTTTATTTCTGTTCGTTACCGCTCATACAAACATAAATCGGTTTAAAGTGGCGACCACTGTAATGCAGTAGAAATATACATTCTCATATAAACATGTGTATACTACTTTACACAAGTTGTAGTCGCTACCCTGATGGGGGGAGCGTGCTTAAAACTCTGAAGTCCCTTCTCTATTGAGGAGGCTTAAATTGCCTTTAATCTGAAATTAGTTATATTGAAAATTAATTAAAAAAAAGTTAGTTTTGGTTGAGCTTCTTATTTATTTTTAACAAATATTTTTTATAAAACAACAGTTCTTCTAAGATAATTGATTGCTCTGAAAAAAGTGAATTGTCCACCGGCAGTTAATATTCGACTCAACATTAAATAATCAGATTTTATTAAATTTTACGGATAAGACAATTCCGTAAAAACGAAATTCTTACTTAAATCCCATTTAAGTTATAGTAATCAAAGTGCTACTGGAAAAATTGGATTCCAAAGAGAAATTGGTTTTCTAAGACCGGCTGCATAGGTGTGACCCCCACTTCCACAGTCCAGGAATTTGGCGGAAAGAGTAGTGTGCGAGAGAATATACAGCACTTTTATTCAGTTGTCTTTTGGAAGCATTTTATTATTTAACCCGGAATCAGCGTGAAGCTAACAGTGTGCGCAGGTTAATTCGTCTTTGTAGGAATGAGTCAAAAAAATATATATATTTTTTAACAACACTCAAATGTGTGTATCTTTATGATCGCCATTATCATTAGTACAATGGGTATATCTGGACTCTTATAATTATTCGTTGTTATCATTAGTATAATGTCTATGGCTAGAATATTATAATTATGTATAGTTTCTTAGTCTAGACTATTACAATTATGTTATGTCCTTTTATTAGGTATGTTGTGCGTTAACTCGCTCACCTTAGCATTTCTACCGATCTCAACAATGTTTTTATATGTACTTTAACTTTACCGCTAAGCTTAACATAATGTAAAAAATTTAAATTTATATTTTATGGAGTGAAATCACGCACCATGAGGATGCCTATACCTTTTGTTTCTCTAATAAAGTTTTAGAGAGAAGTAGTCCGACCATGCTGTTGGGCCGCATAGTACTTGTTCAACCTTATTTCTGAATAATGCAAGATGTTATTTTAAAATTGCAAACCTTGTATACACAACTTTTAGATGGATTAATTACTGGAGAAGCATACTTCAGGCAGTCACCATCTGCTCCACAGTTTGCACCTTGAAAATTGTCATGTACTAAAAACATAAAGCGCGCACTATAAAGTGTCCAGTGTGTGTACGAGTATACAAAAAGTAGAAAATAAAAAAAAATTAAATTCGCTTTTAGTTGCTACACAGTGTAGAAGTTTTGTTGTTGTTCTGTTTATGGCCGAGAGATATTGCCATGTTCTTATCGTTAACTCAGTTTTATACATCCCTTCTCAGTTATTGCAGTTTAAGCATCCAACTGTTATTGCATTCATATTATTAAGTGCATTCTCTGCTCAGTGTGCAGTTTCCTTGTTTTATTATTGTTGTTTCCTTTTTTTTCAATTCTACAATAGCCACAACACAATCGCATCGAAATTTGTTTATCATGCCGTGAGGGAGTTGAGTCCCGTTCTTGTATTCGTTTTGGCTGTTATTATATTTGCAACTACGCACTTGCATACAATGCAAACTGCAAATGGTGCACACTTCAATGCACATGAATCAGTAAACAATTAATGATAATATTAGACTTGAGCGCAAAAATGGTATACTTTTGGCGGTGACAGTGAGTATTATTTTCGCGGATCTTGCTTACAGGACTACAAGAAGGGTTATTGTAACCGTCTTCACTAAATTATTTTATATCTCATTTTAAACAGTGTTTAATATTTTAGCATGGTCTCTCGAGTTTTGGCAGTGGGCTTGAATTTTTGATCTGCCAATAGGATCAAACTTAGATTATTTATTTGAAACCTTCTCAAAAAGTTGAACGCTTTCCACAACAACGGTTTTGAAAACAATAGCACGACATAAGAACAGGAGCCCTAAATGCTCTTCCTTCCTCAAAAAACGACTCAATTTAATTTCATATTTTACTTTCCTTGAAAAATTAAATTGTATTTGTGTGGAGTCAATTTTTTGACATTTGAATGGTCTTATTTTGACAGCGAATTTGCTGGTATTAACAATACATAAACATTTTCTGAGCGATTCAGGATTTATTCTTTCAATTTC
This sequence comes from Ormia ochracea, assembly GCA_963402855.1. Lineage (NCBI taxonomy): Eukaryota > Metazoa > Arthropoda > Insecta > Diptera > Tachinidae > Ormia > Ormia ochracea. The sequence goes on along the minus strand of OY727107.1, from coordinate 22,115,808 downwards.
ATTTTATTAAATAAACTTAGTTCAGAATTTGACTAAAATTTATATGAATTGAAAACTTAATGAGAATCGTATAAGCGCAGGTAATAGACCACATTTTCCTGTACATGAAACTGCTACCGTCTATGACAACTATTTTGAAGGATTCCATTTCATATGGTACTTGCAACGAGTAAATAGTTGCTATGAGACCTTGTTATTCGTTTTCAGTGCTGCCCTAGTTTGCTAGAGATGGTATGGAGAGTCTAAGTCGTGCTGCTTCATGGTTGTGGCCTAAGGAAAAGAAAAAAAGTAGAGATACAAGGGTGGCACAGCACTACGTTTTATTTTCGTAGACTACCATGAATTTCATTTTGTCTCCTGAATTTTTATACTGCGTTAGCGAAAACGTAATAACTTTAGTTGAACAAATTTTGCTTGAAAATTCTCATAAATTCTCATTCTCTCAAATTCCATTTTTATTTCTGCAGTAGGCTTTAATCTATTTCGGATATAAAAAATTAACTTGAGGAGCCAATAATTTTGTGTTATAAGTGCCGATTCACACTCTTCATGTTTCAGTGATCATTTGCTCTATCTCTCTCTCTCTCCCTTTCTTTCTTTTACTGACGCTTTTTAAACCATGTGGATTAATTAAAAAAACCTGACGTTTGTAAACCAGCACCCATTTTTTTCAAAGCTTGATCATTCACAACTGAAATGTGTGAATCAGCACTTGCTTTAAAATTGCACCACATTCCAACGACAGAGGAAGGTATTAAAACACGTGTCAAACATCAATCTGTTGCCAATAATTAAGAATGACAAATGCAATGAATGTCCCAGCAGAAGTAACCTGCCCTGAATCACTATTTGCATGTCTTCTCCTCGTGCATGCTCACATTCTTAAACAACAACACAGTCTAATGACGCAACATCACGCATAACTCAAGCCAGTCACTACAGTGCTGCCCATCTCTGCAATGTGTTCACTTGTGTGTAGAACACCACATGCATATTTAATAGTAATTTTATATTACAGAATGCACAATGTCCATTTGAGTATTGATGTTTGTGTCCATGAATGTGTGTGTGTATGTGGGTGTTTGTGAGAATTTGGAGCATTGTAATCATAAATGGTGATGGTTTAGTTTTATGCAGTCATTTCATTCCATTTTCTTATCATTTTAAACACAATAAATACACAAACACACACACACACGTATACATACACCTACACCAACACTTGCACTCGTAAAGTCTACATCAGTAAGCACTTTTGCCATTTTTATGCTTGATTTACGTTCATGTAAATATCCATTAGATTTGGTCTACTGAAAAATTTCAAAGCCCGTAAGCTCACACACACTCAAAACAACCGCCCATGTGCACGTATCGACAAATGTATTTGTTAATATAATTTAAACGAGTTGGTTATGCGCTAAAGGATGCGCGATAATACAAAAATAATTTTTATTAACAGTGTACTTTTTTATCGTTTCCCCTTCGATTTAAAATTTTCAAAAATTTATTCGTGCCCGCACACACGTGATACCGTACAGGTATGAATGTTTTCTTTGAATTATAACATCTGTTCGTAGCTGCATGCATATGTACATTTTATGAAGCTCCTGTAGATTTGGAGGACCTAAAACTTCATCCTGCGTTTTCTGCAAAGTTGCCGCAAAGAAACCAATAAATTTAATTGTTTGAGGGTTTGATGTCCACCATCAAAATATAATTTAAATTACTTTCAGAGTAGTTGGTACTGTACTACTGGCCTAGGGGAATTTACTGTCTCTAGTGTCTGCCGGCACACTGGTTTTTCTATATATTCCGAAGCAAGTTGTATGTGCTCTGATATGTGTAATCATTGATTTTAATTGTTTCCTAATGTATGGTAGCGTAACTTAAACAGTCGGTGCTTACTGAAAAATAATGCCTCCAGGCTGTTATTTAATTTTCCACTTGCTATGGGTAACAATTTTAAGTACACTCTTATACGGTGAAGTACCGCTAATATAAACTAATTAAAGTGAAGGCGAGTAGCACGCAAAAAATTTTGTAAACGGACATTTTTCGGTCATTTTAGGTTAAATAAAGTATTTGTATTTTTTTTGTAACGTTTAATCTGAGAAATTTGCAAATATTAATTATAAAAAAAATTTACAAAAAAATAAATAGAAAAAAAAAATTGTTCGCTTATAAAGAACTGTTTTACACCGGAAGATTTTTTGCAGAAAATTTAATCTTAATCCTACTTAAAAATCCAAAGCCGGTAGCAGATCGCTTTAATTTTTCTAATCAGCTCCTTCTCTACTATTTAGTATTTGAATTCAACTCCACAATGGGGCCATTTTGGCTGATCCTTTTTCAGATTATTTTCTTTATAAATTTTAAATCAGCTTTTATTAAAAGCAATTAAAAAAATAATAAAATAAAAACACAATAATTTTAGAGATGCTTGGAAATGATCACATCCGGTTTTGAATTCAAGTCAATAATTAAAAAATTTTAATTAAATTAAGTTCTGTTTAAATTTTTTTAATATATTTTTTTATAGAATTTCCATGACATAAAATTTTTTTTTGGCATAATTTTTCTTTCATAATGTTTGTAATGATAATTTTAAAAGTGTGGGCTAGGTCAGCTCATTTTTTTCCAGCTCCTAATTTAAAAGTGTTTATCAAATCGTATCTGTGAGTCCTTCTGATTCGTTATTAAATTTATATTATAAAAAAACTAAATTATTCTTGATGTTCGCCAACTTCTTCAACTGCCCTCCGGCAACTTTAGCGGCGTATCCGTCATAGTCAAAGTCATAAATAAATATTTGTCTGCAACACATCAAGAACACTTACTTAGTTTTAAAGCTGCCGCAAATCAATCAAAATATTTTTTCAAGTGAAAATACCTGCTTTCATTGAGTCGTGCTGGTGGCGACAGAGATTTCAAGTCCTGATTCACCTGCTGAGTGTTTCGTTCAACTACAAATAAATAATTAAATTTTTTACTTTAAGGACTTAATTGTAATTAAATTCGTATATAACAGGACTTAGAGGATTCAAACGTTTTTCTTTTTTCTTTTTTTTTTTTTTTCTTTAAGTATAAAGTTTTTCATAAAACATAAAAACGAATATTTTATTGAGCACATCCTTTACAAGTTTTTATTCATTCGAATTTCATAAAAAGCGGCGCAGAAATAAAATTATTTTCTTTTTTTTTGTTGAAATTGCGAATGATTGGCTTTAATTAATTTTCCCATGTGCAACACAACTGTACAGTTTTTAATAAATTATATAAAATTTTATATTGTCTGGTTGTGTTTTAAGTAGATTATCAATTGGGGCCAATAAATTCAATTATGAAATATTATTTTTATTTCCATATTCATTTTCCTTTTTCTTTCGTTTTAAATAAAAACAGAATTATTCACACACATGCTCTTAAAGCACTTGTAATTCAATAACGAGCTTTTATTAATTAGAACAAAAGAAAAACTCATAAAAATATTCCCTATTTAAAAGCATGTACGATATGTGGGTCGTTCCATACGAAATTTGCAACCGGGACATGTTGATGTTTTAACTTTTTTGGACCATTTTAACTACTCAGATGCTAATCGACATAAAATTCTTGACATGCAAGAAGTCTGCTCATCATTTTTTTTATTTATTTTCCACCTACATAGAAATAATTTTATTATTGAGCTTTTAATAATTTTTTCATAAAAGGCAAGAAGTAGAATGTTCCGATTTCCAAGTTTAGTGGGTGTGCTCGTATTATTGACGAAAATGGGATAAAATTAAAGAGCTTTTCACATATTCAGACAACTTGAAGCTTTTAAGAGTAATTTTATGCTTTATTATGCCGCGAAGGAATGTTAAACTTTATGGCCTTAATAATTTTGTATAAAAATATTAATTTAAATGTCAAATCTGGGATGTCATTAAATGACTGGATCTTGTTACATTAAAACATACAAAAGGATATTTTATTAGTGGAAATTTCCAGCCCAATGGTCCCATTGAAATACTTGTGATAGCCAATGCAAGATAACTCTTTTCGAATACAGGATTTAGGAATTTAGCGCATCGTACTCATGCAAAAAATGATCTAGTTTAAAAGAATAGTTCGTTGATATCTTCCCTGAAAGTGCAGAATTATGATTGCTCATTCTCATTCTCATTCTCATGTACATATATTTTATAATAAAGATTGTAGTTTTTAGATAAAAGTGAATTTTTTGACAATTTATACTAAAAAATGTTGAAGCCAACAAAACCACTAAAGAATATTCTAAAATGCAAAAAAAAAAAAAAATCCAACTGAGAAGTAAAAACATTTTTTATATGCGATTGTTTATTTATTCTCCAAACTAGCAGTTTATCAAGTATTTAATTAGAAATTCACACCCTTTTTTGCTTGCCAGATCAGTACACATTTGTATATTTTATCTGTAGGCAACCGAGTAATTTGTAAATCTTTCCAGATGTATGCTTTGTGTTGCCTTTATTCCCAACAATTAATTGAGAATTATAAAATTACAGTGCCAGCAAATTTTTCAAATCTATACAACAAACTAATTATTTTCGACATGAGTCTGTTTTATTTTTCTTATAGACATTACGAAATTAATCCGAAACAAATTCCTTTAATAAATTTCTATAAATCCATGCAAATAAATATTATGGAAAAATTTACCTGGGCTTTACTATCATAATGGAAAAATCGTATTTTTCTCTCTGTAATTTAAATACATGCTTTCAAATGGGCGTAAATGTATTCCTAAGCCGGGGAACCACTTTCGACTTTACTTAGACCTCAATGAAATAAAATATTTTATCAAAATTTTAGTTGTTATCATAATGCACTTCACAAATCCCTACTCAAACGAGGTGCAGTATAAAAAATAAATATTAAACACTTATCGTTAAGTATCCCATACGCGGCATTATCACTTAAGTAAACAGTAAAAAAAAGCTCGCATCGGTATGTGTTGCAGCTCATGAAGGGCTGATAAAAACATTTCAAACATTTCAGGTAAATTGATTAAATATCGTTTATTGACATTTTCTTAATAACAACATCAGCACCAGAGCACGAACTGACTTGGTATCGAAAATTTTTTCTTATCGCCTTCCGTTGCAAAAATGTGAAACATCAAGAAAACAATCGTATTATTTCAGAATGACAGAAAAGCTTTTAACATTCTTTTTGTTTGTTGTTTTGTTTTTTGTTTTTGTTTTTTTTTTTTGATTTTTTTTTGTGATCAGGCTTGTGTTTGCTAAAAAAGACGTGTGTGTGCACAGTTTTGTATATTTAATGTGAAGTGTAAAATTTGGCAAAATTAGTGTCAATTCTTATTTTTTTTTTTAAATCAGGACTTGAGGAATTACAATATGCATATGGTCCACTGTGCAGGAAGAGGAACCAGATAGATAAAGCAGTGTTCTAGGATCTCTGGTGTGAAAGTAGGCTCCATCGAGCTGTTTTTGGTAGCCATTTCTTTTTTATTATTCTCGATAAAATAGCGCTCATTGTGTAGCGGCGACAGGAGTCATACGCTATGACATTTCACTATGACTCGTACGTTATGGCACTGACTAAGCCTTCCCGACTTATATATACATTCCAACAATAATAAATACGAAAAATATTAAAGTACTACAGAAAAAACTTATGGGAATATTTCATACCAATATATAAAGGATATTTAATTAAACCATAAGTTGAAATATAAGGTATACTATTTACTATTACTATTTCTTTACATACTATTTCAGGATGTCAATTCTTGTGCAAAAATCTTTCATAACATTGTGGAGATCTTTCGCATCTCCCAAATGCTAATCCGCTTGAATTGTCCGAGTTTCATAAAATTATGTGAATATTATTGCAAGGACAAACATGTCCTCTTGAAACAACACAAGAGTAATATTTATTGTATCCATGATATCCCCAAATTGTTTTACTCACATCCTCCATTAATATCGGTCATTCAGTGGGAGAGAATTTTAAAGCATTAAATAAGATGGCATGGCTTTCGTACATAACAAATTTTAGATATCCATGGTGTAGGCACCATTCGAAGCTCTGTATTTCCAGCTTGTAGACTGCATTACATATTTACTGGCCTACGAGGAGGCCCATATCAATATATGCCAGCAACGGCTCTTGTGTTTTGAAATAAACTTGTGAAATTCTGAACTAAAAACTCTCCGAAACAATAGAAAGAAACTTTTAAAAATAACTTCAAAATCCACCCTGAGTACTTTGTAATAAAGCCCAAGCCTGATGAACAATTTCCCCAGTGTTGATTGCGGCTGGGCAGGGCATCGCTTCGGAAATAGGCCATCGAGCAATCCATTTCATTAAAATTTATGGGTTATTACAGAGCTCTCAAATGGTGGATTAAACAAATTTTACGAATTTTCATGCTTAACATGCGCCACCTCGTACATTAACTGAAATGGTTAAAACTGCGTTCTGCAAGACAATGTTTTTTAGTTTAAAGGGCTTCTTGGACATGGAGACAACTATGCATCAGCAATAATAATCACATAATTTTATGAAACTCAGATAATTCTGCACGATTGTTCACGATAATTCACGATTGATTTTGTAGTATTAAACTCTTAAAAGCTCAAGAAATTCTTAAAAACGATCCGAATATGCAACAGTAATAATTTTTATTTCTTTAGAATTTCATTATTTCAAAATGTGAATTTATGTTTCTTTTTTGACCGTGCAGTTTTATAATTTTATTTGTGCAGTATTTAAAAAGTAATCAAACTTTATTTCTCTTATCGCTTTTCGGCACACTTTCAATGCTTTTAGCAATTGAGCGAAATGCGTGCTTTCCTTTAAAAGAAACGTTCACCATATAAACTACTGGACTGGATAAACAAAGAGAAATTATTAAAAAGTTTGATAGCAAAAGATTAGTATATTCATGGAAATGCTTTGCCAGTGTTGTTGTGCATCGTATTCTCTAAGGAATTTTCTATTTATATATTTTGAGAGAAAAAAAAAAATTAACGATAGAAATATTTGAATTGTATTGATGCCAGCCAGCACTTATAAAATGTTTTGTTCTGTTTTCTTTTCTATTTGCAGCGGGTGTCTCGGAAGGAAATGCGTGCAAAAATCAAATGTAAGTATTCCCTGAGAGGAAAAATTTTAATGCGAAATAATAATTAAATTATTTTGGTTTGTTGTATGACACAGACTGCCATAATTTTTTAATGCCAGCAAGCAGAGTTACTTTCCTTTATACTGCTAGTGGGGTAAGAGGAGCCAGATGATACCCCAAATATTCAATTTCAAAGCAGTTGTAAATAAAAAAATAATACTCGTATAAATATTTTAATTCCACTCAACGAAGTCATTATCATTATCTACCATATTATTCTGGGTTCTCCTTAATTGGATATAAATTTTAATGAGATGGATTGCCCCAAGTTTGATCAAGCGATAGGTTTGATCATGTGAAAGCATTAAAACCCTCTTTGAAAAATATCATAATTTATTTGTTGCATTGTGATGCCCAACAATGCAACAGTGCATGACAAAAATGACATTTACATGCTCCAAATACTTCACGTTTCAGTGGAAAATTTAAATTTAATGGGCACATCATTCCATGCACATGACGCTCTTTAATCTAAAAAACAATTTAGGCATGAAAATCGGTAAAATTTATTTAATCCACCATTTGAGACCTCTTAATTAATCGATAAATATTAATAAAATGGATTGCTTAATCGCCTCTTTCCACGCTCTGTTATTTTAAAGCGATTCCCTGCTCATCCGCAATTAACACTGGGGAAATTGTTCTTCCAACATTAGACTTGCGGTATTACAAAGTGCATCAGGTTTGAGTTGGTGACCTTTGGCCTACACGTCCATGTCATATGTCGACAAGTCTCGAAGGATTGTTCAACACAACAAGGTAGGCAATACTGTACGCTGTGTTTAGAACTCAATTTCCTCTGTCTGCTTAAAATGTGATTATAATGAGAACCAATATTTATACTCCAATACAGAAAGGAAAGTGAAAAATGGGAATAGAAAAATAAAACGAAAGTTTGTTTCGCGGGGAGAACACAACGAAAAGAAAACAAAGTATACGCGATAATTAGAACAAATAAAGAGAATAAGGTCGTAGGAAAAAAAATATAAAAACTAAATTGTTGATTTTGTGTTTGAAGAATTTGTTTTAAATGTAGAAAAAACCTAATAAAAAATAAAGTTGAAGAAAAAGTGCAGAAAACAAAATCAAAAAAAAAAAAAATGTAAAAAAAAATTAAAAGTTGAAGGACTTCCAAATAAGATTGAATGCCGGCTCCATTTTAAAAATCTTTCAAGTTTAAAAATTATGCAATTGAAACATTCAAACATGCTCCCACATTCAAACATTCTTTATTACTGCACACAAATCAGCCAGAATTAATATCAAGTTCTATAAGAAAGCTGCTCTCTTCAAGAGAGTACAAGTAAGGAAGAAGAACGTCATTATAAACTTTTCCTTTCCCAGCACCAATCGGAATAAAATCTGAACTCAATGATCTCTTGCAACAGTATAAAGAGAATTAAGACCAGAAGATAGGACCACTAAGGCCAACTCCAGCCGCAATAAATGTGTTTGGAAAAAATCAAAAAAGAAATATTTTCTTCTTCGGAAATGCCATGGCCCAAAACTGCATTGCTCCATCTGTGGTTCATAGTTTTGTTTTCATGCAAATCGGTTTAGTGCCTTCGAATTTGCAGGTCTTTAAAATTGTTTTTCTAATTTCAGACGCTCTAGCGTTATCGAACTGCTCCTTCAAAATTTATTTTCAACGAACATCGCAAACAACTTTCCTAGAGCATCCAGGAAAATTCTATGTTTTTGCATTGTTTGTCTAGCATGAGAAGTGCATAGTAGTTAATTTTGCTTGCATAATTATGTCACTATTATAAAAGTGTTGTATATACATACATTGGAGAGGTCTTAAACTGTAGTTTTCAAAAATATAGAAACTGGGTTGCTCTTAATCGATTTTAAAATGTGGCAATCAAATACATGTAATGTTTATTATATTTACTGCGTATATATTTGCGTTCCTTAAAAATCTTTATTTCCGTTTAACTTTTTATCACTAATAATATAACATTTATTTATTTTACAATTTTAAAAATTTATAGTTTACTCGTACATTCCACATTCATTACGTTTACGAAAGTGGTGGCACGAGGACAATACTTGTGGTATTATTCCTCTATATAAATTTTACGTAGTAAACACGTGGAAACACATTGTCCACCATTACTAGGAAATAGCAGAACATGGGGCCGAATGTTCATAAGCGGTTCCCTTCTGTGTGCACAAAATTTTGTCGTTTTTACATTTTATTGCTCTCGATAGAGAAGAGATTTCCTAAACGATATTTCGAAAAAGATTTAGAGATCGTTGAAAAGTGAAAAAAAAACACATTTTTACAAAGATGAAGTCACGAATACAAGCGGCATCACCTTGTTTGCATTCAGCAGCGTCTCATTGCTTTGCTTATTCTCGATGAGCGTGGAATTTCGCTGGCGTTTGCATAAACTTACTTTTCTTTGTCAATAAACTTTCTTGTTAGTGGCTCGATTATTTCTTGCCTTTGTTTCATTCATGGTGCAACTTCGGTCTCCTTAAGACGCATGTCATATTGGGAGCGTGTGAAGAATGGCAAGGCAGTGACTCAGGAGCGGATATGCAGTCTTTACTTAACTAAAAGCAAAGTGGTTTACTAACTGAAAATTCACTCGTTACAAATTAAAGTTAAGGAAAGTTTAGGAATTTGCAACGAAAAGAAGCCAACCTGCTAACAACTGTTTAGTGGCAGCTGGAATAAATTAAGTTATCAAAATTGTTTATGTTCGCTCGTTGCGTTTCAGGTAGTTGGTGGCGCGGCCACTTGTAATTGCTTGATGTTCGAACTGAAGTAGAAGTAGAGTGAGCGACATGCGGTGGTTTTCTTTGATCAAATTTGAAATATAAAAAAAAACCTTAAGGCGGACTAAGTGAGGAATAAGTTCGAAACTAATCTACTTACTCTCATATGTGCAAGCTCGCAGGCAAAAAGGAAACAAAATTGAAAAGAACAGCAACCGCAAAAATCCAACATTCAGAAAGAGTGAGTAACTTTTAAAATTTATTTTCATTTTCTGGTTGTTGATTTTATTTATTGGTTGCACGTGCTGCATTCCAATTATTATGTGATGTATTTCATTAACTTTCTTCTTCGTCTTTTTCGTCCACTTAACTTTTGCACTTTACTTTATTTGTACTCTTACAAATTGTGAAACATTTGCACGAAACTCCGGCAAACAAAAGAGCCATAATCATGCTGATGTAAAATTAAGTACAACATTTTGCAATGACTTCGTGCAAGTATTTTTAACTGATGCAACAAAGACTCTGGCAAAAGTAGAGCACCACAATCAGATTGCTGTTCTTTAGTGTTGGTATAGTGGGGGAAATAATTTATCCGACATCTTAAGTTTATTTTATGCTTTACCATTTCATGGAACACCATGAAATATTAATCAAAGGCAAGCAGTACAGTTTTACTTTCCCCAGAGTTTGATTAAAGAACCTTAAGGAGGGCTACAGAGTTAATAAACAATTTGCCTTGGAGTTCTCATTATTTTATTTCTCAATTATTTTAATGTAAATATCATGTAAAAGGGAAAGCTAAACTTTCATAATGTGGACAAAAAGTGTTAAGATCTTGCAACAAGAAATATTGGCTAAAGCCTCGTTTCACTATTCTAGACAGTCGTATGTACGACTTGTAAAATATAGAATCTCTAGTGAAAAAATAGAATAGGTTGGCATAAAAGATCAGATTTGTATGGCAAGTAAAAGTTCCATAAAATTAAGATTTTTATGCGATCAGAGTTGCATTTAATGTAATCAGTGCTGCACCAGCAACGCCATTTTGATGCGATTTTTTAAAAACGCAGGGTATCACTGTAACATTTTCATGTGAAAGAATCGTACGATAAATTAATAAGGATTCACAGTTAAACAGAGATTTCTGGTAGCAAAAGAAATTGCTTGACTGTTCCAGCTCAATCATAATTTTTTTTCAAGACTTTTCTTATGTATCCCTCCTACTACTTTCATGTAAACCAAAAGTAATGTTTTACTGTGAATTTTTCGTTTTTTCGCTTTTTTCTTAAAGTAACTTGCAACAAAAGAAAAAAGAATTCAATATTTGTGGGAGTGTTTTTTATTTAGTGGCTCCTTTTTTAAAAAAAAGAAACTCTTAAATGCTGTTAATTATTTGACATTTGAATAGCTTAAAGGGAAATGTTGTTCCAGTATTTTGTATTGTTGTCGTTTAAATTAATTGTTATCCTTTCACTTTTCTTTCTTTTAGCCTCCTGAAATATATTCGGATGAAATTGTGTAGATTGTACGCCTTACAGAATTAATGCTGACGGACAAAGTTCGGTTTATAAAAGCTTAATATTTCTCCTTTTTATTGTACGGAAAATAAAAAAAAAAAATAAAAAAAAGTCATTAAATTGCATTTAATTTAAAATTAAAACAATTCAAATAAACTCTAAAAGAATTTTTATTGACTTGAATGAAGCAGAACTTTAAGTTTAAATTGTACTCTTTAATAATCTCAAGTCATGCATTAATGTTTTCTTCTGGAAAACCGAAAACAAAATAAAATTATTTAAATTATAATAAATAATGAAATCGAAGTAAAAAAGAAAAAATCGAAAATAATCTACTTCATATCAAATCATATCTGTGAATTTAAGAAAATTTTTTCAAACAGTGTTTGCCAAGAAAATGCAACGCTTAACCGTCATGCAATATTCATTCAATCCTGAATAATAAATGCCGATGAATAAAGATTTTTTTGTTACTAAAAATATCTTCCGATTGATGACAGATTACAATGCTCAGTAATTATGGTAATCAGAATATTTTGATGGCGATTTTACGATAAGTGTATCGGCAAACTAAATTTATCGATAATTTAACGACTTTTAGGTTCAGCAGATTTTTATTGCAGCTTGTCGTTTCCCCCTCTTGTTTATCAGGAACCAATTGACCATAATTTTTGTAAATTAGCGTATATTTCTTATATAACAAACGAATATATTTTCTGAAATAAAAATTAATTAATTAAAATTTTACTTAATTTTTAACAAAACTTTTTTTCATCCGCTTTTGCGTTTTGTTATTTTTAGCGATTAGAACTTGTTACCCATTCATTTTAACAATTGATTATATTTATCATTAAATTGTGATATTTAAAAATCGTTGAAAGTTAATGAATAGAATTACTAAAGGCCATGTTCCACCATCCTACAAAATCATACGAATCAGTCATACGAAAATCTAATATTGATCCTCCCTATAAAGGATCGCATCCAAATGGAGTTGCTTGTGCCACACTGATTGAAGTAAATGAAACTCTGATCGCATGAAAATCTTAATTTTATGAAACTTTTGCTTGTCAAAAATATATAACATTTTGAGTAGGGATGTCATCGTGTATAAGAGCGTTCGCTGATGCGATTAATTTCCAACTATAAACTAAACACCCAGTGTCGTCTTGCAATACAACAAAGTCTTAAGAGGGTAAACGTTTTCTGTAGGGAATGGAGCTACTCATGCAGTATATTGAATTTCGCAGTTGTAGGAAGCGGTAAGCGGATGATAGGGAAGGGATGTGGTGGATAAATGGATATGATGATAGTGTTAGAGAGCATCTGTAACACTGTAGTGTTAGAGAGCATCTGTAACACTGTAGTGTTAGAGAGTATCTGTAACACTGCTGTTACACTGCAGTTGCAGTAATTTAATTCATTCGTAGGGATTGAAATAGTGCTACAAAAAACTGGCAAGGAATGGGCGGTTTGCTGAGACTTATGTTCTTATCGTTATCAATTTTGGACTCACAATTTTTCCATTCTGGTTAAGCAAGTATGTAACACATTCTGGCTGGAATTTTAACGATTAAAACGTTTGAATCTTTTTTTAAAGCAACAAACTTTTGTGTAGCCTTCTTAATTATTTTTTGTCTGCAAGAAATTCAATATTGCTTTTCAGTTATGCTTGTACGATTGTAAGGAGTATTTCTATTCATTTATTCCAAGGCCATAATAAGGAGTTTTATTTTTACAAAAATTATTTTTGCGCAAACATGTTAAATTTTTTAAGAAATTTACTTTAATTTAAATTTGTAAAATTCACAAGAAATTTTCAATCCATCTCCCTATTTGTTTTTTATTTACATTTATGTTTGAAAAATCCTGATATTGATAAAGACAGCGCTGTCTGGGTGTCCTTTTAATTCAGTAGCGAACACTTATTTCCATAATTTTCCTTTGAAAATACGCGGCATATTAATGGTATGGGGGAATATTAAGAGAAGCACCGCTGTGACACGTAACAATTTTATAACATTTAATTACATTCATTTAAAGTCCCAAGGATATTTTATGTTAAAAAAAGAACGTGCCCACCTTTTCTACAAATTTCATTTTTATTTTAATTTTAATTTTCATATTTCTATGTAATTAAAAATATAATTCCTTCCTTTGCTCTTTGTTTTCGTAGATGTTGCAAAAGTTCAAGGAAGGCCTTAATCCTTTTCTTGTTCAACTCTACAGTGCTTGTTAGCAACGGAGTGCAATCGTACTTGTGTTATACTCGCAAACACTTTCAGTGTCCGGAAAATGCAATTTAATTTAATGCTTTGCTGCACATATTTTTGTACACTTTCGGCCTTTTTTTCCTTTTTTGTTTCCTTGCCTTTCTTTTTATTTACCATTTTACCAAGTCCATTTATACGAGTTGCCTCTTATACTTTTGGGCTTTACTTAATTTAGCAGGAGCCAGCCAGTATCGCTAAAAGCAACCACATTAAACAAACATCGGATCTAAGTAATGGAACATGTTGTGTGTTCTTGTTTAAATTTATTTTGCACTCTGTGTCCGGTAATAAAATTTAAAGGACGAACAATCTGGCAACAGTCTAGACGAAATTGTACTGGCAATTCAAAAACAAATGGAAAACAAATCGAAATGAATAAGAGAGTTCAAAATAAAAATTTATGCGGAGGTGTTGGAACTCATTGCTCTGTATGAGTTACTAGTTGATGCAAGTGATTGCAAGTGACTTGAAATGGGTTTGCAGCAGTTGTTTTAAGAAATATTTCAATTCCTCTATAAATTTATTCTCCAATGGTTATTTAAAAAATATGATAACTAAAAAAATACATATGGTTTGAAAATGGTGTTCCAAGAAGGTGGTTCGTTTTAAAGAGTATCCCTGTAATTGCTTTGCATATTGGGAGGAAAAATGTTTGCGATCTGCTTCCAGAGGCATAAAAGGTATGCTTTTTACTTACTTTTGACTTAATTTTATTACATCTCGTAAGATTTATTCAAAGTATGTAAAATTGTAGCAAAAATGAATACCTTTTATGAGCTCTTTTCAAGGATTTTTTTTCTTATGGGTTTAATTTATTGGACTTGCCTCCAAGGACGTCTTATATTTATTTAGCGGTAACAGTGAATACGTGTTAGAAATTTTTTTTGGAATGCGTCTGTCAAGAGTACGGCAAAATTCCTATAGAAAATTGTACTCTAAACGAGGCGGTTTAAAGAGACCGGATTTGCCAGTGAAAGAAAATATCCAAAACGAAAATACAGTCTTTACAGAGCCAAAAATAGTCAGAAAGCAAAAGATCTCCTACATTCTGAAGCTGTTTCTGCATCCTGTGCAATAACAGGCTCCACAAAAGGTAGAGAAATAAGAAAATATACTAATGCCCGTCAGTCAACTGATAATTTTGGTGTACTCGGCCATAATGATGCGGAAGGTTCAAGTACGACCATTGCCGGCATTTTGCAGACCAAAACTATATTTTTCTTTCTAAGACCCCTACTAAAAGAGAAAACCTCACTCTACCAATTCGCAGTACAGCATTCGGGTTATGATATCTGCTCCTACAAATCTTTAAAGGGGAATCAGTGGTATAATATAGATATTGCAAACCTTTTCCTTTGATAGCCATTTGTTAGTTAGTTTTATTTCATGTAAGGAAGTACTGCAGAAAAAGATCGGCAAAGGGTAATGTATACTCTGCCATTGATGTTCCACAACTACTTGACACGATGTATTAAAATTATGTGTACGAGATGTGGGAATCGAACCCATACGACCCTGGACATTCGTTATTGATATTCGACATTGTTAATGTACGTTGCCTTAAAAATTGCTTTGAGTCCAAGGATTTGTTACTGAACACTAGAAACTCTCTCCTTACAATATGAAAATAACTTCTCTTACTGGTATACTCTGTAGCGCATCATTTACAAACAAGAACAACAAATCAAGTTAGTTGGAGGAAAACTATTAAAATGTTTATTTTATTCGAAAGACTAAATGAAAAGTTCTGTCGGATAGTGGCTCAATTAGAGCACGCAAAAAAATTTACAAGTGTTCTGGGCTCAAAGCCCACTATACAACGTGACGCTCTGCATTCAAAGGCTTCCTAATAATGAAGTTTGGATTCACAAAATCCCCTATCCCTACAAATTTCTTTAGATGTTTTGAAAAAAAATTAGTATCATCAATGGTGGGGAGTTAGTCTTTCATGGTGAATAGACTCACTATACATATATATTGAATTACATACACATGAAGTACTGCTTTTTAAATTTTTTGTGAAACATCACTTTTTTTATCTTTTATGAGTTAAAAATACTTTAAATTTTACAACACTATTGATTTTTTTGTTTGTTTGCTTGTTTGCTTTTCTGATGGGGAAATTTTAGTACGACTCACTGAATTCCTTGTTTTATTATAGTGGCATTATTTGTTTTATAGTCATCTCTTTTAATACACCATTTTTAGATTTTTCCAACCATAATCTTTCCCCTCTTCCTGGTCTTTTGCCAATTCATTTCCGGTTTTCTTTTTGCACAATCAATAATTGAAACTGATCCAAATGAATAATCTACAGCGCTTTAGAATGGCGCAAGCATTTTTTAATAGCTTAAAGCATTTAACATTTTTGTAAAAAAAATATTTTTACAAAAGGAATCATATTGAAATAATCAAGGACTACAGCCAGCCAGCCAGCCACCATCACCATCGAACTCAACTGTTTTGCCAATCATCCAACTAACGAAGCAAAGAGAGCGCCAAATGATTTTATTGGGGAAAAATAACAAGAATATTTTACAATGCGAGTAGAATGGAAGCGTTACGGCAGCAAGAATAAGTATTGTGGAGAGGCTGCAACATACTCAATATATCTACGGCAGCAGTAAAAATGAAATTAAAAGCAGAAAATAAACAAACAAAGAGAAATCGAATGGTAAACAGTTGTATGACAGACACCCATTGTATGAACAAATGAAATGATTAAATGCAGTAATTTGTGTGAAAATCCATCTTCTAACCAGTGCATCCTTTTGCAGGATGCTTCTACCAAAACATTAAGTCCAATTTAACAAATGAAACAAATAACGACCAACAAAAATGTGAGAAAACAAATTGATATGCTGTTAAAACAAATGATTGCAAAACACTCACTTACAAAAGTGTAAAAAAAGTTATAGAAATTTAAAATGGTTTCCATTACTTTCATTTGCTTTCATTTGACCTCGTGGCACATTTTGCATTCCACCACAGGACAGTGGACACGACTTCTATGACATTTTTCATCTGGCTTTCACCATCCGATGTTAATATAAAGTCATTTATTTGTGTGCCAAAGATAAACGAACAAATGCAAGGATTATTAGAACTAATTTTTTCAGTTATTTCAAATTTTTTTTATCCTCTTCGTATCATCACTTTGTAGCAACATCGTTACACTGCTAAGCTGTAATTTAGCAGCGTAAGCCATTCTTCCCAATCACAGTTATTGTTCGAAGTATTCTCCTTTAATTTTTGCAGTTGAAAAGTTGTTTAAATATAATTTAGAGTCAAGTAAGCAATTCAGCAATGGCGGGGTCAGTTCTGCCGGTCTTATTGCTTTTATTTTCTTAGTTCATAATCAATATTATTGAAATAACTTTTTAATAACGACAAATAAAAGTAAATTACTCTTCTAAAGGCAATTGGTTTCTTTCTTTCTTCTTTCGACATGCATTCTTATTTCTCATAAATTCCTTAAACAACAATTCTGACTGCCTTAGCAGAGCTAAGCTATTTTTATTTGACCTATGACCGATCCTAAGAATTTTTTACAAGTAAAGCTATTTTTGCTGCGTAACATTTAACGATTTCTTATGTGTTAAGAATGCAATTTATTATTATTTAATAAATTTAATCATATCATCATACCATACGGTTATCTGAATAATTCATATTATTGATTAGTGCCGCAAACTAGTGCAGTACCCGGCGCTTGGGTCATTAACAAGATTTTCTAGCAATTTGTGTTAAACAAGGTATAATAACTATATATATCGGCTAAATATATAAATCGTGAAACGTTTATAATACAATTTTATATAATTAATATATTTTTTTTCTCAACGAATGAAGAGGACTGCTGTGATGATAAAACGTACGCAAATTACCCTAAAAGTCCTGCAATAAAAATCCAGCAGAACATTACAAACTCTTCTAAATTGATCAGCTGCTTTCGCGTTTCAGCGTTTGCTAAAGCAAATCTTCAGGAAGCCTTTACCAAAATATTTCTTTAAAGAACTAGAGATTTATTAACGATAAATGGGAAGGAGAACAAACGAAGCAATTTGAATGCACTCACTGATTGTTATAGTTCCACTTACAGGCAAAATAAAGAAAGACGAGAAAACAAATCAGAAAATGTGGTTTACAGCATGGCCAAAATTTTTAGGTGTTTATTTTTAATAAATAATAAAATGAGAAGTGTTGAACTTTCTTAGCAGCACCTTTTAAAACACATAAGAACTTGCAGAATATCAAATTTATTTAAAATAAACATTGCCAACTCTGAATTTCTATAAATGCTGCCTTCAAGCTCGCAGTAATTTCATAAGAAAGTCAATAAATAATAAAGTGCTTAAAGAAAACTAATCAATATTTAAATTTTCATTTAATAACGACTAAAGCCAAACGAATTTAAATTATTATTATTTTAGTATTTGGGCACACATCAAACTAGAGCTCAAGTAAAACTAGTTTACTAGAAATCAAAACTACACACACAGCTTGTGGGCCCAAAGGTTAACATTTATGCTTCAAATGATCGGTTTAGCAGCACATAATCGGACAAAATGGGAATTAAAAGTTTGTCTAGAGTGGCTAATTATGTATTTCTCTTTGCTGTGTTGTATCTGCAAAATTATTGCGGTCAGTACAGTGCTTCATAAAAGTAAAAAAAAAAAAAATAAGGAAAAAATTTTCCAGCTACTTTAGAGATGCTTGATTGGTTTTATCTGCCTTTTTTTCTTGTTGGGTGTGCAAAGTGTTCTGCTGCTTTAACCACATTGGGCATGAATAATTGTATCTGTAACGGATTTTTGTGGTTTTATTTGAGAAAGCAATTCAAACAGACTGTGTAACTCGCACCAGACCCTTATATGTCCTGAATAAAAAATTTTTTATTCCTTCGCTTGAGTTAATGCTTTGTTAAAATTCTTCTTCATTTAAAAAACTTTTAAACTGGCATTTAAACCTCTTTCACACAGCAAAACAAATTTTAGGTTTTCCCTTTTTCTTCTCTTTTTATGCGGGGAAATGACAAGGAAGAATAACCGCAAGTGTTGATAGGTGTTATGGAATATGCAAATTTGTTTTTGTAATATCATATTGGAAAAAGAATAAGGAAAAAGGGATCTAAAGAAAGATAAAAAACATCTTTAAGAACTTGTAAGCTGGCCCACATTCAATTGCTGAACCCGTCAGGGAATCAATTACTGCAATAAAATCGAAAACAAACCTCCAACTGTTTGTTTTTTGATGCGTTGTTAAATGCTTTTAACACTTTCTTATATTTTGATGAACACGAGTATCTTGAATCTTCTGATGAACTGATTTATAATTAAATTGAAGTAGAGTTAGCTACGCCATACGTAGAAGTCATATAAAAAACTTTTTGGATTAAATAGCTATTTTTACAAATTATATGTATTATTATTGATTTTTGAATAATGAAAATCCTACTACACCCGCAGTCTCAGGTTGGATTCCTGCCCAGACCCTACGTGTTTTCTTGTGGACAATCCAAAAGCTTTGCAGGTTATATGAAGAAATTGCCTAAAGCGCTAATGAAATATCGAAAATGAAAATCATTTTTAAAAGCTTACAATGTGATATATCTCATGCGATTATAATCGTTTTGATCAAACAGTTTTGTTTATAGAAAATTTACCTGCACGAACAGTCAAGATTGAAATCCTATTGCAACATCCTTACATTTTAACATTTACTTTTATGTGCCACTGTACTTAGAAATACAGCCAGTAATACAAGAATTTACACTTTTGTTCGTACACCTTTCTCGTCGTCGTCGATTTAATGTATAAAGCATCGCAATTTTAAAATAAACATTAAATATTTGTTTATTAATGGAAATAATATTGTCTACCAGCTTGTCACCTTAGGAATGGTAAAACTCTGGATTATTATACACTCTGTAACAATTTTAGTGAGTCCCAGTGTATATAAAAACGAAAATCAACCCTAATCAATAAATTTGGGGTTAAAAGCAATCGTGAATAGTTAAAAAGAGATGGACTCAATTGAATTTTTTTTATATGCATTTTTTATATATTTATTATTTTTTTATATTTTTTATTACCTAAATTTGTTGCAAAAAAGTTTAAAAAGTTGCGACTTGAAAACTTTTTCGAGTTTATTTAATTTCTTAAATTCAACTAAAATTAATTCAGTGTGAAATATTTTTAAACTTTTATAGATTATTTCTAAAATAAATATGTATTAATCATAGTAACGCTGTTCCTGAGATTGTTTATTGCAGTGAATAGTTTTCGAAATAAAAGTTCGTCTAAACTTTCCGCTTCATAATCTACTTAGTGTTAAATATTTTCAATTCCGTCGCACTTGTGATTTCTTGTCAGGTGAGCAATTATTGTAAAAAGTGCCGCGTTAAGCGAGTGTTACCTGTATAAGCATGGCGTTATGATTGTTGTTGCCGCTGCTGTCACTGTACGAGTATATGACAACACCGCTTCATTACTTTTATCAAATATTTTCGTGTTTATTATTGTCTAAATGACCGTAAAGAGATATTTATAGTCGATTTACATTTTATGTCCAATTCGAGGCCAACCGAACTGATAAAAACAAAAAATATAAACACTGCAAAAGACGTTAATGTATAAATTAATATAATTTTTTTTACTCACGTTATTCAGAATCAAATATCTGCTACACAGATGTTTAATATAACAAAGGGGAAATCGTGTAGCACAATTTTTATTCCATTTATTTTCTTTAATAACAATTGTAGTCTTGGAAACATTTTTATAGTTTTATTTTACATAAAAGAAACATACTTTTATTGAAGATATTTGATGTTATCAGCGAATAAAATACAAATATTCTTGCGCATTTGATATCGTTTTCTTTGTTTTATATAACACATGGTGTGTTTGTTATATCTTATTGTTGTTGTCACCATGTCTATGGTCAGAAAAAGAGTTCGACGTTAATTTGTGGTTCTGATTATCCGATTTAAGTGATTAAAAAAAAATTTTTTTAAAATCGTGAACGAACGAAAAAAAATTTAGATATATAAAATGCAAAGTGTGTTTGTTTATTTCTTTCTTTATACCTAATAGAAGACCAAACCTCTGGAGCGATCTTCCTCAAACTTTCTCAGCATTTAACTAGGACCCTGACATGATTAATAGAGTACTTTTTTCGGGCACACCCACTTTTAGACCCAGTTTTTGTAATTATGTAATTGCTGGCATATAGTTTTTAACAGATTTACTTCAAATTGTACAAACATTATATATATATATATACACTCCAGGCGTGGTATAAATCAACATTTCTTACATTGTTCTATCCAACGGATTTTTTTTATGGTAGTATATTGCTCTTTATACTGTTAACGCCGCCATATAACTATGAACCACGCACGCTTCAATGGCTATGCTTGCAGCTATTAAAGTTTCAACTTGAATATTTGAAAAAAAAGACTTCCAATACTAATCAAAAATAAAAAAAAAATACATTATTTCTATTTCGCTTAACGCTATTTGATGAATATTTGCCGAATTTATGTCGATTAAGCGCAGATATCATTCTTCTTCAAAATATCAAACCAGCACGGATTTGCAACTGAACCAGACTTTCAGTGAAAATAAAATTTGAAGGCAAAAGAACGTTTGGCGGGTCAGTTAGTTGTTCATAAACTTGTAAAAATTCCACTCTAAAGAGTTATTTTAAACAACAAGTTACGTTTATCTGTTAAAACAATTTTGTAAATTCATATTTTGGTTTTGCTATTAACAATAACTGCCAACATAACAAATCGCTAACTGTTAAGCAGCAAAAATACCTTGAGGATGAAATCACCAGCAGAAACTGTTTTCGATAATGGCAAACTTTCAGTTAATCATAATTTGACAGATTTTTGATAATGACACCTTTAACTTTAAATTTTTCAGCATCTACATGTTCCATTGCTGAGCTTCAAGTGTAGATATATTTTTGCATTGAACGTTGACTTTCTTGTACGCAAATTAGAAAATGCTAGTGGATAGATGCAATTAAATACAGAAAAATTAAAGAAACAATTAAAATACCTAAAAGAACCATTTCAAACTTTTCTAGTGTTTGCGCCATTTTCAAAATAGTTATATAATTTGTTTTAATAGTTTTAGGCAGTTCTTACTTAGTAAAGTTGCCCAAAAAGAACTAAAAGCGAACACGTAACATGCCAAACTATAAGAAGCAAAAAATTTTATAAATATTTTGCTCATGCAGGCAAAGGATGTACCAAGCACAGGATGTAGCAGACAAAGGATGCATTTTCATACTGGCAGTCATGTCACATAATTTTTTTTTTCATTACAAATAAAAGCTAAAATTATGTACTGCTACTCAATTTAGTTTACAAAAATTAATAGAAAGTCGTTTTAAATAATACTTACGGCTTATTTTCATGATCCTGAAGCAGGTGTCACAATGTACCCTTGGAAAGCTCGAAAAACTAATGCAATATACTTCGGTTAGCCTCTGCTGCTCATCTACTTTCGCTTCTTTTATCATTGATGTGCCTAAGAGATTCAAGGTAGACATGCATTTGTGCTAAATACCAGGAATGAATATGACATCATCACACGCCACCTTTTGTGCACACACACCAGTCATTAAGCAGTTTCCAAAATTGCTACAAGTTTTATGCATTTCATTTTCAATCCCCGAACACTCCGACGCTCTATGAATTCCAAACTGAATTGCATTTGCTTGTTTAAAATAGTTTAAATGCAATTAGAAAGCAATGCAAAACTCAAATAATGACTAACTTGAATGAAAATAGAAATTATGAGAAAAACCTTAAAAACATTTTAAGCGCCAAAGCAAGTTACAAAAAAATTGCCGCAAGTCAATTAACAAAACATGGAAAACCACTTTGGAAACAAAAATTTAACTGAAACTACAAACGAACAACAAATCTAAACTGTGACAATACACGACAGTTAATGGCATGGAACAGGAATCGTTAACGAGACCTTGCTCTCTCGCAAGAAATATTTATAAACAAACCATTAATATGGATTCATTATTATGAACATGTCAGCAAATTAGGAATATATTCATCAGATAATTTGCTTCATCCAGTCATTCAGTAAATTTATTATTTAAGATGTTCAGCGTACTCCTTTTATGGAGTTGTTTATGTAAACACTTCACAACGGCCAGTTGTAAGAGGAACTTTGCCAACTTGGAAGGACGTGCATTTAAATAAATTAAAAGCAACTCTGTTTTAAAAGGAAAATATATCTGCCAGTTAGAAGTCCTTGCAAAATTCAAATAATATTATCGCATATTAATTATTCTAGCTACAACTGTGGGTGCTTCGGAGTAGCCATAAATTAAAAACAAACGATCATTTTTTCTCGTTAAGAATCAGAGGACTCCAGGAAGATAGAAGCGGCCTAAAGAAAAATCCATTTTAATATTAAAGAAATCTGCCGGCCGACTTTCCATTGTCTTATTAAAAATCTGCAGCAGGCAAAACAAAAAAATAAGTTTCTTTTAACTATTTTAAGTTTTAAATTAATTAACTCTGGTAATTTTGAGTCTCATTTGTATCTTCTGTATTAGAAATAAAATGGATTATGGAAATATCTGCTCATTTTTAGTAATCAATGGCCTTGGCAGGAAGCGGTTTTATTACTTCGTATCATTATTATATTTTTATTATAATTTTATTATTAAATAAACAAAACGTAAAGCATTTATTTACAATAGAAAGAAATTATTGTGGTAGGCTAAAGACTTGCTCTTCATAGAGTAAAATCAAAATATCGCAAAATATTGTTACGTGGCTAAGTTCCTACTTAGCGATGAATGCTGTAGTGTTTATTATATGAGTTATTCTCTTCTTTAGTGCAAGCCCAAGAAGCCCTGGAGACGACGCAAAAAACACATCGACGCTCAAAATGTGTGTTTTCCACCGGCTTGTCTACATTGTATTGAAAATAAAAATGTTTTGTTATTTTAATTTGACGAGTAATTTTTGTACGTCTCCAAGTTTGATTGACAAAGAATATGCCACTTGATTTTAGACGGTCTCTACTAAAACACAATTCAAATGATTTTTGACAAATTTATTTGTACAAGCACCAACACTCACACATTTGCAATGATTGATGTGCATTTGGTATCGTCTCCAGGACGCTTAGTGTTTACATGGGTTTCGTATTTTGCTTTAATTAATCTTTCACAAGTCGTACGTATTGAAACTTGTTTCCTTGATTGATTTTTTCTTCTATTTAAAAGAACCTGAAAATTTACTACAACAGGATTATTTCGATTCTTATGAACCCGCGTTTTGATCGTGCTAAGACCCTACTAAGATGATGTAGTGGATTTGATTTTCTAGCTTCCGTATCGTGTATTTTCTTAATTCTATACCGACACTTGAAATTTGAGCTTTTCGGAGACACCTTTCAATTGAGAATTTCTTGCCATTTCCTTCCTAACCAAAACTCCTGCGAGACACTTAAATTATTACCTTGAATGGAGGGCAACACTTCGATGTACGAGTAGTTGGCTTAAGACACAAATAACAACATAATAAAAGATAAAAAAATCTTTCAAAACCAAATACACGTTAATAGACTTCCAAGCAGCATCATTGGATGACTCACGACGGCGCCCTTTTATTTTAACATGACCGTGTACTACCATTTTAAATGGATTTCGTCCCTTCATAATTGTATCAAAGAAGCGAAAGATTTTCAAATAACCGAATTATAGCAACTGAGTATAAAAGAGATGGAATAATTAAAGCAATAAAGGAAGAATGCCCTCTAGCACTCAATCAATTTAAATAATCGAAATGGAAAATCACCACGAAAATGTTACAAAGGGAAATACAAGAAGAAAATACTTGAGTCACTTGCTCGCATAATCAAATGAAAATGAAAAGCTTCATGTTTTTACAATAAACTAAATTTATATTTGACCAAAAAAAATATTTCTTGCAGTAAAATGATGTTGTAACTCAATAACGTTTTTATAACATTTATTTTTAAACACGCGCCACAAGTTCATCAAAGATGTAGGGAACGGGCGGGCATGTATTCATTTCATATTTTCCACATTCAATACTGTTTACTTGTTAAATCTCTGATTGCACAAGTACGTCATCCAATATCTTTTCATGGGTTCATCTTCTCTGTATGGACTGCAATCCTGCTCTTGCTTAATGCTGAATGAAATGTTGCAAAAGTCTGTGGCCGCCAACGACAACACTATCACCAGCAGCAATGACTAAATGGCATGACGACAACATAAGCAACAACATTTTCCGCATGACTGCCATCAACAAGTCCGCTCGTTGCTCGCTCCTCGTTCGCCTTTGCAATTCAATGCAATTGTACATGGATAATAAATGATAAATGATTGGAATTTGAAAACTCAGAGGTCGTCATACAGTTACAAAATCAATTATGGTCGCCAATGCAGTTTTTTTTTGCAGCTCTGCGCCAAACCACTGTAACGTTAATTTGCGAGTACAAACTTGCGTTTGCATAAAATAATAAACAAAAAAAAAAGAAAAAAAAACAGCTTTTCGAGTATTAGAGATAATGATGCTGGCAATAATTATTGTGCGATAATGTTAATGTTGTGAAATGTAGATGGAGCTCAACCAAGCCGTTAACCGGAGAACCAACCAACCGAACTATCGATTCAAGACAACATTTCCCCTAGTCATTCATTTATTTATTCACTAATCCATTTATTTCTTCTGGTCTCTGTTTTAGGTTTGCCACTATTTCTTTATTTTCTTTATATTCAGATTTAAACTTCTATTACTACAAATATTCTATGCCCAGAGATGGGAAACTTGGTAGTGTTAAATTTGGCTGGAAATTAATATTCCCAGCCTCTATTCAGATAGCAATCATCTGGCAGAATTGTCGGCAGATTTGAAATTTTGGTAGAATTAATTTTTTCGAGTATAACCTTTATAAATGGTTAAGGTCATGAGTTGGATCGCTACATTCGGCAGCCATGGCATAAACATTTTTCAATAATTTTTTTTTCGTGTTAACTGCTGTTGGAATGCTTAAGTAATGTATATAATTTATGTGGATATGCATCAGTATATAATCGGCGAAGTAAAAGCTGAGCGTAATTCGCTGCAATAATCGTGCCACCAACTTTAAGTGCACTAAAGGAGAGAGCTTTCAAGCAAAAGAGCATTGAAGAATCTATGAATCTCTGCATGGATCTCCAAACTTAATAACTTTCTCTTCCAAGAAATCAAGAATTGTTGCCATAAAAGATGCAAGAACTGCAATTTTACTGCAATTTCAATAACTGTGAGAATTCATTAATATCGGAGCTGTAGATATACACTATACATAAGGTGCAGGATACCCAAAGAAATTGGAAAATCTTACAAAAATTTAAATTTAATATTTATTAGTTTGGTCTTATAAACTTTAAATGTCTTTTGGAAAAGCTAATTTCAAAGAAAAATATTTCCGATGCTTCCTCAACACCATTTGAAAAATTTGAGTGTAAGGAAATATTATTAGAACTGTCAATGTGGATTCTTGACTTTAATCCTCCTTTTTCAACTGTAATTAAAGAGCGGTCCCGTGTCCAAATTTCCGTTGCGAAATTTTTAGAATAGTCGTAATGTAACCGAAGATGTACTGCATCTTAAAGGAAACTTAGTGAAATGTTTCTCTTATATCTGGCAACACTTTTCCACCTGCAAAGTAGCATCAGCTGATAAAGTTACACTACGACTATCTGAAGTACAAACCAAGAAAAGAATAATAATTAAAAATAAATAAATTTGTGGAATTTCATTAAATGCAAAAGACTACACGCAATAAACGTGTAATTTATAAAAGGAACATTATGAGTTGCGCTAATAAATTTTATGAAGTAGCTTTTAGTTTCTAGGAGACATGCACGTCGAGCGGTACTATGTCGGGGATGGCAGGAATGGTAGAAGTATTATAGTGTTTCACACTAAGGATAAAATCTGGTTTTAAAACAAAATTTGGTTTTAACTTTAAAACCAACCCTTAAAACCTGGTTTTACCATACAAAATAATTCTCATAAAACCATTTTAAATCCTTTTTTGAATTGGTTTTAAGTAGATTTTATAATATACAACCTTGTTTTATTCAGTGCTACCAAGTTAGAAAGATTGACAACAGCTGATAATTCATTCACAATTCACAAATATTCATTCACAAAATGTAAAATCATTTCAATTTTAGATACACATTTTTAAAATTTATGTTTTATGTATACAATAACAGCTGTCGTACAGTTTCTCAAATAAATGTGGGAAGAATAATTACAACAAAGACATCTATTTCTTCAAAAAATTTATTTTATCGTTAACAAATTTATTTGGCAAACTGTATTATAAAACCTGATTTTATAAAAATTGTATGTGAACACAAAATCAGCTGTTTGTAGGTTTTAAGTTAAAACCAGGTTTTAACTTTAGGTGTGAAAACACTATTAGAGGAGAATGCTGATTGTATCCTTAGAAGGATAAAAAACTTGGTATTACTTCCTAATTAAAACTTGGCATTAAATTATTTCTTTAGATACATAGTCCCCAAACACTTTTTGCTCACTTCTTAAATCGGTTAAAAAAATTATAAATTTATTCATATCGGCTTGTTTCTCTTGCTATTTTAAGAATGCAGATCTCCTTCAATATCCTTAAGCGTGTGTGTTATATTAAATTGGTTTTTGGTGAGTTGTTTAGAACAACTTTTGTGGTAATGCTCCCCAATCTTACGGTTAGTGGCAAGTAGAGGTTGTTACCACATTTAGTGTTGCTGGCCATATTCCAAGTTACAAACACGCGACTTGAACTAGTCTTGCTCCTTACGAATGTTAACTTTTATTTGTGCTATTTGGCAAAGGATACCTAAAAAATAAAATAAACTTTATGCCCTTTAAAACGCATTCTCTTTTCTTGTATGCATTTTAATAGAAAAATTATGCAAAACACTGATGTTTAGCAGCTCCCAGCTCTTACTTACTGCTTGCATTTATTCAAAAGACAATAACAAAAAAAGGAAAAAAAGCAATTCAAACAATTTTAATAATCTATTGATGCATATGAAAATATAAAGAGTTTACAAATTCAAATGTACGACTATGCTGAATAAAAAGTAGGCAACGCTATTGTTACTGCTGCTCTTTTAACACGACCGCATGTCGGTTATGCAACCAGTGTTCAATATAATTCAACGACCTTTTCAATTTGTATGCATCTGCACTGCACAGATCTCGATAATTGAAACAGAAAACAATTTTGTCGCTTTACAGCGTCATCTGCTCGCAGTCGCTTGAACTCAAAGAGACATGCGAAATGCTCTACAGCCTTAAAATCTTTTCTTCTTCTTCTTTTTTTTTAACTCTGCAATTATTAATATTGCATTTTGTATACTTTTGCAAACAAACAACTGCACATCATAATTATGCAACAGTGTAGCATTTCATTGATTTGCTTCATTGCTTTTTCCAATTTATTTTAATCGCAGCCGCTGCTTACATTCTCTAATTGTACATTCAAAACAAGGAAAGAATAAAAATAACAAAAAGGTCAGAGAATGAAAGGGAAGATACATTAACAATAGTAAAACCAATTTTTAAAGTTTAAGAGAAAGTTTTACTACGATTCCTAAATGTATTAAATTGAAAATCGCTGGAAGTAAATAAAAAGGATAATAAGCAGTTCGTTAACGTGCCTTTAAACGATATATCTTTTCCCTTTTATTTGTGCAAATCCTAATGCGTAAACGACTTTTAAGAAGTTTTTGCTGCCAATCGAAGCCAAATGGACCGTTAAATATTTTCTAAACTAGCCCAAAGTTCTCACTAAGTGTATTCCACAGTTGCTATATTTATATTAAGACAAAAATGCAGCTTACATGCAATATAATAACAACTGATTCCTACAAAGCGAGGAACTTGGCCTTTTCCAGCCTTGTTTTATCGCTTTTCAATTATCAGAGGATTTAGAAAATCCTAAAAGAAAGCAAGGAAACAGGCTCACCACTGGAAGGCACATGCTTTACATATCATACAACAGCCATTTTCCCTTTAAAGTAATAAAATGTTTCCCATTTAATGTTTTAATTTTTTTTTTAGAGTGTCTCATTCCTCATTTTTCATCTGTTTGGGACTTTTTATTTTATTTAAAAGAAAAAAGCAGATTCTTATACAGATTTCTTATACAGCTTATGCAGTTCATTGCGATCAGTGTGTAACAGTGCACTTTTGAAGAACCTTGAAGGCATCTTGCTTGATTGTACTGCAATTCCCATTAAGATTTTCAAATGGATTTTGTTTTTTTTTTGTTGTATCGGCGAGTAAAACAACAGTTTTATTTTCATTTAATAATATTAATATTTTTGTTTTGCATTAGGAGGCGGTGAAATGGGCGTGGTGTCGGCGTTTGTACACCTGAAAAATCAGTTCAAGGCATTTTGTTCTAAATTTATAATGCATTTCAATTTTAATAAAACCACTTGTTTAATTATTTGGCGACTGCAATTTATAGTGAGATAATAAATTTATTGTTTTGAATCGCAAATTGAAGCCCGTTGAAAACCGAAAATATTAGTACGTTCGTGGCATGTAATTTTTCAACTAAATGATTTTTTTTTTTTATAAATTATTTATTAACTTTTTGGATATTTCTGTATTCTGGCGGTACTGTCGTTGTTTATTAAATTTCTTTTTAAAGCAAACAGACGAATTTTTCGTTACATGACACTGTTGCATTATTTGCAAACATGTTAATCCTCTTGTATTCAAATCGATGATGCAGATAAGCGGTTGGGTGCCTGATATTTGGGTGTGTGTGTTCACAAAGGAATTTCAGAGAAAAAATATTGGAAAAAAAATGTAACGTTTTTCTCAAGAGAGAGACCTTGTCAAGATGATTATGCTCATGCTTGTGTGGAAATACATCACATAACTGATTAGTTTACAAGTTATTCCTGTATAATTCTCGTATAGGTTGTTAATGGATTTAATGGTTTTTTTGCCATTAAAGTGTTCGTTGGGAAAGTTTGAGTTGAAATGAATCTTCGTTAGTTTTTCGCGATAACTTACCACAGCACCCTGATTTATGTTTCTCCCTTCAGGAAGCTTTTACTCCATATTTTAATAATGCCTCTTTTGGATCTATTTTAAATCGCGTCAGTCTTTTTTGTGATCGTTTGCATGATCTGCTTTAATTTTGGTTGCAGTGTTACCAACTTTTGATTTTAGTTCTATATGAAAAACAATTTTATAAATTTCACTTTTTGTCCTTTGAATTCACTCTATAATATTTTATCTGCAAATAAGTCCAAAAACAAAATTATTTTATTCTCAAAAAATATCCGGGTGTTTTTGACAGCAAATAAGCAAAGGGCTTTCCCCCTAATCCCTGCATATGCGCTCTTCGAACCAAGACTGTTGAATTTGCTGTTGCGATAAAGCAAGAAGAAGAAAGAAATTATTAATTTACTTCTGTAAATTTCCCCTCATCCACCCTTAACGTTGGCATTCCGTCACTATCATTTCAATGCAGGCTACGTGTTGGCAAAAGAGGGAGAATTAAAGAAATATAATGAAGTATACAAGTTCATGACTTTAATGTACAATTCATAAATTAATGACAAATTACGAGCGAAAAAGTTACAGATTAAAATTAAAGAAAGAAAAGCAGAAGAGTATGCAAAACTGGGTCATTTGTCAGAGGTAGCAAATTTGAATACAAAACAGGAAATAACAAAAGAACCGAAATTGCGGAAAAAGAAAATAATTTAAAAGAAAACATCGAATGAAAGGAAATCACCAAATTTGGAACGCAAATAGCCGAAAGTTATCAACAACAGGCGTATCCCCATTGTATTTTTCGTATTCATGTTTAAGCTCAAAAAGTATTTCTAAGGCAGAGGCACTCCCAGCAAATACTCGTAGAAAGTACACAAGATTGTAGTGAATGAAAGTACAAGTACGTGAATACTTCTAAAGAATTAAATGCTGATTTATTTAAGAATATTTTTGTTCGAAACACAATGAAAAATTAACTGGCGTTTCTTCTCTTTTTTTTTTTTTTTTTTTTTTGTGAGGGGCAAAGTAAAAGGGTTTATTTTGAAAATTATGTTGTCAAAAGTTAAGACGTTATCAGCCGAAGGGAATCAGTAGAAAAAAAGAAATTAGAAACCGTATAATAAACAGCAAATGGCTTGTGGCTTGTAATTTCTTGTGTTAGGACAGGAGGTCGAGAAAACACATCTTTACCTACACAAAACGCATTTGGAAACGGAAATAATAAGAAGCATATAAATATTGTACAATATTTTAAATTGGTTTCATACTTTTTTTCTTTTTACCCATTGTATCCCAGGCAGCGTGAGTATTTGCCGCTACTTAATATTGTGCTGCCGTCTGCAATATTAATGTTGATGGTCTCAGAAACTTCACAATCGCTTTGCAATAAAGCGAACTTAAAATATGTCTGAATTGCTCACACCCACACACCATGTATAGAAGTTGCTGTAGCTTAGAATTCTATCTCAGTGGTTCTCTGTTTGTCGTAAGAGGCGACTAAATTGGGTGACAGTAGGTTTTCGTCACTGCGTATTCTTGTGGAACGTGGGAGGGTGAAGGAATCCCGACCATGCACATGGAAATATAGCCCACGGAGTTGTTTTAACGTTTTGATTTTGATGATATGGGCTGGTGGATGAGGTATTCTGCTACCAACACGGACCAAAGAGAAATCTAGTCCGGACGACTTTCAGGCTAATGCCTAATCTGTCTCCGTCTCCTTAAAACTTGGCAAGTCTTGGAAAACGATCTTAGGATTGTACCGTTAGGTTGGTCTGTAGGAGCAAACTGATGAGAACGTGTGTCAACACGTGAATGGTCTCCCTGCTTTGCAAATACCACACAAAGGGCAACTACACTTCGAAATAAAGATAAAGGCTTCAAGTTGGATCCCAAGTTGGCAGAAAATCTCGCTCCTCCGGAACGGACTTGCATATAAGCAAATCCCCCAAAATAAGACAGACGCATGCTCAAGAATCAGAGATAAAATCTCTGAGCTTAATGAGATGATTGGTGGAGGCCGAAGTTCCATCCACAAGGCAGTGGCTGATATGCTGTCAGTGATTTCGGCCTATCTATCGGCCAGCAAGTGACAAAATTCATAAACTAACATTAAATGCTAGAAGTGTGCAGGACTACGGAGAGCACCGGAATTAAGCCAACGAAGACAAAAGAAGCAGGTGTGAAGTAGAAGGGGCTAGGAAAACACCTCCTAACAAGATGCAGACATCTCGCACTGAGAAAGACAAAGATGTCACCAGTAAGAACACTATCATTAAACTCACAAAAGATGTCGACATTTCCAAATGTTTAAAACAGAATTGGAGTAAATATGCCCATGGAATTAAACCGCAGGGCGAAAAGGCATAAGAGACCTCCAAAATTAACATGTAACGATTCTGTTAGTAGATTAGAAGCTGGGTGACAAGCTGATCTCAAAATGGAGACCCTACTTGTAACTAGCAGAAGGAAAGCAGAGTATATCACAATAAACTTGGGCGAACAACACATTACATCTAAGACCGCAATAAAGTACTTGGGTGTTGTGATAGACAAAAGGCCGGCGTTTGCAGAGCACTTGAAATATATCGGATGTAGAAAGGAATAACAGAGTATTGCGAACACAACGGCGGTATTGCACACCACATCGAAAAGCGATAACAAACCAACTCATGCTGGAAATAGAAGTTTGTGTGAAAAGAAAGCAGGGTCCAGTAAATCTCTGTAAGTTTGTACTTTAGAGCACTGACATCATGAGAACCTCGTTGGAAACGGGAATCCATTCCCAGATAACACCTGACAACATTGTCAAACTAATACTGCCATCAAGCAGTTCCGAGTGGAAAATGGTTAGGTTTGCGACGACCTGGGTAGCTTTTAGTGCTTAGGCACCAGGCCGTATGGGCTGCCAGTATCTTTTGATTTCCTATCTTTAGCTCGTAAGCTATAAAAAAAGTTGCTTGTCGTTTATTTAAACGTTTTACCAACGAAAATTTCCTGCAATAATTCCTTAACGGAAACTAAGATATGCACCATTTTTGTACACTAACATACGTGGAAGCATTTTCATACTGCAGCAAGTTTGGCGCAAAATTTCACGGTTACCCAAATAGTTGCCCAAACAAAAATTTTTTATTGTATTTGCAAATATTTTGCTTTTATTAAATTAGATTATAATCCAATCGCTTGTTAGCAAAACTCCTGATTTAAACAAAATTTTTGAGAAATAATTGCCTATATAATTTCTTGCTTGTTAGAACACGTTTTTTTTTTCTTGTAAGAGCAGTCCCACTATATTCATTGCAGATTTGCACTTAATCTAAAAGATTATCCAAATTCTTTGTAGTCACCGTCAGCGGAAATGAAAAGATTTTAATTAAAAACGTAAAATTTATAAAAAAGATCTGTTTCTTTTTTACAATTTGTATTTAAACGTCAGCTGTGGATGAAAGCCGCATTAGGAAAGTGATCAGATAAGTGTTAGGTGTCGGTAAAGTGGCCACTCTTCCACCAGATGTCGATTCGGTTGTGGTTTCAACTTTAAATTGCTACATAACTCACACACATTACGTGCAATTTTCAGTCTCGGCAAACATTTTTTATTTACCACCTGATTATGAATTGACAACCAGTTTAGTCTAGTCTACTTCAAGACAACACAACTAAACTTCATTTTGCTATTATGCTTTACAACAAAAACTAGTATAGTCTTCAACATACTCGTTATATTTAACTCGTTCCTTTCCTTTGCTAAATGGAAATTTTACAACCAATTTGGCACTTATTGCCGTTTCAAGAAGGGCGTTGCGATATAAAATATAAGTAAAAATAAATAAAGTGTACATAAGTATAATATAAAATGGATATAAATGTGGATCTATTTTATATACTCAAAGTAAGAAATGTTTTTTGAATATAAGAGAACATTTATTACAAAACAATGAACTTAATTATTTAGATTTATCAGCTATTTTCAGCTGAATAACGATGCATTTTGCTATTTGTTAAATGAAACAGTACGCGACCAACTATTCGAGGCAATGTGATTCCTCCTATATTAAAACTATGCTGCGCATTGCGTTTTTTTGCTGAAGGCTGATATCATTTATGCATTAATTTTTGTTTCCATATTTCATAAATATTAAACTTACAATTTTTTCTCCATTTCAATACACATTCGGCGGCAAGACAACCACAAGACAACTGCAAATGATCAGTTGTAAAAATTTGGCAGTTCTCACAACCAGTAATTGCATTGGTTGTAATCCATAATCGCCAAAAATTTTCCAACACAACTGAAAACTAACTAGTTGTAATTGTGTTGTTTAGATGTAAATCGTAATACCGAACTGACAACTACTGAGCAAAATCACAACTAGTTTTATTATAGTTGTAATACATAATCACGGGGTTAAATACATTGTAAAGCCTGTAGATTTCTCAATTCTACTCTGATTCAGAAGTACATTTTGACTCATCTTATCTATGGCTTTAATGCCGTGTTGCTCTACAAATGAAACCCCATTTCGTATATAAACTTTTGTTAATTAATATGAAAAATAAATCAATTTTCAAATTTTAGTGTTAATAAAGTCGAGATTTCTGCAAATTCTCTATAATTACTTACAACTCATAATTAAAAATATTTTTTGTGGGGATGTTAATTAAAATGCTGTTCATTAACGTTGTCAAAACTTTTCACATTTGCAAGTGAAGCAAAAATATTAAACTGTAATTAATTAAAAAATTTCAATGATTGTGGAAATATATGACTATGAGAAGATTTAAAAAAAAAGCCAGTGGCAGAAGTTGATGCGCTGGAATGAAAATGGCTGTCACAATCACCGTTGCCGGTGCCAAACAATTCTTTAGACACTCTCTCCAACCAGATATATGTCGATCTTGCCATTAGTATAAAAGTAATTAACAATTGGCAGATATAGCCTTTTGGACAGAGTTGGAGTAGTTCGCAGTGTGCAGCAACTCCCAAAAAACACAGCTTTGTAATTGATTTTTTCTTGTTTGTTTGTAAATGAAAAAAAAAATTATATTTGCCTGTATTCTTGCCATATCATTCATTTTGGGAGTTTCCTTTTTTTACTCTCTCACAAATTCATTACAAGAACAAAAAGGCGTTTAAAATTTCTCTTCTTGATTTAGTAGCAAAGTAGAAATGTAACGAAAATCATATTTAAGATTTCCAAATTCTTTTAGATATTCCTTTACTGGCCATTTAATATAATTCTAAATACAATATAAAATGTCAGTAGTGCTATTGAACTTACAACTTATTTTTTTTCTTCATTTCATTTGACAGATATTATACCAACAACAAAAAGAGGAACAGTAAAGAGGTGTATTGAGATACTTCTTGCGGATGGGTGTGTGTTAAATAGAACAACAAAGATGTTCTCCTAATTACCTGCTGCAAATCCACAAACAAATGCTGACATTTAAAGAAGTGTCGGAATCAACAGAACCAGAAAAAGCAAATAAAGCAGCAGCAAAACACTAGACAAGATAACGAGGAGCCGCAGCGAAGTTAAAGCTGTAACGAATCAAAAAAGGGAAAACAGGAGACAAGGCCATTAATAAATAACGAGTATACGACACGAAGCCCAGCAGTACAAGCGAAGTCGAAACCATCATCAACATCAACATCATCATCGTCATCACCACAAACATCAACGTCGCACATGACAACGTTGTCGTTGTCGTTGTTGTTTTTATTGTCGGCAACATTAACAATAACATCCAAGTTGTAAATGGTTGGTTCTGCTTTATTACCATCAAACATCCCACAGGAATAAACAAGTTGCTTGGAAAATTCACAAGACCAACCAAAGAGAACACAAACAAATTATAGGAAAGTTCTGCCAAATTAATTCCACTTTAGCAACAACGGTTAAAGATGAACTATAAATTTCACTGAAAAGTATCAGCTGCCACGTGCCTAAATCAAGTACTCCAATTCAAATTGAATATAAATATCGTGCTGGGCAGTCCCTCAGAACAATCACTTCCATCATCATAGTCATCATTCTAGCATTCACAGAGTGAAAACCAGATAATATACAGTGATTTTAGAAATCCTATATTCCATCACTTTTAACTTCATATCAAAAAGTGGCACAAAATGATAACACACTGCGCAGAAGGCTGGCTAACAAAATTTCTATGCTGGACAAGTATTCTTCTTCTTGTTAGTGTGCCAGCAACTGTTGGCGACTCTGATTGGATGCAGAGCTGTAGCATATGCCACTGCCATTGGAATTCCGGCAAGAAAACGGCGGATTGCAAAAGTAGACAAATTTCCACCATACCGAATGATCTGAGCAACGAATTGCAAGTAATAGATCTTTCTAACAACATCATACCCGAACTGCGAAGAGACGAGTTCATCGAGGCCAGCCTTCAAAATTTGCATAAAATCTTCTTGAAAAATTGTACAATACAGGAACTTAATCGCGATGCCCTGAAAGGTCTGGCGATACTCATTGAACTAGATTTATCAAACAATTTTATTAGAGAATTGCACGTGGGCACTTTCAGCGGTCTGGCTAAACTGCGCAATTTAGTAATTAACAACAACAAAATCGAAGTTCTAGAGAATCACCTGTTTGCAGATTTGCTCTTCCTATCCAGAGTAGAATTTAAAAACAATAGACTAAAGCGTGTGGATATACATGCTTTTGGTCACTTGCCCGTGCTATCGGCAGTCTACTTGGAGGCCAATAATCTGACTGTGCTGAGAAGGGAAACCTTTCAACGTACACCCAAATTAGTACACTTATCACTGTCCTCAAATCCTTGGAATTGTACTTGCGAATTGCAAGAATTTCGAGACTTTGCAATTGCTCATCGTCTCTACACACCACCTACCGACTGCAATCAGCCAAAACAGCTCAAGGGAAAGTTATGGAATGAAATACCTTCAGAAAACTTTGCATGCATGCCAAAAATATTAGGCTCTATTAGATCGTACGTTGAAGCCCAATCGGACAATATAACCCTGCCCTGCCGCATTGAAGGTTCTCCGCGTCCTAATGTCACTTGGCTGTACAACAAGAGGCCTATAAATCCCAATGATGCTAGATTTCGTATACTCAATTCGGTTGAACACCAACATTCCGACAGCCCCAATATGCTCAATTCGGAACTGCGTATTTTTGGTATACGCGCTACCGACAAAGGGTCTTACACCTGCATCGCAGATAATCGCGGTGGCAAGGCAGAAGCCGAGTTCCTTTTACTTATCAATGGCGACAACTACAGTGCATTGGACGGCACTGGCGGTGCCAACAACTATGGCAGCATGGGCCCTGCCACTTCAGACAGAGAGACAAACATTTTACTCATCATCTGTCTAATTGTCACCACGTTGCTATTGTTGCTCATCATTGTTGTGCTCGTCATATGCTGGTATTGCCGTCGCATTAAAACGTATCAAAAGGATAGCACGATGCTGAGTGAAAACGGTTTAATCTCCTCAAAATTGGACAAAACGCATAATAGTTCGATGTTGGAAGGTTCTGTCATCATGGAAATGCAAAAAAGCCTGTTAACTGAAGTTAATCCCGTTGAAAAGCCGCCACGTCGCACCGAATTGGAAAATATTGATAGCGTTGGCAGTAGTGGCGATGATGGTCATGAGATTAAAAAGACTTTGCTGGATGAAACACAATTTGGTAAGTGAAAGCATACATCCACAGTAACAACAACACAATAACACCCACGAATACAAAATCACAGAGTAGAGTAGAGGGTACGTTGTTCAGAAAAATAAACAAAACGATAAAAAATAAAATTTATGTACGACGTAAGTGAAGCAAATTGGCAACAGTACGGAGATTATGTTGTTTTGTTGCTTTTCCTTTAAATGCAAAATAAGTTGTTGCTTGAAATATTCAAAGTTCAGTCACAAACTAAACAGAGAATGCAACTGTGAGCAGGCCACAAACCAGATTAAACAATGTGGTTTCGCTTGTCAATTTCTGTAAACAGAACATTTCAAGTTAATGAAACATTTAGAGTATTTCTTACAACGCAAAATCAATATTGTAGTTTTGTGGGCTTTGTTCCAGCGAACGAGCAAAACACGAAAATTTTTAAGCAGATGAAGGGGTACGAACGAATGCTTAAATTAACTTGGAATTATATTTGCGACACGTGAGAGATACATTTTTCAGCCGTTTGTAAGTGAAACGAATTTCCTCCATGTAGCGTTTCTTGGTTGCGAACTCGTTAGCTTATCAACCGCAGGAAGTTTTGAAATTTCACCCCTACGACTTAAAGCGAGCCCCAAATTCCTGTTGTTTTCTTAGGATTAACAAATTTTTGGTGAAGGCGCATACTCATTCAATGCATTGTTCCTGGATTATGTGGAAGGAATAGTAATAGAAAAGTAAAGTAAAGTAATATGGTGCTGTTAAGTGGTTTTGGAATCATTTTATTCATTGCTTTACTTCACCGATGAAACACTCCTAAAAGAGACAGTTAAGACGTGTTTAGTTCTCCGTTAAAGGCATATTGGATGCTAATACTTATTGTATAATTATGCCATCGTACTCGTGTAGTAAGGCAAATGCCGTATTTCCTAACATGGATGAAAGTCTTTCAAAATATTTTGGTAATTTGTGATTGCTATCATGCCATCATGCTCATGTAATAGCATGTTTATCAAGCATAAAAATTTGACAAAATTGCACACTGATATTTGACAGGCATGACTTGATCATCTGATAGCAAAGTACTCTCCTTCATCACACGATGATTGCATATGCCAACAAGAATTAACCACAAAAATTTATTTGTAGTTGAGGAATTGAAAAGCTCAGCCAAGCTAGTACCCCTCATCACATTGTAACTATATACGAGAATAATTTTCTTAAAATTTCGATATACTAAAACACTACCCTTCTACCTTCTCTGACAGAATGGTTTTTTTATATATCGGGCGGCACAATGCATTATATTATAAAAACGCATTTCCTTAGCAAAATGGATTATGTAAATAAATAACAAAAACTGTCTAAAACCGGTTTTTATAGCAAAATGAAAAATTTTACGTAAAGAACTTTTTATGAAAAAAATCATGAAAAAATTTAAAATACTTTATCATGCAAGAGATCTTGTTATTTGATATCGTGATTCTGAACTTAACCTCTTGTTGTCTGCTGTTTTAGTAATTCAAAATGCAACACTTAAATACTTACAAACAGTGACAACTACGTTGCGCACTCTGGTAATTTCCTCTTCCTCTTTTAGGAAATTAATATCCAGCCATTCATTGGACATGAGCCATGTTTCTTCATGGGCCATGCATTCTAGTGTGTTTTTACTTTTTTTTTAATGTAAAAGTTTTAAATTCATAGCACAACGGCAACACTTTCGTTTCTTCTTCAACTGCTGTCAACTAAATTCATTACATTTTATTTTCCTTGCTACAATACGAGTAGTGGCCTATAAAAGTCCGTAACTCATGTATTACGTGCTTTAAGTTCTGCAATTCTATTTAGTACAGCATTCGGTACTATTCAGAAGATGAAGTCAATTATAAATTGTGTTAAAACTTGTGTAGACAACAAAAAAATATTTTTTATTGTATTTTTTTCCATATACGCATTTTGATTTTATCTTTAATGCGTGTTCGACTGAGCTTTCACAACTTTTCTGGTATCCCCTCTCTTATGTTTCGCTCAGCACCATAAAATGGAAACAGAATATTGTTTAATATAATCGTACGCACCATAGCAAGCCCACAAAACAAGGGAAATGTTGTAAGAAAACTATAAACACTTTATAGCGGAATGGCGAAATAGCAACAGTTAAAGGATACCCTCGGGGTCACAGGTTGAGTTCTCAAAGAACGTCTTAAATTACACAGGAAAAATGAAAACGAGAACAAGACACAATCTTTATAGGAGAGTAATGCATTTTTTAGAACACTGCACTTGGCCAAAATAAAGTTACGAGGGTCGTACGCTTATACGCGTAATTTATACTATTGTTTCTTTACAATTGTAATGGTGGATTCAGGGTGTAAACACGTGCGTTCAATGCAAATGCAACGGAAGTATTTCGGAGCTAATTGGCACTTCTTGGCAAAACCCTGCTTGCTTTCGCCGATAACTCTCATTTAGACTCCAAAATATTGAGTTTTTTCGTCGCAACAATAATATTGAATAATATTGCCAAAATATTGTTTAAAACTTCTTTCCACGCTCGTCACTGAAGATTCTTCAAAATATGTTCAGTTCACACACGTTTCAGTCGCTCCAAATCCCACCAGGATTGATTGTTATGACGGCAGTGAAGGAAAATCAAAGTTGATCAAATATTTTACAGTAAGTTTTTACTTACAACAAATTGATTTATTCTGAGGCCATACAACTGTTCCGTCATTAATCGGTTTTGAGATTTCGAACCATATCCCGTAATTCAAAGTAAGTCAGAATTACAGGAGTGACCAACTTTTTCATTGCGCATGTAAAAAGTGATCCTGCAAAGGATCAGTTGCTGGTAGAACACATTCCATTCCATTACATATCTTCTCTTTCCTGGTAACAACTTAAAAAATTATACTCTTTGTCCTTAAAATGTTCTTTTTACTTATTTTTTGCCTTAAAAGTCTTTTTAATCTTTTTCTGGCATACAAATTTCATCGGTTTGCATCTTTTTTCGTGCGTCATCTTCAATAGTTGTGTTTATTCCCCTTGACTGTCCCACGTTTTTAGTCGATATTTAATTTGACTTATTAAAAAATCATGCCACTGCACCGCATTGGCCCTGTCCAATATAAAAGCTGTACCTAAACAAAAAAAACCATTGACAGCAAATCCTGGAGAATTCTCATTTTAAACCGTGAAATATCTTCTACGAGTAGAGAAGGCAAATAATCGACGTTTTTGGTGGTTCTGTTGGCAGCATCCCAATTTTCATACAATGTCAAATGATGGAGTCAAACTTAATTTACATTCGTACGTCTTTACACGCATATTTTCATGTGTGTGGGTGTGTGTGAGTATACAAGCATACCACAAGTCATTTTACCATTTTATAGAAAATTTTTTATGCGAAATTTATATTTACACATGATGAGATTGTGCTTTAATTTTGTTCTTGTATTTCCATATTTCCTTGCAGGCAATCATCATCCACGTGATGATGAAACTCATTCGGTGGCCATGTCAGATGCTACAACACCACGGACCCGTCACACATACATTGATGATACGTACGGTACCAGTTTGCCACCTGATTTATTAGCATTTCCAGCACGTGTGCCACCAACATCACCGTCAATGCAATCATCGCAATCTAATATACCGGATCAGGTAATTTATGGCATACGCTCGCCACCGCTTACCAGCCCCGTATACGCTCATATGACCCCCCATGGCATTTATGGCACTACCACTATTGCGTCAGCAACACCTAATGGATTTATGACACTGCAACATCCAAAATCACGCAATTTAGCATTAATTGCTGCAGCAAATAGCAGACAGCAGCAATCTCCATTCATGCCGGCGCCGGTGGTATACTCGCCTGCAGCACCCGCATCTGTTGTCATGAAACAGGGCTACATGACAATACCACGTAAGCCAAGAGTGCCCAGTTGGGCTCCCTCCACTTCCAATACGCAGTCGGCACAGCTTAGTGAGTTTCAATCACCCACCTCGCCAAATCCAAGTGAATCGGGCACAGCCACGACAGCAGAACTGACAGTAGAACCTGTCTACGATAATTTGGGCTTGCGAACAACCGCCGGTGGCAGCTCTACTCTTAATTTGAACAAAAGTCATTTGCAAGAGACACCGGTACGTTATACAATGCGCGATCGACCGTTACCAGCAACACCCAGCCTCACATCAGTCAACTCAAATCAACCCCAGCAGCAACACCAACATTCAATATACCTGCAACAACAGC
The DNA here is from genome assembly GCA_963402855.1 of Ormia ochracea. Classification (NCBI taxonomy): domain Eukaryota; kingdom Metazoa; phylum Arthropoda; class Insecta; order Diptera; family Tachinidae; genus Ormia; species Ormia ochracea. Next base: position 22,074,084 of record OY727107.1, on the reverse strand, counting down.
CTTTGCAGCAACAACATCAACAACAACAGCAAACCAATATGACAAATAATGCGAACAAAATATACGAACCCTTGCACGAACTAGTTAATCAACTGCATCACACAACGACATCAGATACAGAGCCATTGTATGGCTCCTCGCGACATCATTCTGGCCTAACTATTGTGCCCAGCAGCAGCAGCAGCAACAGCATTATGAACAACAACACAAGTGTTAACAATAACACCACCTCCTCTGCCAGCAGCTCGCCATCGAAAAGCGCCAACACCAGCACAGAACCAAAACTAACGAAAATACCACCACGTCCACCACCCAAGCCCAAAAAGAAAATGTCTGTAACAACAACGCGCAGTGGCCACGGCAGCACAAGTCAATTGTTTGACGACGAAGGTGAAGATGGCACTGAAGTTTAGTTAATAATTCATGCCGCAGGTGATTGTGGCAGTGGTCGCTGCAACGACGATACTATTTCTACTCAAATTACGACTGCATGTTCATCTTGTTAGTTTGTAAAACGAAATGCCTTCCTTTCCAAATCACATGTACCCGTTAAACACACTCACACACACACACATACATCCAGTAGGACATTATTCGAACGCCTTTAAAAATATGAAATATTAAACACCACGATTTCTTTTAAAGTACCATTTTCTTTTGCTTGTAAAACATTTTGGTTTTTCTTGTTTTTCCTGTCTTCCTCCTTTGCAAGAAAATGTGCACTTCGTTGACTCATCGCAACAACAGCAACTGTAACTCAAATCAAACACAAGTTCAGATTGACCAACCACAAGGCACCACAATTCGCACACCCCCATGCATTTTTTCTGTTGACAGCAAGATACGAGTAGTAAAAATGTATCGACTGCAATTTATTTTCAGTTTTTTTCAACAACTTTCAAAATATTCACTTTCTTTTCCTCTTTCCCTTTTTCTTTACCCCCACCTCCCAAACCCACGTCGACGGTTTGCATATTTCAAATGTCTGATAATTCAGTTCTTGCATGAAAAGAATCACCATACTTGCGAGCATTATTTTTTTTTTTTGCTTTCAATTCCTTTAAAGGCAACATAATGGCAACTGAAATGGATTTGTTGCTGGAAAAAACTAGAAAAATATTTTTCTTCTGCTGAGGAAGACACTCATTTTTACTATTCTTTTAGTAAACATTTTTGCAATTTTATCGTTATCTCGCCGTTTATCGCCGTTTATCGCCATTGTGTTTGTGTTCGAATATGCGAAAGTGTTCATAGTATTGACTTTTTATATAAATCGTTTTTTATAATTCCTGTTTGTCAAAAGCAACGCTACTAATCAAGCACAATTTCCATCATTTTTTTTTCTGTTTTGTGGTTCAAAAATTTTCCGGACTGGATTTTAAAGATTTAATTTTAATATTCGGTAAATTCCCGCGCATTAGAAAGCTTCAAGAAGTTGTTAAGAATTCGAATCGAGGGTGTAGGATGATTTGCAATGCATAGTACTTGCTGTAACCTTAATGTTTATCCTTTTGATCTGAAAACATTCGACTCGTTTCCACAACAGGGAAAACTGAAAAGTCAGTTTCAACAAATCCTGCACAAAATAGTAACTGCAGAGCCAGTTTCAGATCAGCTAAGCAGGATGGCTTTACATTATGAAATAATTGATTGTCATTTTCATTTTAACTCTCTTTTAAATTTTCTTCATATCGTTTTATCCAATTGTACTATAAAAATTATAAGCCAAGCAAATAAATGAAAGGACTCCCAAAAATTCCCCAAAATGGCGTATTACGCTACATTACAGAATAACAAATTACTGTCTTACTGACACTATATTCAATTTCTCTATGAACGAAAAATCTTCGGCAATAATTCTTTGCCATATAAAAATTATCGTCTCATTCAGTAAAAATGTCTAACACCGTCTGCCCGCAACGAAAACATAATGGCGATGCATGGCCCGACTTGTGTGCCAAATGACTGATGTAGTTTGTAACTAAAAATTAAAAATTAATAATAATAATTAAAAACAAGAAAAATGAAATGATTTATGAAGACACAAAATGTAAATTTGTATAATTAATACCAAGCCCGAGTTAAAAAAAAATATACTGACTCAATGATCTTCATTAATTTAAACAAAATTATTTAAAAAAAAAACAAAAATTAATTGATTAAGTTTTTTTTTATTAATTCGTACACTTTTTAATTAAGCTCATGTACAAACAAGAAAAAGAAGAAAAAATTAAAAAAAATTCGACAAACAATTGTATAAATGAATTAACAAATTGAATTTCAGAGGCGTGGAACCAACTTTTTTAAAAAATCTATTTAAAAGGTGTGCAACAGCGGTTCAGGCAAACTTTTCTTCAATTGTTTTTCTAATCAGCAGTATTAAGGATTCATTCGTTGAACAATTTTATAATAAAAATTCAAAATTTTCCAAAAACAAAACGCAGATGGCGTTATACAGAGCTAGCAAGCATTAAACACATTTACGACCGCATGCTGCACTACAGCAAATGCGCCCGTCTGGAAATGACAGCATGCAGCCAACTAAATATTTATATTGAAGCCGACAGTGAAAGCATAAAGATTTTAGCCAAAAAAATTATTTATTTCAATTCCGCCCACAAGATATAAAAATTTGCAAACCAATTTCAGGGAGTTTCCATTTTAAATTTAAACAAAACAAAAACTATTTAAGGTATTGTTTTTAATATTTGAAAATGAAAGTAATAGTTTAATATTTGGATATAATTTCAATAGATTGACCGCCACGGATGTGCTTAACATACTGCATAGGACCCTTTCAATTTCGAAGTACGTTTTCGCATAAAGCCGGCTGCAGTTCATATTCAGTTCCAATGCGTCAATTGTTTGTGTGTTATTCACATAAAGCAAAGACTTCGCCTCACGCGTTAGATCACAAGATGGTGGGGCCCAAAATGTGAAATTAAGAAAAAGTTGAACATGCTATCCAATAGATCTTTTGTATCTCGAGCTGTATCGACAATACATTAGAAAGAACATGCCATTAAGACAATTTTCATCGATTTTTGGAGACAAAATGATCGTTCAATCGTAACTTTTTTTCTAACTTCAATTTAGTTTCTAACAAGATCGTTAATATATTGCAACTGTTTATACAACTACTGCCGACATATAAAGAGACAGGTTCTCAGATCGCTGAAGAACAGGGCCACTATCCTTCACAGTCATGCGATCCTTCAAATATGACAGATGTTTTTTTACAAGTCGTACAATTTGCTAAAGTTTAGAACAATTTTCATAAAATGACAATTTTTATTCGATCAGAGTTGCATTTATTTCAATCAGCAAAAAAAAATTTGTTTCGAAGTGACGCTCTCACGTACAAATGAAACTGTTTACTTGCAATACCGTATTCCGTCGCCCGGTGTAACTTTGTTTTTGCTCTACTTGATATGTTGTAGAGCGAGCAACAAAGTACGGAGCGATATACACAATTTCACATGTCAAACAACTTTTTATTACTTTTTATTACACACTTTGGGATTTGAGCTGCCGTAAAGACTGAAATTGCAAAAGCAAACTGTTATTGTGCGTATTAAATTGTAATTTTCAAAGGACATTCTAAAACATGACAGCAACAAAAATGCCGTGATAAGGGGGCTGTTTCTAAGAGTATTGTTATACGTAAAGATAAATTAGTTTTACGTTGAAAGTGGTTAAGTGTTCGTTGGAACTTAAGTGGCACGTTTCAAATGCAACTAAAATGCACTTCTAAATGCATTTATTGCTTCAGAGGTTTTTTTTACAAATGTTTTGGTATTGAAATTACTCTCTTCCTCTTTCTGCAACAAAAGTTGCCAAGTGTGGGCAGTTACTGAAATTATTGCTGCAGAGATATTTTCGTAGCACTAGACTAACGAAATATAATGGCGTTTTCTTTTCTACAATAAAAATGTTGCCCCGTGAAAAGGTGCCTTTAAAAAGTTTTGCCCGCCTTGTGAAAATGCCATTTTTTATTTAGCGAGAAAACAACATAAATTAGAAAAAATTGCATTCCCTTTTTTTTAACAGCTGATAAAAAAACATTTTGTATGTTTTATTTGTATATTTTATGAAATGTGAAAACAAAAATGTTTAGTTGCCAGATTGCTAATTCATCTGCTTGAGAAACTAAAAATTTTTTATTTTAATATCTCATATAATTAATATCTCATATACTAAATATAAAAATAATTATTAAAATCTAATTTTCTGATCTTTCGACTAAATAGTCTTTTTTTGAACATTGTCTGGTAACGATGTGGCAATTCCTGCCCTGTCGATTTATTCAGGACAAAAGGTGCAATGCCTCTCGCGCCGCGAAAGAGCAACATTTTTTAGAGAAAAGAACACAAAATTGACCTTCCTGAGAAAAGTGTTTAGTATTGAAATTACTTTCTTCCTCTTTCAGAAGTGTTCTCTTGCTAAATGTTCCCAAGTGTGGCCGGGTACTCAAAAAATAGAGAGAAAATTATCGCTAATTATTCGAAGAATATCGTGAATTGCCATTAAGCTACACCATAAAGCAAAGAATACAATGAAATGAAAACCAATATCAGAAAAGGGCGACAAATTTATATTTGAGCTGAAATAAGTCTGCACTGCGCCGCAATGAAACTATATCGCTAGATAAAATGCAAAACTACATGAGAAAGCAAAAAAAAAAAAAATTATACAAAAAATTAGTTTTATTTCTAGTGAACTTTTGTTTTTTCTGCTACGTGGTTTTGCATTGCAGGTAACGGGTAACGACATGCATGCTGTACACCTAATAGATTTAACAAGCGATTACGTTTGCCGGAAATGAAAAAATAAACTTATATTAGTATATAATAGTAAATTATATATCCGAAAAGAAAATATGAATTTGGAAATTACTACTGAAATATTAGAATTGTAACTAAAATTACAATTAAGAGAAAACATCTGTATGTAAGTTTAGTTGTATTTATAGTTTATAAAAATATTTTTTATTAAAATGAAAATCGCAATGTAATGGAAAATAATCCAACTAATTGTAGAGTAGAAAAGTGAAATGATGGATTAGGTTTGTTGTTGGTTAGTGAGCATCCGTTGAGTAGTTGAGAAAATAAATATAAAAAATTTATTTAAATTTTATTAAGAACAAATTAGTTAATAGTCGAGATGAGACAACGCCGCACCATTTCATATAAACTACCTAACGATGCCTCTCAGCAGAGGAAATCTCATTTCTAATACCGGAGTGCTTTGAATTGATCTGAATGGAGGGTGCTGCAATTATAAAATCTAATACGTTTCCTCTTTTTACTATTTAAGCAGGCGTTATAAATGAAGCCTTATTTTATACAATTTGTTTTAATTTTAATAATTTTATAAGAAAAGCACAATTGAAAAGTATTGATTACATCAAATATAATTTTTAAGTTTATTTTAATTGTACAATTAAAAGTCAATTTTCAATTAAGTGAAATCCATTATTTTACAGCCGTATGAGAAAATCAAAGCCGCAGCTGAAAAGTGACTCAGAGCGTTAAAAAGTTTCTGAAATATATCTCGATATTCAAAGTGGTTATTCAGCAGAATGGGAAATAATAGAGGTACTCTTTAAAGGCGTTATCAAACGTCTCCGTACGCTTCATTGAACATTAAAAGTAATTAAAATACACTGAGTGAAATTTCTGAGACTTAACCTCTCTTAATGGAGGTGAAAATGCTTTCGAGATGATAACAAACATTTCAATCATTGCATACGAGTGTGTGTAAGTGTAGAGGGATTTTGTTGGGGACGATGCACCCCAATGTATTAGCCCATAATATCCTAAACTATAAGGACGTTTGAGTAGGAGGGGCCTTGTTGCCCTTAGCCAAAACTAAATAAGCAAAAGATTCGAAAGAAAAAAAAAACGGTGTAATCGTTCCAGCGGAGTACATCACATTTGATCTAGCAATGCAAGGATATAATACATATTAATTTTTTAAAACTAAAATTTCAATAATTATTGTCATTTCAATTCTATTCAATATTTTGATGATACAATAAATAGTCTAAAAAAAAATTATATTGAAATGAGGGGGCAAAATTTGTAATGAGGGGTCAAATCAAAACCGTTCACCTCCCATATAACACGTTTATTTCTTAAAACGTTTTTTTCATCCAAATTTTATTAAAATATAATACGTTTTACATTAAGTATAACTTTAACTCATTCCTTTTTTACAGTATTTCTTATTTTCATTTCTTATTAGCAGTAATAAAAAATCCGTTTGTTTTTTATCAGAAGCCTAACTAAATGCCTTATTATCATCATGTTTAAATAATTGAATTCCTGAATCAATTTCTTTACGTATACATATCTAATCAAAAATATAAAGATTATATTAACATAGACAACATTACAATATATATATATTTTCTAATAGATATTTTTTTAAATATGTGAACTTAATTCATATTGGAATGATTAAAAAAAATCTACCGCAAAAAAATTGTAAATTAGTTTTTACATCGCCCATATCAGCCCTTGGAGAGTATTTAGAGACATATTTTGTTCTGCAGAGTTTGTCTGAGATATCATCTATTCTTGAGAGTGGAAATTTTTAATAAGAATTTATAAGGTCCCATCCTTTTTCGATCTATCTTTTGTTAGGATGGTATGGATCGCGATCGCGATTTTCACCACGTCTTCTGCCAGTATCGATGCAGTTTTTATCTCTGTAACTACGGTACTCGTCATATTAGGCTTGGCCGTTGTCTCAGAGATCGGTGCTCTGGAGATGTTTGCCCCTTCTTCTGTAATCTATTTATTGAAGAGATATCTCCCTCTGTCCTAATACTGATCGTACATTTCATTTGACCCTAATGATGTTATAAGTCGCTGCCTTTAAAACTTGTCGCATATCGTTCAAAGGCTATGAGGGGAGCCCATGGTGATTGTTCTACGGCTTAATTTTCGGATATGACTGTAGACTTTATACAGTTACCCAGTTGCGCACTGTTCATCTCTTTCAGGCTATGTAAGATAGTTCCAACGACAGTTACTGCTGCTGGATGTTGCTCTTAAACAAAGAAAGACAATTGCCTACTGGTGGGGAAACCGGAAAAAAGCTCTGATTGCACTCCTCATAGCGTTCTAAAAATTATTCCATACTCTGTTATGCCATTTCAAGTGCATGTCTGAGGTGGCAAATGACCGCCACTTAAGTGAATTATTTCAATGCTAAGTAATAACGGCAATAACGTTCGTTATGTTGTCCTATATTACACAGGCCATACCGACTTCGTAGGTCACCGATAATAACCAACACTAAACACAACTTGTATTTATTCGGCAAATAGCAAAACAATTTCTCAACACTTTCTTTCCGGAAACGGAATAAGAACTCTGCCACTGATCACGTTAATCGAGACAAAATCTAACCTTTCAATAAGGTGCGGCAACGAATATTATCAGCAGCTGTAATGCAACGCACGAAGAAATATTAATTGCTTTGTGTTTTCGAGGATCTTTTTTTATAAACAATTTTTTGATAATTTAATTTTTAATTTTACTTTTATTTGCAATCCAGCGATTAAAATATTCAATTTGTAAATGTCTGTATGTATGTGCAAAATCATAGATAGTTTAAATATTAAGTGGTAATTTTTTTTAGTCTTTAAGGCAGGCATCTGCTGACGAGAAAAAATAAATATATTTTTATATTTTACAAGTTATTATAATTTAAAGTAAAACATTATATTTATACATTATAAGTGAATAAATAAATAATCCGTGAAGTGTTGAAATAGAAGAAAAACGAATAACGAAAACTAATTAATTAAAAGAGTACAACTGAAATATATTTTAAACAATTTTAAATAATTTAAAGCAATAAAATAATTAAAATAATTTCGTAATTAAATTAAGTTAATTCAAAATTATTTTCATCAACTGCAATCTGACTTACGAGCACATTAAAATTATTTCCACTATTTTAAATGTTTTAACGATTTTATGGCGCAGAAATTGTTTCAATTTATCTCCCAATGCTTTTTCATTGTTTTGATTTTTATTTTTTATTTATGCGTGTGTTTGCATGTAGAGGGAAATAAAAGTTGTTGCCGGAAGCCGCACGCACACATGCCAAAACCAAAACTTTTATTTGTGTTAAATCGGCGTCAGGAAATAATAAATGAAACAGCCACTGGTCTAATGAGCCAGTTGAAGTGCATTTGGAGAAAAAATATCAAAAATTGAATGCATTTTAAAACTCCAGAGGTCGCATGGGGCCATACAACCAGTAAGTGTGTATGGAAATCTGAACATCGCCCGCCTACTCCGCCTTAAACTGAACCATATACACACCTTAATTCCCCCCTTTACATCTTTTTTTGAATATTTATTTTTTTTTTGTTGTGCTCTGAAATCGTTAATAGCACAATGATTTTTAATTAATTGTTAACAAGAGTCATTGGTAGTCATTAATTGATTTCTGTTTGTATTTGCATAAATGATTTTGTGTAATAATTAATTGAAAGGAAAACATAATTTGAAAACTCATAACATTTCGCATTTTACTCTTTTCATACAATTAATTTTTTGCTCTAAAGCAATTTTAAAAATTTATTAAAAATGCAACAAATTCTGTTAAATATAAATAATAAAGATTTGTAAAAATAAATTAAGCATTATCATTATATTAATATTAATATTAATATGTATTAATAATAATAATAAAAATAATAGAATTTAAATCTATAATTATACATTGTATTGATAAAAATAAATATATAAAAATATGTATATGAAAATTATTAAGAAGAGATTCGAAATATTTAATAAATGTAAAAAGAACTTTTTTTTATTAAACATTAAAATACAAAGAGAGCACACATTGTTTTATTGTAAAGGAAAAGTTTACATGAGAAAGCATCTGTACACATTAAGGGGGATCATTTTAAATAGCAACATTAGCAATTATCATAGCGTTTTTAAACTGACATTAAAACCAGCTCAAACAGCTGATTTTCCGTTCAGACTACAAATTTCAATTGTAAACATAAAATCCATTTTATAAATAAATTTCTGTTCAAAAGCAAATGTAGTGTTGCCATACTTTTTGTAATATTTGCGCCATAGCCAGAATTTAAAAAATATAGCTTCAGATGTACTCTCAAAGGGAATGGCTGGTAATAATAAACAGTGACATCTTCGTTGTCTGCTACATTCTTGAACTCTAATTTTCGCCCATGTTCTGAAAAACGCAGCGTTTTCAAATCGCTTGCGGTTCTAAAAACGCAAAACGCATTTCGCTATGTTCTGAAAACGAAACGATTTGCTGGCGTTTTGCTATTTGTCGAAGTTTTGTTGGAATAATGAAAACATGGTTTATCATAACAAAAAACACAAACAAAGAAATAAATTTTAAATTAAAATGTCTACAGCGTTCTTGCTTGCTATATTGGCTTTGAAAAAGCTACAATCTAAAGCATTGTTAATTAAAAAAAGGACACTAAGGGATTCTTCCAATCCATTGGACATTCCGGACCAAGCATAAGAACATACATACATATATATTTGCACAGAAGAATTTCAAATTTAATAGCATTGCTCCGCGCTTTAACTTTCGTAGCTCTGTACAGGTTAAACAAAACTGCATTTTTAAGTAAACAATTGCGACCGACAATTGAAAAACTGAAGGTAAATTTTTATAGCATGTTTTTAATTAAAATTATGAAAAAATATTATAAGCTTTATCTTAAATAAAGAGAAAATATATTAAATTTAAATTGTACATCCTTTCCTTTTGTGTTTAAAGTGCAGTTTCAATAAAATAAGCCAGAACGCTCCAGTATGGTCTAGCGGTTTGAAAACGACAAATTTAAGCGATATGCGTTTTCCAGAACACCTCTTTGGCGTTTTAAAAACGTAAACGCCAAATTTAAGCGATATGCGTTTTTCAGAACATGGGCGTTTATAAATTAAAGTTACGTACATCGGCCTTTAATGGGTTAAAAGGCTTTCATTAACCCCTAATTGTCTTCATAATAAATCAAGTACTGGCAATAAAAAAGCTGCCGGCATTGCAATTTTCCTTTTCATATATTAAACAAAATTGTAACTAAATTGCAATACACAGAAAGAAAACTGTTAACAAATCATAAGAGAAAACTTTTTTTTCTTGTGTTTTCAAAAATTTACTGGCGGTCAGAACGCATCAAAATACAATTGTGATTTTAAATTTCGTCAAATGCCAAATTTTTATTTATCCGTTGAAATTAAATTCAGGATAGACGATGTTTACTCTCAGCGCAGTTAATTCAAAATCCGGAGACAGATTTTATTGCAAGCAAAATTAACAACAAGGAGTAAGGAGTATAATGGAAAAATGGGTTGAACTGAATGTAACATCTAGAAAGTAGACAACGATGTTATTTGATCACTGTCGGAACGTGGTTGCAGTAACTGCTGGTGTGGTGGATTAAAATGTAAATGCCAAAAGGACATTACGAGTCCAGTACCAACATGTACCAATACGGGAAACTGTAGCGTAGGAGTAGAAAAAATTTCAGGTCAGGACCGCAAGTGCTACAAGCTTATTCTGTATTGCGATGCGAAAGTCAATGCGATGCGCAAATGAAATGCAATGCGAAAGAAAATTGGTACCCTATATAGCTTTCGCAATCGTATTCACATTTTATTTTAAGTCGGGGCAACGCCTGTCAAAATAACAATTGTATATTTCTCTGAATAATTTTAACAATTAATGTGAATAAATAAATAAAATTATAATTTTTCACTTACATTTTTTTTCGTTTTCCATCGAATATATTTTGCGATCTTCGTATGTGTCTGAAATTTGTTTTCGCAATACAAAATACCGACTTGCCACATTTTCCCATTTTAAATGCGAATACAACAATACTCTGCGAACATACAGAATTGGCCAGCTGGCTTCAAGTGCTGGAATTCGTTGTAATCACGTTAAGCACGAAAAACGAATTTTAGAATCGTACAGTGGATATACAAAAATTCTGGATATCTTGGCTCGTGTGTTTCCAAATAATACACAGTTTCGTTATGCGGTAACTAAGGAAGGTACCTGTATCGCATTACTATATGATTTTTTATTCCCCAACCGCCTAAAAATATACTTTTTTTTTTAAATACATAACTAAAAAATTAATTCCAATATTCTTCCTTTTACTATATTTTATTTTTAATGGATAATAGAATTTCAAAAATTTATATAATTTAGGCTTTAACCAGCTAAAGACCAGTTAAATTAATTGATGGCATTTAAAAATCTAAAAAGAAAAACTCTGCCACAAAAAGGAGCCGTTTTAAGTTTCAAAGACACAAAAATACGACTTTAGACGCCTACCCCGCAACCATGATTTTAATGTTTTAGACAGATTTTTTTTGTGTCCAAGATATATCGATGCTGTTGCTGCTTTTACTGCACCCTGAGTAACATCCAAGCCATCATGATCCCATCTCTGCTTTAAACAATCTTAGTAAAAGGTTGTCCTGCCATCCGTGTACTGCTTTGTGTTCGTAAGTTTGAATGTCTCAATTTTAGAATGTTGTAAAGTTTTCTACTCACCCCCTCTTATTTCTTTTTCATACCAAAAAGTATATAAAATTTTCCTCAAAAAAAACCTTTGAATATGAAACGGAAAAACTATTTTCTTTCAACCATTTTGTTTTTCATGTCACTGCTATTGTTGATGCTTAACGTATGTTTGTCTACGGACTACAGCGAGAGTCCGTCCATGATATAAAAAACAAGCGAGAAATAAAGGAAAGAAAAGTTTTATATTGTGTAGAAAGTATGAATTTTGTACTTTGAAGGAACAGTTTTCCAAAAGAAATTTATTTTTGCTTTTAAAACAGACTATTTTTTTCGTAAGTTCGTTATAAAAATGGCAACTGTAGGAAAGAGGGAATAATTTGTATATTTTTTATACTTGTTAAGACCTTCTTGGGAGACAGAAGTTATTTCATGAAATCATTTTTTAAATGAGGGAGAGTAGAAGATGTTGTAATGGAGCTGCTCCAATTGGGTTGTGCTTGTAGTCGGTTTACAAAAGATATAATGTCGTGGAAATAAATACTGAAGTTATATTTGACAGGTTGTCTTATGAGAGATAGCGAAGTAGTGCGAGAGTTTAAAAATGAATTCTTTTAAATTTCTGACAATTAAAATTAATTGCTGGTGGCCGAATATGGAGAACAACTTTGCTCATAAAATTTATATTTTAAATAAAACGATTTTTTCTATACGTCGGAATAATGGGAAGAGGCTGGTGCTAGAGATGGCTTAAGAAGGCTTTTGAGGAGAATTAGTTGATTGAGAATTACAAAAAGAGTATCGCCGGAAGCTTTGAGAAATGTATACGAGCATATAAACTACAATGCTTCTGTGGCTTGATCATGCTAATCACATTAGTTGAGGACGTCATTTTAGCAATGATAAAAAGATTTAATATTTTACTGATAAAAATATTTTTCCAATAAATTTAATTTTGCTTTTGTTGTAAAACGTGGGCAGCTTTTAGTTTTCCCCCTTTTTCTATATTATTTATTTATTTTTTATTTTATTAATTATTTTTAACGTATTTAGATGTAACACGATGAGCTTGACGGCATTGCAATTCATACATTCTTACAAATGAGAATTTCTTTGAGAGGAAAAACATTATGAGAAAAGCAATTAATAATTACTGTTTGCTTAATACAAGTAAAAGCTTGAGAAAATTTTTATTATTTAATTATTGTTACCAAAAACCCTGCCATTATAATGTTGATACTTCGTTCATGAGTCCTCATTATACTCATAATTGGAGTTTACAAAAGAACTGCTTTTACTTTTCTATCATGAAAGTTATTTTTCATGTACTTAAGCAAGTGAACCAGCATTAGAAATTGTTATGATTGTTTTTTATTTGCCTGCACTACTTCCATCTACTATTAGAAAAAAAAAAAAATACTCGACGATAAAAAGCAAACATTAAAGCGCAACTTTATATATTTTTTACTATTTTATTTATTGTCTATAAAGTACAATTCGTTTCCATTTTTCCATTATGCTCTTCCACAATGGCTTCTAGTAAAGCCCAGTAACAAAAAGCTTATTTAGAAAAACCTAAAGGGAAACTATAGTATTTTATACGAAGCAAAACTTGTGCAACACTTTTACTAATAATAATTATAATCAATATAAAATAAAAATAAAAATAAAAAGTAAAAGCGGAGTTCACAAAATTCTTACGAGTGAAATTTTTTTTAATTACTAAAACTCGTAAAAAAAGTTATTTTTAATATTTTGTTTACTAAAAGTTTTATATAACAGAAGAATTGAGATTCGTTTGAAAAATTTTCGAGTTATAAGGAAAATAGTAAAAGGAAAAGCAGAGAACTTGTGATCAAAAAGTTTACACTTTTAATAAAAAAAAATCTAAAACTGAAAGTTCAATTTTTCAATTACGCTTTGTTGTCCATCAACTTTATTTTATTGAATTTTTCCATTACAGTTTATTATTTTATATTAAGCAGGTGCAAATAAACAAGAAAAACAGCGGTAAAAATAAATGTATGATTATCTGGTAAAGACCCAACATTGTTAAAAAGGTTCTTCTGAACCTACGCAGGTCCATGTTATTGAGAAGTTGCTCCAAAAATGATAACAATCTACGAAAGGCATAAATGAACACTTTGTTGTTTTCCGTCGCTAAAAATATGTTAACACGAATTCAAAGGTTAAAAGCCCCTCCTACATATTAATGCAGTATTTGATTACTTTGTGAGTCGTGCATTTTGAAAAGTGTTTTAGATTACAACAGTGCATTTAGTTTTGCATCACCAAATTGATTCCTTCCAAAAATCACAACCGTTTTAGGACACACGTAAAATATTTTTTTATTTTTCTTTAAGAGTTTCTCACAAAAGTGTTGTAAAAAGAATAAAAAAAGTTAATTGCATTTTAAAAATTTCGAAAAGCATTTCCATTCATTTAAAGCTCGTGAGTATACGACAAAAATTTTTATTTCAATTAAAAGATTTCGGTTTTACTCTGAAGTACTAATAAATAAATAATGTGACGAATGTGAAAATGAGTTACAACGACTGTGTACAAGTTTTTACATGTGAAATGTCCGTCTCTTTTGATTTCACCGGTTTTCTTAATGTCTTTGAATTTCTTTATACTTTTTACAATGTGGGAATAACTTCGAGGTTTGACAACGTCAGTTTACATATACTTGTTAAAGGTGGTGGCACGGCTCTCTTCATTAATGTGAAGTAGAAAATTAAATTAAATAAACTGTCAAAATACATTTTTGTGTTCGAAATATAAAATTAGTTAGTCAGTTATTTATTTATTAAGGCTTCTTTTTTTCATTACAAAGAATTTTTTTTAACAAATATTTATTTTTTTCTTGAAAACATAAAACTATTATGTACTATTTTAATTACATTACTAGTTCCTGCTTATGCAACTTGCTTATCCAATCTAAGAATAATTATAAACTATAATTATAAATACATTCATTATTGGTCTAATCAGTGCTTGCTCCCGGCACCTTTTTGTACTAATAGAGTTGGATCTATTATTTATAAACTTAATACTAAAACTTAAATTCTACACTAAAACTAAACCTTAAACTAAAATAGCTAATAAATCAAAAATTAATAATAAAAATAAAATAACATAAAAAATCTAAACAAAACCAAAAAAAAAAATCAGCCCCTACGAATGCCGGGAGTAATACGTGAGTAGAAGTTAAGACCGGGCTAACCTTTCAATTGTTCCTGTAAAATTCCGATACTGCATATGTATTGCGTGTTTGACCAATTGAACTCTCTCTCGGTAGATAAGATATCCCTAATCACTTTGTTCTCAAAAACCTTTTCATTAAACCCAACTCACAAAATGAAATTGGGTCCAATCTAAGAAAATCGGCGAAAAATAGGAAATCCCGGCTTTAACCCCAGTTCGTGTACATTTATTAACACCAGGACCTTCGGGCCCTACATTATTTTTACTCACTGCCTCTTCCGCTTCCAAATCTAAATTCCCTAATATTACATATCTATTATTATTACTATTATATAGAGACTTATTACTACTTTCATGCCCTTTTTTAATTACTTTAGCTGCAAACTTCCTCTTCTTGGTTTGAACAACTTGGAAAGCACCGTCAAAAATCCCATTGTGTTGCATATTACTATTCACCTTACTTCCTTCATCTCTGCATCTAATGTTTCTTTATTTTTTTGTAATGTTGCTTCATCGTCAAACACCGCCTCCATTAAGTGCTTACCAAGGTGGGAATTTCTGATCGCATCCTCTTTATTTTTACTTTCTTCCGATTTGCTTTTTAACTCCCCCTTTTTTCCTTCATTTAGAGGTCGTCAACCATACTGCTTTACTAAGGGAACCTTTTCCATCCCAACCTCCTTACTTCCCTTCCTTCCGATACCAAATTATATAAGTTTCGTTTTTTTATCCAATTAATTTTCAAACAAATAAAATTTTTGTAATTTAATTTTTTTTTTTTATTTTTTTTTTTTTATTTATATATTTTTTTGACAGCAACATTACAAACGTCTGCTATGTTCAAAAGCAAAATCACGAATCGAAATAAAAAATTTAACTTAAGTTTAAAAAACTGTGTTAGTACATGTACTTGGTCGTGTACTGAAATTAAATGATCATCCAAAAAGTATGCTTTAATTCATTCGTATATTGTTTGTTAAATACATGAGCTCTGCAGCGTATACTTATTGCGTGTGTGATTTATTTTATATTACGCATACGCTCTGTTGCACAATACAACGAAAGATTCACAGTTTTCTTTCAAGTTTACTTTCAAGCATGACTTTTAAAAGTATTTTTCTGGAAATTCTTTTAATAACCTCCACGACCGAAATACATGGAAAATTATATTTATTATTATAAATATAAATATAAAAAATTAAAATTTTATTCATCAAATTTTTTGAAACGAAACACTCTTCGCTATCATATTCAACAGTTACACAGGTGGAACGAGCTCTTCCGAAGAAATTCAATTTTTAAAAAAACTAATTTTCAGTACTCCCGAGAATTAAATAAAACAAAAAGCTTATTATATAGAGAAGGAAGCAGCGGGATAGTATTTTCGGTAATAATTTAAAAAAACATTTTAGCACAAATAAATAAAAAAAGGAAAAACATTTTACAAGCAAAGGCGAGCGCACAAATGTGGCGAAAAATTTAATCAACTAGTTTGACTGGCAAGATTTGAGGGTTTTGAAAGTATTTGATAAATTCTTAAATATTTTGGAATCTTTTTTTATCAGCTCGAAAGTCGAATGAAGTTTAGTGGCGTTCTAGTTAAAAATGAATTGAATAATAATTTGATTTGCATGCTTTAATACGTTGATACGTCGATAATAATGCGCAGACATTTCCTTCAAGTTCTACCAGAATCTGGAATTCGTCCAAGAGAATCATTTCATAGTTTTTAGTGGACAATGTCAAAACTATTTTGCTTCTGTTTGTGTTAAAATAAATTCTTTCCCACTTTTTTTTGTTAAATTTGTTCTACACTCGAGATTATTCAAACAAAAGGGAAAATTCTTTACAGTCTAGTAATTTCAAAACGAACAACTTTATGTCATTCGATTCTTTCCCATTATGCTTTTTCTCTTCTTTTTGCAAAAATATTTTTGACATGAAGTAGTAAATTTTGCGCATGGTAAAATACCAAAAAAAAAAAAAAAAAAAAAAACAGACAAAAAAGTATTGTATTTAGTAGAAAAAAGTCTGAAAATAGTTTTGCAGGACATGGTGCCAAGCAAAAGTGTGTGTGCACATGGAAGTTTATAAATACATTCACACTTATAAGAATACATGAGTTTATTTAATTCTTTTGTTTAGTTTACGTTTCCTATTTTTTAAGTAACATCCTGGCACAGTTTTTCAGTTTGCCATATTCGTAGAAAAAATCTCAAATATGAGAAAAAAAAACTGGAAAAACTTTCATCTTTTGTTTTTTCGTTACATTTTTTGTAGATGCTGCTTAAGTTTAGAAAGTGTTACACAGCAAATTTGAGAAAACTTTTGCAAATGTTTCCAAATCTTTCAAACAAGTTAACTAAAAATATTTTTCAACCCAAGACATATAAAATTCTATTGGGAAGAGGACTTTTTTTTAAATTATCAACAATTTAAGAACTCATCATTAAACTTTGAGAAAGAAAACAGGTTGCGTCCATTAGAAATTAGAAAAGTTGGAAAATTGTGTGTGCAAAATGCAAACGAGGGATGTCAGCAGGCCTTGTCTAATCGGAGTGCCTGTTTGCTAATGCAATTCAAATAATCATTGCTCGTTTGTTTTTATTCATAGTCAATTGCCAAATAACCCTTTAACAAGTATCCACTGTTGCCTGCTTTACATTTTAAATTCCTTAGAAAAGGAATAAAGAAAAATAGAAAATAGTGAAAGTAGAGGAAGTCCATATAAAATTCGTGACAAAACAACGATTGCCAACCGAAGAAAATGGAAAGTGCAACTTTCATCATTTGCAGAGAAAACGAAGATATATCAACGACATGACGCAGGACTTCACATGCGACATGGCTTAAATATATTGAAAGCATATATTTACAAAACTTTTATTCCTTGCAAAATAAACGGAAGCGGATTTTTAACACCGCAAAAGAATTAATTATAAATTTTTTACTTTGTTGCATGATGCGGATCAGAATGATTGGCATGCATAGAAGAACACAAGAAATAGAACGCCCAAACAACCCGGATTTAGTTTGAACAACTTCGCCGCCAAATACGAATTTTTATAATTTAATTCGTCATGACGTACGCGCACTGTACATCCACAATGAAGCTAATTTTGGTTCAGTTTAGTTTATTTGATTACGGTTAAATAAAATACCCAGGAATACACAGAGATGTGGGTGCCCACGAATCAAAATATTTTCTTTTCTCTAAATACAGATATCCTCACAATTATTTGAGTTATTGATTCATAACGCAGACACACCCAGTCCATATTATATCTACTTATTGAGACATTTTCAAATTATAGAAATTATTTTTCGAAGAGATCCTTTTTAGTAACTAAACAAGAGAACTGATTTCCAAAAAAAAATTAACTGAAATTTTTCTCTTATTTTCTGCGGGCAAGACAAAAGCTTTGCAGGTAGAGTTGCTTAAAAAAAAATAAAATAAAAGATTTTAATGAACTTTTACTGGTCAATTAGGCAAATGAAGATCGGCATTGTTGTTGCATTTTCCCATCACGCTAAATTTTAAAATTTCTTAAGGACTTTAAAAAACTCGTAAAGACTTCAAAGACTCAATGAGTTCGATGTATGTTTCAATTTTCTTCATTCTCTTATTTTGATTTTAAACAATTTCTGCAGAGGAGCATCCTTTCATTTCCTTGCAAGCTCCTCTGACTTTCACTCTTCTACTGTTTGAGGTTACAAAAAGGATTTTTCGGACATATTAAATGCTAATTTAATAAAAAGGGAAAAGCAGCAAACAAACGAGGCAATAAAACTATATTGAGAGGATAAGAGTTTTATAGTTTTCCTGCTAACGAAATTAGTTTTAAAAATACATGTTATTGGGCGAGAGAAGTGGTGGGTGAGCATGTCCTGTGCAATTTATTCGCTCGTGGATGTCGTAAAAATATGTTTTTGTTATTAAAGAGCAATACGGATTTAAATCTTCGTATAAACGAATATTTATGAATTTTTGATATGAACTCGTTCATCGTTACCACAATTTTTAAAACCCATAATTTTTTTTTTTAAATTTTTTTTAAACAGGCTGTAACATTTTAGGGGACACAGCGCAGAACAGGTCGCTTAAATTGCTTCACTGTCCAAATGATAGAACCAGCATTCCAACTAAAAATGATAATGGAAGAAAACAATATTTGCCTGGAATAGGACAGTGTGTCCGATGCTGACAGAACTGTGTATCCATAGCACTGCTTACCAGTATGTACTCGTACATTTGAAACATTAACTGCTACAGTACAACTGGTACAGGTAGGGTCAGGTATAAAACTTTAATGTCCTTTACGTCACATAGCAGTAAAATGAAACCCTGGATTTTGTTGTGTGATAATTAAATAGGAAAACATTGCTTTCGGAAAGGTATTCTATTTGGAACTGCTACTTTTAGGCAATGGTATTTAAGATATTTGCCGGAAAAGGTACTTCTGAGAAATTTTTTGTTTTTTTTTGGAAATGGTGTTTTTGGGGAATCAGTTTTTTGAATAATAATAGTATTGGGAAATCATTTAGTTTCGGATACTTTTGAGAAATTCTTCTTTTGGGAAGTGCTCCATTTGGAAATTTTTCTTTTGGAAATTCGCCCTTTTTGGAAATGGTGTTTTTAAGTAATAATAGTTTTGGGAAATCATACTTTTGGGTAGGGATACATTAGTGAGATTATTCTTTTGTGAAGTGCTATTTGTGGGAAAAGGCGCTTTTAGTAAATGCTGTTTTTGGGAAGTAGGAGATTTAGGAACTGGTACTTTTCGGTAATTGTGCTTTTGGGAAGTTGCATTTTCTGAGAAGGATATTATTAGAAAATGGTACTTTCAAAAGTTGATATTTCGCTATTAGCTAATTTTAGAAAATTCTACTTTTGCGAAATGGTCATTTAATAAAGTTGTAATTTTTTAAAATTGTTCAAATGGTAGTTTCGAAAAATAAAACTTATATGAAGGCCTACTTTTGAGAAATGGTATTTTATGTCAATGGTACAAAAGTGGTACTTTTGGGAAATTGTAATTTTTTTGATTGTATTTTGATATTATATTTCGGTAAATTATGATTTTAGAAACTTTTTCCAATTTTTTAGAAATATTATTTTTGGGAAATGGTATCAGGAGGAAGTTGGAATATATTATTCCCTGAATATCAACTACTTAAAAATTGTACTTTTTAAACTTTTTATTTTATGATTTCTTAAAATATTTGTTCAACAAATTGAATTTATTTCACAATATTCAGATATTGCTTTAAGTGTTTTCTTTAGGCGGTTATATAAAAATGACTTGTATTTTCGTTTATAATTTTATATACAATTTTAAAGCAGTATTTACTGTGTTTACTGCGTGTTTGACTCCACTGTGCGAGGGAACAATGTAAACGAAACAAACTATTGCATTACATGCCGGAAGTTGTAAAAGAAAAGAAAAAACTGACGAAAGCAAAAGTTAAAAATCTATCTACTTTGATCGGACTTCTTCCTTTTAAATAACTTAATACATGTACAGAAATTCATGTTGTATCCTTATTTATATCCTTTTTTGATTATGTATTTGCTGTGTTAATGACACACAAGGTTCCGAAATGTAAAACGTTCTTGTCATTTAATGTTTAACATTCTGTTCAGTTCACAGGAATTTAGAAAACATCAAACAATTTTTTATTAAGAAAAAAAAAGAAAATAAATAAACAACAAGAAGAAAGTTAATAACCAAATAACCAAAGGACATCATATGATGAGTAAAAGTAATGGAAGGAAATTACTTCGAAATGAAGACAAGATGACAAATAAGCACACCACAAGTTTCTGGTGTCTTAGAATATTTCAAGAAAGCGTTAAAGCATAGGACGCAGGACTATTTTATGAACACATTTAAGTGCTTTTTAATAACAGTTAAGATTATGAGATCCTTTCCGTCTGCATCAAAGATGTGAACAAAGTTCATGTGTAATAAACAGCTGGTGGACGAACAACAAATTCTAAAAAATCACCCTTTATATCACTTTATATATAAATTGAAAACGATGCCATTAAAATAAATATTTTTTAAAAAATTTGCTTTTTTAAAAAATTATTTTTTATAACCTTTTTTATTCAAGAAACAAAACCTGCAACAAAGAATGACTCCACAAATCATTTAAATATTTATATAACAAAAACTGTTTATAAAAAATATAAATTATTTGGCTTAAAAATATTTCTTATTTATATAAAAATTTTTTTTAATTTTTTTTTATGAAAATGTTTTATTTTATATTTATTTACTACTGCATCATTTACAAGTATTTCGAAACTTTTGGGATTTTATTCCGGGATAGAATTTTTATAGTTTGTGGCATGTGCATTTTGTGTAAATTAATTTTTTTTTTTGTTAATTTTTATTACACTTGTTAATAATAATTTAGTGTATAAAATAAGAAAGTTATAGATATTTGAGGTCGTATAGACCAAAACTAACTTTCGTGTTGGAGTTTACAATTAATAAATTATTAATTAATTTTATAACTTTTAAATTATTTTTTAATAAGGCGAACTTAATGAGAAGTGTATTATAACACTTAAATTAATACAGATTGAAATGTTATTTAAGTACAAAATTGATGGAGGCAATTACATAAATAATAAATTTCCGAATTAAAATGATTTGTATTAGGCGAAATAGGAAAAAGAAGAGACAAACAAAATTGTAGGCAAAAATAGTTATCGTGACGAATAATGTAAGTGTTCTCGTATAGCATTTTGAAATAGAATTCGCTTAAATCATTAATATTCCCACATCCTGATATTGGTGAGGATGATCGCTCCTGTGGCCACAATATAATAGTGCTGCTCCATTCCAGTACGATTAATATATGCAAAAGATCTGCATCTTAAAAATTAATAAAAATTAGTTTTTACAGTATTTAATGAAGTTTTCGCAGAATAGATTCTCAGTTGCATAACGTATCGAAAAAAAAACACTTCACTAACGGCAACACTAAAAGAAGTTGCTTTCTTAACACATAACAGATCGTTTAGAGTTAAGCATCCGGAGATGTATGTAGATTCAAAATTGCCAGTGGAAATCATATCCGAGGTTCAGTACATTTAATAAAAAACATAATTTTTGTTTTAATTAAAACATTTATGTCTTTTGATACATTTTATACAAGTGAAATTATTTTTAAAATTGTTAATAAACGACACAGCATTTACTTTGGCAGTGTTTAAAAAGTACTTTTTTTTTGCATTAAAAGGTTGCTTGTGGGTACGAAAACTGTTCTTTTAAAAAAGTTGTTTAAGAGAAAATAATTCATTCAAATTCAAATATTTAAAAATAAAATAAAATGTGACTTAAAGTACTTAAAAGGAACCGAAGGATCAAACATAAGGATACGTTTAAAACTGCAGCAAAACCAGAAAACTTTAAACAATTTCTTAATGATATAAAAAGAGTAAACGACCAGGTAACGACCGAAATGCTTAAAAACTTTGGAAAGGCGATGTCTTGTATGGTTGTTATTTATTATTTCATAACTCGGCCAAAACTTTATGTTATTCACGACTTTTTCTAATCTTTCAGACCATAAGAAAACTAGAAAACCAAAATACAAAATACAAAAGCAATTCCACGACTTTATTTGCCTTTAGCAAGTCACAATTAGACGTTGTTAATAATTGATAAATTCAACTGCTTTTATTTACTCGCATCTCTGTTTATGCAGTCATTGTAATGCAAAAATTAAATAACTAAAACATTGAAGTCCATTTGTAGCATTTTTTCATTGTCATGCTTTTAAGGAATGCAGCAGAATGTTGAAGCATATGAGTGCTGAGCAAACATACGCGAGTTGTTCTGAAAATATTTGTTACTCTCCACGAGCTTAAACTTAATAACTGGATTAAAATCATTTTGTTATTTCATACTTGAGCTGTGCTCGATTGTGCGTTGAATTTTTTTTATTTGTTTGGCGTTGGTTGCAAATATTTTGAAATTGCAAAAATAGTTCTCAAAAAGAATTTTTAAAAAAAGTAAATTTCAAGTTAAAATTAAAAACTTTATTTAAAATCCCCAAGAAATCCCATTCAGTTAAACAATAATTTTTAATTATAAAAATTTAAAATAATATTATTTAGCAAATATTTTAATAATATTTAAGTAAATAGCAGAATGAGGAGAGAAACCGCCTCTCTGAAATACTTGTAAGTTAGTGAATCGATTAATGTTGTGCTTTTGGAGAATTTTATGGCATTCTGAGGTTTTCATTTGAAAAGTGTTGGCAACTCTGTCTGTAGTCACCAATTTCTGTTATTTGTTTTTAATGTGAACAAAAGCTTATACTTATATATAAGTATGGATATGTGTGTGGGCGTGTGTATGTATCCGTTGGTAGATTTTAATAAGACAAAAGTCGACTGCACACTACTATATAAATAACCTTGACACATACTGACTAAACAGTAAATGAAAAGCAAAATAAATACACATCTATACTTAAGACAATTTAGTTGGCAACAATGAATCTCATGCACCCTATATATGAATAACCCTACTGAATAACTGTTAAGCAAATTGCAAAGAAGAGCTCCATTCAAATGCATTAATTTTTATATCACAATTTTTTGGCAGTGTACTAAAAATGGTACTTGTTAAAAATAAAAAACGACAACACATGTGAGTTTATATCAGTGTTGCCAATTAAGTATTCTAAATCAATTGCAGTATGACTTTTTTTAACTCCAAAATTTCTTGCTGTTAAGTAATTAAGTATTCCATTACAATCCAAGTTGACTAAATGGTTTATTTTTGGCAATTATTTAACTTATTTGTAATTTAATTATTTATCATTCGATAATCAAAAAAAAATTAAAAAAAAAATAAAATTTGTATTCAATGGAATATTAATTTTTTTTAAATTGCATTGCATTGCACTTAAAAATGAACGGGAATAAAATCAAGCTTGGAATAAAAATTCAGTAATCAATTAAAATGAATTTTTCCACTGATTGATTGGTTTTTCTCTACTCAAAACTTTTAGTTGGACAAAGTAAAGATAAAATTAAAAATGAGCTTTTATTTATTTGATATTCTGAAAGCCTTAAACTCTCAAAACGAGTATTTACTAATGGTGTTTTTTTTTTCTACAAAAAGCGGAAAATTTGTGTTCATTGCTCAAACATGTTTTGCCCTAATAAAGGGGGTTGTGTTGTTTTGTAATCATGTTGCCCTTTGCTGGTGCTTAAAAGCCATTTGAGTTTCGAATTTAGTCCTTTTTGTATATCAAATATTTAATAAGTTGTTGGTTACCAGTAATAAAATATTTTTTTCCCCCTGACGAATCATCAATTCTATAAATATTAATAGAAATAATATATCGCCAGGATAAATATTTGACATTAATTGATATTAAAATATTCCTTAAGATGTAACGATTTTCTCCTAAAAAAAAAAGCTTTTTAATCCTTTTAAAAATTTTATGGAGAGACAAGCAAGCAAAGATACTGATTTTGTGTCAATTTTTGCATGTTTCCCCTACACTTTGTAAAAGCAAAAAAGCAGATGTTTTCATTTCTATGGGAGTGTAGTGTTGCAACAATTACAACAAATAAACAAGAATATTCATGCTTAGCTTTGTCTTTATATGCTGTTTGCTTATTCAACATTTAAATAAATAAAGTTTTATATAAAATTGTTTTGTTGTTATTAAAAGCACTGCAGAAAATGGTTAGAAAGGAGCGCTGTCCTCGAGGACAAATAATAGCAGCAGCCAGAAAACGAAGCAATTTTTATTTTCATTTTATTTTCTTTGCTGTTGATAGAGCTCCTGACTAACTGCAGCTGTTAAAATTTGCCCTACACTGAAGAAACAAGATAATATATGTAGTGCATACTTTTTTTTCTTTTTTGGAAATTAAGTAAAGCTCTTTTTAAAGCTCAACGTGTTTTTAATTAAACCATTCAGATGTGCCAAATTAATAACAAAAAGAAAATTTAAGGTTTTTGCAGATCAAGAAATTAGTTGTATTTTATAACATATTAAAATAGAGAAAAATATATTCAGATGATATATAACGCTGCCTACTCCTCTACATACGAAAAAAAGCTTAAAAGCATGCCATGGATGTCATAGTTATTCCTTCAAGTAGCGTTGACTTGCTTTGACTTGTTAGTTTAATAGGAAATTTCTTATGTGATCAGTACAGTTTGTCTAAACGGCAGTTGTGCGTAGATTCAGTCATCTCTTTGACATTAAGCATGATCGGTAAAATAAACTGACACCAAAATTGCTGTTATTGAAACTTAGTAACTCTTTTAACTCGCAGAACTAAATAACTATAATTTTTCTGGTGTTTATTTGAAGAAGAAACACTCTAAGGGTTTTCAGCTGTGTAGTGGAAATACACGTTTTGCTGTACCCTGGTATCTTAAAGCAAAAAAATATCCTTATGCCTACTAAACATGACGCCCCAGGTTCGATTCCTGCTCAGTCCTTGCATGTTTTCTGCGTATAAGCCGACAGTTTTGCAGGATGTGTTGGCTTGAAAATAAGCAAAACAAAATTATGATTGTATCAAAATATATAACAAATTAATTGGCTAAATTTTTTGCTCGCATGTGACCTCTGTGCCGAATGGAATACACATGCTTTATAATCTGAAAATATAATTTTTTCACATTTTTTTGTAATTTTATTTTCGTTTAAATAAAAAAATTACATTTTACATTAGCTTAAAATGGTTTAATGAACAAAATTAATCAAATTGATGTAAAAATATTTGTTTGTTTGTACGCTCGGTTTACTCTTCTTCTTTGTGACAGCTTTAGCAAAGCAGTCACAAAGACAGGTGACAAAGCATTAGATTAGCCAATCACTTTATGGTTAATGTAAACCACTTTTCTTGCAGTTATTGCAAACTCTTGTCCAAAGTGTTTAAGGTTTAAAGTTAAGCATAAATTGGCATATAATATCACGCGGTTAACTATAAACCAGCTACATGAGAACACAGTTAGTGTCAACCATATGGCTACAGAATTATGGCAGGCTATTTTTCGCTCAATTTCGCTTTTATTTGCTGGCGAAACACTTCCAGCTATGCTTCAGTTCACTAAAGACAAAAAACAATAGCATGCTTGGCTTTAAGTTGCAAGTCCAATGAGAATATTCGACCACACAGATCATGAGTACAGATTTTGGGCAGTGTATGCGAGAAGTATTGCAGCAAAAATAATACAAAAACCGAAACTTAAACTAAAAATGCTTTCTGCTGAATAATAAAAATATACGAAGTTTAGTGGAAATTGTTTTAAATGTTTATTAAAATCCATTTGGCTAGAATATTTGCATTTAATTTCAATGTTGAGCAAATGCCCAAAAAAAGATGCAGAGAGGAAGAGAGGAAGTAAACTCTTGTATTTCACTGTTGTCTGTATGTTGGCGACAGAAAAACATTTTGCAAACATCTTTTAAATTACGATTGAAGCCATCAGAAATGAAAGGCCAAACAAATCTGCGGCTTGGGCGGAAAATCATCAATTGTAATGAACAAGTTCTTCTGTTTCTAAATTTTTTAAGCTCATTTTCTGCGAAAATTTATGCCAGTTAAATTCATATCAGGTGCAGTTGGGAGATCAGCGTTTGGCTTTTTTTTTTTTGGTTTTCAAAACGAAAATCCTTGTTAGTTACATACAACTCAAAATTTTTTTCTATTCTTGCAGCAGTTCGAAGTTGTTAAGTCGACTTCATATTTCACATCAAATTATTAAATAAGAATTACTGGGAAAGTAATTCCCTCTCAAAATAGTTTAAATTATTACCAAACGATAGAATCTTTCTGCGCATAATTACCGGCTGATTTGCGACACCAGTATAATAAAAATCTATAGTCCTTTCTCGTTTGCAATGCATCCCCATTATGAATACTTAAATGTCTTTAACATCTGAATGCTGATAATAAACTTTCTGATTACTCTTCAAATACAAAATGGAAATATTTAAATGAATTTTTTTTGTTTAGCATTCGTTAAGTAACTCCCCACTGTTCCTTTAGTAACGGCCACAATTTGGAATGCTGGAGAACCCATTGCAATATCCTTTTGCTACTCAACAAAACTGTGTTTTTTAGCATGTTTGCAATCAAACTCCTTTTTGAGTTATTTGTTAAATTAATTTCATTTTAATTCTGCAAGCCAACAACTACTGCTGGTTGTTTCTAAAAAAATCTTTTTAAATTATTTAATACAAACTTTTGAATGCACATATACTAATTAAATTTATTATATTGTTACAACCGAATTAATTTATTGAGTTTGTGCGAATTACAAGCATTTGAAGCGAAATTATTAAACAATACGCAACTATTTAAACACAAGCAAACTAGATAATTAACAACATAAATAAATATCCTGTACAGAAAGTCATGTTCGCTTCATTGCAACATTGTATTGGATTGGCAACCTCAGGGATTTATTGCAACTTAGTTGAGCTTTTTAATGTTTTATGATATTTTTGAAGTTTCAATTAAACGCTATTCATACGAGTAATACTGATCTCCAGAGGGCCAAGATACAACTGGACCAATATTTTATATATGGAAAGCTTAAGCCAGGGGTTCTAAGTTGCTCTTCTGTCAATTTATTGAATTTGTTTGTGTATTCCGGCAGGTGAGTGAATATTTTGTAAATTGTAGCAATTAAAAGTGAGAATTGTTTGAACCAGAAAACTTCTTTAAGTGAAAAAAAGGAACTATTTGTAATAGCAAATTTTTACCATCCGCCCGCCTTCATAACCTTCTTGTCACTTAAATAAAAAACATTTGATGCCAGTAAAAGAAACTCTTTATCCGCCTGGGAGATGATCAAATACACATCAAACGGGTAAATTTGTATGTGCATATATGTGTGGGCGGCTTTTAATGAAAATCAAAAATATTTGATTATGAAGTATTTGGCGCCCCAAAAACAAATGCTTTCAATATTGGCAAAATTATAGTAGGATCAAGTAACTTTTTGTTTTTAAGATAATCAGAAAACCATGTATTAATTTTGGCTTTTCCAAATGAAAAAAAAAATTTATAAGAAAAAATACGAAAACTGCGTGTTGAACTTACGAAAAGCTTTGTAATAAATATATACAACAGATTATTGAAATTTTTTTTTTGGTAACTTTAGCTCTCCCTAATTTATAATAATAGAAAAATAATTATTTTTTTAATAAAAAATAAAAAAAAATTTTGTGTTATTTTTTTTGTATTGAGCAAGTTTTCTCACAATGTCGTGATCGGAAAGCCGTGAGAAGCTACATCGACTGTAGATATACTACAGAGAAAGAATAAAGCATCGCATGAAATTTGAATCGCAGCGTAATTTAAATATAAACAAACTGAAGGAAAAAGGAAGTGGTTTGTGGGGCAAACCTTCTTTTTGTTTACAAAAATAAGACTAGAATTTTAGTAGGGATGAGATAAGAGGTCGTTTCAATTGACACCTATTTGTCGGAGTTACTTGCCTGCCGAAAGAAATCACGTTTTCAATCCATTCTTTACTATGCCGGCATGGATCCGTAATAAAAGAAAGTTCCGATTCTTCATAAAATAAAACCGAATGTAGTTTCGGGAGAGAAGGTCTCGTGAGAAAGTGTTTGTAGTTTTTCCTCCCAATCCCCTTGATGAGTTAGTTAGTTAGTTATTTATTTTTTGAGGCTTCTTTTTTTTATTACAAAGAATTTTTTTTAACAAATATTTATTTTTTTCTTGAAAACATAAAACTATTATGTATTGCGTGTTTGACCAATTGAACTCTCTCTCGGTAGATAAGATATCCCTAATCACTTTAGCCTCAAAATGAGGCAATTTCTTCACAAACCTTTTCATTAAACCCAACTCACAAAATGAAATTGGGTCCAATCCTGCCTTTTCATACACATATCTATTCGAGAACATTTTATTCAAATGCCTATCGTTCCTCTCTATGTATTTTTTCCATCAAGGTTTTTGATATGGCAAACCATATGGGAAAGGCATAAAGAAGAAGTGGCCGAATGCTCACTTTGTACAAAAGTAATTATACAGCGCGTGACCATTATATTACAGAAGCCTTTTAAAGTTCACATCAAGGTATTTCATTGTATCCTTAAATGCAACATTGTAGCACAAAATATTTACATTTCCCGGAAGTCTCCTTGATGAGGTTGATCGAAATCCAAAAATATAATCTTTGATAATAATATAAAAAAATTTTTTATTATTTTATATTTTGCATATTTTAGGGGATCAAGCAGTTCGTTTTAGACGCGCCTAAAAGCTATGCTTAAATTCCCATTTTTTTTGGTACATAATTTTTGCAATTCATATTTTTGTTTTTGTCACAATTTTTAATTTTATTATTTTTTATTAAAACAACAAATTATTTGTATGAGTCGCAAGCAAATTATTCGAATGTATGTCGCTACGTGTTTTGTGAAGTAAAATTAATAATTTGAAAAAGGTTTTTTGTGTTTGTGGCAGAGTGTTTGAGGTTTTGTAATAAAATAAATTGTGGAAAAATTATGTCATTGCGAACTTGATTTATATCGTAAACGTGAACTATAAATAAAATACACGGATTTTTAACAATTCTATATGAATTATTTGAACAGATAACTTTATTAGCACAGTAACAAAATCACGTTTCGTTATTTATTTACATGCCAGCTATTCCCGATTGCACACATTTTGTAAATTACAGCGCAGGTAATTAGAATTTTTATTGCCGCACATTCTGTTTTTATTATATTCAATATTTTAAATTCACGATATCGCATGAGAGATTTTTTATTTGGCGATTTTTACCTTCTATCAACTATTTTGTTAGAATTTAGTTAGGAATGCGAGTATTAATGGAAGTGAGTTTAATTAAAACCATTTGAATGCTTAAGAAACATTAGTTGGGAATGAATAAAATCAAGTGAACGAAATTGTTTGAGTTTTTTTTTTAACAAAATATTTGCTTTACGGGAACTTAATTTTATATTTGTAATTATTTTTATGCTGAGCAGAATAGTAAGCAATGAAGATGCGGATATGATAAGAGGGTCGCTACGAAAATATTGAAGAGAATAGAGGCAATTTGCTAATGCCCTGTTCAGACCTCAATATGAGTCATTTATCTCTGAGTCACAGTTATGTTTTAGTCACAGTTTTTTACATCTATATTTTCATATGATTTTCACGCTCCCAACTAGAGTGAAACTTCGATATAACAAATTCCTAAAGGATTTGAAAATACTTTGGTAAAACTTTTGCTGTGCTGTAAATATAGATAGTAAAACCTTGATACAGTATAATACCGATAATTCGCACGAATAAAAATCAAGTTGGTGTCCGATATATCAAAATGTCTGAATCTCCGAAACAAGAGAAAAATTAAAGTAGTCTTAAATATATATATGTACTGTGTATAGCAAACTTTTTATTTACAAGAAATTAATTTTAAAATAAATTTAATTGACGTATAAAGAAAAATAATTGATTTTTATGAAGTTATTATATTATTTGTTGCACAAATCATTGGATATATTCATCTGTCGAAGTACATATTGGAGAGTTATTAGCTTAGGAATATCCCCGGCAGGAATTTCCTGCTTTTCGTAATATTTTATACAGTGAATGATTCAAAATCATCATCTTCTTGAGTCTCATAATCAACTTCGCAACTCAACCAATCATTTACCTCAGTAGGATTGTAAATATAAGGTGCTGAATCATATTCGGCAGAATCGCTGCGTGTCACTTTTGCTAGAGGAACTTCATCGTCTGTGCCCCATTCGTATTGACAAAGAATTTTATTAAAGCACTTTTTAAGAATATTTGGCCCAACATTATCCCAACCATGTTTTTTAATATAAAAGTTTTAAGAGCATCTACGAGATTTTCTGAACTTGATAAAATATCTGACAAAAAGCTTTTACAATATTTAATTTTTACTGCAGAAGCGAGAGAAATAAGTGCTGTCCGAATTATTGAGGTATAAAGAGGGCATGGTGTCCGGATTATCGCGGTTATCGCGTTGCTCGTATTTTGGGGTGTCCGAAATATCCATATTATACTGACTTTATAAGAGACTTTATAAAAATACAAAAAAAAAAAAAATTAAATAAAAAGTTCTTTCGGATGTCCGAAATATCCATATTAAACTAACTTTATATAAGACTTTATAAAAATACAAAAAAAAAAAAAATTAAAAATTCGTTATATAGTTTTTTTTAAATTAAAATTCTTTTTAACATAAGAAAGCTAATAAAAATTTATGTGCATTTCATTATATAGTTTTTTTTTATTATTATTTTTATCTTATAAAATAAAAAGTTTACAGATTCCATTGATTCTCATCAATTTATTTATGTTATACCAGTAATAATTATTACTCATCCTATAAATGAATAATAAAATAAATGTTTATTATTCAGTTAATTGTATAAATTTTCAATAAAATATTGTAAATAATAGAAATACACTTATTTTGATTTATTTGATATAAATAACTCCCTTTATAAGGCGATAAGAAAAACTTTGCCCTGGAGAGCATTTTCATAAGTTATATTGAATTTATCGAAGTCTCACTGTGCCAACGTTGTTTGCTTTCTAAGCTCACATTTAGGGTTACTTTGGCCAACAGTTTACATATTTGAAAATAAGATTGGCAATTTACTAAATATATTATGTATGTGTGATGCACTGAACAACAAATGCAGCTGCATGTCAGAACGGGGTAGCAGAGGAACATCCCCAAGCAAACAATAATAGCATTAAAATAAAAATGTGCAGTAAAAATCATTGATTGTGAATGCCAGCTTTTCCTGGCGTACATGCCACGTGACACAGCCGCACAAACAATTGCTATTGGAATCGATTAAAGCCAATTCACTAAAAATAAATTTACGGAAATGAGTCCAAAAAAACTATGAAAAGTTCTATATGTTTGTGGTATCTTTGATTGTCACACATGCAATTGTTTTTATTATTAAAATACCGGGTAGAGCTAAAGTTAGAAAGTAAAAGTTCTAAAAAGAAAAAAAAGCTGTCAGAACTTTGAGCAGCTTTAAAAAATTCTTTCAAAATTTAATTGTTGGTGGCACACTTTTATTAAGGTGGCAGTTTGTTGATGAATGAATCGATCTCTTGAAATTTCGTGATCCACCTTCGAGTAACATGAGAGAAACTGGATTTTTTAGTTTTAGGTTTTTCTTTTTTAGTTCAGAGATGGAAGTATTTTCGAAAAGTCGGACACGGAGAAAATAACCTTAATTTTATTGCTGGAGACCTTGCGTCTGATATACAACTCTCGTTCAGCGAAATTTATATTATTCAATAAACATTCTTTAGTGTTTCAAATCCAATTAAATAAAAATAAATTTTAAAAATTTACTTTTTTACTTCTACTAGTTGCTTGTTACGGAAAGTGCCAACATGTTGTTAATGGATTTAATATTGACATTTGCATTGTATTTATGAATTATAAATTTACATCTCGATATTGTTATCGTTATTAGTTTACGCTCATATGTTGCGATAAAAATGTCATAATAATAAAAGTTCATGTTTTAGATAACAAACAACTTGCCAAAAGTTACAGCAGGCCAACAACCTACAACAGGTTAATGGCTTTTTATTTGTTGAATACTAATGCGAGCATTTTGTCGAGCCGTAATAAATATGAAGACAACAGCATTTGCCAAAATATTGTAAAGCAAACGACGTTACACTCGTATTATTTATGCAATAAAAATTAATGCAAGTAAATGTAACGAGCCATGGCTAACTTTGCGGGATGAATATTTTATTTCTTATTAATTTATTTTACAAAATCCCTCATCGTAAACTTGGAAGCACATCACGGTAAACATGCTTGGTTGCTGCGGAAAGTAGTAATGAAGGAGAGGGGAACTAATCAGAAACCTTCTTAATGACGCCCCTACTACTCGCACTCCTGATCAAACTGCAAAAATTAAATATAAAACCCCAATAGGAGTATGGCAATATTAAAAAGAAAAAATAATTTTAAAAACGATCTCTGATCTCTGATACAATTAAAGGCAATTGATTTTTACAATTTTAAGAAAGGATCAAACAAATTAAAATAATTGGAAAATACAAAACTTTAATCGTTTGTGTTAACATTTTTAATGTGGTTGGTTTTATATAACGTTGCTGATTTTGTCGATAACTACAGTACAATTGCAATATAAGCGACTGAGTTCTATGGTTGTGCTTGCTCGATATTTTTTACGCTGAGAAATTTTATATGAGAATTTTTAGTGGTTCGCCAAAGGACTTTGTATCCTACACAGTGCAAACGAACTATGTCGATCGATATCCTTGGCCAGGTTGTTATATTTAACGATTTTTGAAACATTTAAATTTCCATTAGTGTTCTTAATATTGTATAGAAACAGGTGGCATAGAAAACGTTGATACAAATAGGTCCTGAGATATTATTGAAAAAAATTAAATGTAAAAGTGAATTACATTTTGTAACGCTTTATTAAGAATTGTGCGCAATGAAAAAATAATTTCAATGACATTTATTTTATCAGGAATTTCCCTTTAGGTGAAATACACTTTAAGCAATGAACAGCTTTGAGTGACACACATTGTCGAATCATTCGAATGCCAAATTTTAATAAAAGCAAAAGCGAACATGCACAGTCATGAATAAACAGGCTCAGGCCTGTTTACTCAATAACAGATGCCTACTTGAAATATGAAATGTGTTATCAAATATATAATTTAATAGCTTGACAATCAATATTTCTGTCATTTGTTTATTCTGTCGCTTGTTACAATGTGTGTGTGTAGGCGTACAAACTAACACTTGTTCGCTAATAACCCCAGGGGTACCTAAACACCATTTA
Source organism: Ormia ochracea (assembly GCA_963402855.1). Lineage (NCBI taxonomy): Eukaryota > Metazoa > Arthropoda > Insecta > Diptera > Tachinidae > Ormia > Ormia ochracea. The sequence continues at coordinate 22,040,442 of OY727107.1, read as the reverse complement.
CTTATCGCCACTCATGCAACAAATAAGACACGTACTTGCAAATGATCTCGAAATCTGTATTTTGTTTGCATTTCATATATGTTAATTTGGTAGTTTTGTGCGTCGAAATATCGAAAGCAAACGCCTGTGATGGTTTCCGGTAGTTGAAAGGCATTAAAAAACTTGCGGTGTGAAACGTTCCTTTTCGCTTAAGCAAAAACATTTATTTTGATGCAGTACTGTAAATATTATTTTTATAAAAAATTAAGTAAGTTTAATTTTATGACAAACAAAATGCTTTAATTTGTTCTTAATTAATAATTTGCTTATAACACAAAATTTTAATAATGTAATGTACCAATAGGCTGCTACCCTCCTTTTTTTTAAGAAATTAATAAGCGCCATCGAGATACAATACGCAAAATTTTTAAAGATTCCCAAAGAAATTAAGTGATGTAAAAAAATTTTAAAGGTGCGAAAAATTATCGCTTCCGTAATTTATTTAGAACTGAGAAGGCGGACATAATGATCCTATGGAGCTATCTTCGTTTTGAAGGAATTTAAAAATTGTATCGAACCTTAAGAAACTTAAGTAGTGAAATAAGTGATTGTACAACTAAACTGGAGTACTAAACAAGATATCCATATTGCGCGGCCCTAATTCGATAGAGAACTAAAAAGCATCACTTATCCGTTGACTTTTACAAAACACACGAAACATATATCGCTTGAGTAATTCACATACAATCAAAAAGTAAACACAGCCTCCCGAAAATAGTATCCTTATTCGATAGCGAACTATCTTACGCTACTGAGATATTTCCACAAATTTATCATGAGACTTTCTGAAATATGAGGTAATGCAGCCAACGTTTCACTTTTAAAAGTACTTGTGAAAAATAAATCGCTTGAGTAAGTCATATCAACTCAGAAGGTAAACAAACGCCCTCGATATCCAGACGCTACTGTTCTCTCACGATGGAGAACCAAAATACACAACATGATTATTTGGCATTCAATTTAATTTTTTTATTTAAAACTGAGTGGTATCAGCCGTGTGCAATGCATCTTTTTCTAGCTTATGCTGGAGTTAAAGTCGACGTCGCAAACGCCGTCTGAACGTCGTCAACTGTCAAAAAAAAGTTGAAAAATATGAAATTGTATGAGAGTTGTTAATCTCAACGACGTTTGAAATTAAACGCTGAAAAAGTTCAATTGATTTCAACTTTTTCAGCGTTTGTACGGCGTTCAATGAAATGTCAAATCAATATACATACATAATTATCTGATTATTGTACTTGTTTAAACTGTTGCTTTTTTTTTTAATTAAAATGAGTTCGGATGGTAAATTAAATGAAAAAATTATAAATGCTGTTCGCGAAAACGAACAATTGAGAGTTCTATTTATTAATATTGTTATTAATAGGGAGATATTACCAAAATTTTAATTATTAATATAATTTAATTTTTAGTTACTAATTTTAATTATTATATTTATTAATAATTGATTATTTAATTATTTAAATATTTTATTTTAAACTATAAAAATTGAGAGTTCAATTTATTAATATTGATATTATAGGGGGATAATATATATAATAATTAAAATTTGGTAATATCTCCTTATAAAAACAAATATATTTAAATATTAAAAAATATTTATATAACAAATTCACCAAGAACTATAAGAATATAGCTCTTAAAGGAGAGATTTGGTAAAAAATAAGTAATAAGTATTTAATTACAAATATTTCAGTAAATAAATTTTCAAATTAACAGTTTATATTTAAACGTCTGTACGCCGTTGACATTAACAGCAAAATGAAATTAAACGTCGAACATCACAATTTCAGCGTTCAGACGGCGTTTGCGACGTCGACTTTAACTCCAGCATTAGAGATGCTGGTCTATCCTCGCGCTCGGTGATGTTGCCCACTAGTCGAAAAGCCCCAGTTTTGCTTCCTAATTGTTTTTACACAAAACAACTTTTAATTATTCTGGCTTATATTACGTAAATTTAATATGAAAATTAAATTATTTATTTAAATCAATTATATTTAAATAAATAATGTAAGCCAGAATAATTAAAACTTCGTTTGATTGCTTAGCCCCTCAGTTGAAAAAAAACGATATTGATAATTTGCTACTCAAAATAACAAATTAACAATGAAAGAAAAAAACAAAAAAAATTTACTTCAGAATACACAAAATGTCCAAAATCTACTACTCGGGAAATATTAATTTTTTTTATAGAAGTAAATATTATTAATTAAGTGAGTTCTAATAATTGAAGCAGTTTTTGTATTTTGAAAATAAAAAGTAATATATTAGCAAATAATTTTACAGGCAAACCTCAAGTTAGATAAATTACATTGTAGAATAAAATAAAGAGGCCGAATAGTGCTGAATAATAAATCACATTCATTTTTTCCCGTTTCCCGTCTTTGTTTCCAAAAATACTGTCATGCGACAGCCACACACAAACACACATGAATAAGCAACAGCTGTTGTTTCGATTCATATTTTATACTTTATTTTTTTTTCACATGCAACAGTTTCAACTTTGGGATTTCAAAATACTTTGTTGCAATAATGATTGGAGCACAAAACATGCGATTACAAACGTTGTCTAAATTAAAACGTAGTACTTGCAGGATGCATTTTGATGCTCTCCAATACTTTCAGCACTGACAGTGTGCAAGCACCACCGCAATGTGGGAGCGCATTCACTTAAAAAGAACAAAAAAGAAAACAAAAGTAAAAGTAAACAAAAAAAAAAAAATAAATGCAACCGGCACAAAATGCATTTATGCACATGCGGTTTATGTCATTAGCTGTGGCATAACTACAATATTAACAGGGTTTAATATTAAGTCTTCAACAAACTAACGCATTCTTCGTTTAAATAAAAAGTTAACAATTTTTAACTTTTAAAATCATTATTTTATTTTTTATACATTTTGCATTTTTACATGAAATATCAAATTCAATTTATTAAATTCTTTTTTATTAGTGCATCTTTTAGGAAATTTGTTCGGTTGCCGTTTAGGCCAAGCTACAATCATTTTGTCATCGCTGGTGATTAAAGCACGAATAAGCAACAGCGGAATATCCTTCATTTATAGACATCAAGGCTTTAATCCTCCCTAGAGGATTCTAAAATTATATTTTTATTTTCAAATGAGTATTTAGGAGAAAAAGCAATCTGCTTTAGTAAAGCCTATTTTGCTCAGGCAATAAAAGCGGCTTTCTGGAGCACCATAAAGCCTCGTGTGGCAGCAGAAATTTTCTAATGTGTTTATACTTTAATGTATGCAAGCCGTTGCTGTTTCCTTTTATAGCATAAATTGTCTGCTATTAAAAAGAATGGGAAAATAAAAAAATGGATCAACAAAATCTGTAGCAGGCCCCTTCAATTACATCAAGGGTACTGAAACACCTAATCCTGCTTTTACACTTCTATTTTTATGCTGTCACAAATTTTTGTTAACTTTCGTAACTTGGTAACAATCATCTCTTTCCTTAAATACTTCAATATGAACCTAAAAAGTGAACATGTTGTGATGTGGGAGGATGTTGTCCTAGAAGCCAAACAACTCAAGTACTCTCAACATCAGCACACAAGCCAACATTGAGTGGTGACTTTCATACCTTTCAATAAACTCAATGCAAATGCGCTGAAAGCATTCAGTTGCAGCTGGATTTATATAATTCAATCGAATTGGCCTTAAAGCGAGAAATATGACAGTAAAATATTAACATTTTTTAATAAACACAAGAACATGCAGCGACGACATTATTTATGCATCAGAATTTCGTGTGAAAAAATCGGTATAACGGCATAAGTATTTATACCGTGTTCCGATACAAATTTAAATTGAGTCAACTAAATGTAGACGCAACAAACGATCCATTTAACCCCAGCTTGGTCACCAAAATTTTTCTATGAACCCGGTCGGTATTTACATTTGTAAATACATATACAGGGTGGGCCAAAAGTCACAATGGGGTTTAAAAATTTAATAACTTTTTTGTTTATTTTTTTTTTTTATTTTTTTTTTTAAGATTATGAAATATACAAAATGGAAATTTTTTTACGCTAAGTATGGAAAATAATGTCACTTAAATGACCGCTTCGCAATGACGGGCTCTTTTGAGAGCATTTTCCATAACATCTTTCAACATTTGTGGCTGTAGCCCTTGAATTTCTGCAACAATGTTGGCCTTGAGTTCAAGGATTGTCTCGGGCTTGTTGACATATACTCGCTCCTTCAAATAACCCCAAAGAAAATAGTCGCATGCTGACAAATCTGGCGAACGCGCTGGCCAATTAATTTCTGAATTTCTTGAAATTATTAATGGCGACGATATGCTCTTTGCGTTAAAATAATTGATCGCTGATTTAAGTAATAAAATTCTATTATTCTTGTTCTTTGTTCAGTTGTAAATCCCTCCATTATTTATTCTCCAGATGTTATTTATATAATCTTAAAAAAAAAATAAAAAAAAAAATAAACAAAACAGTTATTAAATTTTTAAACCCCATTGTGACTTTTGGCCCACCCTGTACTTCTTTATAATATTTGAGCAAAATTTTAGTTCTAGCTTTTGGTTTTTAATATATTAAAAATATACTGAATAAAAAAAAAATTATCTCAGGCTGCTTTACGATATACAACTAAAGTACTATGAATACCTTTGTAACAATATTGACTCTGAAGAGGAGGAAGAAGAAGTAGTAACAGGTGATGTTCTCAGTCCCTCAGACGACGAGGGGGATATGCCTATACAAGCTGGTGATTTTAGAGATGATGCGTCTGATGAAGAATTAGCATTACATCCAGTGGAAACTGGACACGGAGGAGAGCCACAAAATGAGTTAGAATCTGAGGATGAGTTAGAAGTGGTTGATTTGCCATCTATAAATGATTAAAAACTATTTTATTGCCAAAGATGGAACCAAATGGAAAAAAACTGAGCCTGGATTACAACGTATGCGTCAACAGAACATTTTTCGCGATACAAAAAATATGTATTATTGAAGTATTTCATTCTATAATGCACCCGATGATTCAGGCAATTTTTTGTAGAAATACAAACAGAAAAGGCGGAACTGAATACGAAAAATTGAAGGGGGATGATAGGTCGAGCAGTTTAAAGTAAGCCAACGTTATATTTATTTAGGAGTTTATAAATGCAGAAATATATTTTAAAACACCTTCGGAAAATATATTTGGGAAGATGTTTCCGAAGAGGAGCTTGGTGCATTTTTTCGTATACTGATTGCCATGAGTAGCCACAATGCATTAAGGAGAGTCTTGAAAGTCTTTTTGCAAAAAAATGCGTTTCCATTGTACCGAGCAGCTGTCAGCGAAGCGCTTCAAAATAATTTTAATTTTTCTTACTTTGATCAACAATACACAAGAGAGCAGCGATCCCTAACAGACCAAGATCCCTAACCATTTCCGAAATTTTTAAAACGTGTGTGGACAATGCCATAAGCCGATCTGCATTGATCACAGTAAAGTTCAAGGAAAATGTATGAATGTTTAACCATAATATATCATTTTTGTACAACACTTATTATTTGTATATAACACTTATCGATTGAATAATTTTATGCATAAAATACAATGAATTATACAAAAATGTAATATGCTAAACTTTATACATATGTAAACAGTGACCAATTATGAAGAAAAAGTCACAAAACATGGAAAAATACCGGTGAATGATTTTTTTTTCAATTCTTTATTCTTTTTCTGAAAAAACATAAAAAGTTAGTCTCTGAGTCCAAACCGTATCAATATTGAACCGTAAATGCAGAAATTATGGACACTAAAGAAAGTGAAGATTTACAAATGTAAATACTGGCCAAGCTGGTGTTAACTTTTAGTCAGTTCACACGATAAATTGCTTCAGTTGTTTTTGATATGCGCAAAGAAATAACTGCAACTGCATTAATTGTTTTGATATTTTAATGTCATTCAGTGCTGCCAAGTGCGAAATTATTTTCGATCACTGTACACAAAAAGAAAGTTAGAAAAGTTGTATTGGCCATTTTACACTATTTACGAAATAATTTTAAGTAAAATGCTAATTTACAAATCGCATTCTTTGTATGAAAAATTAAGACACATTTTATGTTGCAATTAAGAAAATACCGTCAAGTTACCGATTAAGCTTCGTATTACAAATATATTCGGCTTGTATTAATAAACTGAATCCCAATTTAGTATTAAGCATATAAAATTTATGTAAAAAATTTTGAATGCAGCTCCAGAAATAAGAAAGCAAACAGCAAAGACGCTGGCTCCATTAACAAGCGCATCAGTTTGAATGAAATTCGGTATTCAGTTCATAACGGCGAAGATGCGGCTTCTGTCGACGAATTCCTGAATTTGAGCGAGGCAACATTATCGGAAATTATGGAAACTAATAATTGATTGATAAACGATTACTTCTAGTTCACAAGTTTACGTTAAGCAAAAAGTTTATCAAATTTTTTATAAAATAGAAGACAATGAGCCATTAATGAATTCAATGGAATCATTTAAATGTACAGTGTTTGCTTTTGGCTAAATCTTTTCTATACGCTGTTCCTTGCAATACCACTGCCGCGTAAAGCAGGGCTCAGTGCAGCTGGATGTGTGGAGTCTTTATGACATGAATTTGCTTGAAATACATTTGCAACGCAAATACATACAGACACAATTTTAATAGATATTAACAGCGAATTTTGTTTCTATAAGAAGAAAATTTAATTTAATACTTCAGATACGATACCCTCACGTTAATAAATGCTCCCTTCAAATACTTTCAGCAAATTCATTCCACTAACAGTTTTTTATACTACATTTGAGAATGCGAAAACAAATAAGTGAATAGGAATTTATGTAAAAATGTTTGCTCTTATATTTGTATGGTCGTCCTTTTAGCAGGATGACAATGTGGCATTAAGAATAGTGTGGCCAGAACAAATATTTTGTTTAAGTGAATGAATGCGTTTTATTAGCAACTCCTTATCGATTTGGGGTACTAAAAATAAATGGTAATAAAATGGTAATTGGACAAAGCACACTTTAAGTCAGCTAAACAAAATATGCTCCTTAACTTTTTTATTACAAAACACCATGCATTGGTCGAATACAACGAAATTGTTTTTCCCACCTGACAGAGACTTCCTCCTGTTCCCATACTGCTTCTTGCAAGTGACACTAACTAGAAAAAAATTTCCAAATTAGTTTTATCATTTTTTTTTTTACATTGTAAAATTTTGCAATTCTTATTTTGGATTTGTGTGTAAAAATGCAACTCTACACCAGCGGAGTAACAATTAAATCATTCTGCAAGTTCACAGTGGAAGTAAAGAAGAAACCATCAAATAATCCAGAAATTTTCCATTAGTGTGTTTCTTATTTGCAATAGAAATTATTCTCTTTTCAGTCTAGTCTATAAACGAACTGGCAAACTCTTGGTCTTAAGGCCTGAGCACATAGAATACGTCATACTTAAACTTTGTACTCTCTCAAGTGACAACTAAGTTAAACTGTGGATATTTATATCAGGCCGTCAATACGTCTCCGTGAACCCAACGTTGGATAACTTTTAACTTTTCGCATACGTTGAGTTCTTTGACATTATTTTACTCAGCTTTTTCTTGGTGATTGTGTTTGGTGTGATATTGGAAATTCTAAAAAAGGTTAAGCGAAATTTTAATACTAAAACTTCAGCAGAGTACCGAAATGAAGTAAAGTAAGGAAAAACATGGGCTGCTGTACTAAAGATTTTATGTTTATAAAACAGCTGATTTAATATCCCTTAATAAAGTGCTGATTGGGCCAGCCTTTTTTGTGTCCACTTTTGAGAAATTACAAAGTATGTATATGACGTATTCTATGTGCCCAGGCAAACTTAATTTTGCTCGGTTCTGACTAGAAATGGCTGAAGAGACGAGATCTGCTTATTGGCGAAAAAGTCCCTTGAAAAAAGCACTACGATTATAAGTGTTCCTTCCCATTTGTTGCCACAGCAACAAATACTTTTAAATGTAATATGTCTATAGTGTTGTGCCACAAGGACGCACCATATGCCTTACACAGCTCGTATGCCTGCGTGTGTGTGTATTTAACTTATTTCTTTCATACATGTGTGTACTTTTAATTAATTTCATCATCAAATTATTTGTGCCATCATGTTTTTGTATTACAAAATCCACAATATTCGTATGTTTCTAGAAAATTTTGCTAAGAGCTGAGATGGTTGTTAATATAAGTGATATTAATATTTATTAATATTTATAGCCAATTATTAAACATGCGTGTACGTCTGATAAATATTAGAATGCTTTTTATTTTGAAATTACCGTGTCATTGTACTTTTTGTCATGACTATCTAAACATTTTTGTCTTAAGCGGAGCTGAAATGTTGAACTTAATTTTCTAATTTTCAGTGAAAATATTAAATGATGAGCGAGGTGCTGCTACTGGCAATGAGATAATTCAATTATTAATTGGGAGAACGTCTTAATTTACAATTTACATTTTCCAAATCTTTTCTTGTTGTTCTTTTTTCAAGGTAGAATCTTAACGCATTTAAAAAAATATTTTCTAAAAGAAAAGCGAAATAATAATCTTATTATTTTATTTTAAGGCTTTTTATGAAGCAACTCTTTGCAATGTAGTCAAGGTAGTAAAGAAGGACAACAGGAAAGCCAATCAGCCCTTTAGTACTTCTAGTTCGAACACTTAATTAAATATTTTACCAGGACAATCTCATGATGAGCCCTGAGTAAATTCGATTACAAATCATCATTTCAATTTTTAATTTTAGGAAATTGCCGGAAATTTTTATTCCAATACTCGATAACTCCGACGGGAAGAGTTTATGATTGTTTTGTCGGAGATGCAATGCTGAGGATCAGAAAGCTTTTTCCTTTTGCAAAATCTTTGCGAATTTCTTTGCTTCGATTACGATCAGAGTTCCCACTATCCCTTCAATATATCGCAATAATATTATCCGAAATATTATCCGATGTTTTTCAGGTCTGTTTATTTCCCCCTTTTTTTAACTGAGTTTGAAATCTTTTTGTAACACAAAGTAACTTTAAATAACATTTAAAGCCAAAAATCTGTTATATCAAATTATATTATATATAAATAATATAAATATATATAATGTTATAAATACATATATATATTTAAATAAAGGAAAATTTAAATTAATTTAAATTTAATTTAAAGGAAAATTATTAAAAGTTTTAGACGAGATCAGTAGAAAAACATTGAATAACAAAGAACGCGGTTTTATATTTAATTATTAAGAATTTCGATTTGAGCTGACGTATACTTTCTATTAAAAGAAATATCAAAAATACTTAATAAAATGATATAAAGAAAAAGAAGGTATGCCGATGGTCTCAGATGTCTGTGTTTCGGCTGATTATATAAATATATATTGTATTATAAATATATGTTGATATAATTTCGTATTACATAAATGAATAATTATTTAAAATTTTTTTTAATTTGAACTTCCTGTAATGTTTCATACAAATTATTGTTATTAACAATTAATTTTGTGTTATTGAATCATTTTCCGATGTTTGAAAAACACTTTCAAAGACTTTTTTTTAATATGGGTGACAGCATTTTCCTATCAAGCTAACGATATGAGCAATATATTTTGAAATTAAACACAAAAGTTTCGTATTAAATGTTTAGAATAACACACTTTAGTTATCGTTAACGATAGTCCTTATTCGAGGGAGATTTAAAAGAAAAATGTAAATGAACTTTGAGCTGGCAAGCAGATAATGAAATTAAGTTTTGATTTTATTTAAATAGATGAACAACTTTAAAGCTTCAAATACTAAAATAAAAGTTAGCAACATAATCGGCGTTAAGTACGGCAAACTGGTGTTAAGCATATTTCTTTCAACGTCTTAGATTATCGTTAAAAATATGTAATTGAATCGCACTGCTGAGAGTGCCATGTTTTGTAAAAAGCTTTTGAAATTTTATTAAAAATTAAACAATTTAAATTTAAGTCATACTGAAGGTTTGAAAATCTATTGAATGATACTGATGGGCCCAACGCTTTGCATATAAGTCCCATTTTGGTGCCCCTCTACAATATTAAATTATCAAACAGAAAACTATCGCTGCAATTACCACCTGGACCACTTCGTATAAACTTAAATTATATTTCTACTTAAACATAATTTCTAGTAAAGAGAACAGTAACAGTAACGAGAAAACGTGAAATCGTAGTTGAGCACAACAGGAAATGCGCATACTTAATTCACTGGTAATGGAAGCATTTCATTTCGAGTGTGTTTCGTTCATTCAGTGAATTCTTAAGAATGAAAGTTTTGTGACTGCGTTTAGTTAACGAACCTGTTAAATGCTAACCTTCAACGACATCGCCTTGAAATGAATATTGTTCGTTTTGTATGTTTATCTGCAATTTTAACCTGTTACGCGCAACCAAAGTTTTTCCTACAGTTTTAAAGGCTTTATGAGATTAAGCTTGGCGTGCAATAGAGAAATACTGCAGAAAATTTCAAATAAAGGAACTAATACCGCTAAATATGAGTTTGTCGGCAAGTAAAAGCCTGTGAGTGGCTCTTGTCGCTATAAAGCAAGCACGAAATCAATAACTTTTGCATGTTTTAAGAATATCCAAAACTTTTTTTTAAATAATTTAGCCGTATAACATTTTTTATGTTTGAGTTCCGGTTTATGTATTGAAATGAATTAAAGAAAATCCTTGAGGTTCATTTTTCTACACACAACAACTTTTGGTAGAGTTAAAAATGCGGTGTTAAACAATATTTTTAACCACAAGACTTCCCCTCACTCTTCTTTAATAGAAAGGAAAGTGAGTAACGGTTTACAACCATATTTTTTCTCCTATAAAAGAGAGCACGTTGAACAATATTCTGTTTCGATTTGTTAAATCGATTCCAAAGGCAACGAATGTAGAATGTGCTAGAAAGTAGTGCGGCCACGGCAGTGCCACTATGGTTTGTGGTCTTCGCACACTTTTATTTTAAAAAATACGCTGCTGTGCTTCTTGTCCAATTTTCGTCGGCATATGTATGGCAGCCAGTAGCGAAGGCTACACTTCACACACTAACCTACAAGCACATTAAAAAAAACTACCCTCGCATTTGTTTCTATTTTTGTTCTTTCTTGCCAAAAGCCTTTTTTTTGTTAAATATGTGTATTTAAAAAAAAATAAATTGCACAAATAATGTTTGCGTTGCAGACACAATTTGTTTCCTCCAACTTCTGCGTTTTTTCTGCCTTTTTTTTGAATTTTTTCATTTTATTATGCGAAAAAATTGAGCGTGTTTTTTAATCCCTTCTCAGCGATTTTTATAACTCGTACACACTGCAATAAAAAAAAATTAATTTCTTTAACATTTTAGTTGGGAGATTTTTTTTCGGAATTGCAAATTGCGGGAATTAGTTTTTTATCATTCGTTGTTGTAAAATTCAAATTAGATTTGCAGTTAAAAATCTGAGTACAAAAAGCAATTGAAATATAATGAAATACGCTCTCCGCCACCCGTGACTTTTGTATTCGGGAAGTGCATAATTTAAAGCTGATTCCAATAAAAATGTGTAGTGGAGAACAAACGCCGATCTAACGGCTTGGAGGTATAAAAAATTTTGAAAACATTTTCAATTACGGGAGTAATTTATGAGAGTTAACATCATAAATAAACTTTAAGCGGTAACTTTCATACATCCTTTAAATGCTTGAATATCTGCGTATCCTGGTGAGATAACCTTCCAATTAAAAAAAAGTTTGCTTTAAAAGGTCGTTGCTGGTGCCACACTATCATTGAAGTAATTGGAACTCTGAAGGCATGCAAATTTTCATTTAATAAAAATTTTCATAAACTTTGATCTGACATTTTTAACAGAGATGCCGTATTTAGCAAATCGTACTACTGCATGTAATCAATTTAATTCGTATTAATTAAAAATATATATATATATTTATATATATGTATATGGTATATATTTGAAGCATTTTTAGTTATAATTTTAGTGATGGTGCTTTTCGACGATTTTCAAAAATAACTTGACGATTTTTAGTGCAGAAATCTGTAGTGTTTAACAACTTCACCCATACAAATTCCTTCTGTAGTTCTTGTTTGCAAGGTGTTCCCCTTGAAGAGCCTTAATTGAAATGACTTCAAGATTTAAAGTAAAGACCATTGCGTCGGGATTCAGCATTTATGCATTCTAAATAACAATTATTGATCGCTCCCCTATGCTTTCCTTCGTGGAAAACCCTCTGTTGTTCAACAAATTCAAAAGTGCAACTGGATTTTAAAAATTTTCCAGAGACTGTAAACTTGATGGTACTTTGGAACCAATTAATTGATGTGTCCTCTTTTCATAAATCAAGTGCTTTTCAAATTCAATACCACTCTGTAGATTTATTATGTATTGATATGTGTGTATATATGTATGTGAGTGGATTGGTTGGAGCTGTGAATATGTCTTGCTGTGAAAAGCAAACAAAGTTTTCCACACGTGGGGTTATGTTGTTTTTCACCTTTTTAATTTTCGAAAATGGATTTTCTAGTGGCAACAACTTCAGTTGGGTTTTGCACGTGTGCACTTATTATTTCAAATTAACTTGTACCCACGCGCGTAAATAATTACATATACATAAACACAACACAATACATGCACAATATGTGTTGAATAAAAGTTTTCGCGGGTAAATAAAAAGTAGACTCGTGTGCGAGATGTGTGGCTGTAAATCAATTTTGATTTCATTGGTAATTTCAAAGAAAGTATTAAAAATATTTAAAACACGTAAAAAAGGGCACTTCCACAGGCAGTAATTACGTATCGTGAGTGGGAATGCAAAACTCTCAAACTAGGACTATAATATAATATAAATTCTTTGACCGCCATAATCAATTCGCCTCGAGGAAAAAAAACCAGCTGAAGATCACATTTTAAGATCAGCTGACAGTGGCTATACTCGATAGTATTCTTTTATATAGAAATTTTTAGTGACATTTATGTAGTCTTTCTTAAGGTCATGCTTCAGGATCCCACACAGTCAAATCATTTATTCACACGAAAATCTGATTTGATTCCATTCTGTTTTAAACAATCGCATCCAGATGGCATTGTTGCTGCTACACTATTATACAAAAATTATGTAAACAATTTTTGTTTTGCTGATTGATGTAAAAATTATTATAAACTTCTGCTTGCCAAAAAAAAACCTGATATTCTTAGTTTCCAGCTCACATACATATTTGACAGATCGTACGATTACGTAGAATAGTAAAGTATGACCCTATTGCTGTTTTTCCATCCAATTGATTACCTTTGATTTTGTGTCTTGACTTTTAAAAAACTAACACGAGAACATGGCCGTACAAGAGACGTTTTTCTAAAGATTTGTTTTTTAAATATCAAAGTCACAAGAATTAATTAATTTCAATTCAAATAATCACAAAATTATAAAAACTTAAATCTTGTTCTTAAGGTTTTTGCCTTTTTTTGCACAATGCACAAGCACTGGAAAAAAATATTAAATTTGATATCAAAAAACATTGAAATTGATTGATGTGAGGTCTGCTACCTGCTATGGGCATTACGACGCATGTTAATGCAGATCTTCAGGGTATCTTTTGGCAAATATTTTCTTACAACAATCGCAGAATTAAGAAACTTCTGATTTGGGGAAAGTAAAATAAATACTTTATGAATCTGCGTGTAGTCTAGAAGGTCCATCGATCGACCGTAGAAATTGTAAATGGAGAAGACCTGTCTTGGAAACATTTTATTATCACTTTGCGTTTTATTGGTTCAAAGTATCTGTTGCACAGCTTAAGGCGGAAATTTATACCATTTAACGCACCACGTTTAGACACGTTTTTCAAACATCAGTTTCGACAATCCAGAAAAATTGTTAAAAATGTTTGAATTGTATCGCAAAAAAAATTGCACTAAACGCCCTGATACACTATAGTACATAAACATACGATTGCATAAAAATGGCATCTCTGCTGAAAAAATAGGATAGTGTCACTTAAAAATGTTAGATTTTTTTATCATCAATACTTTATGAAAATATTCATAAAATGACAATTTTCATGCATTCAGAGTTGCATTTATTTTAATCAGCGGAGAAATAATTGTTTGCATCATTTTGGTATAATAGTGTGGCATTGGCAACATCCTTTTTATGTACGCCTCTGTATTATAGTGTATGATGCTCTTAAGAGACATTTTCCTTGATTGCATCCAATTTTAACGCACAAAATTTTCTAGGCAGCGGCCAATAAGTTGCCCAAAACGTCTCTCATTGCAAAAAGTAATCCCAATATTCAATTATATATCCAGAAACGTGCCCAGAGTAGTATTGACTGTATTTGCATATAATTAAAGAATTATGTAGTATAATAATATATTTTACAAACAAAAAAAGAAAATTGTAAAAATTGAGGCCACTCGAAAGCAACAAAGACAAGAAATATAAAAGTGACTTTCTGACTTGTGTGTGCTTGACTTGCATTGTCGTAAGTTCATTTCAGTCACATCCCTCTTACGTCTTAAGTCCCCAGATAGAAAATAACAATCAACTTACATTGAAGGTCTATCTGCTTACATGCTAAGTGGCTCATGATTAAAAAGAAATGTGTATGCAGCGAATACTCTGCCGAAGAAAGTTTTTTAATTTCACAAGTTGAGTCATGCTGCAAACACAAACTAAACGAGAACAAACTTGAAAACTCTTTGCGCTGAAGCAAGTTTTGTCGAAAGAAAATAAAAAGTAAAAATGTAAATAAAAATGTGAATGCAAATAAGAATTAATATATATTTTATATATTTAATTGGGAGACGAGAACAATGACAATGACAGCGACGTGCGGGCTATCGGGCTCGAGTCATTTGTGTTATTCCGGGCCTCTAAGCAACCCGGGGCAAAGTAGCAACCTATTTTAATATGTATTTATTTCTTGGCTGTACTACTTAAAGTGTCAACTATAAATGGCAAAAGTAGGGGGTTCGACTCCAACCACCGGCATGCCTACCTCAAAAAAAAATTCTCATCAATTTTTCTTGTGTCAATTGTTGTTAGCCAAAGCCTTATTCACTGGGAACTTAAGGCCATTTTCTGCAAACAAATTTATTCCTTGCTGATTGAAGTAAATGCAACTCTGAACGCATAAAATTGTAAACTATTGCAAATCGTACCACTTGCGAAAACATCTGTCACGGAGATGCATTTTTAGGAAGGCCAATCCCACTTTTGCAGCACATATGCCATATTTGGCAAATCATACAATTCTGTAGGATAGTGAATCATGGCTTTTAACCATTACTAGAAAAAATTAATATCATTAAGTAATCGTTCCACTGATGCTAAAATTCAACTATGTGCTTTTGCTTCAATCAGGCAAGAAATATTTTTTTCCAATATTTTTGCATGATACGATAGAACCAGCAAAACCTCCTCATAAAATATTTTAAAAATGTAGTGTATCGCTATTAGATTTTCGTGAGAATGAATCGTACGACTGTTTAAGATAATGAAACGAGGCCTTTAGTAGAAACTCTCACCACTTTTCTCCAGGAGCGGTGTAGCAAAACGATCCTACCTACACCTTCTTCTCCAGCATTAGCCCCTTTCTAATAATTCAGAAATATTACAGGCAGTGTATGAGTAGGTCCCATCACCAGACTGCTCGCCTTAAAAACAAAACACTGTCATCTTGCACTAGACCCGAATTACATTGTCAAATCCTTATCCTTCTCTTTGAATCTCAAATTCAGCATTTCAATATCCTGCTTTCAGATTTTCAATATAAAATGTTTAACAAAATTACTTTGGAGGTAGGCACATGTGTTTAATTAATAAAAACCACTTTATGGCACGTTACGCATCATATTAAAGTACTAACCACAAAATATTTTCTTTTTGTTTTTATTTTCTTTTTTTCCAGCATATCCTTTTAAATGCAAAAAAAAACAAAGAAAAATAAAGTTATTTGTGCTTTGAAGACAAGCAGAAGCATTGCGCATTCTTTAAAGTGCAACAGCACTAAAAATTTATTTCAAATAAGTCTTAAAAGGAGTACTACTAACATTGCAACAAACAAACACTAAAAACTCATTCAAATTCAACTACAAGTAAAACAAACATATGAAAGTTTTTCAATTAGGCCATAAGGATAAGAAAAAGTAGAACAAAATTGCAAAAAAAAAAAATTTAACCACAATATTCAGTTTGGTTTTGTGCACACAAATCCGCATGGTTTGCAACATCCTGCCAGGATATTCTCGACAACAAGTCTCTAGAGTAACCGATACCAACTTATAATACCACTACCGATAGACAAGCACAGACACTTGGCTTGGCGCCGGCTTTACCTTGACTTGTGCAAATGCACATTTATCAAATAATTCCTTGGATGCCTGCTGTTTCTTGGACATTTTTTTCTAATTTTTAGCTGCATATTTAAAATGCCATTGACAGAAAATTAATTTCTCTTCGCTCAGCATCATTGCATTGAGATATATGGTAAAGTGAGATGACTTTAAGAACGACTTCTCAATAAAATCATGTTCTACAACATGTTTCACTTGCACTTCTTTCTTTGTTGCTAACTGATGTGAGTTATTTGATGGTGCAATCTTTTACCAGGTAAGCTTGAAGAGCCAGCTGACTATTGCAGCTGCAGCTGATGTCATACACAAATGTGCAGACACACACACATGCACACAACACATGATTCGCAACCTTTGGCCATGCTTACATAAAAGAGAAGGCAGACTTTTAAGTTTCGATTTAACCATCCATTTAATTTTTTTTTATCAAGAGATGTTTTGTTCTGCCGCGCAAGATGAAATAGTTCTTAGAACGTTAATATTGGATATCCTGTATAACTGTTTGCGGAATCAATCAGCTGCTTGACAGCAGTAGTATGCGTATAGCAGCAAAATCTGTCATGCATGCACCATGAGTTGCATGTAAACTTTAACTGTTTATTCTTTAGTTTTCTTTCAGTAGTCATCCAGGGTCCGGAAAACAAATGATGAACCATATTTTTTCCACTGCTAATTCAAATATGACGTCCAGGTCATTTTCTTTTTTAAAATAAAAAAATGCCTTTTTCTGCAGTTTGGTTTCGCTGGATTCATACTGGTTGAATATTTTTCATCTAAAATTTAGAAGACTTCGACCTAGGAACCTTTAGGATATTTTTTGTCGATGAAATACTGCTAATGTAGAGCCTAGGAAAGCAGCTGCATTTCTGCATCGATATGAATTGTATGCATCTCAAAACAAAATGACTACTGACTAAACGTTCGTCTCTTAAATAGTCACAAAGCAATTAACGCATGAGATATTAAAGCATTTGAGAAAAAATCCGCAGAATCGAAGCCATCTACAGTTGAGGAACTTAATGCAACCGCAACTTCTTATAATGCAAAAAATGTGCTACTGCCGATCTACAACTGACAACACTCTCTCTACGAAATGAGTTGTTGCTAATTAAAAATTTGTAAAATACTTTCAATTGTATTTGAAAGTGTGCCAAAAAAAAAAAAATAAATACGACTTTGATTTATTGTGCCCGTTCTGGAATGTGTCCTCTGAAGTCAATCTCAAATTTGCAAACCCACTTTGTATTCTTAACTCTTAAGGATCTCTTATGGTTTAAGATAGCAACAGTTTTTAGTGTCGATATCGAAAGAAGCTTTTAAGTAGTTTTCTTCAACTGATAATAGTTAACGTTTTCGCATTCAGAAAATAAAAAAGGATAGAAAGAAAGAAAGCATTCCTAACCCTGATTACACGACATGATGAAAATAGTCAAATATGTTTGCTTCAAATTATACCGCAAAATAAAGGAATCATTGTATAAATCTCTTCCCTTGCCGGATGTTGTTTTGTTAGCTTTTCAGTAAATTGTCTGTCATTTTCAACATTGTCTTGCTTGGCTACTTCATTTATTTTAAACTCGTGCTTATCGTCGTTAAGCTTTATCATGTCAGATATTATGCAGCATCATGTGGATACACTCAGTTTGGAGAAATGCTGACAGCTAAATGTAAAGATTAGCAATTAGCAACAGTGCATTTTGAGTGCAACAAGTTTCTTCAGACGTCCGTTTAAAGGCATATTCTCAAGCAAATACTTGACAGGGTCTTTCTGAATCTATGGCTGAACGTCGCAGTTACTAAAATATATTATAATAAAATATATTTAATAAATTATTTCATTATTATTTCAATTATTATTATTAAAACTAATGGCGCCAGCTTGCCTCTCTAATTAGTCAAGTAAATTCATCGAAATTTAAAATAACAATAAAAATACCGTGTTGTTACGAAAAAATTAGAACGAACACATCCTTCGAAGCACATTCAAGGAGCATGGAGTAGCTGTTTAAGGCGTATGTGCTGCGTTTAGTAACGGTAGACCTGGACAACTGTTTGGCTGACCCATCGCAAAGTAACACTGTTGCATAATGAAATTAAAAGGCAAATATTAATTAAATTTTATAAAAGAAATAAAGATTTCGAGAATGTATGCAAATAATTATGAAGGTTAAGAAGCACATAAAAATTGTGGTGAAACTGCTTCTGTGCTAAGTCGAACTGCTTCAGTTCAATACCCGACTTTAAATTTTAAAGTAATTATAATTTCAATAAAATAAAATCTTTTATAAGTTTTACTTATTTCAATTATATATATATTTACTTATATTAATTATTTTAATTTAAATGTCATAATTGCAGTTGTTGTATTAATTTAAAAAAAAAAAAATTTAATCCTGACAATGCAGGATACACCGAAGAGGTACTCTAAGCATGTATTATTTGCAATTTGCCACTAGTGTCCTTTGCAGCAACTGAGAAAATGAAACTATAGAATCTGTTTCAATATTCAAGTTGCTTTTACTTCTTATCTTGGAATGCAGTTTGTTTGATTTCCTTTTTTATTGTCGCCTCTGTAAAGGGAATGTACTGTGTTCTGCATTCTTCTTGTAGAGGGTTCTGCTTTTCCGCAGGGTTTTCTTACAACTGACACGTGAGATATTTATTTAGTTGCACAGAATAGGAAAGGAAGGAACCTCATATATTCAGGAGCAAAGAAAGGCAGCAGTAGGACAATACTTATATGTCTTGAGTATAAAGATATTCGCACTAAATTTTTATCGTACGTCTGTATTTACAGGGCACCTGATTGTGGTAAAAGAACAACGTATCAAGTCATGCACAGAAATATCTTCATTCGCTTGTGAAAGTTCGCTGAACTAGCAATAATTAAGCCATAAATATTTTATTTTCGAATGGAATTGCTGCAACAAAATAATCTGCACTTTTCTTCGCATTGACGTTTTAACGTTTTTTGCTGCTTGTAATTTCTGAAGCGATAAATTTTAAATGGACAGCATATACGAAGCAGTAGTGGGAGTATCAATAGAACTAACTTTTCTCCATTAATGTTCGCTGGGAAAATGTATTTGAGTGATAAGGCAATATTTGCGAGGAACTTGTTAATATGTAACCTTTTTAATACAAAGAAAAATCATTAAGAAACGATAAACAACGGCGTTATAAAAACTAGCACAAAACCTTAATTTTCGCTTTTCAATGAAATTTTATATGATAACTGGCAATGATTCGAAACACTTTTATTGGCTAGCTTACAGATTTATACTTCGATCATGTTTGTGGCGTTTGTTTTGGCAAAAGGATCTTGGAAATATTTCCGCTATTAAGTTATACCACGCCCCTTCGTAAACACCAACACCCAAGCTCATGCTTTACTTTATACTCACAATATAAGTAGTCGTTGGCACAAGATTGAGTATCAAATTTAAAAAAAATTATTTAAAAGATATTCGTGAACTTTGTTATTATTCGATATTCGTCAATAAAAATTTGTTACTTTTCGTATTTAATTTTTTTTTTGCCACGTTGATTAAAAGAAATTAAACGCTGATTAGAGTACTTTACTGTTAATGCAAAACAGTATATCACTGGTTAGCTTAAATTATTTTTAGTAGCTTTAAAACTTACTGAATTGCAACAGCATTAATAATTTTAAAAATATTAATTTAAATTTAAAAAATTTACCACTTATTAAACTTTTTATTTTAAAGTAAGAATACAGTCTATTTAAAAAATTTATCTCTTATATTATATTTTTATTCAAATCGTCATATTTGCGGATAAATTTTAAATCTCTTTAATAACGTAACAAATTTACTTAAAGTAAAAAGAGAAAATTAAAATGTTCTGCCAATTTTTATAACAATATTGTTTATCGTTTGTAAACAATTTTTCTTAATATTAGGATTGACACAATTTTTATCAACTGAGAAATCAAGCACAGTTAGAAGTTATAAAAATATCAACAAGGAACCCCATTCCTCGAATCAGTGCATCACTCGTGTTAAATTCCAAATGTATTTCAACTTGTATGGCCAAAGTTTATTATTAAGAAAAGAAAGGAAGCTACTTTTAGACCTAAAACTTTCAATTAAAGTGTCGAAAACAATATTGTTAGTGTTATGAAATAGCCGTCGATTTGGCACTTATCGAAGAAAGTCTTCCTGGCTAAAAAAACAAAAAACAAATATAAGAAATTAAGTAAAGGTAGCAAAGGATGATTGAGTTAATACAGAAATACTTGAGTTACATGCACACTCATATCCTTAAACAAAGAAAGCGAGAGAAAAAAATTAAAAGGATCCCAACACTTTGAAAGAATCTCTTATTGCTATGTTTTCTCCTCCTGGCAAAACTATTTGTTTGGCTAATCACCATGATACAAAAAGAACCTACAATGGAAACTATTTTACCCAACATGCCATTCACGTACACACTTGTCTACGACACTAAACTAATTTGCTATAGCAGATTGCCATGAAGATTTTAGAATACCCGTAATAGGACGAAGAAGAGAAGCAAATAAAAGCATGATTTCGAGGCATTCATGCGCAACAACCTGCAGTCACTGGTAAAACAATTTTAACTGTTACAGCCGAGGTGATAATTAAAATGCCTGACGCGAAAAATATGATACCTTTCATTGCTGGTAGAGCTCCATAGCTCAACGAAATGCACATTCAAATTTGTTAACTAAAAAATATATCGAAAGGCAAAAACAAACAAAAATCAATAATAATAATATTCCAATTAATACTAAAAAATTCTTACAAATAAACAAGTCCTATTTGTAATAAAATTACATAAATAAATTTTAAATTTATCACACTAATCTGCCAAAATTTTAGTAATTATAAATTAATTATATTCAAAATTATAATAAAATTTATCAAATATTTAATCCTGTCGTACTAAAATATTTTTATATATTAGAGATAGAAACCAACCTGGCTTACATCGGTTTAAACTCAGATCATGTAAGAATCTGAAAGTCGAACAGACTTAAAATTTAAACTACTGCACCCAAAATTATATCTTAATCCAACATCGAGGTCGCAATCTTTTATATCAATAAGAACTCTCCAAAAAAATTACGCTGTTATCCCTAAAGTAACTTAGATTTATAATCAATAATATTGGATAAATTTTTCATAAATCAATGAATTCAATAATTAAAAGTCTATTAAATTATAAAAAATCGCAATAATTTTTCTCATTTTTTGTCAACCACTGTTCGGTAAATTGGTTAAATCACACAAATGATTGACTAAATTTCAAAACAGAGTACGAGAAATACGAGTAACAACGTTAAAGTAAACAATAACGATACAACCAGCTGGAGTGAATATTTACAGAAAACCCTAAATTAATTATGGCAAGTGGCAAGTCAATGACACACGATCGCCTAAAATCAAACATTTGAAATAGAGGGAGAGCCTCATGAACATGATTGACTGTATAAGAACATGTTTATGACTGATTTGCGTTAAACCGAATACCTTATTCATTTTGCATTATTTCAGCTTAATTTTCTTTTTTGAGAGTATTTGTCAACTGATAAAGTGTTAACTAACACTTATCGCTGTTGTCAACATAGAAGAAAATCGATATTTCATTGATCTCTCTAGTTCGAATTGTTATTTCAGTGGTTATCATGGAAGCTTGTCGTTATCTTTAATCCCTTTTTGTAATCAAAACTAATTTTTTCTCAGTTAACACTTATTGCAGTCGTTAAGTACACAACGGTAGCAAAAAGAAAAAATTCATTAAGTGACCCCCCAAATAGGATTCATTAGTGTAGGATGTCTATTTTTCAGGTGTTTCGTGGTAAGGACAGGTGCGAGTTTCTAACTCGACAGCGAAAATTATAACATTAAGCGTGCCTTCTGTATGTCGTGTGAATTGAAAAGCTCCTCAATAAAGTTTGGCTCAACATTAAATTAAATGTTCCTCACTTTAAATATTTTTCTTTGAATTTTTTTTAGTATTAAACTTCAATTAACTTAATAAATTTTTCTAATACAATTAATTAGAAAAGTTTTGTTTGCATGAGAAAAAAATGTAATATTTTACATGATGCGAATATAAAAAAAAAAAAAAATATATAAAAATATAAAACATTTGTTTTCATTGCTTAATAACAAAGTCACTGATGCGAGTACCACTTCCGCATCCGTTGCGGCGGAAGTGCCAATAAAGTTATATTTCAAACGCACAATTTGTATTTAAGAGCAAGCAAGCAAACATCGATGGAAAAAGTTCAAGCTTGTAAATACCAAAACAAAAACAAAATCAGAATGTACAACAAATTCATTGCAATGTGCACATGTATCAGCAAATAGACAAACTATATGCCAGAAATAGACAATTAGAAAACTTCTTCATTTCTTTATTGTTGTGTCCTTGAATATGTAAAAAAAAGGAAACAGAAGAAAACCTTTTCCATTTTAATGCTGTGATATGTGAAAGTGTTCAATTGTATTTGCCAATTAAATTAAAACCTGCAACAACGTCAATTGAGAAGAAAAAATCACTTCAATTTTTGGTACAGTGGAGCTGATGAAAAACTACATATTGGTTCGCATCCTTTGATGTGCAGTCATATTCATTTCATTTTGTTAAAGGAAATCTAAGTTTGCAAAATAGTGTATTATAGGCAGTTTATTTTTATTTTACTTTAACCACGATGGGTCCAACTAACGCATATTCACACAGATCATTCCCTGTGTGTGATGAGAATATGTGGGCAGATGCCCACCTAAAAGTTTAGCTTAGTGCAAATTAAAATGTAAAGCAGCAAATAAAATCAGCAGCAAGTTGCAATGACAAAATATTGAACTTTCAAAAGAAATGCTTACTTTTATCGCGTCCCTGTAGGCTCGCTACCACAACACATTTTAGTCTTTGTCGCCTATGGTGGTTTTTTCGCGGCCTTTAACGAATATTTCTTATTAAATATGTGTAATATGTGAATAAAAGATTTATGAAAGTTGTTCTTCAATTAACCATAAAACGTGTAATTTTTTTTATTTTCTTTGTGATCTGTACTTTCTAACCATCTTTTATGTAAATTTATTCACGTACCATAAATGAAAAGAATTTTTTTTGGTTTTGCTTTCGTTAAAAAATCCCTTTTGGTTTTTCCTTTGTGTTCTTCTATTGTTTTCCAATGAATAATCAGGAATCCCGTTGAATTTATTAGTAAATTTTCAAAAAGATACATAATTTGTATAGTAAAGTAATAAATACGCGAAGTGTGTATATGAAATTTCCATTTCGCACAATTCATGTCAATGGCAAATGTCATATTTCATCTTCAAAATACGGTAAACATTTTCACATTAATTTCCAATAGTTCGCGCTACAATATCAGCCTACTCAGAAAACGAAAGTTATTTCGTTTGTGGCGTATAAAAGAAACATAAAACGATCTGTGTGTAACAGAGAGTATCGCATTCGAGTGCCTTTGTGCGGTCTCACAACAAGTACAACAGCTGTTAGCAGCTGACGCCCAGAATTTAATATCACTTCTGAAGTTGACAGTTCAAACCGCCATGCAGGCCAAAATTCTATTTGCCACATGCTTCAAAGCTCATTTAAAAATAATAATTGTTTTTTATATTTGAATAATAGAAAAAATTATATAAAAAATCTATAAAAATTTGCAGTGAAAAAAAAGCATTGTAGCGAAATAAGTAGTCGATAATATCGTAAAATTTTTTTTTTCGGAATTTGTTTTCATTTGTTTAATAACAAACGGTAATTTTGCAAGAGTGTAAATTTGCAAGTGTAAAGTGAATGAAAAGAGAAACCTCAATTGCCTGGCTAAAGTATTTAAAACTATAAATTATTATGAAATAGCAATTGGCATTATTTTGATGGAATAATTTAAATAATATAAAATATATAATGATTGTACAAAAATATAATAAATTAAATAAAATTTAAAATATAAAATACACATTTTGCAGAATAATTTTTTAGACGTGCTTTGAAAATGTACATAAACATTATTTAAGCTGCTTTTAACTTGGCAAATATGTGATCGAATAAGCATAACGGCGCTGGTTTTCGTTATTGCTACATGCAAAACAAATACTACAGGATTATTTTTATTTTCCTCCTACGGCAATATGAAGGGTTGCATTTCTTTTATCAGCTGAGAGCAATTGGTGTGCTAGTTAATACCAGAGTTAAGGCCAATTTTTTTGAAAAGTCGTACGCTTTGCAAAAGTTTATAAAATTTCTTATGCGATCAGAGTAGCATTTACCTGAATTAGAAAAGAAAAGATTTGTTTGCATCATATCTGTATGATAGTGTGGCACCATCCAGTGAATAAATTGTAGACTCTGTGGAATAGTAAAGCATAAAAAAAAATTAAGTAAATATTAGTGATTTTTTTTTTTTCGAAAATAACTTCCAATATATTGCCACTTAATATGTAGAGAATTTTTCCGAATGACATATAAAAATTACATAAATGTTGCCGGATGATATATAAAATGGAGAGAGACAGAGAAACCTTATTTACAATTTATTGCCATTGATAGAGAATTCTTGTATCAAATACTTATATGGCCATAAACAAGATTCAAATTGGAGTTTCTTTTATGACGAAACATGATTTCGTTATATTTTTCCGATTTGGTACCACCTAAACACATGCATCTAATAGAACTAGTAAATAACAATTTAAATTGCTCTTTCCAGAAACACAAAGCAAAACTCGTTCAACAGTTCCAGCAAGTCGGCTTTGAGTCCTCTTCCTCCTACTCTACTTATTTTATAGTAAATATAATAGAAATGAATTTTCGTTATGTGAATAATCTTTGCTACAATCTTTGAACAATAACGAATCCTTAAATGTGGTCTCTTCATCTTAAAATATGTGGAAACTTAATTTGTGTAAGCATATTTTGTTTTCTTTCCTTGTCCTTCTCCTTCTCCTTTTCTTTTTTTTTTTTTTGTTTATTTTTTGGTAAAAAATCACACATTTATATGCGTTTTATGCGTATAAGGAGGCAAAACACATGTAAACAACAAATTAGATGCGAAACACTGTGCATAAATTTAAAATGTGTGCAGAATTGGTTGCTTTCATACCAAAACGTGTTTTGAATATTTTTCTGCACACTAGACAATTTGTATTTATAAATCCTTGTATGTTTATAAATGAAATCCTTTGAAGTATGCCAAACCTTCTTGTAGGCGAAAATTCTTAAAAATCTTTTGTGTCCTTAATTTAAAGGCAACATTAATAAACATATTTTATAATCAAAGATTTGACAAAAAGTCTATTTAGATAGGCTGTTAAGAAAGAAATTTCAGTGCCAGAATTAGGAAATCTTGTCATTTTGTCGGCACATGATGCTGGAGATGGAATTGATATTTCGATTAACGTTGTACAGTGTTTAATAAAAGTAAACATACCGACCAATAATTGTATTTTCAATTATTATTATTATTATTATATATATCAATTATTATTATTTCATTATAAATTTTATTTGTGTTCTGCAAAAAAAGTTTTAAAAAAAATTTTCACACCATAATTAAGTCGGCAACGTTTTCAACTGGTTGACTAATGCTCGGCCTCCCGTAGTTTATTATTTTGTTAGTTTTGCAGAAACATATTTATTCGATCATTTCGAAAGAAATGAAAAATTTTACACGACTCAACTAGACAGGCACATTAAAATTTGAAGCATTAAAAGTTTTTATCAAATAATTTTTAAATGCCGACAAAATAAAAAATTTGTGGTTTCGTGCAATAGAGCATTTTTTTAATATTCGATTTCACCTCTGTATGTTGCGCCTGGTGCAATTAGTAGAAAATGTTACACAGAGTTTTTACTACGCACTTGTTTGCTCGTTCACCAAATCCATAAGTAAATTTTAAACTTTAAAAAAAACATAAGTTTGACCTCCTCGTTGTATACACATTAATATTTGTTATTAGTCTCCGTGTAAACTTAGAGGTTTAATTTTTTTATCTTGGCTGCTACAACTGGATATTGGATTAAAAAAGACGGCGCATTAAACGCAACAGATTTGTTGCTTGATATTCTGTTTAATTAAAATGAAATAAACGAAAATAATGGTGAAAGTTTTTTCCTTCTAAATGTTATTACATTTTATCTGCGGCTATTATCACTCGTATCAACTGGTGTTTTTTTAGGTGTGGATTTTCGACCCAGTTGATGGTTGAAGAGAAGTTAATTTATCTTTAGCAAATGAAGTTATTTTAGCAAGTATTGAACCGCTGAGAATGGCTGAAACACTCGGAGTTGCAAAAGCAAAAAATTTTTATCGCCTACATTTTTTTTGAAATCTGCGCTCAAATACAGAAAAAAAATTATTTAGTATAATTTTTCAGATAATAGGAAAAATATTACACTATACAAAATTTTGTATAGTTACTTCTCAACTGCGTACCACTTTAGTTGGAGTTATTAAAGCGAATTGTTTCATATCCTTACAGAAGTGCTTAAACAGTTTAATATTTCGTATAAAAGTTGAATGTAAACAGATTAAGAATAGCTAATTATAGCTCTTCTTGTAAAAAAGTAAAATACTAAAAAAGTTTTTTTCAAATTTAGCCAATTTTTGACTAAAATTGTGCCAAACTAATGTAGAAGTGTCTTCAATAGACATCATTATAAGGCATTTTTGCAAATTGTCAACACTGATTACAATGGTAATCGCTGACGATTACAATGGTAATCGCTGACGATTACAATGGTGACGGAAAGAAGTCATTCATATGCCGGGAAACGGAACATATGAATCACACCCAGGAATCCGCAGGAATCGAAAACGTGACCTCCGATATAGTAAGTTGGGCATTATTTATTCGCCTATGGAAGCAATTATTTCAATTTTACTAAATATTGCACTACTGCTCAACCATTTCCGGCTCTAAAATAAGCAATGTTTTCAAAAATTATCCTTCGCTGAAACATCTCCTTTAGAATGTTTTTACTGACCGCTGCAGCTTCCCTCATTATATTGTATTTTTGTATGAGGCTATAATGCGAAAAATGTTGTATCCATAATTTCTCTCCCCCGTTGTCTTATTTTTATGTAGTTGATTTTCGCTTAAAATTATGATACGCTTTTTTGATCGAATATATTTATCCATATATGTGTGTATGTGTGTGTGTATGTATATGACAGGGTGTCCGCGGGGAAGGTATACTACTTTGTGTGGCTATAATTATTGATTAAATGAAGGATAATAAATGTGGCACCATCTTGTTGACATCAGATGTTAGTCAAGCCCTAAGCTTGCAGATATAGCGTTGCAATATTTTTACCCTTACCGTTTTACCGTTAAGCCATTTCAGTTTCAAAGGAGAAAAGTCTACTGATTGGTGCTCACTAATCAGCAGACTGTCTCTTTTAATGCGAAACCTGAGGGTTTGCCATTGCCCAGAACCGACTATTCTCTTTATTTACATATCCATTCAAATGACAATGTGCCTCGTCACTCGTTATAATTTTTTCAGAAAATCGGGGTTGTACCGGACGAGATGTTTGACGATTAAAACACATTGTGTTACTGTACTTCAAATATGACTTGTCAAGACTAATGTGTACCTAAATGGCTGCAAAACAAAGTAGTATACTTTCCCCTGTGTAAATAAGTGTGCAGTGGATTTGCATAAAACTGCCAGTGTAGAAGTTACGTGCCCCTGACATTAATTATTGTTGAGCAAAAACATAAAAAGGATTAATGTTTCGTTTTGGCTACTTCCTAATGTAATTAGTTGGTCGTCGCTTGTTCGCAAAGTTGAAAGCGAAATTTTGAAACTTGTAAAAAAATTACACCGCACATCTGTTTTTGCACTTAAAATCTAAATTATTGACAATTAACGTAACGCAAAAATAATGTATTAAAATATAAACTTTTAGAAGAAATTAAAGTGCAAAATTTTACTAATTAAAGTCATATCGGGTAGGGGTAAATTATATGAATGAAAAAAAGAAGAAATAAATAACTAATACGTAGTGGAAAATCGTATGCCAATTAACCTTTTAGGCCGAAGATGCCTTCCAACTTGCCTAATATTAGCCTAATCCACCAAACCAAAGAATGCCAATATAAAGTCTTTGGCCCCATAAAAAGGGTAATTATAAGTCATTACTATAAGATCCCATTTAAAATATAAATATATATAACATTTTTGTAAAGAGTTACATGGTGAAAAAGTTTTAATGCTAACGCTCATTCCATCTATATTTTTGTTGAATTTCTTACTTACAAATACAAAATTCAGAGCGGAAAAATATACCCCTGAATGGGGTCACACGTGCTAATAATGATTTAAAAAAATATTTTTTTTGGACTTTTTGTTAACTTTCCGTCATGAGAAATTTAAGGCCAAATTGCACGATAACCATTGTCGAGTTTTAATGAGAAAGTCATGTGAGTAATATTGCTTTCGAATGTTAACATTTTTTTATTAATTTTTTCACCAATTGCCCACTGTGATTGAGCTATTGTAATTCTCAAACGATTTGTGGAAATGTATGCATATTAAAGTAATTATAAATTTGTAATTATAAATTCCAGTGCCATTTTTGTTGTATTTATTTACTTAGCTTGACATACGCACATACATACATACAATACTTGCACACATTCCAATACACGTGTGTGCGTTTTTTGATAGCTTATGGCAGGAGTTGTTACTACGACGTTTTAATAATTATTATTTTAACTCTTCAATGACGATTACAGTTGCAGGGTCGTGTATAAGTAATTTATTCTCTCCTGCAAAATATGCCTGTAAGGACAATTATAAAAAATCAAATCAAACCAAATTTGTTTATCTTCAGAGTTTATCTAAATGAGTTACAGTGACTGTGCCCTGCTCCATTTCTGTCTAATCATATGTGGTGCAATAGGCACACGCATTTTTTGCTTCCATAAATATTTAGATTACATGTGTCCTTGCTGTGAACATGCCAGTGCATGATATTCTATTTCCGGTATTTTTTCTTTATTATTAACGTTCGCTTCGTTCTTTGTTTCTTTTTGTTTGTTTCCTACGAACCTTTTGTTTCGTTCTTTTCTCAAATCACGTTATAAAATTTTATGGATGTGCCCGTTCCAAGATATTTTTTATGTATGAGTGTCTGTAGGTATCTATGACGCTCACAGCTGCATATAGAACACAGGACAATCTCTGTGTTATATATTACTTTTCCATCAACATATCTTTTTCTACAAATATTTTTTATTTAAAAACTTACAGAACAGCAAACAAATTGCGTTCCATACCGAGAACTAAATCATTCATTAATAAGGCGAATATTTGCTGATATATTTACTAAATCCTTTGCACATATTTATCCACAAGCAACCTAAAGGCCTTATGAGAGCGAGCCTTAAAAGTTAGTTCTCCTTCCGGCTTATGTACTTGTATCTCACTTATTTATTTTCAATCTACTTCGTGACTCCTCTTCCAATGTAATTTGGAATACGGATACGATTTTCTGCACTTATCCACATACACTGTTAGCAAATAATTGCACAGAACATCAGTTGCCACAATAAAGTGAAATAGATTGTTAAATTGAAACACAAAAGATTGGTCTCTTTTCTTTAAAATACATATATTTGTTTGTAGTCTCCGAAAGCTTGCCTGCTTCACTATCCTACACAATTGTAGAATTCACTCACACGAAAATATAATGTGATTACATCCAATTTTAAAAAATTGCATAAAAGTGGCATTGCTGGTGCCACACTATCATATTAATGTGATGCAAACTAATATTTTTCTTTGCTGATTAAAGTAAATCCAACTCTGATCACATAAAAATTGTAATTTTGTGAAAATGTTCATAGTTTCATAAAAATGTGATATTTTTACGCCACACTATTCTATTTTTCTATTTTGGTGCTTATTTAACAAATTGTATGACTGTGTAGAATAATTTTCATAAACCTTGCAAATCGTAGGATTTGTCAAAAAAATCTATCTACAGTTGCCATACTTGACAGATCATACGATTATGTCGGATAGTGAAGCAGGCAAGCTTTCGGAGACACCTAACTGTCAAAAGTTAAAATAAAATAAAATAAAAAAATTAGAAGTAAAAAAAATCAGAAATATATTTATCAGAATGTGGCAGTATTCACGTAATTTTGATTTTGTTCGTACTCGAGCAGAGCTGCTCAAATTGTGGCCCAATAGCTTATAAACCGTCGGTAAAAAAACTACAACTAGTGTATTGATCTGCACAATTTGTGTTACGTCATAAACTTTTCCTTACATTTCAACACGGCAATTGGATCCAGAGTTGGACCCTGGCCATGTGGACTTTAATTATAAACTTATTTCTCTTTTCTTTTCTTTTCTTTTCTTATTTTTATACAGGATCATAATCCTTTACCACTCCTATGATCAACTTATTTTAAGAGAGATTCTTTTTTTTACTTTCGGATTTTTGAAAATTCAACTCAAATGATATCAAAGTGGTAAAAAATATATTTACAATTCTACGGTTAAACATATTGTTTGTTTGTTTGTTTTGAGATGGCAGGAGTGGCATAAAATCGAACAAATATTGTAATAAGAGACCAAAATGGCACATGGTGGCCCTGTGTTTCAAAGAGGCCTTGCGCATGGCCCTTCACTCATCTAATGTACCCCAAACGAATTCGTTTATACGACTGCTGGCGTACGCTTCATTTATTACAAGTAAATTTTCTCGCTCGATATTGTATTTATTCATACTTACAGCAGTTGGGATCAGTTTGAGTTTTCTGGTTATATATGCGGGCCGATATGCTTTCACACATACTTAAATATGAACGTATTTTGTAGCAAATAACCCAGTAATAGAAATGTTTTTTTATACGTTCTTGTACTCACATAAGGATACTTGCTGAGCATTCCTTTGTATGCAATGAAAGCAACGATTGTGCATGTTTACTTTGCCAGAAACGATTAAATGTGAAATGAATTTAGAATTTATTTAATTTAAGATAAATGAAAAAATATCTGGATTTCCCTGATGAAGTAAACAAAGAATTGATGAATATTGGGATAATTTAACAGGAAAAAACTGTTATTATTAATTAAGTATGAGGAGATGACTTAAAAAGGTTGCACATATAAAGAAGGGAATACTTATTATCAGAATAATACAAAGTATGGGTAAGTCACTTATGTTATTTTGTTTCAAGCTTCTTTGCATTTCATCGTCTATTGGCACGATAAAATAAAGAGAATATAAGCAAAAATGTTCCGTGTGACATAATCAGTTACCACGATTATTAGCAAATTATTAAAATCCATGATCATACTTAAATGGGCAAGACAGCCTTCTTAGCGGCTCTTCTGCGGCAGTATTTCATTGCCGCAGTAAAATATAAATAGTTTAACAGCGCCTACTTTAACATCAGAAGCAGTGCAACTCTGGTTTTGCTTCTTCTTGCTTCACCACAAGTCTCCTCCACCGTCAGTTTACTTTTCTCTCAATTGCATCGTTTGCTTAGCGTTATGGGAAACAATTTTTATTTTAAATGCTTGATCGCTGTTGCCATCTGTCTGGTTTTTGTCATCAGTAAAAATGAAATTCGCCAAAAATGTAGACGGAAACATTAGTAGAAATGAGCGTCACCATTAAATCTTTTTGATCATGTAACTCTATACTAAAAATATTATATATATTTATATCTTGTAATAGTTTGGCAACATCGTCAGTTAAAAAAGATATATATCACCTTTTTAAAATGCATTAAGCTTACTAATAACTCTGAGATATCTAAACATCTGACAGATTTATTCACTTTTTTAAATTATTATTCTCAAGTGATTTTAATTATGGGCGACAATACAAAAATTATAAGACATACTAAATTGAGATTTGTTAAAGTTTTTACAAAAACAGAAATATTTAAAAAATTATTTTACAAAATGCTCATATTTTTCATTACAATCACATTGTCATTTCAATTCTGAAGCTAAATTTTTTTCTCGTCAAGTCTGTGACATCCATTTTTAGTATGTCTGCATTAGGTCAGAGCATGTACATGCAGGATGACATGGCAATTATTCATATTTCATTTCTTCAAGTCTCAACAGCTCACAAATTTTGTTCATTGATATGAACGATGTGGCGCTTCACATGGCAAGATTTTCCGAATGGTTCATGATTGATTCAACTCGACCGCTTCTACTTTAATTTTTTTAATAAAATTAACTTTATTGGCTTATGGGGTCAGAGGCGTGGGAATCCTCTTAAAAGTAGTACAACCATTAAATATCATTCTGGAATAAAAAATTACTTCTCTTTTAATACAATTTATTTTTTATCCCATATCTCTAACGTTTCTTCTCTTTGTAATTTGATTTAAAATTATGTATTTTTTTTTTCGCTAACCCACCATGATAATTGGCCAGTGTATGTGTGACGTTAAGTCACGTATTTAAGATTTTTTAAGGTATTCTTTTATGTTAAAGGTTCCCTGATGATCTATTGTATGTATTGACTATGTCGCCGTTGTCAATCCTTTAGGATAGCAACGGCCACACCGAATCCCAATGAAGAATGTGAGGGGAAGATAGTTTTGCACCTTTCACATAAAGTGTTCCTGCTCGGTTCAAGCAGGGTTCGCCTTAGATAGGTGTCCCCAAAGCAATGTATACTGCATGTAAATATATTCCGGAAATTTAAACAACCAATAAAAATCTGAATATAATATCTTAAAAGAAAGGAAAAAAATTCGTCGTGAAACTTTTTGTCCTTCAAAATATTGGTATACTGAGTACGTATTTGCATTTTGACTACGACGTTCATATAAAAAAATGATTTTCCTTTTTGACATCTGTAAAGTATGTCAAAGAGTAAACCGCATGCCATGCCAAATTGATTCCATGTAAAAGCTTGTAACCATTAACATTAATTGGTACTTCAAAATTGTGACAGACACAGTTTTCATTTGTCTACAAAGGAATTTTATTTCATTTTGAGAAAGTTTTATATTAAATTAGTTAATAAAATATAAAAGCAAAAAAGATAAACCAAGAAATTAATTCTCATTATTTATATTGCATTCAACTTTGTTTTCTATTTTCTCTAGTAAAACATATAAAAAATAATTAATACGAGTATAAACACAGGCAAATAAAATATTCACGTTATTTTCAAATGGCTTAAATGAAATAAGTTTTCTAGCTACGAACAGCAGTTCATGAGCAGAAGAGTTATCACGGCAATCTTCTTGTTACTGTCGTGTTGAACAACTTTTTCCATAAGTTAAGATATTTAATGCATCCGCCATTCCATTGAATGTTTTTGCCACAAAAGTTGGCAAGTTTTTTCGCACTTGTTAGCAGGTGATGCAGTGGAAAGTTCTTTAGAAAATAAACCACATTAACTTTTATTGAAATACGAAACACTCCAAGTATTAAATAACATTTTTTAAATACGTAGCCCAGCTAAGCACTTCTTTCATCTTAAAATTTAAGTCCTCTCAAGCTGAATACCTACTTTAGAGGGCACTCCTATTCGTAATGCTATTAAATAATATTGTTACACTTGCACGCCCATGCTTAAACGCTTGTAGTGACACAATTGTTATCTTTTGCTTATTTACGAACTCCACAATTTATTTAATAAACTTATTATGAAGACTTTAATCACTTTATACTCCACACGGTTGTTGACTACTCGAAGTTTTTATCAATTCCGGAAATTAACTCACTACTTACTTTCTTTGCAATGTCATTCTTTTTATTGTCTGTTAATAGCATGATAATCGCTCATTATAATAGAGAAGTTTACGATTGTCATCATTGAATTATACGTCAGTAATAACAACAAAATTATCTAAAATTCTTATATCTGGCAATGCCACATTGTTGGGTTGGATCGCAATGTTGGGTTGTTATTATTTTATTTTAAAAATTAATACAGAGAAAGGTTCGGGCCAGAATCTTTCTTGTTAACAAACAATCTCTATCTTCTTTTGTTTCTTTTCCTTACTTTCTATTTATACTAGTTATAAATGTGTTGTTTAGTGTTATTCATTAGCAATATGCTCACTATGCATTTTGGGAGTTGCATTATTTTGTTGTATTATTTATTTTGTATGTTGTAATTAGGTTAATTCGTATCAAATGGTCTGTGTGTTGTAATAGGTGAATTGTGCATATAACTGTGTAATTTGGTAGTGTGAATTTAGTAATATTGTTAAAAGAGTATGCAATTACTTCATAGTGACACACTTTCACAACAACATTAATAAACAGTACTATTATTTTAAATCGCCTCCTTGTCATACTCCCAACATAAAAATTCACTGCGAGAGTGCCCCTTTGTTGTCTCAACACAGCTGGAAGCAGTTGAAGTAAAGGGTTCGATCCCCGCTTTCGGCTGTCATAGATAAATCACTTTTTTCAACTTTTTTATTGATCTAAACAATAAAACTTTTATATTAATAACACTGAATTTATTATTATGTCGGGCTTTATTTAGCAGCCGCCTCTTCATTTCCTTTACTTCAAATATCGCATATTTTTATTAATGCGAAATTTTTTTCTATGTATGCTATAAGAAATTGGTATAGAATTTCCCACTTTTTCTAGAACTTATCCCACTGTATAAAAACAATTATTACAGTGGATCAAAGAAGTTAAAAAAAATTAAATTTTTTTTTCAATCTAGCCTGCTCAGATGAATGTGTTTAATGCGTTGCTCTCATTTCAATTACAAGTCCACTTACTGGGCATATGACTGATCGAGGGTACAAAATAACTTGTTATAGGTGGCTAATTTTGCAATATGTTACATGACTGTGGCAGTAATTTTATATTTTACATTAATCATTTAGTTTTTTGTGTACATCAATTAAACAAAGTTGCTGTCTGATCCGGTTATCAAGAAATATTAAATAAAAAAATTTATTTTAATTTGAATGCGCGTTCATGATATATATTTGTAACCGGTAGAATGATTGGTAAAAAAATTTTTTATGCAAAAACGGACCCACACGATTTAAATGGCAGGAAACGGTTACAAACTAAATAAAAAAAATTCAAAAAAACAGTTGTGTTGTTTTTTAGGAATTATACAAATTGTTTTCAAACTAAAACTTTTGTAGAAAATTAATTTTATAATTTATGCAAACGATTATTAAATTTATTGGAGGGCAAAACGCTGCTAAATTTAATTTCAAAGGCCTCTTTTTAGCGATATTTATCAGCATTAAATTTTTAGAATTCCTAAAAGGAAACCGAAAATCTTTTTTTTTTTTTGTTTCGTTTTAATAATTTTGCATCCAAAATGATTTTCGCTTCCGGTCATTCAAATTTCTGTGCCCCCGTTTGTATTTTTAAATAAAAAATCTATTGAATAATTTTTAAATTAATTTTATTATTAAATATTTATTTTTTACCAGAAGATTACTTTTTTAATATTTTCCCCCTTTCCGTTTCTAATTATTTTCATCCCGTATTGCTGAATTAGACTTTTCGCTGAGTATAGACGTGTCAGATTTAAAAAAAAAAATACTGAAGCACAGAATAATATGGACACTCTCCCACAAAGCACTTTCCTAATAAAGCTGGTATTTATTAATCCGTAACGAAACTAAGGCGCACATGCAAATTGGTATGACGCTAATAAAGTGGAATAATGAGATTTCTGCGAACGCAATCAAATTAAAAGGATTGGTGAACATTTTATAGCCTTACAAGGGATTTCCAGCATCCTTCCTAACAGAAATCTTGTTTGAATGGACAAATTTGTTGGATTTATGCTTAAATTTTTAACTCCACATTTTACATTTTACATCCTCCCAACAATCTGCGTTGTTGTCGTTGTAGCAACTCGTGTGCATATCCCACTGCTCCTACAACTAATCGTCGCACCGGAGCCATGTCTGTGTATACACAGTTAGTTCAATTACAAGGCACCATATGTGTGAGTTGCATATGATCGTTAAATTTACGGTCAGTAGTAACACAAACTCCCCATATCATTACTTTGGTGTGCAAACACATGAAATCGCTTAATCTTAAGCTGTGACCATAAAATTGCATTAAATTCTGTCAAATGAGAGAGCACGCGATTTGTGTTCTTTTTTAGTTTAAATTTAATTAAATATTTCTTATATATAAAATATTTTAATTAATTTACTACTAAAAAAATTTTTGTTACTTTTGCTTGTTTGACAGCTCATCAGACCTTTCAAGGGTAGCAGAAAGCCTTAGAGATCTTCCTGCAAAAGCAATTGTCGAACCCCACCTTCTTGTTATTGCCTCTTTGATTACGATAATATACATCTCCCAAGTACAAGTGTTGGGATCATAAAAATTAAATGTTGATGGCGTGGCCTCTTTGATTGTCCACCATATCCCGAAAAGTTTTTACTACTTTTGGCTGTCTGATTGCCCTCCGCGCCACAAATTTTCATATAAAACGAATAGTATTCATCTCCCAAATCCAAGTGCTGGTGCCGTAGATATTCAATACTGTTGCGGTGCCTATTCGATTGTCCTCCAAAACAATGGAATGGTGTTATTGAGGGCTCTGGGATTATAAACCACACCCCGAAAAAAATTAGTTGCTAACGTGGTCTTAGACATGTACAAAAAAAGGCACATTTTTTTAAAACGTTGCCGTTGTTTTCTCGAAAGGCTACAGCCTGTATATTTTATTCTTGAAATGTTACCCTCAATCAGGCCAGATTTCGTTCTTTATAAATCAAATGGTTTAAAACTGCCCTATAAAAGAGTTGTCACAGTTTGCCGATATTCAAATACAAATGCAACGCTTCAGCAGAGTCCTAAAAGTACTTTTTAATAATTATCCTACTATCGCATCAAACATGCTGATGAAAGGAATACTGACAGTAGAGTTTCAGTAATATTAAGAAAGTCTTCTTCTGAAGTGTATGATTCAACAATGTGGCAACTGAGCGAGAATCTTTGTTTTACAAAATGCTTAAATTTGTAAAAAATCTAGTTACTGAATACAGTTTTCAAAAAAAAAAATTTAAGAAATATGGATTTACTTGTATACATTATACAATAAATTACTCAAAGGACATTTGCTAACCATTCTTTTTCATACTTTGTGTTTCGCTCTCATCAAATATGAAAATGGACTTTTCTAGGGTGGGAAAAACGAAATAGAATCAAATGAAAATGAAATAGAAATCAAGCATTGGACTGTCAAGTGCTTCCTGTAATCACACCAACTGCACCCCGCCTTTTTACTATACAGAGTAACACAAATTGGAAACGAAATTAAGAACTTCTCATTCATATCAATAACAAATTAATCAGTAACAAATTTTTGCCGAATATTATGAAAATTCCAAAACAGGAGCACATCGATTGATGACATCACTTTATTATTCAGGCTGTAGGATGTGCTTGGCTGTCCTGTACTTAATGCAAATATTGATGGAAAATTTTAATAATTATTTTGAGGGTTCAAAAAATGAATGAATATGTTTTCAGTACATACATCAGTATACACATTGGATTACTGCTGGTTTGAAGTGGGTGGGAATTCTGTTCAACGTGCCGGTGAATTTGAGTATTATTGATTCCGAGAGGCAGGCATGTTTCCCAGTAGGATTTAAATTTGAAATGAACAACACATTTTCATTGGAACAAATTAATTTTAAAATAAAAAAAAATTTAACAAATTTGAAATTGTGAAATTGTTTTTAAGGCTTCATTGAGAACGAATATTTTTGCATAAATAATAATGTAATTCGGACTGATACGGACGGACTTCACACACGAATTTGATGGCCTTCTTTAAATTGTTGTCAGCGGAAATGCATGTTTTCAAATTAATTTTCATTAGTAAAAAAATCTTGTAGACTTTTTGCTTATGCCAATAAGATTCCAACGATTAATGGTTTTAATGTGAATATAAAGAGATAAACGCCTAAAAATAAAGTCATCCAAGTGTACTCGTTAAAGTCGTTAAGAAGCAAACTATTGAGAACGTGCATTTGAGCCTGATGCTGAGATTTCCTGTTGCAGGCAATTGTAATTCGAATCAAATAAAAATATAAAACATATTTTATTTCTAAGAGAGCTTAAAACTCTGTTCAGGAACTATTAGTAATCGAACTTATTCCTTGCGGAAAATCCCCCTCCTTTTATAAATTCATATCTCCAATACAATCCTTAATCCTGTTGACGTGCGACTAAATTGTATTGACAGCTACAATATTTTGAATAGGATTTATTTGCTAATGGCGATATATTGATTGTAGATTAATAAATTTCTTTATCCTTTCTGACCATTTCTTTTTCTCATTACTTTGAATTTTATAGACGATGGATGCAGAGGCAGTACCTCATTTTTGGATTCCGTGACACCGGACAGGCTTTAGAATGGATTTATACAGCAAAAGTAACTTGATGACCATGTTTAAAGAAAATTTCACAATTTTCTTTATTTTTATGTAAGAAAAAATTTATAAAATTTTTAGCTTAAAACTGAAAAGTGTAAGAAATTTTTAAAATTAAAAAAAATTCTCTAAACTGGACATTTAAAACGTTTTTCAATGGAAAAATTTTTAATACTCAAATCCAAATTGAAGAGGTTTTGTTTTTAAGCAATTTATTTATGATAAGTTTGTTTTAATTAATAGTAATATTATTAATATTTATTATATAAAATAAATTGTATTTAAAAAATTAAAAAATTACTAATTACTATTAATTTATTATGAAATATTCTAATTCTCTCCTCCTTAAAGTTCTTCTTCATATTTAAATATATAATTTTATTTCTCGACATTTCGCCACTTCTTTGTGAAGCATCCACGATCAGGAAAAATTATTATTATTAATTATTATATATAAATTTAAAAATGATATTAAAAATCTAAATAGAGAGGTTAATATTCATCAAGCCTCGGTGCGGTGCTGGTATTTATTCGTCTATGTTTTCTGCAGGGCTTAGCTTATCCGTAACTCGTTATGAAATATTCATTAGTGGTGTCATGACAAAGCAAAAGTAATTCATTGTTTGGTATGGATGTGTATGGTGCCGTACTGAAGAAGACTAGAGCGAGCTTTCATAGTTTGTAAATTCATTTTATTTCCTTTAGGTAAACTTCTTAAGTTTCCTGTGGAAACTGTCTATAAAACAAAAGGAATAGTTTTGTAATACAACACAAGAGAAATATGCTCCAACTACATGCGCTTAAAATAGTTTTTGAAAAACGGCTGCCTTCCGCTATGATTTCCTCTGACTCTGCCCAAGCAAGAAGGTTGTTGTTGTTTCACAACATTCATTAACCTGAACTCGCATTTAAATGACTGTCTGCGTATTTGCGAAAGAAATGTGTTGCTGCACAATGCGCCCTTAAGGTTAAACAACTCCCGCCATTGAAGACATGTGCTATTTTTCCGATAATGATTATAAGGTTCCACTGCTGCCAGTATTATTACGTGGAAAACAAGTCGCAGTAATTTGCAGTTTCTTTATACAAACATGGCACAAACAACAACTCACTTTTAATATAAAAACATTTTCTAGTTAGTTTTTCTTTCTTTTCTTCTTTTTTGTTGCATTTGTAGTTGTTGTTCTTTTTTGTTTTTCGTTTTGGCTTTAATGAGTATGCACTGACATTTGCATCATCATTATTCGTCATACTCGCAGGGTTGCATTTGACAAAAAAAAGAGAGAAGGAATTTTAATTAAAAGAAAAGTCATGTTGGGCGTATGGAGAACTGCGAGAGTAGAACTAGAAGTTCACTTTTAAAAGTATTATGTGTGTTGTGAAATATCTTGCATGCAAAATCCGTTTTGATTTTAATTCAAAAATGCAAATTAAAAAAACTTTGAGTTAAATTTAGAGGAAAGTTTAGTTTGTCTGTTGTCTGTTGTCAAGTGGTTTCTCATTTAACAGAATATTTTGGGTGTAATATTTTTCTCTTTTTTTGAGAAAAGTAATTTGTTATTTATTTTCTTTTATTGAACAATAACAGATTAATAAAAGGTTGTGATAATTTTCATTTAAATTTTCGATAAAAATACAAAAGTTTTTATTGAAGTTTCCTCGTTTAAAGTAACTGCCAAGACTGATTGAGTGTTCAATTTTAGGAAAAAAGGAAAAAAATTGAATGATTTTGATCAATGAATTAAGCAGTAACACGATGATTATTTTTTAAACAAGATGTAAATACAACACATGCACTGATATACTTTTATATATTGTGATTTCACCTCTTTTGTAATTTACACTGCATTTCAAAAGTACTACCTTACTAGCACTTAATAAAACAATGAAACTACAGTTGTATCACGAACTCGTTTGTATGGAACTCAGTAATTTTTATTTAGCCTGACACAAAGTCAATTTTATTAATTATAACGAAATCACAAAAATTTTAAAGAGAAATATAAAGAAACCATGAGTATTTATACCTCTTCGACCGGTAAAATTCTGTAGATTGCGGAGTTTTTAATCAAACAAGAAAAAATATTACATTTCACATGTAAAGGGTTAGTTTGGGATTAGTACAGCGATAATATAATGAAAGCAAAGATCTCTATCAGAGACACCACCAGACGTCAGCCGAACTGCCAAGCGGCCTGAGATTAAGTTAGAAAGCAAAACTGATCAGGTACTACACAAACAGGTACTATGTCGCTGAAAAGAACAAAGTGTTAAGAGCACCAGTGGGAGCATCATCCATGAAATACACTCGTTATCCAAGGCTACGTATTTACTGGGGAAAACCCAGAAAAAAGGTCGATTTTTATTGAAGGTGAAATCGTTGAGAGAACCCTTACACTTGCTTGCAATCACTTTGAAATGTGCATAAATTTCCATAAACTCAGTCAGGGCGCTTAAACCTAATGGATCAGTTCTTTTTAATGCTTCCTTCGCAGCAGTGTTGCCACAAAGCAACAATTTCTTACTTTGCAAAATGTAAAATGAATATATTTAAATTAAGTTTAAAGATTCAATTAAGTCCCAAAGATAATAACGACACTGCAACACTGATTATTCATAATACAACATAAATACACGAGAGAGAGGGAGATTGGGGGAGAGAAGTGAGTAAAATCGAAGAGTTAAAATTGTCGTTTCAAATCCAATTACCTACGACATTTACTAGTCGACGCACTACTCTCTCTACACATGGTCGAGCCGCATACTTTTTGTCGTCAACATGCTACGCTCAATCTAACAACCTCCTCATAGCACATAGGTGACATTTTCAAAATAGATTCCAAAAAAAAAAGATTAAATCTACCTATTAATCTACAATATACAACTTTTTATCCAAACATTCCAAAATAAATAATTTGAAATATTATTAAGCTGAATTCAAGTCAAATTAATTTTATTGCATTTAGTAAACTTAATATTTTCTATATAATGCTGACGATGAGGATTGCAAGGCTGCTAATCGTGTGTACAGGTTCAGCAGGTTCTCTGCTGTGACTAAAAAATCATTTGAAGTTCGGTTATGGCTGATAAAGTCTATCCAAGTAAAATTATATTTGAAAAGATGGTTTTGTTTTACATTTAAGTTTCACTGTATTACATCTTATGGCTGGTATAATCAGCAGCATGTGGCTGCTTTTCTCCCACTCGTCATCTACACAAGTGGATTTTTATTTGAATTTTCCTGATGAGTTTGACTGAAAATGATTCCATTTTATTACTGGCATTCGTGTGGTTTTGCCAGCCTTAGATTTCTTACAGTTGTTTGATTTTATAATATAAACGCATTCGCATATTTACATTGTTTTTCTCTTCCCGTTCTTTGATATTCTAAGAGTTCTTCTTTCATTTTTCTTATTCATTGGTTGTTTTCTTCTTCCTCTCTGCTGGCAAAAATAATTATCTGGCAGTGCAATAATCTTGCATAAGTGAAATTTATGAAAGCGGTTGCCTTTTCCAATTCATTTTCAATTTCGATTTTGTTTCGCTTGTGCGTTTACCAACGTTATTTATACGTTTCCTCACTCGTGTAAACAGTTTACAAGATGGCATGTTGCAGTGTGTGTTTAGGCGGAATTCTCCAACGTGATTGCATACAAAGTATTGTTTGTGTATCTGGTAGTTTATTTTTGGTTCAAAGCGTATGCGTTCACGTTGAAAGTTGCTGCAAATATTTGCAGTTCGCAAATATTTACTTTAATGCAGCGCGTAGTAAACGTGATACAAAATATGAGTGCTGTTAAATAAGCCAAACAGTTTTTGCCCGTGGTGTGCTTGTAAAGGAAAAGCTTTGGCTTAAAGTAGAGTAATACTTAAGCATTCGCATAATCTAAAAAATAATGAAAAGTTATTAACTTTTAAAGTGGAAACATTTTGGAAATGGCGGCGCGACTCATGGTCACTGGCATTGAAAAATTGGATCGGGAATATTCGATCCAATTTTACCACACAGTTGGTAATTTTGAAGTGGAAATAAATCTCGTGCTTCTAATCGGCAGTGTGGCTAATACTTAACTTTATAGTATAAACGGTTTAACGGACAAAGCTGGCGGAGGTAAAGCACCTCAAATTGGTCTGAGAGAATCCAGTTTCGCAAGTAGATTCGCTTAGAAGGCATCGGCTATACTAATGGTTTCCCATTTGTAATATAATTGTTGCTCGCTTGAAAATAGCTACAGTAGACAACACTGAACAATTGGAAGTGGAAGCCTATTGGTAAAAAAAATGGAGAAGTCAAAAAGAATATTTAATGTTTCTAGAATACACAGAACAACTTTCCTTAACATACAAGTAAATAATAATGTGAATTAATTTCTCTTAAGTGGGATACACACTTTCACATTTTAGTGTCATTAAAAAGTATTCATCGATTTTGTGTGACAAGTTTGACTGACCGCACTATCGCTCATGCTAACTGAGGAAAGCGTCAACCAAGAGAAAATTAAACAAAAAGAATAAAAATATAATAATCGCTCCCAAACATGGGAAACAAAAGCACTGCACCCACTTCTCCCATAATCATTTTCTATTCCGTCATAATTTTATGACTTTCATCCCACAAATAAAATTCTTGATTGACACTTTTTGGTACACACTATCAGTCAATAATCAATACCAGCGCTGGCTATCAGTAGAACGACAAGTTATATCTGATTGATTGTTGATTGATGAAACATGCAAACACATTTTCAAACAAAAGAAAGTTTTAGCAAAAATGTCAGTCAAATAAGACATAATCGAATATACTCGTATTCTAACCCATAAAATAAACTTGAGAATGTAACCTAATGCAAGTTCAGCATTAAAAAATATATAAATATGTTTTTTCAAAGATTTGACTCGGTTTTCACTAAGGAGATACTAATTATAAGGGTACAAAAAACTTATTACTTGCAAATATATATCAAATATATTCTAATAAAATCGTAATAAAAAAATAATAGTAATAAAAAGGGAAGTTTGGAATTGAAAAATATATAAATAGTCTTTAACAATAAAACGCGCAAGCTAACTGACTAATAATTGTCAAAATCACTTATAAAAATCGAGCATTTTGGTTTTACTTTGTTAATAGCAAATATGTAAGAAATATACTCGTATTCTATTCAAGTTTAAACTAGAAGAATTAACATAAACGCAAGTTCAGCATTAAAACATGTCTTCTACTTTATAATTCAGCTCACGTCAGTTTATTGTATGAAAGCTCTGAAAATTTGATGGATTTGCTTTGCACTTGAAGGCTTTCAGGCCAAATCAGATGAAAGCGATAATACAAACGTCAACCTATTGTTTCCTATTGAGGGTTATGACTTTCGAATCAGCTAAAGAAAGCAGCTGATATCTATCAAATAATTGAGGCAACTTCAATATTAAAAGCTGAACAAGTTGACATGTTGCGTTGAAACAGAAGAGGAGATGATAATAAGAAATGTATTGTAAACAATTATAGGGTGCCCCAAAAACTAACGTTAGATTTGTTCTATCGTGTACTAACCCTGAACTTTCATCCATCAAAGTGTGTTTTTTTATTTTTAAACTCAAAAACTAACCTTAAGACTCTAATTAAAAAAAGAAAATGTTTAAATTACATATGGCATGCCATCTATTTTAGGGAAATTGTAACATACTTTACTTGGATGGCTGAGTCCCATGCTCGCACCATTCAACTCTTGTGAATATCAGACATCAGGGAACATCGGGGACCGCAACAATGAGGTAATCTCTATTATTTTTATATGCAATAACGATCTTAAAGAGGATAATGCGTGCGAGAATATCCGTAAAAATTGGCATGCAACCTTAAAATCTTCTGGGATATATTGGAAGGATAATCTCAATTTGACAGCTGCTGTATTTTCTTCCCATTAAATTTCGCCAGCTCATTGTTGATGAGTTTTCTAATATATT
The DNA here is from genome assembly GCA_963402855.1 of Ormia ochracea. Classification (NCBI taxonomy): domain Eukaryota; kingdom Metazoa; phylum Arthropoda; class Insecta; order Diptera; family Tachinidae; genus Ormia; species Ormia ochracea. The sequence goes on along the minus strand of OY727107.1, from coordinate 21,995,645 downwards.
CTTGTAATACTGGCTTTAGTTACTAATAATAATTGTTGGAAAAATTAAAAGTTTATTCGGTCGCAATAAATAATTTTCAAGCTCGTCAACTGTAACCCGGCCATATCTGGACTTTTCCCAGCTGTTTTATATTTTCTTCTATCAAAACCTTTTTGTGAAGCAACTTTTAGCATTTTCTTGCCTAATTATGCCAGAAAAATGAGACCACTTTTATCACTAATAGATGCACAGAGCAAAGACTGCCTCATAGAATCAAGAAGATTTTCTCTATGATACGTTTTTAGCCAAAGGGGTATCCCAGCAGAAAGAAGAGAAATTTTTTTTAAAGGGGTTTCTTATTATTTTTATGTAGTAAATCTTTTTAATTTCATCAAGAAGAAAAACACATAAAATCAAGAAGAAAACTTGTTATTTGCAATTTTTTATACTCATGTTCTGCTTTTTTTGGGCACAAAAAAAAAATTCATAGAGAATAACTTCTTGATTTTATTAGGTTTTCTTCTTAATTACATAAAAAGTGGATTTCTTATTGATTTCATTAGGTCACATTATTAATTTTTTTTAAAAAGGTTTTCCTTATTGATTTCATTAGGTTGCCTTATTGATTGTACTAAGTTTCTTGTTTTTTCAAAAATATGAAATAACAAATACAGACACAATTTTTCAACGTTTTTTTTTGCGTTTTTTTGCGTTTTGTTTTTTCCTTACAGCAGAATCTTTGATTTACATGTCATAATTTTTTTGCACTTGACATAATGAAATTAAATATTTAGTTGAAAGTGAACAACTGGAAAGTATTGGTTATATATTTGTGTATTAAAATAAAATACTAAAATACTAATTAAATTTTTAGTGAATTAGAGTTAATACGTAAGTAAAATGCGCTTTTTTTAATTATCCACGAATTTGAACATATAGTGCTGGTCACGAGAACATTGACTTCGAACAAAGTCCTTTAAAACAAAAACAATTGTTTAAGCTTTGCGATGTTTTAAATGCAATTTTCTCTTCGACATCGTGGAGCACGTGGTAAGTTTGTTAACAAATTGGGTATGAAGTTTATATGTATTAGAGTAGTGACCGTGACCGAAGAAAAGAATTTAGCCGAAGATATTCAAAACCATTTACCGGCCCGATAAAATCCAACCTTCAACTAGCGGCAACTTGTAGTAATGGGCATAAGTAAATATAACAACGTATTTATTTAAGCTAATATATGTATGTAATTTATATATGTAAAAAGTCAGTAATATACTAGTAATAATAATATTTAGTGTTTATTATTATATTAATGCATATAGAAATAATAAATAAATAAAAAAATTATGAAATAAAATCAAGAAGTATTATTTATAAAAAAGTCAATAAGATAATTTTGTAAAATCAAGAAGAAAACCTTTTTGAAAAAATCAAGAAGAATACCTAATAAAATCTATAAGTTTCCTTCTAGATTTTTTCAAAAAGGTTTTCCATATGAAATTAATAAGATGATCTTCTTGAAAAAAAACCATAGAGATATCTTATAAATTTTGTTCTATTTTATTAGGTACTACCAGGCACATTTTGCTCTGTGTGCTCACATGCTCGCAATAGAAAATAAAAATAAATTCTCAAAATACTAACTCTGTTCCAGGAGACGATTTGAACACACCACCTCCTATTTAAGCAAGTTTTGATACCCAATCAAATGGTTGCAAGGATCTATAAACAACACTAAAAGAAAGTTAAAACGCACACAAAGTAAAAATACATACTAAGAAAAGAAGCAAAAATAACTAAATTGCGCAATAAAGATTATAGTTGACTGTTCCCGAAAGACTGTTTTTTTTTCCACCGATAATATTTCATAAATAATTGACAGCTCCGAAGAACATCACCACTATAAAAATACAATCATTTATTGTGGCTGTCCTTTGAAGTTTTTTATTACATAAAAACCAATAATAAGTGCAAGAAAATGTTTTTCTTGCCCATATCGCATTGAAAATATAATAAAGAAAGTTAATAGCAAACTAAAAGTTATAAAGTCGCTAATTAACAAGAAGAAAAGTTCGTAAAATAAATACAAAAAGAATTATTGATAAAATTGTTGTTACGAAAGTGCAACAGTGGGGCAGCGAGCGTGTTATTGGCTGAAATAGTTCGCAAGTTCGCATACAACTTTTGTTAACGCCATTGGGTTCAGTTCCTCACTCTATCGTTCAAAAAATAAAAAAAATTTATGATTCTTTCTCTTGTCTTATTTGTTTTTATATTATGAAAGTGATAAAGGACGAGTCACTCGTCACTTAACATTTCCCAGCCAACCGAGTATACTGCTAATAATAATTGTACAAATGAAGGCCACTACCTTCAATACTTCTCCAATGATATATAATATGTTAGAGTTCATTTTATTTACACGATTTGTATAAGAGTTGGAAAGGTATACACGCAAAACTGTCTACTACGCCCTTCTTATACTTTACAAACAAGATAAGAGTGCGTTAAAGTGATATTTTATATACGTGTGACACAAAAGATTCCCAGTAACGCATACAAGCAGAATGGTTATAAACATTATCATGCTGATTGGTAAGTAAATTTATGGGGGCTACTTCCCTAACGCTCAATGGTGTAAAATTGGAAAAAAGTAGAAAAAATCCGTAACATCTGAGCAATTCAGTTGGTAACATTTTAGATTATAGTATTTAAAAGATTTCGCGATAATGGTCAATATTTTCTAGCTGTTAACATAGATGAGTTCAGTTTTTGATCCAATTGAGGCTGAGACAGGAAAATATTGACACACATATTGTGGAGTGTTTTAGCCGTCAGCTATAATTTCTTAAATTAAATTCACAAATTTAATTCATAAATGGAACTGAGTAATTTTTCAAAATGTTCTTAATTTAAAAATTATTATTCTTTTAATTTGATAGAGAAATATTTTTAATGGTGATTTTTTTTCAAAAGGTCATAACATATTTAACTAGTGGTATTTGTTTTCATTTCTATAGAAAAAGTTGAAAAAAAAATTTTCAAATTTACATTGGCAATTAGACGTGGCCACTGTGCTCAGCACAAGGTGGCCACAACCTTAACCCACTTTTGACTGTACCGTAAAAGAAGGTTTTATAGACGAATTTTTTATGCAGCTTGCGAGAGAAAAAAACATATTGTCTTTTAATGTTCTACTCTTTTAAGTTGTTTGCTGGCAGAGAAAGGGTTAAGGCTCCTTCAATTGAAGTACGTGTAACATTTTATGTGTACGAGTTTCTCAATATATCTTTAATGAACTGAGCAATTATTATTAACGCAACTCAAGTTGATCAGTTATTCCGCTTCAGTCCCCAAACTTCATAAAATGGCAATAAAATATAATTGGCTTGCATTAAAATTGATAAATTCACTTGGCGCGGGGTTTTTAATGAAGAAAAGCAAAGAAGCGCCTGGCAATCAGGATGCGATTGCAAGAAACACACATTTTCCTATACAATGACAAATATAAATACCAATTGAACGGGAAGCAAATGAATTTATTTTAATGAAGTAAAAGTTTTCGATCTTGGCTTTTTTTTACATTTTCCTGCAGCCTTGTGGACTAGTTATGATTTCTATATATGAAAGCCAAGACTAGTAAAACCGAGTCGTAACTAAAAACTGCCGAACTTGCGCTAAATTTCATTCAATTCATTCAATTTCATCAACTTTTTTCAATTTCTATTAATCATACATGTTTCAACCGTGATCGACGATATTAACTGTGAGCGCCTTTCAACTCAATGGCTGTTTGGTGCGACTTAAGACGTTGGAGCTTCGGGCCGCACATCTTCGGCAAAGCAATCGCCGATATGGCGAGATGATGAGCATTTTCTTGTCGAAAGAAATTCAGTATATGGATCTGGACGATGTGAGGTTCTAACAGGAGCCCAAGAAAAAATGGCTCTTTAGCGCATTACATTCAATCACTGTGTTACCTCAACTTTAGCAGAGTTAACACAAAAAAATTTAAAAAAAAAATTTAAATATTTCTCTAAAAACTTTTTGCCTTTTTTACAATTAACTTCGGTCATTTTGTTTGAACCATCCTTTCTAACACTGGAATTGTATTCACAAGTAATGAATGAATATCTGGCTTAAATTATTTTATAACCATTTTCGATTAAAAGTTTGATTTAATTTTCTTTTTACTTAGTTGTGTTAATATTTTATCTATTTTTCATAGTTTTCGTTTTTAATATCGAAACCTTGTTTACACCTGCAAATAAATGCTTTCATAGCTTCTATTTTAGTGTTCAGTGTTGCAGATGGTGGAGATTTTGCTGTAATCGTGTTTTAAATTTAAAAAGATTTATCAAAGCCAGAGGATGTATAAGAGATCTACGAGTTGCGCCAATATTTTTAATTTTTTGCCAAAATGCCATTATTCCATTCCATACAAAATTCCATTAAGTTATGACTTTTACACAGCGTGTTAGCCAGGCGGATATTGTAAAAGTACATGTACATATTAAACACCCATAAAAAAAAGGAACAGTTTTTATTACCTCCTGCAATCGGGCCATATTAATGCAAGTGCAGCTTGTTTTTATTAAACAATGTTTTTGATGAGCTCGCTGGCATTGTGGCAAACCAACAATAATAATACACATTGCTGACACAACATCAACTGCATTGAGTACGAGTATATGAAATTGGGAATTTTTTTGCAAATAGTTTTTCTCAAATCAAATCAAATCAAATAAAAAATAAATTTAATTTATACAGTTTTTTATACTTTTCACTGACATTAATTCTACAATATTCATGTAAAGTATTGCAGTCATCAATGGCAGCCTAAAAAAGGTTAAAAAGCAAATCAAAAAATAAAACAAAAAATAAAAAGTAGTAATAATAACAATAATAAGAGTAATAATAACGAATGTTGGATCACACACGGGGAATCACAATTTTTGTTCGGTTTGCAACACAAGAGATAAATTAATCTGGCATGAAATTTTAACACGCATACGCCACATTGTGTTTCAACACACACATATACATACATATATAAAGAATATGTGGTTGTGTATGTGTAAGTTGCTGAGGTGTTAAAGCGGCGTTGTGCAGGAATTTAAACATCACTAGTTTTGTCCTCCATTCCCACAAGCCGTCTCGTAGTCCCGTATGTGATACAAATTACATAATGTGTGACGAAACCCACAACCCTTCACGCTGTTTTTTTTTTTTTTTTTGTATTATTCGAATTAAAATACATGAGTTGAAACGAATAAATAAATAAATAAGGATGCCAGCGCTGAAGGAATAATAAAGCCATTTCAGCCGAGAGCAATAATTTTACCACAATATTAAAAGAAAGTAAAACATTATGGAACAACACACAGCTGATAAAACACAACATTGCAGGAAGTTGCATGTATTTATTTATGCAATTGTCCTGTCAATATTATTTGTAAATATTTAAATAAGAAAAAGCTTAACGAAAAATTTGGGAAATTCTCACACGACAACTAAATTAGATTTATCAATTTCTTTTCTAGGCAACATGAGATTTTTCGCTTTTCTTTTGGCTTGTCTTCTAATTGATGAAACGAGTAATTGCGGCAGTTCAAAATGTTACCGCCTTCTTTCTGTACTCCTTTCAAGAGATTCCTGAATATGAATGATCTTATTATTCTCATGGTTGATGGTTGAGCATGTACAACATTACCCGTTTCGTCTGACATTTTGATATGCGGTGTCGTTTGTAAACACTTTTTTTGTTAGTTTACACAGCCTACTAGCAATAATTTTGTGTTTGTTAATTTCAATAAGAAAAAAAAGGTGTTCGCATCATCAGTATATATATAATTCATAGTTCTAAAACTATAGAAAAACTTAAACAAGATTATTCAAATGTGATATTTAATTTTTAATGTCAGAAATGAATAGAATTCGTATTTTGTTTTGCATGCACATCTAGTTTTTCCTAATTTTTCCAAATAAAAATTAAATTGAAGTTTCAAAATAAGTTAGCGAATCACTTTAGCAATACTGCTGCGTATAATTTAAGCTCTTCTCGAAATGGTTAAATCCTCCTGAGTGGCACTTTCAGCGCTGGGCCAGTCAAACAAATCCAGATTGTAATAATAATTGATGCATTGGAAAAAAATCTCAATTAAAATTCCATTCAATAAGTTATTATTATTATTGTTGAAAACGAAGCCAATCTTTCATAGCTCATCACATAATCCTCAAGGAACTTAATGAACAGCGAGTAATTTCAATAAAAGCTATTTTTAATATATTTTCTTATTAAGAAAGGCAAAGAGCCCACCAATTTCGTATGAAATGAGTCATTACTTTTAATCTCTCTTCATCTTGCAATCTTGCAATCTTGCTTCAGAGGGAGCCACAAATAACTAACAGGCATCCTACAGCAAATTCTCACTTGGATTACATCCAAAGTAATCTCGTTTAAGATTTCCTTTTTGCCCAAGGAAACTACGAAAATTCACTCTCCATCAGGCAGAGTGAAAAAAAGAAAGTGGCAAAAATTTCCATTTCACTGTTATTAAAGAGGGAACTATTTGTAATGAGAAAATGGAGAAAAATTATTATAAAATAATTATGTAACAATTATGGAATTAATTGCAGAAGCTTCAGAGGTGTGATGGACTTTCATATGCAAAAATATTTGCGTGTTTATACCCAGACGGTGCAATGTATAGAAAATTAAAAATTCCTTGTTTACATCGCAACATCTTCCATCGCTCATACTGAAAATAAAATTATTAATAATTATTTTCGAAGGACGAAAAATATAATCTACAGAATTATAAACATTTTACTGCAAGACGATGACAATAAATAAACATTTTTTTGTGACAGCTGTCATAAATTTTCAGAGTGATGACATTTGCTTTTTGATAGTTGAGATCACTTTCCAACCGTATATGCCTACAAAGTACAACATATTGAAGAAGATTAAAATATTGTACATTGAAAGTCTTACTGCGGTGCTATGAAAAATAATGATACTTTGCGTGCAGGAAAATCTATTGACGTTTTGAAAGTCAAGCCTGTATTTTCTTCCTTCCAGTGTTGATATAGAAATGTTTGAAACATGATGGATGAAAGCAAATGAGAGGGAATCTTGTTAAATTCTTATCATGTTTTTGAAGGAATTCCTCAAGTGTAAAAGGACAATTATGTGATAAAAGTAGCAGTGAGGAATTTCTATTGAACGATTCTTAATTTTCACTTTTTTATTTTAGTTGGCCCATAAACCCATTAGAGACAGTGAATTTATATAATGTAATATTTATTTCTGGTATTATGTAACAAAAAAGCAAGAATAATAATAAAATAAAAATGTTTTTCGCGCAACATTAATTGTCTTAAGGGAAAAGCAGTTGCGCTACGCTTTTGTTTAATTTCGTTTTCGTCTTAATTTTTATTTCTAAGAAAAAATTATTTTTATGCTGCATTTAATTGTCTGTTTGTTATATTGCACTTTGTATTGTCGCACAAGTGCTTATTTTCTCATTTCGCTTCCTTACAAAAGGCGATAAAAAATTGTCAGAAACGAATTTAACGCCAAAAAGATAAATAAAATGAACAAAAACAAAGGCTGCTAACAAGTAGAGCATGACACTAATTATAACAAACTACTCCAAGGCTTGGAGTAAATGATGTAAAAATATTAAGTGATACTTGTGCCAGTGTTGCCATTATAATTGACTATTTAATATATTATTTAATAGCCAGAAAAGTCTGGAAAAAACACTGCTATTCAAATTTTAAAGCGGCCATTCTCTAATACAATAATATTGCAATTTCAAGATATTTTTACAATTTTACAATGGTGTAAGATACCACATTTCTGCTACTAGTTATAGAACCTTCTTTACTTCTTTGGGATGCCCAAATACTGTTTTATTAAACGTATCACCCATTCTTTTACATCTCGTTGGCTCATCTCAATTAGGAACTATTTTTTATGATTTGATGATTATTGCATTCAATATCACTTATATGTCACCCGCGGATTTATTTTATATATATCCTATTTATCCTGCCGGCTAATTTAAGAAAAAAAAATTTATGGATGTTTGGATTACAGTTGAGTTGTTTTATTGCCAGGCACAATATCAGATATACGTCACCAGCGAAATCAAAATACAAATCATTTATTTTATAGCATAATTGTAGGCGGTCGATGGCGTATGATGAATATTTTAAATATTTATTATTTAAGTAATCAAGTAAAGTAAGTAAAGCAAAAGGTATGTTGGTTTATTTATGCCTCAACATTCATAATATCCCTAATATTTTAGAAATATCAATTCAGTATTGGCCTCTGCAACAGCAAATATGATTTTTAAATTTAGAAGCTGGTGGATTATGACCAGGCAACAAAGTGCAAGCTGCAATCGTGCCGAGACTTTTTCTATTCTCTTCAGGAGAACTTTGCAGTTGTTGTGTTGCAATTCCTGGCAACTTTGCTGCTTTGCTTCTGATAAAGCGGTGATTGCTTTCAGAAAAGAGACAGCTTAATAATTAGCCAATTACTTAATTGGCTTGGCTTAAATCTTCGGCTGATAAAGACATTCTTAAAAAAAAAATGCTTATACTTTCTGTAACACTTGCCATCCCACCAATACCACAAACCATTCGCATGAACAACAAATTAAGAAGAGCAGAGCAGACTCTGCAACTCACTGTTAATATTTCAAGGCGATATAACATTTTTCCATACAAAACCATTCATTGCTAGAATGAACACAAAAATAAAATAAAAATAAAATATTCAAATTCAGATTTCGTGAAAAAAGAGTGCAAGTGTTTTTAAGGATTTTCATTTAATTTAAGTAGGACGTATTTGGAATACAAGTAAAGAGAGATATAGATTTTTTTGTCGTTATTCATTTTTCCTCAAACACAAAAACCAAAAAAAAAATATTTCATATTTTCATATGTTTCCATTTTGATCCTTTTTTTCTTTTAGATTTTCATACATTTTTTTGGCTCAACAACTTCTTAACAGTTCAAGTGAGAAACCGAAGAGTGTCATTGAGTTTGTTTGTTTAGATGTTGGTTGAGTGCGTATGCAAGTGTTGAATTACTTTTTATTTCTTACTCGTAAATATTTGGCTTCTTGCCAATAAAGTTGTATGATAAAAGTTAAACCAATTTCTGTCCTAAAGTCAGCGTTTGAAAAATTAAATAAAAATAAAACCTTTTTATTTCAAAATGTAAGCGATTCTTAATTAGATTGGGGAAAAAGTTGTTTTATATATTATTAAATGTTATTAAAAGCACAGCTGAACAATGTGATTACATTTAAATTGATAAGGAAGTGATAAAAAAACCGGTGGTGCAGAATTAAGGATTCGACAAAACTGCTGCACAGGATGGCATATAATTTGTTATTTTGTATTTTGAAAAATATATGAAATTAACTGCGAAAAATTATCTTGTTATACAATTAAAACTTCTATTACTTCCTGGCAATGCGACATGGCAATGTAGTCCTGCAGCTGCGATGTGTTTAATACATAATTTGATTTCATTTTATTACAATTATTAATTAAGGATTAACAATGAATATAATAATTAATAAAGAAATTTTTTACAATTTAATTTATTATTTTGCATTCCTTTAATATGTACTTAGATGTTTTTTTTTGGTGGGGAGAAAATAATTAATTTAAAATAAATACAAATTATGCAGCATTCATGTTTTTGGAAGTATTTTATTATTAACAATTATACAAAATGCAACTTGCAATATTTGAATATGGCCAAAGGTGGGTATGTACAGAAGGACGGGTTGCAAAGCTTCCACACTAAGCTAGAGATAATGTTTGCTTTCTAATCCCATAGTATCTCATAGTATCCAGTAACATGTTTCAAAATTTTGTTATCGACATCCGATTCAACACGACTCATAAAACAAAACAACTTTCGATGTCAGCTGGAATAGTCAGCTGGCTTTTCCATGTTATCTATCATGCGATTTTATCATGGATTGAATCAGTAGTGGATTGGATTTTATCTTAAAAATTATGTTTGTAAACTTTGTTAAAAAGGAGATTGTACATCAAGCTAATAATTCAGGAATAGAGCCTAGTTAATTTTTTCTGATCCATAAAACGTTACAAGTCATAAATATTAAACAAGAATTAATTTATTTGCAGCTTCCCTTAAGCGGATTTTCCCTATAATCAATACTCATCTCAAGGAAATATCCAACATAAGGATATGCAAAGTCATGTGCTAAAATAAATAAATACTTGAGTGAAAATGAAAAATTGCCAAATTTTTAGGAGAAACCACTTTTTTGCATTGCCCTTTTCTCACTTTGCGTCGATTTTCCATTTCGTTAGCACATGAAAACAAAGCAGAAACCAAATAGTCTGGCATTTAAGAAAAAAAGAAAAAAAAAACAAAAAACATTAAAAAAGTGCCATGATTTCTTCATTGGCTTTGTGCTACTATTTATTGAAGTCCTTTTCTCTATTTCTCTTCGTTTCTTGCTCCTTTTAAGCGGTCGTGTGCAACAGTAACAAGGGTGATAAATGCCTTTGGAAAAGTTGTTCTTTATCTCTGTCGGTTTCTGTGTTGCTTTACAGTATGGGAAGCGTGAGTTAACTGAGGTCGTAGTGAGTTATCAGTAGCAGCCATGCAGCTCGACATTAATTTACGAAATAAAAATTTATAATAATAATTTGTGTATTATTTTCGTTTAGAAAAGCTTTGCTTTTAGTAAATTTGTGCCGAAGAATATAAATTAGATTTGAAAATATGCCTTCGTCAGCATAATGACGTGGTTCTTACCGAGCTATGCAGCACTAACAACGGAGACCAGTCACATGAGCTTGTTAGTGTTTTCTTATCTTGCCTTTGGGATGCTTAAAAATATGTTTACTGTGATAGTGAGTTGAGGGGAACGTAGGTTTCATCTTTTGCGGAATGGTGCTTTATATGACACCTTGCAAATAAACTAATAAAAATAACTTTCTATAAAATAAAGATATTTTTCTTTGTCAACGGCTACATATAATTGATTTAGTCACATCCATGGTTTATATATTATAGTATTTAGGTATTATATTTATAATTTTTATTTAAAAGAAGGTATTACAACCGAAAATACAAATGAACTTTTAAAGCTAAATTATGTACTCAAAAACATACGTCCTTAACAAATAGTAAATCGTTAAGAGTTAAGTGTTAAGAATTTGTTATAAGTGTAACGATTTATGGGTTAAAAATTACGTCCAGATATTCTATTTACCCCACGATACATTTAAGAGACACTAAAACTTACAACATTTTAGTTAATCGATTGTTTAACCACATTTTTTAGAGAAGGTACAGTCATTTGCAGTGCTACAATATCAGCTTTATGGATTAAAAGTTTAATTTAAGCGACTTTAATTTTAAGCGACAAATGTGTAAATGATAAAAAATTATAAAAAATGATAGAAATGTGGAATCAAAATTATTAAAACGTCCAGTGTGACTGGATTTTTTAAGGTAATTCGATTCAATTAAACCATTGAAACCATTTTCAATGCCAAGCAAATATTTTTTTTTAAAGAATCCCCTTTATGATCATGCGTGACTTGAGCCATTCACGTAAACGTTTCTATCTCCAGTGTGATCTCAAAAAAATAAAATAAAGTAAAAGAAAAATGACACTTTTGTTAAAGTTTGGCACTTCATTTGTTTTCTATTACTTCGAGTGTTTGCTTTGCAATTTACTTTTGAAACTTCAAACCATTTAAATTGAGGACAGCAGAATTTATGAACAGCATTTCTTTATTTATTTTTATAAAACACAAATTATGCAAACAATTGTTTACTTTCAAATATAAATTATGGCAATTAATTAAAAGTGTGGTGACAGAATTGTTATCGATTTTCTTAAAGCTTAAAGTAGTAACGTAAATATAAATGAGTTTCAAAGATTGTGTAAAATATGAATTTTGGAAAAGTAAATAGTTGAAAGTACATGAGTTAACTGAAAATGAGATTCTTAACAAATAAAGGAGTTGATGTATCCACATATCGTACAATATATAAAGTCAAGGTGTTATTTTTACTTCAAGTGCCATGAATAGTTCTATTGAATACACATAAAATAACTCGACATCATGTTGTGGCCATTACAAAATAAAATATGATTATAGCAAATAATTATTTTAACGACCGTGAAAGTGTTTGAGCAACTAATCTATATTTCATCGCAATTAATAAACTTGTTTTTTCAATACAAAGAATTCTGTCTCCTGTAATGAAGGAAGATACACACATTCAAACTGATGACAGATACGTTGCTATTAGAGTACTCCGGATTAGAGTAATCCGGATAATCCGGACTCAATTGAATATGAGTTTTTTTCTTTGATATTGCAACAGCAATTAACACATGAGATATGAAAGGTCGTGAGTAAGATGCAGGATTTGAGAGCGAATCAAACTACTTGCTAGAACACCAATAATGCAATTCAGTAATTTCTTAACGATAATCGTATCGTTAAAATAGTTAGAAAGAAAATTAATCGACTGTGATATTCAGTAGCAATTTGAACGATATTTTAACAATTAACATTCCTTTCGGTTGCAAAACTCGTAACCATTTGTCGCTTCCCTTCCGAGCAACCAACAATAATCTATCCCTAAAGCTTTTCGTCATAAACATATAAACTCAAAGGGGTTCAGGGAGATCATATCCCGTTTCATTCCTAATGAAACACGTACGTCTTATTCGTTGATGGAATTTTTTGTCGTATATTTTGACTATAATGCTGCCACGTGATGACAAGTTATAACGATGTCGTTAGAAGTTTAAAGTTCCAAAGTTGTTTTACATCCTACTTGATATTAGCCTGCAGTTCAGGACACTTTCCAATAAAATAAACAATTTATAAATCCCTCTTGTTAAGCTTCTTTTAAGCTATTTTCGACTTTTTCAAGTCTTTTTGTATTGAATATTAAAGCTAATGATATTCTTCAAATTCGTTTCCGCAAATAATTGAAATTAATTTTTTTTTTCGTTTGATCCAAAGTAAGAACGCAGTTAAATGCGAACTACTAAAAGTGTTATTTCTTTTGTATTTTATAAAATTATTTATGAGGAAAAGAACATGTTACATGAAAAGTTTTCAGACGAAAATATAAAAGATTTTATAGCACAGATACTCAATTGAAAAGTTTCGGCAAAGAGGGGGGATTTAAATTATTATAAATTTCCCATTTTAGAAGTTGTACAACCGTAAGTAATCGCAGTGATTTCTTAAAATACCCACCGGAAGAAAACAACAATAAAAATTCCTTGCGAAAACAGCAAAATCATTGGCCCCCATAAAGCACTTACATTTCCTATCGCTCCTGGCACTTGTGTAACGAGATTTGCTATTAATTCGTTTGCATTCATAAACCTGCTTTTATTGCTTCTTAACAAGATCCTTTTTTGGCATTTAAGTTATTTCAACAGCCATAATATATTTCCCGCTTATGATATTCTGGGCCTTAAATTGTAAATAGTTAGAAAATATATAATTTTATATTCATTTATAATCCTGTTGCTTCCCTTTTTGGTATTAAGTGCTCTTTTATTTATTTTAATCGATTAATTGATCTGAAAAATCGCCATAAATGAGTTGAATATGAATTGGAAAATTCATGCTTCTGTTTTTTGTCTTATTTATATTAAATATATTAATAAAACATCAATAATTTGTTTACAATATAACGATACAGCGACTGGAAAAACAATAATTTTTAAAATAAGTTGTAAATGTAAAAAGAGACACATTTTTAAATTTTTATATTTTCATATTTTTTATATTTTTACACAAAAATTTTAAAACCAAAAAAACTTTTGGCTTCACACAGTTTTGAACTCGAACTTCAAGTGTTGTACAAACAATTTCAACATCAATTAACCACAATTAATTAATCGAATTGTTAGCGGATTGCAAAGGACCAGAAGGTTGCCGTTCAAACCTGCGCACTACCAAAACTTATTTTAGAGACTCGAAATCGCGTTTAAGCCTGCAATGTTGCCTAATCCTACCTTATAGGGGGAAAAACATAAAACGAAATTAAATAAACTTGCAAATAATACAAATAATAATTTCCGTACAAAAGTAAAAAAAATAATCATGACCTTAACAAAGTTCGCAAACAATCGTTATTTAGCCACTTGATCTTTAGTCTGCTCCATTCCTGCGTCGAAACTGCAACGAGAAATATAAAAAAAATAATGAAAATAAAATGAAACCAAATCATACCCCCACTTCCGTCTGTTCTACAACTACAACTAACAAGGGAAGCAACATTTGTCAACCGAATAAAGATTTATTGCTTTCAAATGTATTCCGAAAAGGCTATTATTTAGAAAATGCACAGGAAATGACTGCAAAACTTGAAAACATCATACATGTACTTCCTCAAAGGCAAAATGCCGGACAGAGACCAGGAACAAATAAAATAAAAAATTTATCAAAGAAAAAAAAATAGCAAACAGAAATCTGCCACAATAATGCATCCAGACCATTTTGCAACAGAATGTCAGTTTCATGGACTGCAGCAATGTGTTACTCAACTTTGGACACCTTCTACATTTAGCTGACTTGACAGAACACCTTTATACTTAATACGTATGGGATGCCAAGAAGTGTGGAAATACAAATAGCATACTGATCTATACAAGACAATTACGCTACAGAGTATTTTAAGGGCATGTGTGTTTTTCAGAGTAATAGAAAACTAAGGAAAGGAAAATCATTGAAATTTTGGTAATAAAGAGCGACAATTATAAGAGGAAAGCCATGCTGAACAGAAGTTCCCTATGACCATTCATCACTTTGTCAATTTCTTTATTAAAAATGAAAGCTAAAAGCAGGAAAAAAATTGAGAACTTGTGCAACCGCCATGTAGAGGCGTTTCAACGCATATTTCCTCTTCCTTACAAGCAGCATCCAAAGGCGTCACAACGGTTCCCATTGGATGTTCACGAGACCAAAAACACTTAATTCCTTTTCGTGACATTAACATTCAGGGGCATCCCAAAAACTTTGGGAATTGTGTTTAAGAGTAGAAATAAAAGGGGGAAATAACGTACATTTTCCTATATTTTAATTTTTTTATTAATAAAAATAAAAAATTAAAAAAAAACGGTTTCTTTTAATGCAATCAATCTTTAAAATTCATAAATTGTAGTGAAATAAAGCTTGAAAATAAAATTGTTTAACTATTTTCGTGTCCTTCTGTGCAAAGTATTCACACACAGTAAATGTTTTATACTTAAATACTTAATACTTTTTTATTGCCTCATTCATCCACATTTTATAAAGGATGAGCAGCTCCAAGGAGAGGCTAAAAATTTGTTTCCAATTACTTTCTTTTTGCATATTTGTAGCCCAAAATTAAATTTAGCAAATATGAGAATGTTAATTTGAAACCATTCTTTCAGCCGCATGTTCTATATTTTGTATCAATAAAATTTTATGCAGTAAATAAATACACTTTCAATGTTAAGCGCCCCCCTAATGTAATTGTACTTGAGTTTTTGCAGGATACTCTTAAGTAAGCAAGCAAAAATTTGTGTAAATAAAATATCCTTAAATAAGTCTGACGAGTGTTTTATTGGAAAAGTTGAACAATTAATTCAAAGAGGAAAGGGGACGCAAAGACGCCTCACCAGTTAAGTATCATAAAAAGCAAATCTTTTCAATGGAAAAAGATTCAATTTCACACCCAGCAAGTACACAACATTGTTTCAATAAAACGCTCTAATAAAATCATCTTTATTCGATTTTTATTGGATGGGTGTAAAAGGAATTCGGTATGGCTTATAAAGTGGCATATAAAATATATTTTATTTGCTTGCCGACGAGTCAGAAAGCGCTTGTCTGTTAAGCTAAACGACATAAGGAAGATTCTGAAAGGATTGTAGAAACTTTATTAGAAAATAATGATGTCTGCTAAGAAGCAAGTCCGGGTTACATGAAGAAAATTCAGCAAAAAATATTTTTTAATATTTTACATATTATTATTATTATTATTACTATTTTTTCTACAGGTCTTCAAACTAACAAGTGATTGCGTTTAGATGGTAACGGTTCCATCAGAGAAAAGGATTGTCTTCTTCCATCCATTACTAGCCCACAATCTTTGAGAATAATTTAACTGATGTTGTTTGAAAGGATAAAAACGAAGCGACTCATTAGAGATATTAATAGATCGGTAGCATTGATTTTCGGGAAAATTTTTTCCACAAGAATCAATTGTAATGCGGAGAAGTCTTAGAAAAAAAATACAATTTTATAAAATTATTTTGTTTTACAAATTTTTTTTTTGGGAATAATTTAAATTTTAGAAATAAGAAGGACGCACTGTTAGGACAAAGAGAAGAAAAATTAGTTGAATATACTTTTCGTTTTTATAACAACAAGAACAATTTAAAAACTCTCCATTATGCAATAATTAACTCACTATTTAAAAAAGTGTTAAAGAGAAAAATAACAGAAATTATTTGTTCCCACAAATGTTCCACAGTTTCTAGAAAAATACTATTGACACTGTAAAAAGTGTTCTTCAAGGTGAATAATCATATACAAATTAAGGTCCTGAATAAGTGGAAGACAGGAAGTAGAAGTAACTCAAGTGAAACGTGTATACAAACTGTAGCCTTTTAGCTTCTCTGCAGGAGAGAAGAAACGCAATCGCCTGCATCAAATACACAAAATTCAATATTTGATTCGATATTAAAAAAGAAAAGCAAAATGGTAAAAGGAAACACAACCACCCACTCACCCTTAATTCAATGTAACCCAACCTTAAGCCTTTATTTATAGTTACACGGAACAACTGACACTTTACACTAACAACAATAGGACTCGCCCTAAAGGTCTTGCATGTTTGATTTTAGGCTTTAAGCTTCCTAATGGTTGTAATATACATCGTACTAATACGAGCGTTGTATTCAGTCCGTCAATCGAAAAAATTAATATTTAGAACCAGACTCCACCAATCTAGACTTTGTTAAGCGAGCTCTTGTATTATGTAGTTGTTGGAATTTGTGCACAAGTAAACAATTTAAGGGATATAGTAAAAAAAAGAAATATAATCCCTTCTTAGCAGAAAAGTAAAAACGGCAACTGGAGGTGGAAACACGTGGTTTTTTATCATGCTCATGCTTATTCGTGAATACCTAAGGTCATGTTTCGCTATCGTACGCAGCCATACGACTCACTTAAGCGAACATGCGGTAGTAATTCACATATTTTAAAAAATTGCATCAAAAGGAGGTTTTTGGTGCCAGGCTGATTGAGGTAAATGCAACTCTGATCGCATGAAAATTGTCATTTTATGCCAAAATGTAACATTTTTTATTATTACTGATTTATTACTGAGTTCGTTACTTTTCCGTAAGAAAATTTTTTTTTGTTTTCGGCTACGAATTCCTTCGATTGAGTGGCTTTCAATGTAAACCTCGGGGGTCTCGTTGTAGGTTTAGAGTAATCGAATTTTAAAAATCTGAAAATTATAATTTTATTAAAATAAAAAAATCGACAACAAATTCGTTTTTCTTAACCATTTTCCTTCTGACTTATATTTTATACTCAAAAGAACCAATCTCGACCCCAGTAATCACTATTCCCTCACCATTCCGCTTCTAGGCGATATTTTATACATTAAGCGTACACACTGTCACACAAAAGTGAAACAAATCAACTTCTTTCAAAGCTGCTTAAAAGAACTGCTCGGCTGATCGCTTGAAAAAGATCATTAAAGGAAAAGAAATTATAAAACTTTGAACGCTTAGGATAGTAATCAATGACACTGCCCGACAAAATTAGGTCCCCACTGCCTATAAATCAATTAAGAGTATCTCTTCCTAAATGCCAAAGTATCGAAAGGTGGAAGTACAGCATTATTTGCCTTCTCAAAAGCATTTTTAACGTCGTCATATCGGCAATAAAATATCGATTACAGCATATTTATTCAAAACAAAATCTTTGCTCCAATTAAGAACTTTCAGCAGCAACGGCTTTTGTTGATACTTTTTGCCATCTACTGTAAGGAGATTGACTGTACCAGATGAGGATGTTTCAGAGTTTCGTCATTACTAAACACGCACACAGCCACACACATGCACATAAAAGGTAGCGCATTGCAGGCTTAATTCCACTAATTAAAATCTATTTTTCATACTGTCCAGTTACTAAAATATTTCATAAATTCAAAAGCATTTACTTACACAAAGTCAAGCAAATGACATTTACGAATGAATTTCTAATGACATTTTGCATTCTTGACATCAAACTTAAATGGCCTGGTGTCAACTTTGTTACGCCTTTTGCCTGCCTTCATAATTGCATTCCTTTTTTTTATTGTCCTTTATTTCGAAAGCAGCAGGGTGTGTAGCGTAGCACGTTTCGTTAATATTGAGAAAGTCCTTTTTGATGTTTTGCTGTTTCCAAAGCTTTGTGTTGGTGTTTTTAATTATTTTATTTTTATATCAATATTTTATAATATCTGCACAAAGGCAATAGTAAGTTACAGTGAGTCCTGTATAAGTTGGATACAATCCGTTCAACAAGTTTACAATTTCTTCGACATTTATTATACTGCAGAGGATAATTCTATTTCAGATTACATGTTATCCTTTTTAAAAACACATATGGAGAAATATTAATTCACAATTCACCTGTAATGAATATCGAAATGGTGTATCAGATGCAATATAATCAATAAATAGCAGTAAATAAATTTGGTCAAAAAAGTCAAGTTGAGATTTCACATAAAAAAGAATCCTTTTGCTGTTTTTGATTTGTTCTATTCAGTTGTGAGTTACAGGGTGTTAACAATGGAAGACAACAAAGAGAATATTTATTTTTTCGTTGTTGAAAACCAATATGGAAGCCGTTTCTGAAGCAGCATTAAATTTTATTTATAAATGAGTTTAATATCTCCTCCTTTTATTCTTTTATTCTTATTTATTGTAGGGAATGCAAATTGTTAATGTTCCAATAGTTAAGAAGAAATTGAAAGCGGATACTAAGAGTGTTTACTACTATTTCTTACATAGTAACGGAAACAGGAAACGAAATTAATATATAATTTTTTCATATCAATTTATTTATAATATTTAATAATAGCAATTTTCCGAACTAATACAGAAAGCAGTCCCGGTAAGGTTGTTCCTAAAACCATCTTCTAGAATTTAAATTTGTTTTTCTCTTAATACTGGCAGTTTTAATTGCGGGACCACCAGCTGTTTTTCATTTTTAAAGGACTGGAAAGATCGTGAGGTCGATCCTCAACGCATGATCTTTTCGTACAAACATCTTCTAAAATTTCACTTTTGTTTTCTTTGTTATACGAAGCTCTTGTTGGAAACGCCTTTTTACCTATAGCATAAATTAAAACTTTAAATTTCTAGTTAAATTTTTTATTTTTTTCTGCACATTAAGCATTTAAATTGGGATATTTTACAAAATCCTTAATTAACACCGACACAGTTACATTTCCTAAACTTACGCATACACGTACACATCAACGTTCACATGTTAATGTATTTTTGTCGCCTACTATACAAATATCTGTAACTGCTTTGTTTCATCTGTAAACAATAGTAATAATACAAAAGGGCATTTGACATACGATTATTTGACAGCAAACATCCTTTATATCCCGCATCAAACCTTACGTTCTGTTGAGTACGTACAAACTAACATAATTGTATTAGATATCCTTTTAAATACTGAATGCAAGATTCACTAATAAATACTGCAGAGTTTGTTAATATTATTTTCTCGCACAGTGGGACGTAATATGGTTAGCAGAGAAATAAAATATTATTTTTGTTAGAAATTTATAAAGAAAAGCAAATGAAGGCAGAGATTGTTTTAGCTTATGATGAGCCAATGCAGATGAAAATGATATTTCTGTCGTCCAGTTTTATTGGATCAATTCCATTTTACACTTTTTTACTGACAAAATGCTATACAAGCGAGAAAATTTTAGAAATATTAAAAAATAGTGTCAGTAATTTGCTTGCCTACAGTACAAACAGTGTACTGTAGGCAACAAATTTTTACTTACTGAACAATTTATGAGTGATCTTTTCATCTCTCTTTTTCATCTAAATCGTTTTAAAAATCTGTGTGAATTCTGTTCCAGAACTTTTTGCCATGAATTAATAATTCATTATAAAACATGCAAAAATTGCATGAGAATCCATTTGTAGTTCAAAAACGATTTATTCTACTTCGTGTCCTGAATACCGGAATCTCACATAATCAGAAGAGCAGTGAAATGTCCAATCAATATTTTCGCAGCCAAACGTCAACGTCTTTTAAATTTTTATTTTCATGTAATTTATTAGTGGTGAATAAATTTTTCGGTTTCTCACTGAACCAGTTTACTCCATTTATGAGCCAATTAAAAATAACACTCAAATTGTTAATTAAACAATTAAGATCAATCCAATGCATTTAATTATTTTCCATGTTTCCAAATATTTTCTGAGAATTATGTTTCCCACTGTATAACTTGTGCAAAGCCAATATTACCAACAAACAATTTCAAACTACATCTCCGAACACTCATTTCTGTTTACATTTCAACTGCTTTATTTATAAATTTTTTCTCTATTATTATACAATCAGGTTGGAAAATGTTCGCTGGGCCCAGCTTGTTTAGGCTTACTGTAGCAGAGCAAACACTTTGACCTCACATGAAAAGAGAAATACATTAAAGGATGTATATGTTTGCAAACCGGAGAATACAGTGGATTAAATTGTACCATTCTAAGTAAATAAATTCAAATAAATCCTTCCTTAAACACATATTCATTGTCATGTGAATTCTGCATGTTTAATAATAAATTATCAAAGCATGAAAATAAGATTCAGAGCAAAATATCTGAGACTGCATACACGAAGATTTCTTAAACGCTGCAATGGAGGGAAGTAAATTGGTCAGAATATATTAAAGTTATTTGAATAAATAATTACGCTTTTCGGTAGATGGTATTCAATACTGGTAGCTGAAAATATAATTCTATAAATGTGAGCTACTTCGAGCAGGTGACACATGGCTTTTCATCCTACAAGTGGCTACTTTGGTAATGCAATAGTAAAATAATGACGGCCACAACAACTTCACATCCAAACTTGAGTTTATTTTTTTTTTGTGAATAACAAAAAAATTGCATTAAAATTTTGCTTCAAAAGTTTTTAACAGCATAAGAATTTAGTTGTTAGATTAACTGGCACTATATATATCACATTAACTGATGGAAGTATTTCACATTAACTAGCAATTTTCCGAAATAAGTCCTCCTTCGGCGTATCACATGTTTCATAAACGTTTATTTTTAGCGTAAAGGAAATTTCATTTCTCAACAATAATCGTTAAGTCTGTCGATTGGAAATCGCGTTAAAAACGATTAGCTAAATATTTTGCTAACAGCATGGTTATTGTTTATTATTTAAAAATTTAATTTAAATTTATTATTAAAATTTAAAATAAGAAATTTTTTATTGTCATTTTTATTTAAAGTTAAAGAATAAATAATTTATATTCTAAAATTACAATCATAAATGATATGTAATAAATCTCTATTCCGCCTAAATTTAGTTGATCACTTGCAGGAGCATTAGGCATTGAATGACCATCGACTATGTATTGGCTAAAAGATCGAGTTCGATACCGACCTGCACCATTATAAAAAAAAAAAAACCTTGGATTTTTTTGTCGCGTTAATTGCTGTTGAAACATTCATCCAGGTAACCAGTGACCTTCTCCTAACATTTATTTCCTCTCCGGTGTTTAAAGAATTAATACTACTAATTCTCTGCACAGATGTGTAGACGTCTTAAACGCAAAAAAAAAAAATATACAAAAATCCACTGCAAGTTTTTAATTTTTTTTAATTACAACAATTACAAGAATATGATTTAGCTGTTCAAGAAATTAATTTATTAAGCAAAGTTTAACGTCTGCATTTTTCCCCTTGAGAAAATTTTCCATAATAAGAGGACACAAAACAGGAAATTAATTCATTTTTTTTTTTATTTCAGTTAAAGATGCAACACAAGTGAATTATATAGGAAATTACGAACCCCTGTGGGCCTGTAGCTTGTGATTATTAACAAAAACCGTCTCTTGCTGCTCTGCTTTGCTTTTAGTGCGTTAACCGATTTCTGTAAAAAAATTAAAAGGATTCTTAAACATTTTTCTATTTTCCCCCACAGATACAACGTCTGCTCCAAAAAAAACAAAAATAAAATTATGATTAAATTGTTTAATGCACACCAGGCCCCCTGTGAGGGGATTTTTTTTACATGTAGCACCGAATTTTACAAATTCTAAACAAACATGTAAGTGAAATAATGAAACAATATTAAAACAAAGACATTTTTCCCATTATACAAAGAAATATATTTTTAAAATTATGTTCTGTTGTCTTGAACTGAAAGCAATAAATCATCAGTTTGATTTAGAAGATGGTTGGAAATGCAGCAGTTACAGGAAAATAAAATAAAAAAAATAAAAAATAATAAAAATAGAGGAAGAGATTCGTGGAAGAAATTTTAAATCGTTCGTAGCAAAATTTTTTCATCTTGCCTCTCTGTACATTGAAGAATACTTTACAAACTGAGTTAAAGGCAGGGTATTCAATAAAGTCGAACTGGCTCTGCTTTTGGCCTAAGTGTGTATACTTTGAATAATGCAAGGGATTGCCAAATTTGTTAAGTTATGAAAGTTGGCCAACTGCTGTGACCAGCACATAATTTTTACCACATGCATTTGTATGTACGAACATCTGCAAATAATTTTATTTGAAAAAGACGTTCTGAATTCAGTTTACATTTAAAATTTTTACGAAAAGTGACATTTTGATTGTGAAAGTCCCATTTTTTTATATTGATGAGCTCTTCCTTTCATTTCGATATCTTGGAGACCCATTTGGGAATCAGTTTGCAGTATTTGTAATGACTTCAGTCAGTATCTGTCAAAAAGCTGAATGGTTTGTTGGAAGAAAAATAACTTGAACATTTTTTATATAGAAATTGAAAGTATAAAAATTTTTTTTATATAAAAATACATCGGCTTTCCCTTCTGTTATATTTAAATTCATATTTCTTTTAGTACCTGGCGTTTTTAGAATTTTTTGTGTTGAAGAGTTTCAATGACTCTAAAATTTTTCTTTAATATTCAGCAGCATTTTCGGCAAGGCGGCTTAAGAATACAAGTAACTTTTGCAAATGAAATTGTTTCCACCAGCTGTGTGTATAGTATAAGGGGACCTCCTTATTAATAAAAAGGTATGTATTAATGGATGACAGCCTTTTCTCAATTTCTGAAAGTTTATTCCAGGCCACAGTGGTATGATTTAGTTCCACTGTCCATACTATTTGAAAAAATCTCATGAAAATATGAGCAAACAATTTTTTATAAAAAAGTGAATGAAATGTCACCGTAATCGAATAGAAATCATAATATAATGAATACTTCCATAAAGTTTTTTTTTCAGCAGAAGAAATGAAAGAGGAAATTTGTAAATAAACGATTAATATGTCCTTAAATTTATTTTGGATTTTTTTAGAATTTAAATACAGAAGTGATATTGGAATTTCTTAAATTTTTTTTCTTCACTTGAATTCTCTTGAATAATAAAAATTAATTAAAACGCATTTGAAGAACAGATGTTACACGAAAACTACGTTCTTTCTTAATACCCTTCTGCCATTTACAAACACCAAATTATCATTTGTCACTTTTCTTAAAAATAATTGCCTTTAAAGCAATTTAAATTAGTTGCGGGCGCTTGACATACGAACAAAGAAGGACTCGCACTCTGTCAGCAAACTGAACTGTAATTTGTAAGAATACAATGATGATGTCCGTGAGGTTGGTGTTTCCCGTTTAAATATCCGTACAAATAACAAAGACTACAATGGCCACAACTACTGCAATTATTAAGACATTTTCCATGTTATTTAAATTAATTGTATTTAAACACAAGCAAACTGTTCAAACTTTAGCATTTTATTATGCAGCACATCAAAAGTGTTTCTAAAATTCTTCGAAAGCATTGGCATATGCTGCAAATGTAAAATGAAGGGTACAAACTTGCACACCAAATCATTTGCAATTTTATTCAAATATCTTACGCTTTCAGCAAATTAGCAAGGAGTTTCTTGGTCCGCAAAATTAGAATATTAAAGAAATTTAATTTTACAAGTGTAGTGAAAGGATTTTGCGATATGCCAACATTAGTGGAAAGGACGAATTCACAGTGCAGTATGGAATGGGTTGAAAACTAAAATGCCCAAAATGTTATAAAAGTCGCTGGTCCTCATTTGTCAAAGACGAGAAGTTACTCTCTGGATGTAATTCATTTCAAATAAAACTGCATACACTGGCTCTGATGTCCTTGACTGCAAATGATTTTCCGATTAGCTTCTTGACAGCAACAACTTTCTCCGATTTAATTTGAAAATTATCACATCACAAAAATTTAATGCTGCCATTTATAAAGCAGAATTATTTTTTAACTTTTTTTATATTTTAATAGTTTTATAAAATATATAAATCTTTTTTTTATAAAGGACAAACATTTTTAATTTCCACTTTTTCTGCTCTCTTCTTTTCTGACACACTGGAGAAAAATATTATTTTGACAGCCCTCTCGTTGAATTTAATTTTCCAGAAATTATATAATTAATATAAAATAGAATTAGTTTTCCTTTTTTTTTATTTAATGAGTGTTCATTTGGAAAATTGTTCAATGGTTCGATACTATCCGATTCAGATTAAAAACGAGCAGCTTAATGCGTTAACAGTTTACTGTATAAGCCATTGATCTTCAAAGGCGGTGAAATAATATTTTACGACATTGTTATGTGAAACAGAATTTTTTTTTATCTAACTTATATTGTTTTCACACTGAGGATAAAACCTGGTTTTAAAACAAAATTTGGTTTTAACTTTAAAACCAACCCTTAAAACCTGGTTTTGCCATACAAAATAATTCTCATAAAACCATCTTAAAACCTTTTTTGAATTGGTTTTAAGTAGATTTTATAATATACAACCTTGTTTTATTCAGTGCTACCAAGTTAGAAAGATTGAAAACAGCTGATAATTCATTCACAATTCACAAATATTCATTCACAAAATGTAAAATCATTTCAATTTTAAATACACATTTTTAAAATTTATGTTTTATATATACAATAACAGCTGTCGTACAGTTTCTCAAATAAATGTGGGAAGAATAATTACAACAAACACATCTATTTCTTCAAAAAATTTATTTTATCATTAACAAATTTATTTGACAAACTGTATTATAAAACCTGATTTTATAAAAATTGTATGTAAACACAAAATCAGCTGTTTGTAGGTTTTAAGTTAAACCCAAGTTTTAACTTTAGGTGTGAAAACACTATTAATCTAGAAAGCTTTCGGCTTGACCACTGGAAAACCCACAGGGTCTAGCCAGGAATCGAACCCGTGATCTGCGGTTTAGTAAGCTACACATTATTCAATCGCTTACAGAGGCACTCAAGTGAATATCCCACGAATTTTGAAAGCGATATAATTTTTCCAAAAAGAAATATAAGAATGAAAGAATAAAACAAATGTACAAAGGAAAAAGGTTATTAAATTCTCGAAACACAGAGGTGAGTGACTTTTGGTGCGCCTTTAATATAAACAATTTACGGCAATTTGACGCCTCCAAACAAGCACTCATGTTTAAAGTAGGACAATGCTAAACTATTCAGTTTACTAATAAAGTCACTTATTCGACATTTCTAATAAGTATAAGAAATATAATGAAATTACTATAAAATCGAATCAATTCTAAAAATACAAATACAATTTTAAATAAATATTGTAAAATACAATTTTAATAATAAAACTAGACCGTTTTATTGCAAATTTTTCGGGGCCATTGGTATTTGTTTTACTAGATGATAGTGAAGAAGGCTGAAAGGGCTGGTCATGACTTAACTTTCACTTAAACTGAAACTCTGGCCAATATTTATGGACTGCAAATAAGAAGCTAAATAAAAATCCATTTTTTTAAAATTTAAAGCTCAGAAATAATTACTCTGCTCAACACAAAATCAGATTAGCAATATTTTGAAACAAATTTAAATGTAATAAAATAAAACAGTTTTTGAAATATAATTTTTATATATTCTTGATGGGTATATAAAAAAAGTTACAATGGTAACAACAAGAAGGAGCAAAAACATGCCAGGCTTTAGATTGTTCGTTACCTTAAATGTTCAGTCAGTCTAATCGCCGTATGCTTCAGTAACATGGCATGGTATAATGGTGTCTTCTGTAAATGTATAAATACAAAAAGCTAAAGAAATTAAGAGGCAATAAATAATTTGGTGCATTTTGATTACAAGGAAGGTGTGAAGCCAAATATTATAACGCACCTTCTTAAAAGTTGTGGCTTAATCAAATTTTTTTTAATTATTAATTTAAAAGTTTTTAATATCCTTTATAAAACCATCAGCCAAGGTAAACCAAACGCTTTAGATAAATGTAGAACATAAAGAGTTTAACAAAAAGGTACTTCTTAATTATAAAATGCAAAAAAGGAAACTGAAGACTTCTCTTTAAGACTGTAATGTGGGATGCTGCAAATAAGCTACTCAATTTATCAATATCAGTTTTCGTGTGAGTGCGGTTTGGTGAACAGCAATATTTTGGCATTCATTTAGCTTGTGAGCGATCTGGTGGTTGCTGGTGCAAGTAAATAATTATCTAAATGCTTTTTAAGAATACCGATAGATATTGCGCAATTTAAATTCTTAAAAGCTTTTGGAATACTTTAGTAATTCTCGGCATTATCTTCGCGATTTTTCATTTCTCAGCCAAATAATTGTAATGGCATTCTCCACAAATAAATTTAAAATATTTTTTTTGGATAATAAAAGTTTCAATTAATATTGCTTATAACATGACACCGACCAGTATGTCCCTTAGCACGTTGCTGCATACTGCATATTATATTTTTATATTTTTATATTTTTATATTTTATAATTATATTTTTCATAAGTAAAAATGAAAAAAAGGAAATTTATAAATATTTCCATTTAAATACCCGTTTCATCTTAATAGTTTTAATGTTGTTATTTGTATACACAGATATTTGTGATATAAGAAATATGTTTCCTTTTTCTGTGTATTCCCAGTATCATTATTCAATTAAGAAAATTGATAAGCAAAATCCGTTTAACATGTT
The DNA here is from genome assembly GCA_963402855.1 of Ormia ochracea. Classification (NCBI taxonomy): domain Eukaryota; kingdom Metazoa; phylum Arthropoda; class Insecta; order Diptera; family Tachinidae; genus Ormia; species Ormia ochracea. The sequence goes on along the minus strand of OY727107.1, from coordinate 21,968,379 downwards.
TTAACAAAACAACAATAAAAATGAAATTTTGTTGCACAGTAAGTGTTATCGTAGATAGATTTGGAAGGTAAACTCAAAAAAGATAAAATTGAAGATGACATAAAGCATATAAACACAATCAATTATTTTTTGCCCCTGGACATTTTATTTTAATTAAAGATTTCCGAAAGGATTTGCAAAATAAAAAACCACAATAAAGCATGTATGCTATTCATTTTATAACAAAATTTCACATCAACAATAAAATATGTTTTTTGTTAACATTTTCACTTGAAAACGTTCGCTTGTTTACATTTTATTTATAAATTTTTTTGGAAAATTGTGCTTACAGAATTTATCATCAACAAACGAAACTAATTACTGTTTTTCGTATTGTACGTAAGCCTGTCCTTCTCTGGGTGTCAAAGCTACGTGGTGACAAAGACAACACTGCATTTAAGGAATATCTCGATTATTTTTGCCTTCGGATGAAGCGCCTTTAAATGCCAATAAGCAAAATATGCGCATTCGGGGCAAAAGAAATCCAATTGAAGTACACGAGACAGCCTGGTGGTGTCATCGGGCCTTATATTTTCAAAAACGAAGGTGAAAACCACGTTGTCGTTGATGAAGTTGAGCTTAAGTTGATGATAAAGGATTATTTTCTTTCGAAAAATCTATAAAAATTGCCTTTATGGCATTGTATCCATGTAACTTCGATACAGCTCGCTATAGCTATACAAGAAATCTATTGCATGGAAAATTCAACAATTCATTAATTTTATGTTTTGATCTAACGCCATAAGATTACTTTATATGGGCTGACATGAAGTCCTTGGCTTATGCGAAGCATCCACATACAATTGACGGATTGACATTGAACGCTGAACGTGTCGTCACCGAACTATAGACGGCTTTATGCGCAAAAGTACTTCAACATTGGAAACATCATATGCAGTGTGGTAAGCGCAGTCGTCGTAGTCAATTGAATAAATTTGTCTTCAAAATAAAAACTATGAAATCAATTTTCTAAAATAAAAAAAAGTTCTTAAATAGTTTTTGTTCCATTTAAATTTAAAATTGAAACTGCGATATAAGAATTTCACAGGCCTGAAAATTATTTGCACATTTTTATGTCTTGCAGGCATATTTGCAAAAAATATTTTTTTTTTTTTGCTAAAATGTTTATGATTTCACTGTTGCCTTCAATATAAATATTTACTTGGCTGCGTGCTGTCATTTCAAGAAGGGTGCATTTCCTGCAGTCCATCATGCGGTCGTAAATCTGTTTAATGTTTGCCACCCCTGTATGACCTCTTTAGTTTTGTAACATTTAAATTTAAAGTATGTGGGAGAACCCGATATTACAAAATATTAACATACAATAAAATTATTAATATTATATTAATAACAATAAAAATATTTTTTTCTTACTTCAATATAAAAAATTATGCGAGGCGCCCTCAACTGAAACACCCTTTACCTGACCTGTCATTATTTATTTACAAGTTAAAATCAATAAATAACAAATGAAGACTTTACTTTTAAGACATGCCATTAAGTGTGTACATCGCCGTTTTCTACAAACCGAAGGGTAAAGAAACCACGTATTACGTCATGTAGTACACGTTCCTTTGTCATGGACAAGCATTCATTCCGTCATCTTAAAGGTTGTTTTTATTCACTTGTTGCATATGGACAATATTGCAAGATGAACTTCAAATAAAGTGCACTCCATGCTTAAGCTCTGTCGCAAATGTGCTGCTGCATTCCATACTTGTCATATATTTCTTAAGCTTTTTGATATCCTACAATAATTGATGTTTTTCATTACGCAGGAGCCACAGTTTATTTATTTATTCTGGCCATGTGTGCTGGAGGTTGATAACGAAAGGTCGAACACTCACAAGTTTCTTATTTGTGCATATTGCAATTTAATATGCAAACAGGATTTAGAGAAAATATAATCGGAATAAATGGCAATTGCACAATTTTCATGAATTTAGAAACATTCGTAAATATTTGCAACACTTGCTACAACATGAATGCTCTCATCGTCGTTGGAGGTCAAAACGGCCACTTCCGAGCACCCAAACTTTAAAAATAGAAACATTCATTTTACAAATGCGAAACTGAACACACAATTATACATTTAAATATACAAGTATACCCTCTCCAGTGCAACCTTTGCCGCAATGCATCATGATGAAAGTAAAGACAATTTATAAAATGCTACTAAGCAGCCTAACAACGCCCAATGTTAAGCCCTTTAGAGCGTTTAGAACTTAAAACCCACTTTTACATCGACTCTGCAACGCAATTATTTTGAACTGAAAACGCATTTTTACTGCATTTAAGCACAATTAATTTGCTTATTTATTGATGAAAGTTGTGTGTGTGTATTATTTGGCACATCCTGGCATAGCATTTCCTCCCGGATGGCCTTTTTACTTTAATACACAAAATAATGGCAATCATTTCCTTTTTAATTTCTGCCTTTTTTCTAATTTTCTGTTTAAAAATAGTGCTCCACTTATTTATATTTTCGTATTTTTATTTCAGTATCTTCAAATTATCTTCAGCATCGAGTACAATTTACAGAAATAATAGTTGTAATGAAAACGTTCATTATTTTTGTAGGATTTTGTTAAAAAAAAGAAACTTTTTGTTTACGTTCTCCTTTCAAGTTACTTTTTAAAACACTGGGCAACAAAAAAATACAATTTTTTAGGCTTTTATTTTAATAATTGCCATCGACTCATACATTCATAGAAGGGAAAGCCTACAAAAGTGAAGCAGATTACGTATTTTTCTTATAAATTACAGATATTTCAAGGATCGCAAATACAATCACATATCCTTTTCATAGCATTTCCGGACGCCATTTTTATTTCATTGGAAAATAATTTTGCTGTAATTGATTCTTCTTGAACAGATTTTAAACAAATAAAAAAACAAATTTTATCAAATTTTTTTTATTAATATTTATTGAAATTAAATTTATTAGGTGAAAGTATTGAATTTAAAGAAATTATTAAATTTCAATAATTTTATTAATTTAAACAAAATTTATCACTTTTAACTTTCTTTCTTTCTTTCTTGCTTTCTTTGAGAGAAATTAAATTATATAGCAGAATATTAATGAGGCAGTAAAGCTAATTTAGCGATTTTTAATACTGCCGATAACAGTGGATTTCCGCTGCATGACACACAAACATGTTTTACGTTGTTGTTACAGGAAATGTTGTGGATTAGTTAACCAAATTTTTTCTCCCTTAAAGAAATTAAATAAAGTAGCAGATTATTAAAGAAACAGTAAAGCTAATAAAGCGACTTTTAATAGTGGCGTTAACTGTGGATTTTCGCTGTTTTTTTAAAATTTCATACTTGCGGATTAATTAATTAAATTTTTCGCCCATGACATGGCCCCAAGCACTTTTAATTATATCCCTTCCTCTGCCTTTTTTATTTCTCATGAACTTATCAGTATTCATTATTACATTGCAAATTAATTTGAAGATTTTAGTGCGATTTAAATAGCTAAACATTTTTAATGGCAATTCTTGACGTCTAAAACCAGAACTCCATGTTGCATTGTGTAAAGAATGGCAACAACTGAATGAAAAATAAAACGTCAATTCCTTTAGACTGTCGCTTCCGTTTTATTCAGTTGCCTTTTCATTTCGCTCTTCCATAATATTTACATTTCCGCAGTAACCAAATACGTTCTATAATGATTGCAATATCGATGCTGATGATGACCATGTTGTTAATGTTTACGGGCTTGCTATCATCTTTTTGTGTCTTGCGCTTAATGATTCTTTTGGCAGTTTGTTAATGCTTTTAATGGCCGCTATCATAAGAAATTGTCAACAATTGCTGAATTTGTATTGTACTAAGTAACAGAGGAATAAAAATCGCGAAAAATTCTTATCGATAATATAAACATTTTTTTAATAATTTTTCGTTTTCAATTTAAGTAATTGCCCGTATTAGTTCGGCGGCCATCTATTTAAAATAAATTGCCTTTTAAGCGTTTTTTTTAATTTTCCTTGTTTTTTATACTTTTATACTGCGTCTGTCCGCTTAAATATTGCGCGTATCCTTTCAAAGTGCCATTAGAGTATCGAAGTTATTGCCTTCTCTCTAAAATTTTGCGATATGGAGCAGTATTACTTTGTTAAAAGTATTTCACTTAACGACATTTAAAATTATTTCGCCTCAAATATTTTCTCAAATGTCGGAAAAAAGTGTCGCTATTGGTTTTTCTTCTTAAGGGTAAGAAAGAGCCTACAACTTTGAAAAGAATTGCAAATTATTTTTATGCTTTTTTATACTTACTTGTTTCGCTTTTCGCACACTTATTCAGGTGACTATGTGAACAAAGACCCGACCGATCCTAAGTAAGGTGGTTCCAACATAAAGGGACCACTTTAACCACGTTAAACATGTGCCGCCATGAGAACGAGACGCAGTTGAACTATAAATGAGTCGATATAAATTGCATTCGACACCAAGCAAGTCAAAAATCCTTTGCTGGCCAAGAGTCGGTGACGCCCAAGAGAGAAATGTCCAAATAAAGAGTTACTGAAGAGCTGACGGAAGTACACAGAAAATGTCATGGTCGACAAAAGTGGAGTGTCAGAGAAGGGAAATTTGCAAAATACGCCTGACTAAGAGACTTCTTACAAGCCGGATTGCTGTTGCAGCAGCTTCAAAAATTTGAGAAAAAATTTTGCAGATAACATAAACAATAAACAGGTCAATTAACCAAGCTCAATACATTGAAAACTAATTAAAACTACTCTTTTGGAATATACCATTTAAGAACACATGGGGGTTACTCTCGTTTGCGATGCGAAAGCATTTGCGATGCGTTAGTGAGATGCGTTAACAAACTAATTGGCACTCTATAACATTAACGCAAGTCTTTGCGCATATCATATTTAAAAAGTGGCAATACAGAAATCATAAAATTAAAAATGGTAATGCAGTGCTTTATGAAATGCCAGAATGCATATAAGAAAGCATGCAAGAACTTTTGTCAGCACTTGACATTAATGATATTTGACATTAATGATATGACATTTATTTTTTAGAAATAAAAAATAATTTGTTTTTGAGATCATAAAATCGTGTTAAAATTTTTAATGGTTAAGTAAATATTTCTTTATAAAAATATAGAAATTAATTTATTTGTGCACTTCGTAGGCATAACAAAACTTAAACTTAAAAAAAAAATACTCTCAATACGATAAAAATATACATATATATTTTTAATATACTGATTGTTAAAAGTAAGCAAGTTCATTATTAACTTAGAATCTATGTTTTGTATAAAATAAATAAATAAAAGCAACGTATCACTTATAGGATTTGCATGTTTTCCTTCAGTTGCGTTAAGTAAATAGAATACGCAAGATATTTGTTTAATATGATAGTTTTGACAAGCACTTCGCAAGCCAAAGTACGGTGATGCCAGACTTGGGTAGAAGAGATGCGTTAACACATGCGCAAACGCAAACAAGAGTAGCAAATGTTTTGTTTTGCGAACATTTTCTAACGCATCGCAAACGAGAGTGACCGCCCATGTATATAGCTATTTATCATCATTGATGTTATACGTTTGCTGGGAAATATTAAGTGATCAGCGACTATGAATTTCTCATTTAAACATTTCAATAACAATTAACAAAAAATATTATAGCACTTGAAAGACATTCATGAGAATTTCTTCTTCGTAGGTAGGAATCATAAGCCAAATGTGCAAATTCAGCTGCCGGAATTACTAGTTGGACTGACAATGTACTCAACAAGGAAAGGCCAATTACGACGTATCCTCTATTAGTACTGAAATTCGACCCAAAAACACAGCAAGTTCAACCACTTGATGTGAGTAAACATTGGCTAAATAAAAATGTACTCTTATTGTACTAAATGTACTGTTATTAAACTGACCATTCCAAGACTTGAATATATAATGACTTGAAATAATAGAAGTTGCCATTGTTCAGTTGTTCGGGTCAATTAACGAAAAGATAAATTGGTGATATCAAAAGTGAAGATTTAATAGCTACAAATAAATTGACTCAGAGTATAAAATAAATTTAATAAAATATTTGTAAAATTTTTTTAAATAAGAAACCATTATTTGTTTTAAACCTCTTAAATAGCTGCCACAGAAGCGAGCAAAATTCCTTGTATTATGATGCGGCGCGCATTAGAAAATTATTTTGCAAAGTGAAAGGATTTTCTGTTGTATCGCCATGAGTATAGAAGGATATCAAGTACTATGAAGTATTCAGCTGTATTCATTGTTTACTGTGCCTCTGGCAGCCACTAAACTGAGACATGTTTAATTTACGTGCAAAACAAATTTCTGTCATTGTCTATTTGTAGCAAATATTTTGATTATTTTCTATTGCTACGCAAATGTGATTTGCCGCAAAGATATTAAACCGAACAACAACAGAGGCAGATTTTAGTCTTACGGTCTAACACTGTAACGCAATGGGTTTGTGTCTGTTTTTCTTTTTTTTGTTTTATTTTATGTTTCCTGTTGAGACATTCGCGGTTTTGCAAACTTCCGCTGAATGCCTAGGCTGCGTAAAAATTGTTCCAATCCAATAACGCTGTAATAAAATAAATTCTAATGAGCAATTTATAAAGTGTAGGCATGTAAAGTAAATGAACTATTATTATTGTCTTGTATCTGTTTTCTATCTGGCGGAATTCTTTTGATTACTAACATGCTTCGCGCTGGCTCAGCTAAGCAAATAATAAATTATTGTGCTTTTACATTCAGTTTAAACACAGAGAGAAATTAAATTTAGTTTCTTCTTTGTTAGGACGCCATTTAAAACTGAAGTGTGAAGCCTGGTTAACCCCTATCGGCCACAACAGTTACGAGCGCATTTGAAGATTTTATCAGATGGGTACTTTTTGAGTATATTTCCAAATTTGACACCCAATTTTTTTGTTACTTAAATAACACAGTAGTGACAAAAATGAATATTTCGCATTGAAATGCATTATTTCGAGGCACCAGATAGTTTTTGTGTCCATTGCGCTGCATACTAAAGCAAACCATCAGAGGATCTTCATTATCGGGGAACTTTTACTCAAAGGCTTCTTGAAATAACAAAATATTTATTTAATTTATTTTATCGCTGATAAATATCTTCTACAATAGGGCTTGGTGTTGTTCAATGAGACAAAATTTTAGAGAAAACTGCATTTTTGTCCTGTGTGCAAAAATTGTACCTAAAAGGGTAAAATTTTATCAAATATTTTCTTATAAGACTTCAAATTTTATTAAATCACATGAAATTGTATAAAATGCAGCACGTAAAATATATTTTGTAATGTAGACAGCAACAAGATAAGAAACCGTACTTTTTTCCACTGTAACCGTTTTTATAAAAAGTACTTTTCTACAGGGATCATTGTCATAAAGTAGTAAAAAGTTAGTAAATTTGTAGATGTTTATAAATAATTTTTTATGAATTTTATTTCTAATGCAACGAAAATGCAAATTTTCTAAATTCAAAACACAGAACCCGAAGATTTTGCTTTAGTCCTTCTGTTAACGTTAACGAAAGTTTAATGGATATGCTGAAGGCAATTGACAAGCATTGATTTATCGTTACTTCAAAAGTTTTAGTTATTAAAAAAAAAGTCACTTGACAAATGATGATTTATCGATGTTGTAAAGGGTTTACTGTTTAAAAACGTCAACTGGGCAAATAATGATATATCGATATTCCATAATTCGAATATAAAAAAGATTACGCTACATTAATTGCAAAAATATTTCAATCGGCAGAACAGGATTTTAAATTTAAGGTGCATTTTAATTTAGTAAAAGAATTGGTAATAGATGGATACAAAAGCGTTTATTTAGCAACCTAATTAGCAACATAAGTTAGCGAGATATTTTTAAACAAATTAAAAATATTTAATGAATTTATAGTGTCGAGATGTCGAAAAGTTCTAGCACATTAAGGATAATGGTTCTCGAGATTACAACCAGATATTATTTATTTTACTTGTCTGTAAAGCTGTTATATCACAGCAGTTAAATCTGCTACATTGAAGCATACAAGAGCAGAACTGCCAGATATAAAATGTGTCCTTTTAAGGCGCGAAAAATATAAAGAGATTTCCTTGGTAGCATGTGAGCACTTGGCTCTTATTTCTATTAGCACCTCAAAATAAAATTTCTTACAAAACTCTCTCTCTCTTTTTCGGTGTCTCTCTCTCTTCTACTGTTAAATTGCCTGGCTAAAGGCCTGTTCGCTGATACTTTTGCAAATAAACTAGTTGTTTCCTAAACACCGGTACTGTAAGTTAAATAAAAAAGCGCTTGATTTTTGGAATTTTATTTTGTTTCATTCTGAAGCCTTAATGGACACAATTCTATATTACGAACTAAAATCCATTATTTAAAGGATAAAACTGTTTTACTTTCTGAAAGAAAATTGTCTTATTCGTGCATCCTGTCAGCACAACTGTAGTTTTAATAGGAGTAGTAGACTTCTTTTATAAATCAATTAATTAAAATATTTATTAAAAAATATTATAGTGGGAGGAGAGTAAAAGTAAAATAAATAAGTGCAATAAATTGTATCAATATAATTTTAATTTACGTTAAACGAATGAAATCCTTTTGAACGCACCGCTTTGCATGACAATTTCCATAACAGGATATTAAAATAATTCGTTATGCCCAAATATTGAAACTTGAAGAGGCGCGTTTAATTTGAAATGTAATTAAAAAAATAAGCCTTTTTGTATTCGACCCAAGAAGTAAATTTCATTGCAAAAGAAAATTGTGAAAAAGGATGTAAGCTGTTGCTTAACAAGGATGTTAATAATATCCTTAAATGTTGTTTGCATGGGCAAAGACTTCATTTATAATGCTCATTGGCAATATATTGCTATCGAAATGAAATTTAAGAGGGTTAAGAATTCAATTGCCTTTAAATAAGGACATCGAAATAAAGGCATCCTTTTACAGTGTTTTCTAAATAAAATTGTGCAAATTACAAGCGTATATATTTCGAGTGGAAATTAATGAACGTTTTTTAAAAAAACTTGAACGGAGTACTTAAATATTTGAACAAAGTAAAAGAAGAATTTATATGAACTCAAATATAGAATAGAATATTTTGCTCATGTTTCAAAAATTTGATTGTAAAAGTATGAAAATTTAAAAAAATATAAAATCTGAAAATCCGCAAATCTGCAGAAGTTCCTTGAGAGGTGACGTCGAGTCAAAGTAACCAAATTTTTATTTTTTTTAAAAGAAAATTTCTTTATTTTTTCTATGCAATATCTCCCTGCACCATTGAGGCCTATTGATGGGATAATATAAATATTATTTTGCTTTTCAGCAAAATATTCTTTGTGGAGCCCTGAGCTTAAATAACTGTTTCTTTTTTTTGAAATATTAACAACCTGAGAGGTAAAGAATATATATATAAGAGTATGTTTAAATGATTGGTAGTACCAGATGTGTATATTTTTAAATGTACCATAATGGGCGTGAAACACCAGAGTTACATTTCGGCCAACAAAATTTCTCAATACATAGAGGAATGTTAATGAAATCCATGAAACTTTAAAGAATTTTCAGGTGTATTCCACTATTTGTATTTACAGCTCCTCTGAAGTAAAAATTTTCTCTTTCATTGGCAGAATTACAAAAAAAAAAAAAGTTTTAATACTGAAAATAATTAAAAGACAAATTCTTATAAACTTGTTTGCACATAAGAGAAATTTAATTTCCCAAATAATTAAATTCCCTTTTCGTGTAAAGGACATAAAGCACACCTGTAGCAGAGCTTGTGTGAGCAATTTGTTCCATGCATTTAAAATTTATCTGCTGTGAAATTCCATAACTGATTACAGTTATGAAAGGAGGGCAAAAGTGAAGTGGAAATTTGTCGAACATTGCTGATCAGATACCTGGCATCCTTTATGGTTGTATTATTTCGACACGTATTATTCCCCTCACCTTTATGGTTGTATTATTTCGACACGTATTATTCCGCTCATCAATGCCATTTCCACTACATAGTACATTTCATCAGATACATTAAATTTTATTTCATGCAAAAAATTGTTTTATCGAAAAACGTTTATGTTCCATTACGATTAAACAGGAAGTATTCCAGATATACAACATATTTAAAACTTTATAACTCCAAGAAATATTTTTGGTGCAAAAGAATTCTTAACTGAAACGTTGGATTTTTATCATGGCAAAATAGAAATAAGCGATACGTTACGTTTTCGCAATTACATATTACAAAACAAATAAAAAGGGATTCTCAAAAACGATCCACTAAAATGGTACAATTCACTCAAATTTAACAAGTTTTATCTCAAGAAGGATTCATTTGTTGTGTTAGTTGAGTACATTCAAGCAGCCAAATAATAAATTATTTTTGTGGAAAAAAAGTTGCCACTACGCTGGCTTATAATTTACACTTTATTTAAAATAATAATGAATTTTAAGAATAAAACATTTACACCTTCACTCATTTATTGGATCTACAAATGTTTGTTGGTTAAAAAACCAAAAAGTAACTGATTTTATCTGTAGAGTACTTCAAATTTCTCAAAAGATCACGTGTACAGCAATGCGTTGGCAATTCTAAAAATCAATTCGAAATTCGAAATTTCACACAAAATATGGCTGGAATAATGTTTTAAATTCGTCAACTGTGAAAAAAGTAAATGAAAAATTTGGAGAAATTGAATCCATTGGGATAGCATGATAGTATTACTTACAACCGAATAATCTCAACTCAATTTAACACCATAAGATTTCTTTTTATTGAATTAATTCAAATCACAGAATTATCAACAAGCCAGCAACCAGACGTGCATTAAAGGTGAGGATTTAGCACTTAACCAACGAAATTAAGGCAGATTAATGCGAAATGCGCATGGAAAATTTTCACAAACAACTGTGTAAGTGGATCTAAAGCTGTCACTTACAGTACTTAATAATTACACACAAAAATTCCAATAACAAAGCAAAGAACTGTGTCAACTTTACAATTATAATATCATAATTTACTAGAATGATTTCAATAGAAACCAATTTAAATTTAATCATAATACATTTAAAATACAGTAATACCTCGATTAAAGTAATTATTTTTAAGCAAATTTAAATTAATATTGAACAACATGCAAAGGAGCCTTGCTAATCATGCCAAATAAGAAAGAGAAAACTATAGAGAAGCGAGGTGGAGAAGAAGGAGGTTTATGGGGTAGTTTCCCTGTATTTCTATTATCAATGGTGACATTAACATTAATTTTATTTTTTCTTGTCGGAATTAGTGATTATTACAAGGACAAATAGCAATTAACGCATGAGATATTAAAATGTATGGGGAAACTTCACGTAAACTCCCTCTAGTGACCCATTAAATAGATTTAATGGATTTACTCAACGGAGTTGGTTTATACCTCCCATAACGCACGGCGATGTATTCTTTTATAATTTTGTGAACTCAGTGTGTTGAAGTGGTCGGTAATTTTTTAAGACCAGCGGCGTGGCTCATAATTTGCTCAAATTATGAGAAATATTTTATGAAAAGGATTTTCCCTTTAGAATTCCACTCTAATTATTGTGGTTGGTGGACACATTGAAAATACTAATTATTACACAATGATTGTGCTATTCGATGGCTACTTAAAACCTTGACAACATCTTGTGGGCAGGACACTGGTAATTAAATTACTTGCTTTACCTGCTTTAATAATTTTCCAGCACAAATTGTAATTATTTTAATTGAACTGTAAGTGATAACATCTAGGGGGAAAAGCGGCAGAGAAAATGATATTGTAATTTGCATTAGTGAAAATAATGGAAAATATATTGTATAACACATTTTACCAACTAATTAAATCCTTTTAAAAATATAAAAATGGCATAACGCTTAAAAACATTTTAACCGCCAACAACTAATAAAAGGAAAAAATAGTTTTACTAAATAGTAGTATATATAATTTTCACAACAAGATAAATTACAGAGGCCTCCAATATGAAATTAATTATTAAATATGAAATAATATGTGCGAATCTATTAGCATGTTATAATTTTTCAGCAGGATATTGTTAATGAAATAAAATTGAATGAAAATATAATTCAACAAATTTGAAAAATTCATGTGGCAAATATTCAATTGAACATTTCAAAGTAAATGGTTGAAATCTTTTCAAAAGGATTTGTTTCACATTTAAATTCTGGATGGATATTTTGCTTAAAATACAGCGTAAGAATAATTAAATAAATGCTATAAATGGGCATTGGAAGGAAAGACAACAATTGCTTGTTATTCGTATCGTTTTTCATTTAAATTTATTAATCGTGGCAATAACAAGCAGGCAGAAAAAAAGTGTTTATAGAATTGGTGTGAAAGACAACAGAAATGAAATAAAAATTCAGTGCGGGGAAAGGAAATGAAATTTTTCCTTATGTTTTATATATGGGAATTATCACACTCTCTATCAGATCCAATGCAACGCATTGCATTCACTACACCAAGCAACAGATATGATCAAGATGTTCAAAGGTTCCTACCAATACAGTCTTACTACACGGTACCCTAAACGCTGTGTAAATTTAAGCGTTTAATACCTCAACCGCAAGTGGAATTTTCACCCAAAAGATTCATTTTTGAAAGCGTTTAAGGCTATGTCTGTTTTACCGTTCAAGGCATATGGAAACCGTGGCACCCCTGGCAAGGTTGGAGTAACCAATGAAGCTTGCTCCTTTTTGCCTCTTAAATACAAATTTCTGAGAGGCCTACCCAAAGTAAGGGAGCCATTTCACTGCCTTAAAAAGTTATGATGAGTCATCGTTCCGCGCCGACTACCATCAACGGTTCGACACCAGTCATTCAAGAGCAATCTCCCAAGCAAACTTTTTGGTGTCAAAAACATTCATTATGTAGACTCCTGCCGAAAACCTCATCAATCTCTGATCATTGAAGTGAGATTAAAGTTCATTCCCGAGGTCAAATTTCATATTAGGGGGTGGTGAAAAAGATCTCAATGTTAGGACAACTAATACGGTATCTACCAAAACGTAACTAGATTAATTACAACAAAAATTAATTAAAACCCCTTTTTGTTAATCACTTTGGTTCCAATCAGTATGTCTCTAGTTACATAACGGATTAAGGCATGGCTACTTTTAACTTTTCACATACGTTAAATACTTTAATTCAGTACTTATACAGAATTAGACAAAAAAAAACCCCCGCTGTATAAGAAAAAGCTTGTGTAACCAAGTAGACATTATTGTTTGCATTTATTTGCATGTATTCAATTCGTTCTTATTATGAGTAGGAAATCTGGTTTATATCAAAGAATGCACTGAAAGGAAGAAAGATTTTAGATCTAGTCTGCTAGGTTTCTATGTAGTGTAAAAGCACTACTCGTACAAGGAAATTTTCGCCTTTGCCCGATACGGCGAAATAAATTAAAAAAATAAACGGGGATTCATGTGATATTTTTGACTCTCTAGCAGTCCTTAACCGTTAACTGACACCATTACCTTTTTTATTACTTCCAGCAACAGATTCTAGTTCGTCAAATATTGCTGAACTTCTTCAGAGAAAACTTTTTAAAAGTTTTTAAGATGAAGTTCAGGAATTAGAAATAAAATAAGGGCAGATGTTAAGACTTCCTCTTGATCTATTCAATAAATAGGCCTGGTTGATTTTATCTAATATGGTCTGCTCTTGGATGGTCCGGCATGAACTGACATCCGTAAGTTATTTATATGAAAACTAAACTTAATTTTAATTCTGCAGTCATTTACAAATAAGCAAAAATTATGGAGTCCTTCTGAAATAATAAAGAGAAACATAAAAATTACTTAAATACTTGAAAAAGAAAGAAAACGTTTTAATCATAAAACACATATGTGAATATCATCTCCAGAATACAAAAAAGGAAGCAGCCATAAAAGGACAAACGCAAGCGAAATATTATTCTTGCACAATTTTTTTTATTCCTTGGCAAATTTAGTAAGAAAAATACAAAAAACCAAAGAATACAAAATAAATAAAAATATTAAAATTACAAGGAGATGATGATGGATGAGTGTAACGTTCATCATGCTGGCGATTGATTATTGTCTCTTTCATTGGATTGTGTGCGAAAGCATGCATTGAAAACTAAAAATAAACCCAAAATATATGCTGCCCGACCGCAATATTCACGTTGAGATCATAAATCCCAATAATAATAAATTATTATTCCCCAGCAATAAAACAAAAGGCACTGGATCAGATCCACGTAAGATGAGCAGAAGGTCACAGTAAATAGATTAACATAAATAATATGAGACGAAGGGATGTAGCAACCTCGCATAAATTAAGCCTCTTGAAAACAAACCTGATGATGAAGTTAAGTTTTGATATACGCCATTTTGTTAATTTTACAGCACTTTAAGCCTATAAGAAGTAAAGTGAAAGAAAAAGAGTTTTACAAGCAAAGCCAGAGGAAATAAAAATGCTTGTAAATATTAAGGACTTGCCTAAAAAAAGAAAGGAAATTGATTTATGAAAAAGGCTCATGTGGTGTTTTCTACCAACTCAAGTTGCTGGTAAATCAAGTATAATATCATTATCCTTTTTGGGCTGGGAAATCAAATAAAAAAGAAATTCTATTTTTTGCCATTATAGATTCCTTAACAAAACTAATCATTAAATAATTTTTTTCCAAATAAGATAGTTTTAAATAACCTGAATTGAATACATGCACCAGCGCCATTGCTGAACGGCGAACGAAAGAAATGGAGACTAATTATATAGGCCTACTAAAGATCGAAATCAAATTTAAATTTATTAATATGCTTTGCAATCGAAATCCTGTTTTCTGCTTAGATTATCACATGACTCACAGCACAAATTTTAGCTTAAGCAAAAAATAAACTGCAGCATTAAATTGCAGTTAGACTTCAGACATATTAAGACACAAACAAAGTGTCAACAACAAGTTATTTTATTTCCCTTCTTTTCCATACAAAAATGTTAACTCTTACCGATGTTGTTCTGATTATGATTGCTGTTGTTGTTGCTGTTGTTCAAAACAAGAAAAGAAATAAATTTCTGGCTGACAAAATACAAGGATGTTTCCCACACAATAAATAATTTTTTTATTAATATTATTTTCAGCGTTGGCAGTTAAGTTTCTTAAAAAATACTTTTCTTGAAACATGTTTTTCTTACCACTCTTAATTATTAATTATGTTTATTCGATAATGCTTTTAAAAATAGTTATAAATTTACAAAAAGGGAAAAAATTGAGAAAAAAATGGCTACATAATTTAAATTATAAAAAATATTACACTGTATGCAAAGAGATTAATAAGGATACCAGCTGATTGTTTCATTCATTTTTTTAGTCTAGAAGGAATCATAGAAGTAATACGTAAGATTTAAAAATGTACGACTAACTAGAATCTTAGTTAGTCTTCTATTTGGGTTCAACTGTCATCATACCTCTACATAAAAGCGTACGTTACTTTCTTTCACTTTCAGGAAGGGTGAAGAGTTATAATCACATCTTTAAATATGAGTAAAAGCGAAGCTTATAAGTTCAGCTTTTACACTCAGTTTATTTAAAAAATGTATAAAAGCAAGAACTATAACTTTCAAAAGATTTTATATATGGGTCTCGTACTGTTATTAATCTCTTACTGAAAAACTATTACCAGCTGTTTCTGTTTATATGAAAAACAACTGATTTACTATTTCACAAAATCACATGATTCGTGTGACATATTTTTGAACAAATCGTACGATTATCAACCTCCTTGAGAAATTTCCATACGAACAGAGTTGTATTTATTTCAAGCATTTGCATTATAATTTTTTTTAACAATGTGGCATCTACATTGTCTTTTAATTGTGATTTTGTTTTCTGTCTGTCTGTGTATCCTTCTTATTCCACTTGCGGAGTAAATAGTACTTAAGTACTGCTTCCAATCAAAAACTCGCCTGTTTAAAATTTTCTCATAACTATTCAGATAAATAATTATCAAAATCGGTTAATAAATAAAAACAAAAAAAATAAATAAAAAAATAATCCATGAATGCCAACAAGTATCAAATACGCTTATGCGTATTTTTAAAAAAATTAATTTTTATAAAACATTTTTATTGGACCAATAGTACAACATTATACAATAAAAGTGAATATATGTATAAGACAGGGTTTAATATCAAATCTTGAACTAATTAAAAAAAAGCAGTACCTTAAACGGACGATTCCCCAAAGCGTTTAAAACTACATCGACGGTTCCTGTCCGCCTATGAGAGATTATATATCTTTCTGTAAATATAAATAGTAATAAATAAAAGATATATAATACAATGTAATACAAAACTTGCTTTGCAGTCAAAGTCGATGTTAAGTTTCAAAAGTATTTAAAATATTAATTAATTTGGAGATTAATTTAATTATTTTAATTTTTTATTTTACAAAATCAAAGTTTACTTATATTGAACTGTACAAAGAAAAGGTATATAAGATGCGCCACAGACTAAGCCTTGAATATATTTATATAAAAACATGAGTGAGACACCATTTCTTATGTTTGATTTCATTTATCAAATATCAGATAAAAATAAAATGTAATAAAATTCAAATAATCAAATATTGTTATTGTTTTATTTTGTTTTCGTTAAAGTTCTCATATGCTTAACCACTGTACGTTTTGTTTTCATTTATTTCTATAGCGACGGTGAACTGCTGGGAATAAAACAGCGGCCCGCGCTGTAACATTTACAACCTGGTGCTGCAACATTGGATACCAAATGGAATACCATTGTAAATGATGGAAAAGCTACAGGGGCGATTAATCTCATCTCAGACAAAATTACAATCACAAATTTATTACAACGCTCTAAAGGTCAATACAAAGAGTGACTAAATCAATTATTTTACTGCGACGATGCTGGAAATAATTTCTGGTGCATGCCGTAGGGGCTTCTATCCATAAAAACAAGGGAGATGAAAAACAAAAAAATATTCACAAAAGGTTATAAATAATAGAAGCGAAGTTTTGGTTTTATATTTATTACATATTCTAAACCAAAGAAAAACTCAAAACGAAAAATGTGGAAAATAACAACATTTTTGCTTTTATAATTCCTTATGTAAATATGTATTTTAATTTCAATACAGTGCAATATGATTATAACGAACTCAATGGATCGGGCCAGAAATATTTTTTAAAAGAAATTTTGCGGTCTGCGTAATTAAAGCACTTTTCACAATGTCACCCCAGTCACCAAATCAAATGACCCCAGAATCAAATACAGTGTATACTATCTTAGGCTATGACAAATTTCTATGATCAGAACATGTTTACATTGGGGGTTACAGGGTTGCAATATGTCGCATACGACTCGTATTTGTATACGGAAAGTGTATAAAAAAAAGGTTTCAGTGTAGGAAAGCTTGCGCGTAATGATACTTGTAGCGACAATCTTATTTCTCTCTCTCGTCATTTCGTTTTACTATGTATGAGCGGTGTTGACGATAAAGCCATTTTTTGTATTATTTGTGCAAATTCTAATAACTTGAAAGTTTTTCTATTTTAAATTTCACAAACTAGGAAATTTTTCGTTAATGGCAGCAGTGCTGGGAACGAACTAACAAAACTGCTTATCGATTTAATTTAAAAGTCTGACTGCTGCGACAAAAAAGGATTTATATGCGGATTTAATGCTATTTAACTGACATTAATGTGGAGACGAAA
Organism: Ormia ochracea; assembly: GCA_963402855.1. Taxonomy (NCBI): domain Eukaryota; kingdom Metazoa; phylum Arthropoda; class Insecta; order Diptera; family Tachinidae; genus Ormia; species Ormia ochracea. Next base: position 21,950,602 of record OY727107.1, on the reverse strand, counting down.
AATGTGGTCATAATGAACACTTATTAAACGTATATTAAATCAAGTGCTTTTGTACATAAAATCATCAACTAACATTGTTGTGAAAACGAAATTACAATTGTCAAAGTATTGAACGTATGCAAAAGATTGAAGTACTTTGGGTTACAAACGTATCGATTGTAAAAATCCTCATATGAATATGATAGTTTAACTATCTTTAGCTAAGAGAGCTTTACCCCTTTCTGATAAAATAGAGAGGCCAAAGTCACTCCAAAAAGAGAGTGTAAACCTCATCGCTGTGATCTCGCGCACAATGTAAATCGTGTCTTATGAGAATAGTATATATATTTTTTTACTACACATGTTTAATATAAAACCAGTTTTTAAAGAATTTTTAAATTTTCAAAGTTGTTCCTTCAAGTAGTACATTCGAGTTTATTATAAGTGGGTTCTACTGCGAGAGCCACTTTTGATTTTTAAAAGCTTTATTAAGCAAACTTCAAAGTACCATTTAACAAAGTTACTGCAAAGTAAAATATCTATTCTGTTCTATGCATCTACGTTTGAAGTTGGGAAAATTTAAAAACACAAACACTCAGAATATCCAAAACATCCAAAACATGAAAATTCTTTACAAAATACTTTACTTTTTCATTCCTGGCCAGCCTTTTTCTTACCTCTTGGGAAATTTTCCTCTGCTTGAAGGGCACAACTTGAATTTTTTTTAAGAATATTAGTTTATGGCTTATTGTTTTAACTCTTGCGAAATATCACTTCTGTGGCTTATTAGCAACATCTTTAAAAATAATTTTGGTTTTCTTTTTTGTGCAGGGATATTGTCGTTGCTGTAAGCAATAAATAAAATATTTTCAAATCTTTGTTGTTGTTGTAATAATAAGATTTTGTATGAAGAGATTTTTTGAAATTTAATGAAACTGAGGAAACAAATAACGATTGCCTTACTATAAATAAAGGGTTTCCCATTAAGATGTGTTGTAACGAGAATTCCATGATTTTCAATACTAATTTCGTTAGAGAAGATGCCATTTACAATAAAAAGAAAAAGTATTTTAAAAGTATAAAAAAGAAATGGCCGCCTCAATGATGTTTCCTGTTAAAGGACTTAAATAAAAAACGTAGTTGTAGACCCATATTTGCTCCTTAACGGACGCATAACGCACTTCATAAGTTTAATACTTGATTTCATGAAAAATCGTAATTAAGCTAAATAAAAGGCATCAAATCACAATATATTAATTGAAAATTTTTATCGCTTCCTCCCTACATCACACGCTCAGTAAAGTGCGCAGAAAAACATCAAGAATCATTTTAATCATTGCATGTGTAAGTCTAACGCAAAAAAAAAATTGTTAAATTAAACTATATTTAAAATTTTTCTATAATATGTTTTTATTAAAATTCTTTAGCAAGGATTTTTAATTTTGCATCCTTTAACAATGATTTTGAAGCAATTCTATGCTGGAATTGCGAAAAAAAAACAATTTCATCAATTATTTGCTTTTTCGAATTAATATGAGTTGCTTGCCATAGCAAGCCACAACTGGCATTAAATGTCAAGTATTCATTATATAAGAAAAAAAATATGTTGTCTGAATCATATTCCAGCAGACGGCAACAACACAAGGCAACTTCTTATAAGTAAGTTTTTATTCCTTCAAGTGAAATAAAATTCAGTCCTGTTGCCTTCTGCTGCTCGAAGAGATAAACTTTATTTGATATTCTTCGTTTGTAAGCAATGTTGCAAAAACTAATTACAAAGATGTAGTATCTTATTTAAACTTAATTAAAAAAATATTATTATTTATTATAAAATTTATAAAAAAAAAAAAACAACTCAAGCCACAGCAATAAAAACTTTTAATGGACCACAACAAAAGTCCTGTATTGTCCACATTTCATTTGTTAACTGATATTTCAAAATGTGCCTGTCTTCTGTTTTTTATTTTTTTTTTTAAAGGCAACAACTTGCCACACTGTGCCGGTTGCTCTTCGTGTGTGATTACAACAACATGTTATAGTATATAATTGAACGCACACTTACACAGTTCGTTTACTTGCGAGTAAGTGCCCCACTATCTTTTTAATGAAGTATGAAGTATGAAAAGCTGTGGGGAACTGATGTCATTCAGTAGGAGTCAGCAGTCTGTTGTTGGCGTTTTTAATTGCAACTTCTGTGTCGTTACATCAACTGTTGTTTGCTTTTAAATACAAACACAATAGATACGAGGGTTGTATCTAATAATTTTATAATGTTATACGAAATGACATTTTTTAATGTCAATACAATAATGTTTTTAACAATATTATTACAATTATTAAAATGCACTATATTGGGAAAAATTATAAGTGGGCAGATGTTTTTTATTCAAAAACACATGGAGAGCGATAGCTGAGAATCTTTGAAAAAACTATATATTTCTTCAAACAATTTTGACAATTTTGTGTAGAAGTTCCATAAATAACATAAAGTATTAACTAACGAAGCCACCGGTGTAAAATACTTGAGAAACGGCTATAGATTTAAAGCACATGTACGTAATTATCTTCAATTATTGTCTTTTCATCTGCAATCGAAGTGGATAAGAAAATCAGTATTTTAGAAATGATTGTATGTAAAGATGATTTTCTCGAAAATTGATCATCCAGTGTTGCCATTTCAGAACGCCATTCTAACCATTGACGAAGTTGGCAATAGTCAAGAGTCTTTTGTTTTTAAGTCAATTACACCTTGCAAGCATGAAATGCAAGTCTTTATGCATAATGTTCACCAACAACGTGCGTGAGAGGTGCGATTTTTGGGAACGGCAGCGAGTTGAGTTGGACGGCTCTCCAAGATGTTATTCGCTGTTGCAAATAATAAAATAAAAAGGTCACAAAAAAACAGTTATATTTCAATGCAGCAGCTGTTTTCAAAAGCAGGACTGGTATACAGCTTAATTACGATCGGATTGAAGTGAAGATAGTGAAGTGAAGTACCATCCAAAACACTTAAGCAAGAATATGTATAGAAAAGACAACAGTAAAAGATTTATAGTTGGCTTACCCTTTAGAAGGTTATTAGACGACCAATCTCTTACACGATTATAATACGCTTAAAGTATCCCGCAACCTTATTTAAAGCTTCACCAGAATTTGCTGAAGAGTACAAAAAATTCATGACTGAATACTAGACTCTACATGATACGAAAATTATTAGTGATTACTCTAAATTAGTACCTAGTAAGGCTTATTTTTTCCAACATCATGGAGTCCCCCGATAGTGTAACACTACTATAAAAAAAGCGTTAAGGCATTGCTAGCAAGGAAATACTTTTGCTACTACTTCGATTTACTACCCCATTAAATTTGGTGGATGTGTAAAAAACACAAAAAAAATTTAAATGTATTTAGTAATTAAACCACTTTTCACCAGAGCAACTTGCAGCTGCGTTGCACAACTCTCATTTTTGTTTGATGCATATGTGTACATGTGTATGTGTGCATTTGAAATGGAAACTTGCAACCTGGAATATATTTATAATTATTGTGCAATGCTCTTTCTTCACTATAATTGTGCACAAAAAAATTGAAAAGACATTAACTTAATTTCGAAAAGACACAATTATCATTTCAAATCTTACACAGGACGAGCCAATATTCTTTACAGCTACGAAACCAATTAATATTTAGTAAATGTTATAACAATAAAATATTTCATAAAACTCATATGATACTATCAGTAGAGTAACTTAATTATTATCTTTCGCACAGTCCACACAATATATTAAGGGTTAATTATGCCTTTTCTAAATTAAGGATAACAAAATTCTCTCTATGCTCCTTTTGCACATCACTTCTATTTACGACATTCAACAGAAACAGAAAACACATGCAATACAGCTCCAGAGACAAATCCATTATTTGATGGAAAATAAAAATTTTATACACTGGAAAACTTTGTTGTGTCCTCTGCCGTTTATAATGCGCTCACATGAGCTTATGTGTGAAATAAACTGTAGCCTTCAGAACCAATTTGAAAGTCAGTTTGTGACGAAATATTCAAATACTGCAAATATACGAATGGTTATGCAGAAAATAATTAAAAAGAAACCATTTCACTGTTAAAAATATTTTTCTCATAATAATATTATTATATAATATTTATTATTGATGTTAATAAAAATTATTTTAATTTTTTTTTAATATTATTGCTTATGGGACCAAAAGGAAAGTTGTTATTGAAAAAGAATTACAATTTATAAGTGAAGAGGACAGGACCAACATACTTGCATCGATATTAATTCGTTGCTTCATTCAATGAACGCAGGTTTTTACAAGGATTCAAGATGTGCACACTTTGTAGGATCACAAGCTCATAACGCAGAAACAATGAACGGAATGAGAAGCACACCATTTTTGTCGTTTTTCGTGTGGGGTATAAAAAAGAAAGTAAAAATTTATCTGAATGTGAGCAGTAAGTAAGGCGTATCCAATGCTGCTTTAAATGAATTTTATGTTGAAGTTACTCTAAGATCAATTCATGCTAGTTTTGAGGCATGTAAATGAAGTCCTGCTGTCGAACTATTTCTCTTACTTGCTGTAGTGCTAGATTTGTCTTCCGTTGCTCTACAATATCAGCCACAGATATCCCAACCCTTCTAGGGCCTGATATAGTTTTATTATATTTATAATAAGAGCTTTACAAATTGTGGAAAACTTTTGACTTGAAATTTCTTTTAAAACTACTCTCCCACTGGAGCACTTATAACACATTTACATGGGCTGCTCCATAAAGACTTCTGTCTGATGGTGCCAGTAAATGTTTGTGCACACATGAATTTATCAAGTAAAAGTTTTACTCAAAATTTATTTAATTTGGAAAGCATTTTATAACAAATATTTTACTTTTGCACGTAATAGAAAAGCAGCTTAAAATCCTTCCAATTTACTTAAAGGATGTGCGCATTCTTAAATGTAGTTCATCTGATTTTTCTTTTTTTATTTTATTTATTAATTTTTTTTTTTTTTTATTATTATTTTTGTTGTAGAGTGAAAAAGCTTTTCTACGTGCCACAAAATGCTTTTTTACTTCACACCATGAGGGTGTTTGGTAAAATTTTTTAAATGTATGACAAGCTCGTGTACATTCATGAAAATAAATTGAATTTAAGGAATAAAAACTTGTCTTTGATGTGGCATTAACCCAAATATTGCTTTCGTTGTCGCTTTGAGCCCAAATTAGTATACGGTAAAGCACATGCTGCTTAATTTTTTTAAAGCCAAGGAACGATTTAGATTATGTCCACCTGAACATGAATAATACATTCAACCAGGTTAGAAATTAAGAAAAAAGTCCTCTTTGTAAGTGCCTGCATGGATTACTTTCAGTGTAACGGTATCGTAGATTCATGTATAACATGAATTTCTTTCGTACTGATAATTTTTGCTTGTCTGATTACAGTTCTTTATCCCTTTTCAAATAAGTCCACTCAACTTGTTGTAGCTTTGAGGCTTTAAAGCTTTTAAGTGTGTCCATTTCTTTTAAGATTTATGTGGCTGCCTGCTCGATTGTTTCTTTTCTAATCTCTTTTATTTCCTCTGAAATGTTTGATGCTCGTATTGCTCATAAAAATCATTTACAGTATTTTTTTGTTTCTATTTTAAAATAAATTCTTCGGTTTCAATGTTGGCTGCTAATTTTTCCTATTATTCGGCGACAGCATAATCACAAACACACTTTTATAGATTTTTCTTTTTTTTTTTTGTGTGAAATAGATAAATTTGCTGTAGGAAGTCGATGAATTTTCCAACATTTTAAGCTGCAAAACTTAACCGACAAATACTGGAAAATAAGTACTTGAACTTCTGCCTGTTCCTGATATGAAAAATATTTCCAAAATAAAATTTATCTTTTCGTAGCAATAGACTTGTGGGTTTTTTCACAAGAGCTAAACCAAATTTAGAAAACTTTCTCTTTTTTCTTTTTTTTTACTACGACGAATTCAGACTGTTTTCATTAAATTATTATCCATTTTATTTGTAATTATTATTAATTATTTAACTTGGAAACTTTAGCGGTGACGGAAATTCTGTTAAGGTCAGAAGCCAAAAGGCAGACGAAAAAAGCGCTTATGGTTTCAACACTTAAAATGTGTATTTATTGCAGCTTATAGGATTTTTTGTAAATTTACCGTTTCTCTTATTACAAAAACATTCGATATGAAAAAAGAACTTTGCTTTATGTTTTACAAGCTGAAAATAAAATTCATTGCATAGAGAACACTCGAACAAAAAATTAGTTTCAAATTAAGTCATTGAAATTCAACAAATTAGTACGTCGGAACTCATCTCCCCTCCAGATTTCGTCTTGTGACGGTATTGGAATCCAATCACCCAAAATAGTTAATCTGCAAATCATAGTTCACTGGTATCTAATTCCTTATAGTTTATCCTAGTCGGTAGAACATTTACATCGGACATCACTGAATACTCATTGCTACCCAGATGTATCGATACTAAAGAGTATAATTCAGGTCGGAATTTTTGTATTAGGACATCCAAACTTACGGATGGCAATGCGGTATCCTCACATACGTGGTCGATACGATGGTCGATCGCGTTGTCACATTAGGCCCTTTGTCTTTCGAAATCTATACTTAGAGCAAAATTATTAAAAGGGGGCGTATGCATTAAAATTAAACCAGGGCACTGTACAAGATAGCTTGCGGTCTTATTGAGTGTCATCTTACTGTGGTGCAGTTGGAAGAAAAGTGGGAAATGGTAAAAAAATGAAAGCCAGAAAGATGCTAACAATGAAGCTGAAAGAGCGAGATCCTTCAGTGTTAAGCCAGTTTAATTAATATACCAGCCACTATTAGGTTACTGCAAGGAGTGCAAGAGTGAAGCGGCAGTACTCGTAGCACGGCCCTGCTTTATCTCCGCTGAGCCCCCAGTGAATACACAGAATGTTTTTCCATGTTTCATTTGAGAAGCACACAATAGGGCGACTTTGCTTCGATGCATGCTTTCGACAAAATCCGCTTGTCACTATTTGCCCACTAACCCAACTAAATCTCAAAACCGAATCGTATTTCGAACTGAAAGCAAATAAATGCTTTCTAATCATCATGAACTCTTATTGGCGCATTTAGCTTTATCAAGCCCTAAGCCCAAATATAAATGACCCATCAATTAATTTATCAAAATTCTTGTGAATAAATTAGCAATGAAATTGATTTTCATCGCACTAATTGTATTTGAAAGCCAATTAAAACACAGATTACACTTCTTGTATAGTTTTTTCTAACGCCTCGTGTTGTTGGTGTTTCAAACGCCCATTTTAATATCCATCAATCATTTTCAATACGTTTCCAACAATCTATTAAGATTTATGGGGCAAATGAACTAGAAGTGTTAAATGAACAAGTTTATAACGCAATTTCGCTTACTCAACAGCTTTTTAGCTCGCCTCAGCTATTCGCTGTTGCATTTCGAAGATGACACCAAAGCAGACATGCCTAATTAATTATAATAATTAATTCCGTAATCTTAAGAATGTAATTAAACTTTCACCAAAAATAAACTAAAAACAAAACATTGAATTACTTTTAAAGCAGTTGAATATGATGCCACACCATTTGCAAAGTCGGCAAAATTATTCAATTAGCATTCATGCAGAGGTGTAAACGACCCTCCCCCTGAAACCACTGAAGGGCAAACCATATTAATTTGTTTATAAAGAAGCGGCTTTTATGTTTAATTCGTCTACATAGTTGTAATTAACTTTAGAGAAGACCAAATAAATTACTTTGTAAATATAATTAGAGCGAAAGGAGTATGACATTTATTTTGGTTTCCATTGGAGAGCATGATAAGGACATTATTTTTGGGATAAGAAAAAGTACAGAACAGATGTGGGTTAGATATTAGTCAAAAAGCTTTTAAAACTAAAGCGGCATGCGTGCGATGTCATAACTTGTCGGCTATTTTGGATTCCTCATTCTTTTTTTTATTTAAAAAAGTAAAAAATAAAAAGAACAGAAATAAATAAAATACGCATGCAGGCAAGTTGCTATTAAAAACCCGATATATCACCAGTTTTGCAAAAATTTTTATAATATTATTATATATATATTATACACTCAAAAAATTAAATTAGTAAAATCAACACATATTCCAAATTTTTGTCCAAAAATTTCCCTTAAAAATTTTAACAAAAAAGAAAATAAATAAAATAAATATACAGTAGATCTCACTATAATGAACACTATAAAAGGACAAATCGTTATATTTTATTTTTTCTTATATCAGCGAAAAAATAATAATAAATTTGTGTGCATCTTTGAATGGAATTAGTTTTTCCAACCAATACAATCATAAATTTTTTTTTTCTGTTTCACTAAAAAGTTCCTTAAATCGCCGATTTATTTAAGCATTTTCTGTTTTTGCTTATTTCAGTGAAAAATTAATAAATTTTTGGGGTTTTTATTCTTAATTCTGATGTTGTGATTCCAAGATGTTCCATCAAAAAAATTCTATAGTAAAGTTAGCACAAAATACAATTTAAGATAAAAACCAACTCGATTCTACTTTATTGCTCTTTTTTATTGCATTTGTAATACAAACATATAAAATCTTTATTTATGAGTATTTAATTTTGGTTTTTTTTATTGACATTTATCCATTGACTATTATCAATCAATTAATCATCATCATATTAATCATATTGAAATCATTATTGCTGAATATTTAGCTCGACCTTGTCAGCCGCTTTTAAGCTTCTACAAGTTAGAAGGAAAAGTTATACAACCTGTTTATTGATGGTTTTTCCAACTTAATTTTCTCTTTAAATGTTTTGTAATTAATTTTTTATAAATTATAAATATTTCATACTCGAAATAAATAATTCCCATTTTGTTTCCATACAAACAAACATTTATCTTATTAATTTTTTACATATAAAATATTCTACAAATACATATAAAATATAATAGAAAATGTTCATTATAACAGAAGGAATTCATGTGCAAAATTCTATTACAAATTTAATTTAAAATTTACAGAAAGGAATTTTATGCATGTTTAAATTAAAATTATATACACTCCAGTTCATTTAAATAACAACAGTGATAATCAATGATGAAAATTGAAATAGTGGGGGAACTAACAACAACCGATTTGTATGTACTTACATTTTATATTAGTTGACCACACTGGCTTAAGAAAATGTGCAAAAGCAGAATAAAAAAGTACCGTTACCGTTTTCAAAAGTGGTTTTGAAATAGTTCATATGAATAACAACAGAAGTTGGATTTTAATATTCTTTAGCAATTTTGTTACACAGAGTGTTCAGTTTTAATTAGTTTGATAAATTGCATCTCATAAGATTATAAATCTTTAAAAATGGGACGAGGAAAGCCATTAAATGGAGAAGAAAGAGGAAAAATTGAAGCCTATTTTAACCAAAAGTTATCATTTAGAAAACTTGGAGAGAAAATCGGAAGAAGTGCTCGTTTTGTCTTCAATTACATCAAAAATAAGAATTCATATGGGAAAAACATGAAAGGAAGGCCAGCAAGTGTCCTATCGGCAACAGGTAAGCGCGCAATTTTAAGAATAGCATCGAACACCCCCGCTTCCATACCAAAAATAAAGGCAAAAGCCGGAATTTCTGCTAGGACTTCGACTGTTCGGCGCTTGATTGTGGGTGCTCCGCATATCCAAAGAATGAAATTAAAAAAAAACCTTTATTAAAGACTATTCACAAAGAAATACGATTGGATTTTGCTAAAGTTCACATGACGTGGAATACCGAATGGCACACGGTTGTCTTTTCTGATGACAAAAAATTTAACCTTGATGGTCCTGATGGGTTTAACTACTATTACCATTGACATGAGAAAAAAGGAACTAACATTAAGTCGTCGACACAGTCGTATTGGTGGAATTATGGTATGGGGCGCCATATCATACTATGGCCAAATTAAACTACAATTTAAAACTACAAAACTGAATGCAGAACAATACAAAAACATTATCGTACAAGCTTTTCCGGAATGCAGTAACATCTTTGGACCTTTGCCTTGGATTTTCCAGCAGGATAACGCTCCGATACACAATGCTAGAGTGGTAAAAGCCTAGATAAGTGAACAAAATGTGAAGCTGATGGACTGGCCACCTTACTCACCCGACTTAAACATAATTGAAAACGTTTGGGGATGGCTTTCACGGAAAGTTTATGAAGGAGGTAAGCAATATGAAGAAATTCCATCGTTGATCCATGCAATCGATACCGCTTGGAACGCTATTTCATTAGATTACATTAAAGCTCTCTACGATTCCATTCCAAGTCGATTATTTGAGATTATAAAGCACCATGGAGGTAGCACTCATTACTAAACCTTAGAGAACACGTCAACACAAATAGTTCTTAACAATAAAAACTAATGTAATGAATAACTTTTATATTTTCCAAACTTTGCCGTTGTTATTCAAATGAACTACTTTTTTTTTTTTTTTTTGTTTTCCGCCATTTTTTTTCTAAATATAATATATAAATTACAGGAACATTAAAAAAAAAATTTTGTCGATTACAATAAACAACTAAATAATATATCTAAAAAAAATTATTGCATCTCTTTTTTTTTGGTTGGTTAATAAAAAATTCGCAGAAACTAATACAGTTTTTGCTGTTGTTATTTAAATGAACTGCAGTGTATGAAAAATGTAAGTGCCATGCAATGATTTGAAACACGCACACACATCGAAGAATCTACATCTGTGTGTGTATGTTGGCAATTGTAGCCAAACATAAACGAATATTATTTGATAACCTTCTTGTGAAATTAAGCGCTCAATATTATTTGTTAATAACAGCGACAAATTTTCACACGGAAATCGGGAGCTCAGAAAACATCCCATGAATTTTAATTACACAATTTATTCACTGCTCATTTCCAGCCTCATCTATTCCATCGTAATTTACATTTTAATTAGTTTATGTAAATAAACAAGTAGATTTAATGTATGCAGTATAATAATAAGTGACAGGGGTTAAAAATTATTGGAAACGGCGGTTAGAAAAATGGCATCTTACACAATAAATTTCTGACCGATTAAAATAAAAGAATATGGAAAATTGAATTGTTAATTTGCTAGTTTGCTCTCGCAAGAGGTTTCCCAACTGCAGAAGCTCAAATGTTTTAAAGCAACAAAAAAATGCATACAGTTTTTTATGTTAATTTTCGTTACACAGAATGCATTACTTTTAAGCTTTTAAGCTTAAAAAATTTTATATTTTAATTATACTGTTTCGTAATAGTTTTTACCGCTCGCTTTCTGTACGAAATGAGTTTCTAACAAATATTGCTTTTATTAGAAATTATTTCTTTGTTTGGTTAATAAGTTTGTCATCTACAAATGAAGAAGATAGTGGGTTCGATTCCTCTTCTTGGTAGTTATAAATACCTGGTGTAAGATCTCATCCTTAATTAATTTTATCATATTTAATTGTCAGAGGTCACATAAACTGATACATGACAACATGCTTCTGTATTTGATCGTTCAAATTGAAACAATTAATAAAATACTGCCAAGTAGAAGCTTAACAGCCAATGAAAACTGTAAAGCACGAAGCATTCTTCTTTATAACCATTCGCCTCCCATAAAGTATTTCAAACGCAATGCTCAGCATGAGTAGGTATCAGCCCCCTCTACTGGTCTCAGAAAAAAATGAAATTCTTAATTTTTGCAATTTCCCTCGGTAAATAAGTTTGAAATATTACGCCTTTGAAATTCTTGTGTTCATGCACTCTTTTTTTGAACAAAGCAGCTACAGCATGAAAAAGTGGCATTGAATACTTCAGTGATGCCACCCTTTAAATTTTCATATTTGAGAAAATATAATTATTTACTTAAAATATACTCGCATCATTAGAAATGTAAAAGGGAAATAGCTGAACTGTTAAGCGTGAGTAAACACAAATATGTCGATACTAATCTTGACGTAAGAACTTACGTAATTACATATTTAAAGAACATTAAATATATTTAAAAATAAAATTTAAATGATAATAAAATTTTAGTAGGAGGGTGTTTTTTATATATAAAAATTTAAAATTATATAATTAATTTTTAATTTATCTACTAAAATTAAAAAAAGTGGACAAGAAGGTAAATTATGATAATAAAATTTATTTATAATTTAAAATTTCTTTTGAGTAGTATTTATTGGTGAATTGGCGATGTTCCATATGTGTAACCAATTTTTAAAAAAAAGTTATGAAATACTCAAATAGAGGTGTGCTACCATGCCCTTGCTGAGAATTTAGGTAACCTTAAGCCGTTTTTTATTCACATTTTCGTTATATAGCGAGTGTTTGACGGCACATGCAATAAATTGGTGGAGATTTATTGACTGTTACGACGTCATCTAAAAATAATAAAATAATAGAATTAACCAAATGACGTTTTTCTATGAAAAATAAATTTCATATCTAAATATTTAAATTGTTTTAACAATCAATAGAAAAAGAAGATGATGCATCGCAATTCTCCGCACCGCATTAGCGATCTTAACTGGTAAAACCGGGCTCCTGTGTATATTATTGTTATTTGCTACTAATTTCATGTTGAAAGCACAGACTTAAAGTGCGATAATATCAATATTGCAAGAATTTCCTAGTTTAGAGGTCAAGAAACACTCGCATTTACATGATTTACACAACGTTCTAGTAAATGCCTTCTCCTCCATCTGATAACTTAACGCAAATAGAAAACTTTCAATTTGAGATTGTATTTCATTCAAGTTTAACCCTTCGGGTTTTCATTTAGAGCCTGTTGGTAAATTTTCTTTGGCCTATTTTTATTTTATGTTTGCTTTTTTTACACATCCAGTTCTTTACGTTTGGTTCTAAGTTTAAAATCTTTAAACATTTAATGGCTTGTTGGTGCAGCGAAATGTTCCATTAGAGCAAAGTAACTGGAAAGTTTCTTAAACGAAATCGAGATTATTAAAAAACTTTCCTTTGCTTCCCTTTTACTTCTTAACTTGCGTAGTTGTTGCTTTTCTTTCCACCTTTTTTTTCTTTTGCCAGGAGAAGAAAGCAAGTGGAAAATGGCACAATTGAGCCAGCATAGAAAAGAAGCAAAATTTTTATAAATTTCATTTCTTAGACTTGTGCATACGAATATATTGAATAAATTAACTTTTCCGCTTTTCCTTTAAGAGCAACAGAAATTGGAAGAGGGAAAAATTTAAATAATATTTAGTTTTAAGGTTGTGCATTTAATTTGAAAGCCTTTTTATTTAAACGAAACAATAAATTTAAATTTATTAAATTCAATAACATTAAAAAATTATAAAAAAAAAAATTTTTAAATTATAAATTTGAATAATAAAAATGCTTTATCACTTAAAATAAAAATCATTTAATGAGACGGCATGCCATTCAGAATGGAGTCGCGTGCAATACTCGAAGTTCCATATGATGAGGTTCATTGCTTGCGAAGAGTGGGGGCAATGAAGAACTAAAGGCTTCTTCACTGGTATTTTCGTACTTCATTGAAGATGTCTATTTATCTTTGGCATAACATTTTAGTAGCCGGTCTCTCAAAAGAAATTTCATAATATGGAAACTATAAAATAAATATAAAAATATTTATTTAGATGGAATGCTTGCTAAATAATTATGCAGAGTATATGGAAATGTATTTCATAGAAATAATATACTCTGAAAACAAGCTCTCACGTTCAACACATTTAGTTAGTCGACAAGTGTAAAATCAGGACTGCATACAAACCAGTAAAGTTGAAATTTTCGCAGAAAATTTTATCCACTTTCTGTCAGGCACATATTGGACGTGAGTGAGATTGCTCCACCAGGTAACTTGTTAAGTTTGGTACAGCCACACGTTCTATGCTAAGCTCAAAGCGTAAATTGCCCTGAACTTCGCCGTCTAAAAATTCACTTTTGGTGAATTAAGTGGCCTCTGAAGTTCATTTTATCTAAATTTATTTCAAAATTTGCTGGAAATGCTTGTGTGTCCTTTGATGCTTGAGTTTCCGAATTTAAATACTGGGAAGTAGTACAAGGAGAAAGCCAGACTATGAATGCCAAGCAGAAGTTTTAATAGCTACACAAATGGAATAGATATTACGAGTATTTTATTGCCCTACATTATCCACTTTTTTCATGCTACGCAGTCAATTCAAATTCTTTTACATACATTCGCGTGAGAAGAGTACTATGACGTTAATGGTACAAAAAGTGGCAATACTGTAGAACTCACTGCATCCTCAACAGTCTCTGAATTAGCATTTCTGTCCAATTCTGGTACGCAAAACCCGAGTTCGTCCCTTCCTTGACACGATTTGTTAACCCGATTTTAAAACACATTTCAGTTACAGAGTGATCAAATTAAAATTTCTATGCGGAATTCTATCTCATTCTTGCCCTGACTTAACGAAAAGGTCTGAAGTTCCCCCTCAGTGTGCATGTACTCACTGAATTTTTTTTTTGGCAAAAACTCTTAAAGAAACACTTCAATTACATGCACTTATTAAACTCATTACTAGCGCAGGATTACAAATGTACGCACATGCGTAACATGTTATACGAATAACTGCTACTTTGTGTGTTGCAGCAACTTATTGTTTAAAAAGTTAAATTATTAAAACTTTGCTCTACTTATGTAAAGAATACGCCAACAGAAAGACATAATAAAGCTCTACTGTGTAATAGTTTCCCTTTTTCCTGGCACGATGTTTCTGCATACTTGTTGTTACAAACTATAAAAAAAAAAAATTAATAGCGTAAAGTTTTCATACTCGACAATTTTTTTCAAAAAATTTATAAAAAAGTAGAATAATGTGGCCAATGCAACAAAAAAAATATTCGGAACAAAACAAGGAAAGCAAGTTTCGGAGAAAGCCATACAAAAAAAACTTTAAATTAGAAACGGTTTTATATTTCTTTAATTTAAATTTATTATATTTTTTTATTTAACAATTAAGTTTCTGAATGGAATCTTTTATTCGAACTGAATTGGATTTTTAGGCAAAAAAACCTTTTAATTATCTGTGCTGAAATCACAGAAAAAAAAAATCTATTGGAAAAAAATACGTGTTAGAGACTTTCTAGTTGAGAGCGATGATATTCTTATTTCGTGTTTTAAAACACCATGAATTTCAGAACCCATTCACACATACTGAAAAAATATATATATATAGATATTCGGAACTGGAAATACTCATACTTAAGGTATCTGTTTCTTCTCAGCAATTAAGGGGCTGCATTTACCAAGGCGTAATTATGAGAGCATGTTATCGATTTTTTAAGCACTTCTGTAATAATATTTATTGCCTCCACTTAGGCGATCAAATACTGTTGCATTGATCGGCTCATCAATGAAAGCTGTTTGTTTTGTTGTCCTCTGACTATTCCTTCGATACTTAAAATTCCAAGAATATCTCAAAATAAATATCAAAGAACTTGAGCAGAATGCCTGATAAATATTTTTCTTTTATGGCTGCCAGAGGTACACATCGAACCCATGACCTCAAACGAGAGCAGACAACGATGCACCTTAAGGAAAACTTTTGCCAGGAGATCATAAAGATTCAGTAGTATAGCAAAATATAAGACTTCGTAAACAATGCAACATTTCCTTAAGTGTCAACAAAAATGTTTAGGCCTGAGACGGAAATGGGGTTCCCTCACTGATTTCACTTGAATGTTAAAGTATAAAAACTAGTAATAGGAAGTCCACAGCTTCAGCTTAAATCCCTTCGTTAAAGCCTTATTTTATAACTTAAAATATCCAACAAATAGATTTAAATTCTTAGTCTCAGCGGAGAGTATCGATGTATGGGCAGCTAATGAGACTTCATTGCACTTCCCCACTCTACTCTCGCTTGCTCATTTGTGAGAATTAAAAATACTGCATGGTGGTCAAAAGTGTGTTTTGGGTGAAATATTTTATGGCCAATTGAAAGAAATAGCGAACGAATAAATAATGAAATAAAATCAAATGGCACGGGCAACGATTTCCCTTACGCCAGCTAAAACTTTCTTTAAAAATATTTATTTCGCTTATGCTTTAGGGAAAACATTTGTTCAATTGTCAACCATAAATAATGTATGTTGTATATCTGTATGTGTAGTTGTGTGCATGTGTTTTTGTCAAAACATGCCACAGAACTCGTACATAATGGAATTAATGTGACTTAATAAACACAAAAGGAATCTTTCAGCAAATAAATGTTTAAAACAAAATCTTGCTGCCATGAGTAGCCAGCAAATGTTTGCTTAACTTTCCTGCAGCATATTTTTACTGATGGAATCCACTGCAAGAACGTCGTATAAATACAAAAAATATACATTTAAAAAAAGGCAAGTAAAGGAAAGTGTAACACAACACCACATGCCGGTAGTTGCAAAATACATTTAAAGAAAAATACACGGACAACAAGAACAATTTGATTTAATAATTTCCCCTTCTCCGAAATAAGCGAGTGAACATGTGGGGGTTACGTGTTACTATTTTTACATTCAATACAACATGTGTCGTTTTCAGCGTCCATTTATCAGGACAACAGTTTTCCAAAATTGGAAGGATGTGCTTGTTGAAAGTAAGTGCTTTTGAAACAGTCACTGAAATCAAATATTAAATCAATGTCGTCAGAGATTTTTACATAGACACGGGTTTCAAAAAGAGAACGGGATATTCAAAATGGAAATTTTGTAATAATATATTTTTTTTCCAGGACCACCAATTAGCGAATGATCCCTACGCATGGTAAAGCATGGATTTTGTTCACCATTTTAATGATTATTCTATTTAGTCAATGATATTAGAGCTACAGAAGAACGTCAAAAGAACTTGTACATGATCAGCTATTTATTATCAGTGTTGTAAAGTGTTTGCTGTTCAATGAATATGCCTATATATAACAGCAACATGACAACAGCAATTAAAACCGATGAGGGCTTTCAAGAACTACTTTTTTTCAAACTGTTAGAGGTATAAATTATACACACGAGCTCGACTAATTATAATTGACGAATTTATTAACGCATTCAACCTTATTTATAAAACGCATTAAAATATTACAAATCTATCAAACTCTTTGTTTCTCAAAGACTCAAAGTTAAAAACTGATTAAGTTCGCTGAATTATTAATAAACCGCTAGTTTTTGTAGAGAATCACATTTTTCGAACGAAAATACCTCAAAGTCCAGAAGTTTTAATGCACGGCTTATTGCATAACCTAAAAGGTCTGACTGTATCATGATTTAATTTTGGAAAATGTTATAAAAGAACTGACATCTTTGACATATATTGGAGACATCTGTCCTTAATCATTTCCCATTTCCAATTGCTAAGTTTCACTCGTTCTAATAAAATATAAATTAATAATTGATGCAATTGTGGTATACCATATCGGTTTTCATTTCTAATTGCCAAACTTTGCTTCTTCGAAAAATGAAAACTTTCAAAACTTACGTTTCTATTTTTATTTGAGAAACAAATTTTTTATTGCACAAACTTGTACACATTTACAGGATCTTTCAATAAGCGGTTTCATTTTGGCATAAAAAAGGAAATTATCGGAATTTTATTTAAATTTTGATCACTTTAATTTTAGATCTGTTCACACAAGACGTACTTCGATAACTTAAATCTCTATAACTGAAGTTCTTGAATCGATAAGGTATCGTTAGCATAGACATGTCTAATGGAGTCCAAAAGAACGATTGTGAAGATTGTGTAAATCGCCTCTACGATGGCACAAGTTAATACCTTCCACTTCCTGCGTCAGTAATTTACTTTTTTGCGTCCTGTCTATTCGCCGTAACCTTTGCAACAGACTTGTTTTCAATAAAATTACTCCGCTGGACCAAAGAATGCACCCCCCACCAGTCACACATTAAGAATTTCGATGATCTTCAACAACAATTTTTAGCTGTTCTGATGACCAAAATGTTATCACGTTCTGCTTCTGAACATAAACTCTGACATGTGAGGTGAAAACGAGCCTCGTCAATCTAGGCGATTTTATGAGCTCAATTTGATGGAATACAAATCCTTAATTAGCGGTGATATAACGGAAGCCTCACGAGTTATTCAGTGTTTATCCCAAGTAGAGAGGATTGTAGTTTGAAGAATTAGTAGTTATCCTTCAAGCTGTGAACTACAACAGCATTCACAAGTTGCACCAACATATCAAATTTTTCAAAAATACTTCAGTTTTTCCAAGTTGACTGGCTATTTCAAATTAAACCTCTTTCTGGAACACCATAATCAACATAAGCATGTACGTGTATGTACGTCTTAATAAACGACTACACGTTGGCAAATGTACAATGATGGGGCTGTGGCGTGTAAAAGTACGTGAGCTGGGATTTATTTTCAGGTACGAATGTGGCAATAGAATAAAAATTAAAAGAAACTTTTACTAAACCAAACTGGTTTCACTCACACTGAGACAAAAATATGATTAATTATTCTGTATTAAATTCTATTGAAGAAAATATGTATATTTATTTGCAAGAATATTTTTAGCAAAAATTCTAGAGTTTTAGATGCTGCAGTAAATTTGAACCACTTCCAATTAAAAAATAAATGAGAACTCAATCGAAATAGATTAATTTTCATTTAAGAAATTGTTTATTCTATTTATTTATTGATATCTATGTAATTTATATACTCGTACAATTTCTTGTTAAATTGTCAAGTTAAATAATCAGTCAACTACAAGATTGTAATCAGCCAACCAGAATAATTAAAATTTAAGTGAAATTTATTTGAAAATATTAATAATCTATTGATTTATTATGAAATAAATTTAATTGATGAATTGTGAAATAATAATTAATTATGATGTTCGATATATCATTAACTGTGATGAAAGTTTTTATATTCACTCAGAAAGAGGAATTGGTAAGTAAACAAATTGAAGTGAAGGAAAATGTTAGCTTTTGTAAACAACGTTGTTCTTTATTTGTCCTCTGTAAAAGCTATCTTGCACTGGAGCATTTTTTGTGAAAAAAGTCTTTTTGGGAACGTTGCAGAAATCAAACAAATTCAGAAAAACTTTTTGATTGCCAAGACATTTTTTTATGCTTTTCTAATTTGTTTACATCTTTTTCTAAAAATAATTATTATTTATTTTAACTGTAATTTTTCTATTTACCAATTGAAAACTTAAAAGAAAAAATTTTTACTATACATTATGCTTTTTTTATTTATTTAAGTTCTTTTTTTATTTCTGGCAGCAAATGTTGAAAGACTTCAAAAAACAAAGCCGCAGGTCTCTCTTTTTATAAAAAGAGGTGGAATTTTTTTCACCAAAAATTTTCGAAATGTCATCTGCTCACAAGCAACTTCAGAAATGGATTAAATCGCACTTTTCATGAGAGGTTGCCGACTGCAAAAGCCCAAAATAAAATACGCATGTTGAATGTGAAAATTATTATTTACTATTCATTTAATCATCAGTTCCTTCGCTTTCATGTACTTATTCCCTCATTAGACATTTTTCAATGTCTCTCTTTAATTAAGTCTTTCAGATTTATTTCTTGTGTACAAATATTTGTATTATATTTCAGTATAAATAATTTGATTATTAGCTTATTAATATTACAAAAACAAATATTTACATATAAATACCTAATTTACTCCAAGCACACTCGACATTATAGTTTTAAGTATACTCTTTATGCATATACATACATACATAAATATTTGTATACTGATATCTGTATTCAGCGGGTTAGTGCTGCAAACAGCATTACCTACAAAATAGAAATTATTAAAAATGGGTGGATCGTAAATGTACTTACGTATATTTAACAGGTTGCAAAAATATGTAGATGTAAACAAATGAGCGAATTTCGGGTGTAATTTCAGTCAAGCGGAAATTCATTCTGTTTATTTAAGGGGAATGGTAAGTTAAGCTAGATAAAAATGTTTTTAAAAAAATGAGTGTCAACATGTAAAAGTGGAATATTCGGTTGTGCCCGCGCTATATACCCTTTTCCAAGAATGCGTTTTATAACTTTTTTTTTGTACACTTTTTTTTGTAACTTGATTTTACAATATATTCGCCATTCCTAAGAAAACATTAAGCACTTCAATAATAAAAATAAATAAATGGTATTCTCATGCCTTCCTACTTACTAATACTTTTAAAACTTAACAGCCAGTTTAACTGGGTGGCAAGTGAGGTGGGTGATAATACACTCGATCCGGGTTTGATACTTGTTAGTATTCATTTTCATACTGGATAGTTTTGAGAGAATTCTGGGCGGATGTATTTTAAAATTTTTAATTTGTAGGAAAATTTAAGCCCAGTTAACATTACAACAAAAATACCAAATACAGGCAGATAGACAGACAGGAAGAGGAAACTTGATCAACTTGAGTTCTTATGTGAACTAATTACTCTCCATACCTAGAGAAGGGTATAATCAATGAAAATAATAGCACAACAGAATAGAATAACTAAATGTTCTATAATTGCTTCCACAATTGTATTAGTATTTAAAGTTTTTTCTAAACTTTTAACACCTACATACCATTGATGCCAACGAAGTTGTTGTAATTAAATATCAATACAACTCATCGTTGTTCAATTGCTGTACACAATAATTAGTTAAACTCGGTTTCTTATCATTTACTCTCAATTTATTTATCATGAGGTAAAAAAACATTTTGAAAATATTTTCCTTTTTCCTTTCTTCTACATTAACTTGGGTCGCTGAACAACAAGATGAATTGCGAATACGAATAATTTTACAATTAATAAAGAATTCTGTTGAAATAAAATGCAGAAAAAAAAATTGCTTTATTGCTCATCAGTAAATTATGTGGGAGGTAAATAAACGAGATTCTTTTAAGAAAATTCTGCCTTTCAATTGAAGATGTTATTTTTTCTTTGCTTTCAATTTATTCCGAAAATCATGCCTATAATTAGAGCAGGATAGAGCAGGATAAAGTAGAAACATATCCTTTTTGGTACACAATAACAGAAACCAACAAAAACTTTATAAAATGAATGACAATAAAAGTGGAATATTTTTATCATAAATTAAACCAGCAACACACACATACATTTCAACACACACACATCCATACATAAAAAGATACACGCACACACTCATATATATTTTGTAAATGTAAAAATTAATACATTTTAGAAAGAACAGAACCTTTTCAAATGTTTATTGTTATTACTAAGACATTTATTGACTATTTGCTAACGATATTGCCCAATATTTACTATCCTGGCTGCCATTCATCAGGCATAATTTGTAAAAAATGTTAAATAGATGGTTGTACAGTGTAAAAGCACGAGCACGAGCTGAATCCTACAACCGAGCGTACGTGAGTATTTTATTTTATTCTTGACGTCAGTATATAATAAAACGGGATTTGGTAATTTGATGATGTTTGGGGCTGCTTTAGAAGAACTAAAGAAGCGCTTTGCTGTCTTGACTTGTATCAGGATGAATAAACAAGCAAACAAAAAAAGTGCAAATTTTATGAATTTTTGCTAGTAAATCCATTTTTATGTTTTTTAATTTCTAAACAGAAATTAATTCAAATAATATTTTCTGATCTTAAGCTAATATTCTATTGTATTTTTAAAAGTACTTATCTCACTCATTAGTCCAGATACTAAATACTAAATAGGGCAACTCTGCTGCAAAATACACAAAACTCTGGCATAAAAATTCACATTCGTACGATTATTAAATTTTTAGTAAAATTACAATATTCATGCGATCAGAGTTGCTTTTACTTCAATCACCAAAAAAATATATATTTTTATGATAAAGTAGTACCTAAAACGCGATTTTTAAAATTTTCGTGTAGATGAATCCTACAAACGTGTAGGATTTTGAAGCATGGACTTAAATCATGGTCCTTGATATCAGTCTGTCTACACTTCCAACAACATCAAGTCATACATTTAAGAATATCATTTTTAACTTACTCTGTAGTTAATCAGGGAGTTCTACTTTTCTCGTGAGCTGTTATCAAGAAATTAAAAACAATTGTAAAAGATAGCAATTAACCATCAATAACACATTTCTGTCCAACAGGCCGTTTTAACACTCCTGTCGGCCGTAAGACAAAAATTCCAAAAAAAAAAAAAACATTTTATTTAAACAACAATTAACAAAATATTCGTTTTACTGAAATACACGGAGACACCAATAACAACAAAGCCAAACTTAAGGCTTATTTAATCTCAAGACATGTCGAGGTTCATCCATTCGCCAGACTGTCTGGCACAAAATTACGTGTAATTACAATTTCATCACTCCGCCGTACTTTATTTATAAAGTGGGTATGTAGTAATGTGTGTGTCCAGACATGTATAGTAAACGAATCGAGCTGAAATACAAAGCTAGAAATGTCGAAAATATTTGTTTATCTGTCTCACCAGCAGTCGGAATTTGTATTTATTTTTTCTTCTTTTGCGATATTATTTAATGGATTAGGAAAATGCACTTTGTGTTTGGGAACACTTTCATGAAATGGCACAGTGGGCCAATACAAACACATGTTTTCCTATCAAGGGAAACGAATTTAAGTAACGGCTGTGGATGATCTACATGCCACCAACTGGCAGCCTAATACCTCCTTCAATCATCGTACATGGTCATAAAAAGTTGCCTCACTTACCAACACATGTTGCTGAAACGTAAATACACTTTAAAAAGGGGAGCAGCTTGCAACAATTACAATTAAACTTTTTATGTTGCAAAATTTCAACAAATAAAAATATTTATAACATGTTCACTACAAACGACACTTTTACCCTTTTGACAGATTTGCAGATCAAAAATTACAGCTTTATCATTTCAATTTTTTCTCTAAGAATATTTTGCATGTGAGTGGATTGATTAGTAGCGGATCACTGTATGTAATTCCTTGTGTAAGATTTCGGCCTTGTTTATGCCCTACAAAAGTGTTAGAAACTCCTTATCTATACAGATGTGATACTGTAAGTTAATTGCTGTCTTTTAGGATTTTTTTATTTCTTGATAACCACCTGTGGGAGGAGTAGAGCTCCCCCTTAGCTATAGTGTAAGTTGTAATGCTTACGTTGAAGTATTACATTGCTTGATGTTATTACCTTTTTATACTTGCTGTTTCCACAGTCAATAATTTTTGCAGATAGATTGCTGTAGTTACAACTTCTTTTTAAATTTTTTTAATTAGCATATCAAGTTTATTTAACAGAAGCAAAACACAAGGTCTTCCAAGATCTAGTCCATTGAAAAATATCGATGGAAATTTATTTCGAGGACTTGCGATAAAAATAGCTGTAATAGCTTTAATATCAGTTAACACTTATCCGGTAAATAAAGAGACGGGTATTTAAAAGAAGTGTCCCAGTAATTCGTTAAGGTGGATTATAAAATCATATATCATAAGTCTACACACTTTTGTGGAATTAAAAAAAATTTTAGATGCGTATGTATTTAATTGTTCTCATATTCTGTCAAATAAATGCTTATAAAATTTAAAGCATAAAGTTTATTCTATCATAAATATAATTAGCTTCAGCACACATGCTAGAAGACATTTGGTTTCTTCTCAAAAAGAAGAATATTTTTATTGCTTTGGCAATAAAAGCAAACAAAAGCCATTTAGTCTGAAGAATTAAGAAAAATATATGAAAATAATTTCACCCAAAATATGATTATGAAATTTCATTTTACATTTAATTTATAATAAATATATTTCCAAGATTATTATCGAAGTTATTTGCCAATGCTATTACTGTAACATATTTGTATGAATATTTATGGCCCTTACTGTATAATGGCTTTGATAAGGGGTTGGCAATTTTTTTGGGCAAAAAATTTTAAATTTCCTTTTTTTTCGAAAAGGAATTTAATTCCATACTTCCATATTTGGCTACATTAATAACGAGAAGAGATAATAGTTTATTAACCGATTGGTTTTATAAACCAACTTCATCTGGAAGTATTATTAATTATTTTTCTAGACAGCAAATAGGAATCACTTCAAATATAGTTAAGAGTTTTATAAAAAGGATTTGATCACTCAGTGGTTTTGGTTTTCATAGGAAGGGCAAACGGAAGATTATAAATATATGAAGTAATCTTTCCTGTAAATTGATACGACAAGAAAGATATAGAAATGCACTTTCAGAAAGTTTTTCTGAACCTAAAATTTTTAAATCATTGACGCATGTACCTGAAGTATCTGAAAGCTTGAAAAAGTATGAATATTTTTTAGTAAGACTAAACAAAAATTAGATTATAGACAAGAAAGCTCTATATAAAACATACTATAAATTTAGGAATTACAATAATCCACAGAAGACAATATTATCTTCTCATCGTCGTGATTTAGTTCGATATCCCGATTACAATCATCTTTCAATATTTGATAAAGAAATAAATTATAGACGGTGATATATGTTACAAATGTTATATATTATAAATGTGCCAACATCTAGAAGAATTAGTTTTAAATTAGTTTTAAATTGTAGTTAAAGTTGCTCAGAGCTGCAGCAATATTATTTATGTTTCTTGTTATTACTACTTGTTAAAAGTTTTTCATTATGAAAAAAATTTTGAATTTCAGATTTAGAAAATTAATAATAAATATTATTAATTTTCTAAAAAAGATATAAAGCTCAATTAAACATTAAATTAATTAATGCTTATCGATTTCTTTGGCTTTTTATTTTATTCGTACTAGAAAACTTACAGCTCTTATAGCGTAAATCCCAGGTATGAGCACATCTAATTCTCTAATGACATTCTTAATATTTTTCATAAATAAAAAAATATCGTTCCTTTGCAATCTCAAGTTTTATTCATACCGAAATTTTATATTTATTTTGTACTTTTCATAATAGTATCTGATGACAAAACGCTCCTCCCTCATATAAAACTATTGCTAATAAAACTGGAACGTATGATAAAATTTTCGTTGTTATAAATAAAATTAATTTGAATTAGAAGAATATCGCCAAGCAACATAAACTACGCTTCAATCTTATTTTTATTAGTTACTTATACGAATTATGGGCTGCCGGGATTGAAGGCAACTTGGTGCGAAGCGAACAAATTCCCACTTTTCTAAATTTTCTGAAAATTGTGAAGATTTTATATTAGTTACATGTTTAATTAGAAATATAAAAAACAATATGAAAAAAGCAAAAAATTTTTTAAATGTAAAAATGTAATTAATTAATTAACAGAATTATTTTCATCGCGGGAAATATTAATATCAGAAATATTACTCAGATTAGCACGAAATAGTTTCTTAAATTGTAAACAAATTTTACAGAATTATTTTTATAGCAAAAATAGTAAAAATTGCAACCGAAATTTAATATCAGAAAAAGTAGCGAAAATAGTTTAAAAGAATTAACAAAATAATAATTAAAAATTAGCAATTTTTTCAATTTATACGGAACTTGTATATCGCCTTGTATTAGGCAATTTGCTTTTAATTGCCTTATAAATAGAGTAAACTGGCGAATCAATCATTCAGAGGGTATATTCAGTGAGCACATTAATTTTGCAATTGGAAAAAAAAATTGTGAAAAATACAAGAGAAATAGCAATTGAAAATGGAGTTCTTTTAATTAATAAAAAGAAATAAAAATATTTCTAACAGCTGATATGCAGTAATTAAATGAAAGCGAAATTTTCAAAGTATCCCGATGTTTACGCACTTCGGCTTGTCTCAGCGGGATTGCTCACCTTGGCGACACTGTCGGTCTTCACCGCAGCGCGCTGACTTTTTCACCTCAGCAGCGACAAGTGGACAGTGTAAGAACGTCCACGAAGTTTGATTTTCGCGAAGGTAAAGCCACCCGAACAGGATAAAAGGGGCAGACATCAATCGTCAGGCACGATTCTTCAATTAATCTTCAAGGATTCTTTACTCATTCAATCCTCAAGAGGCAGACATCTATTATTATTAATCAATTATTTATTTTATTTAAACACAAATGTAAATAATTTAGTAAAAACTTACGGCGTTTTCTTTTCTACGTTAAAAATGTTTCCCTGTGAAAAGGTGCCTTTTTAAAATGCATTGCCCGCCCTGTGAAAGTGCAATTTTTATGTATCGGGAAAAGAACACAAATTAGAAAAAAGTGCAATGCCTTTTTTTAACAGCTGTTACAAATAAACATTTATTTTACAATCTGTGATAGAAAATTACAATAATTTCTTAAAATTTATATAAAAAATTAAATATTAAATATATAAAAATGAATGACGAAAGCCCAATGTGTTCCAATGCAATTCAATATAAGTACTGTGCCCAATTTATTTATTGGCTAATAATACAATCAATAGTGCACTTCTTTTACTCTTAGTTGATTTGTTAGCTTGTGTATCTATAATGGTAAATTTAACTGTGTTATTGTTTGCAGATTGCTCTGAAAGGGATACAAAAAAACTTTTAGACCTCTACAGCACATATCTACCAGACATTGGCCCCTTAAGCAAGTTTAAGAATAAAAAGGATATGTAGCTTCAAATTTCTGTGGAAATACCTGGGAAGTCACCAAGGCAATGCGAGGAGAGGTATAAGACTGTCCTAAAAAGGAAAAAGCTGGCCTTGGAGAACAACTCCAATTCAGGTGCAAAGCGAAAACTGGTGCAATTTGAAGAAGAACTGAGTAAAATTTGTGCAATAGATGACATTCAAATTAGTAGCCATCAAAGAATAAAAAAGGAAAACCTAAACAATATATAAGTAAGGAAAAAACATAAAAGAGGTCTTAGTATAAATGATACACTGCTACATATAGCTGAAAAAAAAGAAGAAGGCAGGGAGAGGCGCCATAGAGAAAAGTTGAAAGAACTTAAAAATGTTAAAAATATTCTTAAAACACTTCTGGAAAAGTTATCATAAAAAGAATGTTAACATGTTTTTTTTACCCTTGATGTGAATCCGAGTACAACTTTACAATACAAACCAAAAAATGTATGAATGATCATTTAAAAGAAATAATGAATTGCTTTAATTTAAAGTGCTATTGAATTTTTTACGTGATAACAGTATTTATTTATTATTATATTGAATTTATCTTTATTTTTTTAATGTTTTTAAAGTTCATAAAAGTTTAACGTGAAAGAATTTTTTTATATTATTGTAATAAAATGTTAAGTTATATTTCTTAAATGGTTTTTGATTTGTGTTCTTCTTATTTTTCCCAATTCTGTCAGCAATACTTCCCTTCTGTCGCTCTCTACGGGGTGGTCATTATTATTATTCATTTTAATATTACAATCTTCTTGTGGAGTGCTTTCATTTTCCTTTATACATATGTTGTGAAGGACACAACATGCAATAACGAATTTCCCATAGTTTTCACATTATGGAAATCCATCCTCATAAGTTGGCGGAAACGACACTTTAATACGCCGAACTCACTTTTCTATTTTTACCCGAGTCGTGCAAAAATCTAAATTATACCTCTTTTCGGATTCTGTTAAATTTCCATAGTCCCTGTATGGCGTCAAGAGATATTCTCTGAGAGGATATGCAGAGTCACCTAACAGATGATATTTAGGAGAGCACCAGACCGGTAATTCTTTCCCAATAAAGGACATTTTTAACACTCGAGAATCGTGAATTTTACTGGGAATACCAGTCAACACATCTAAGAACTTCAAGTGCGAATTACACATTCCTTGCAGTGTTATTGATACACTGTCATGTCTATTTGCATGTGTAGATCTAATTTTGTGCGCTGGTGTTATTATTATATAAATAGTAAATAAATAAATAAACGGAAAATACTGAGAAGAAATTAACAGCATAGTTACGGAGTTTTCATACTTGGTCAGTGAGGGCAAAAGGCGAATCATCGAAAGACAGTAATTTGCCAGCAAGCTTTCAACGAAACTTGCGGGTCCCACACGTCAACATCCATCCAAATTACGAGGTTTCTGGTCCGCCACGGCAGACACCCCATTCGGACTCACGGAAACATTTTTGGTCCTTCGAACCGGATATTTTCAACATAACAAAGGGACGGTACTGTCGTCTTACAGAACCAGACCGTCCCAATCTTCGAGTTTCCGGTCCGCCACGGCACCATCCCAAATCGGACCAGCGGAACCACCCTTTATTGTCACAAAAAAACTTGTAGGCTGAATACGGTGCTCCGCCTGACAACCCCAAAGTATTTCTTGGATTAAAATAGAAACCACATTGATTTTCAGCATCATTTCAAATGCATCTGCCAGTTCAGTCAGATGCAATTCAAGTCATTATTGCTTTGTATGCACCCTCTTCCTTTGAGTTTCCTGACTCGAGTTCAATTGCCGCCTCTTGAAATTCATTTTCCTTCACTTACAATTAATTTGAATTTGATGGTAAGTTGTGTTTAAAAAATCACACTAATTCTCGTTTAATAAATTTCTTTAAGCCTGCATAAAAAGTTTTCAAAACTGAAATTTAAATGTAAAATCAACAAATGTGTTGCAAGAGTATTCTGTATTATTAAATGGGGTCAAGGGTGAGGTAAATAAAATAAAAGAAATGCAATTGTGTGCAAAAACTCATTATCATGCAGTTTTATTTCCACGCACACATGCACAAGGCAAGTGATGTGCATACAATTATTAGCTACTGTAGGTTGTCTTAAAGCACACTCCATAAGGATGGAAGCACACAACTACAAACACTAGAATCAGCTGACACTGGCATTATAATCGTGTATTATACATGAAACAAAAGTATGTTGGTTCAGCTCTTGTAAATGAAAAATCATGTGTGCTGCTCAGTTAAGTTATTACCTGCATTGTCATGTATGTAATGAATAAAATATAAAAGAAACGCATAAATTTACATCATTATAAATATAGGCATTATACAAGGTGCCGCAAAAGTCGTCAGTTGAATTTCTTTAACATCGATTTGTGTTATTCAATAGGAGAGAAAAATAAGTATTTGGCTGGGTGGGTGCCGTCAGAATTATCACACAGGCTGAGTCTTATTGTTGTATACTAATGAATTCAAGAAACAAAAATGTTTACACATGTAGTATGTGTATGGATGTGGTATTTCTAATAATCTCTCACTCTCTCTCTCTCTCTCTCTCCAAGAACTTAAAAAATCTAAATGTACTTGTTGTAAGCTTTCGACCTAATAATAGGTAATTATTACCCTTATTTTAATTTAATTGAAGCCAAAAAGAGGCTTATCATTGTTAATGATATAATTGAAAAACAAATTCCAATTAAAGAAGTATGATGCTCAAGTAAAGCTGCTAACTTTTTCTTTTAATGGTTAAATTCCATTTATACTTCTAATATTATATATATATATATATATATAATATTTATATAGTTTAATAAAACATTACATTTTCATTGTAAAAATAAAAATACGACTATACAGTTCCGATTTATTGCATAGTTCATCACCCTTAGCAGTACTGCCCGCGATATGCTTCCGTATTCCTAATAGAGTAAATCCCTAAGAGCTTTAAAAGCATGATCATTATTCTTGTAGACTTATAATTATAATATATAAAAACATTGCACGGGCCGATTTATGACATATCATACCAATCTTAGTAAAACTTCCCGAGAGAGAACTTCTCTCTCTCTTTAAGAACTTCAAAAGTTTCAGCTCAGTTGTTGTACACTCTTTGCATAAAGAAACCCACAAAAGTGTTTGAAGACTTGTGGCCATAAATACAGAACTTGAACAAATCTCAGAAATACAATTGTAGAACAGTAAATTGGGAAATTAATATCCTCTAAAGGAGAAATTAGGGCTCCCTTAAAGGCCATCCCAAAATTCTATCAGTAAATCTAAAGCAATTCCTGCCTTATTGACGTGTGTTGCCAATCTCTTAACTGTGAAAATATCAAAAGGTTGCAAAAAAATTTTCATCTAACGATGTTTCTGCATCACCTTGTATTATGAGTAATTTAATCGTTTTAATATAAAATTTTATTCAATTGGAATTAATTATACAATTTCACAGCTCTGACTGCATGTGCTCCTCTGTAATTACGAGCACACACAAAAAGAAAAATAATCTTCAACACATCTAAATGCGTACTTTTAACGAAAACAGCAGTGAAAATGCATGTTAGAAATGAACAATTGACGTTGCATGTGTTGAAATCGTACTCCATGTTTAATTAGTTACGTCTTTGAGCCGATTTTCTTTCTAACGGTTGTAACCACAAATGAACTTTTTATGTAAATTAATTTGTTGCAAGAAAATTATATTTTTAATTTATAGAATATTCTATCTGGGATCGCTATGCCAGACGAGTTTTAAGACAAATATTCAACTTGCTATTGCAACACTGCTCGTTAAAGAAATTTTACCAATTTTCGTTTTCAAATTTATGCAGCCAACAGATGGATTTGCAGCAACTAATAGTGAATTTAACGGAATTTAACGTTTTATGTATCAAATTACCACATAAGAAATAAATTTACCACTCAGTCACTTTACCACTCCTAAAGTCAAGGCACCCCCTTGAGCGTATGTTCAATGAAGTATTAAACACATAAACTGCTACAGGCTACCTACTACTAAAAACAACATAGCTATATAGCAAAATGAGGAAAATATTAGCGGAAACGTACAGTGCTGGCAACATGTATGGAATTTCAAAATTGTATTATTTTATTTAACAACATAAAATATCACAAAAATAATTACGTTAATGGATTATTTATGCCGAAACATATTTTATATATATCATATAAAAATTTTTTTATATATTATATATTTAAATACCATATTTTATTTTCGCGAAAGTGAAAGTTTTGAAAGTGGCATCCGTGAAATATTCAATTTCAACTCTTTATGTTCTCCCTGCTTCTTGAAGATAATTATTTCGCTGACTACTATAGTAGCACGCGGTATTTCAGGTCGGTTTCGTAAGCGCAGCCGTATCGTAAACTCTTCTGTACTTCCCAGCACTGAATGACATAAAAATCAATATGCGCATAAAAATTTAAGAAATTCCAAGTTGGATTCCACAATTTATCCCCAGAAGCAATCAGCTGTTTAGTAAAATAAATTAAAATAAATATATTAAAATTGTAAGCAAGAACTTTTTACAAAAACTCTTGGCTTGACCAAATAAAAAGAGAATGTATTAATAAAAGAAGATCAATATTCTATGTGATTTTATTTTGTCGGCTGAAATCGAGTTTTAATTTCAACGGGTGTGTCTGGAAGAGAATAGTGCAAAAAAGCACAAAGTATTCAAAAAATACACATTTCACTTGAAGAGACACAAAATAGGTAATAAATATTTTGCATGATTCTATTTGGTCGGCTGTCATTGTTTTCTGTTGTATCCGAAACGGCACAGTCCAAAAAAGCGAAAAGGAATCATACAAGTAGATGTTCAATTGAGGAGCCACAAAACAGCTGATCCGTAATAACACACAAGGTACTGATTCCATCTTTATTCTTCTACAACTCTCCAAAATGCTTTGGTACAAGAAATACAGCAAAATGTAGCGAATAAATTGGTTTTTGCAAGATATGGTTGATTAAAGAGAAAATAAAAAAATGCTAATTAATTATTAGCATTGTATATTAATAAAACAAAATAATAAATATAAAATATTTATTCCAAGCACATCCAAACATAATTTATTATATTCAAATTGCATTAGTTTTGCTTCTTACATGCCATAAAAATATTCTTCATAAGCTTGCTGAGAATTTAGCGTGAATAATAAATTCTTTAGTAAATTTTAAATCTTAATGTGGAATTGTTTCAAATACATAATAAAATATTCAGTATGAAAAAAATTTCTAAATTATTTGCAGTTAAGTCATTTGCAGAAAAATTAATGTGTGGAAGCAGTACTTTCGTTTAAGCCAAGTGAAGGAGCAAACTTTCAGTTTTCTTTTACATTTTTCATACGAGGCACAGAAGGAGAAAAGTAAAAAAAAAAGTGTAAAAACTTCAAGAGTTTTTCTATTGATGGCAACAAATCTTTTTATTGCATGGCACTGCTCCATATATCAACTTTAGCCTCTCATGGGATTTTACTAAGTACATAATAGTTTAGCCCACATACGACATAAATCATATGCAATTTAAACAAAGAAATGCAAAGTAAAACGTGCGCGTTACAGTGATAAGGTAGGCTTATTATTTCTGTTTAAAAAAACTATTAAATTTTGACAATACGAAATAAAACTGGCAAATGATACATAATACCTCATTATAACATTATGCAATCCTTGCATGGAAACTGCACGTTGGATCCCATCCAATTCCTTTTCTGAACAACTCCACAGTTGAAAAAATTGATTTTAATCTTACTGACACTTTTTCGTCACCTTGAGCAGTGTGTTCTCATTTCATTATTAAAACCCTATTAAGTTTTTTCTTATCCAAGAGTAGAGAACGATGTCGATGTGGATATTTTTGATGAAGATAATAAGGGATATGATGAAGATAAAATGCGAAAATATGAACGGCCCTCTATTAACCGAGTACATTTATTATTCGCTTTTGCGACTATTACGCATATTTTAGTTTTATATCTCTCTTAATCTCTTTTGCGTTTGCATTACTGCTTTCATATAAAATAAATAATCTAATTCTGGTGATTCCCATAGCTTATGGGGTATTTATGTATCTCCGTATACTTTTTCAATTCTTTATTCAATTCCTGAATGAAACTTGATGCTTCAGAAATCGACAAATATATAAAAGAATTACAGGCAAAATATTTTGCATTAATGCCATTGAATTTTTAGCTGAAAAGGAAGGTGTTGGTAGTACCGCACTCAGCGGGTTTCGATTGGGGTTCGGTTTAAGAACCCCAATTTTAGTTCAGTATGTTTTTCGATTTCGAATTCTCGAGGTTGGACTGTATCAGAATAGAGATACAATACAGAACTAGCCAGAGAATTTCCACGAATTTTTCTATTGTGATTCAATATCTCTCGCGTTAATTGTAGATGGAACAATGAGAGAAGGCATAGTCAGTGGTTACTAAACGGTTGACGAATCCCACGCCGTCTACTTCTTTAACAAAAAAAATGCGTGCCGTACGGGAAATATTCGTGAATTATGAAACTAAAGTATTCGTATATCATCTTCCCTTTCAAAAAAAAATTGACACAGGATGCATTATTGTATGAGTAGAAATGCATCCCTTGGAATTAATAATAATATTATTTTAATAATTCGAATTTGTAATTGTTTATATTGCTTGTTTATCAGGAAGGCCGAGTTGAATTAACTAGAAACACTCATTTACTTGAACTATCAGTTGTTAAACTCAGACCAGTTGCTAATTAAAGACATTTAATAAGCTTGTTTAATACATTTCCCAGTACGTTCTACAAATTCCATTTAAAATTCAGATTAATTTCCTGAGTTACTATTTGTATTGTAACGATGAGTAAAAAATATGTAATAAAATTTGTTCTGCCACTTGAAGTGGAAGTTATTACAAAAATAATAATAATGTCACGTAATTTATACTCCGAAATGTATTTAAACGTTTTATAAACGTAGCTTTTAGAATTAATTCCTCTTGTGACGCGAAATACAATGAATCCAAAATTTATTTGGATACATACCGCGTTGTCACGTTAATGCAAAATTAAATTCGCGCTAAAACAAGAATTTAATTCAATGATCAAGTATGTGGAAAGCTTGTATTTTTATTTACATTGAAAACAAAATAAAATATTTTATCAATTTTCATTGCAATAAAACCAATTGCAGCGGGCTTAACATTAACATTTCCAGCGTATAGAACTTCCATAATAACAAAGAAAATTTATTTTAAAAATATTTTTGTATCATTTATCAGACATGTGGTATTAAAACTCTGTTCATAAAAATGGGCAAAATAATTTTTCCATTGTAAGTTCTCGCTTGAATTAAAGCTCTCTATGTAACGAATAGTTTTGTACAACATCTTGGTCTGATATTATATGTTCGTTCTACTGACTATAAAGAAAATAATTCCGCCTTATATCATTCGTTATACCGGAATGCCACTGTACAGATTACAAAAGAAAATAAAATTGCTGAAAAACGAATTTAACTTCATACAATTCGTTATATCGAACGAATTGTATAAATTGTATGTAAAAAAATTATGTTATTTTTTCCTATTTAAATAGAAATCGATTTTTTTAAACAGCTTCCTAAAAAATTATCTCCTCTTTTTTTCTATAGTCACCCTTCCCGGTAACGTTTTCTGTACTACTTCAGGTGGGACCGAGTAATTGAAGTATCCGCAGATGAGAATTAAAAAAGTTGGTTAGATTAATCATCATGTTGACGACTATCAATAAGAAAATATGACAACTGCTCTTCCGGACTCTCAGCCACAACTTAAGGTGTACTAAAAAAAAAATTTTTTGAACCGATACTAATTAATATATAATTATGAAATGAAATTCGCGGAAATTTCCAGAATAGTTGGTTAAATTGAAGTTTTTTAATTAGTCAGACAATCTAAAAATATGCTATTTTTATACCCTTCTCCAAAAAGGATGGAAGGGTATAAATAAGTTTGATATAGGGGATGCAATTTCAATAAATATTGATTTCCGACCATATAAAGTATATATATTCTGGATCGTTATAAGAAGGGGAGTATTTCGTCTGTCCGTCTGTCTGTCTGTCTGTCTGTCTGTCTGTCCTCATTTCCTTCCGGTAATTTTGTTGCGCTCAAAATTGACCTTAAATTTTGTCTAAAATCAAAAATTTTTTTACCTATCTGTTCTAATTTCTTTCAAAAGTACCACTTATAAAAAAAAGCAAAATCGGCCGATAAATAAAAAAAATATAGCCAAAAAATAATTTCATATATTTATATGAAGAAAATGCAAAAAATCCACGCTGAGTAACAAACCAAGAGCATGTGTATTGACAAGCACGTCTACGTTTGCAGCCAAACTTGCTGTTAAAATTTCACTATAAAGTTGGGTACATAAACGACTATTTTTTCTTAATTTTACCCTTTTTGAACGACATATGTGCTATATTTTTTTTTTTTTGAGTATATTTGTAAAGCAACGGAGCCACTGGGGATCCGTGGCGGGATGCTTATGTATATGAATAGAAAATTTTTGTTTTTGTTTTTTGTTTTTGTTGTAGCAAACGCAAATTCATTTGGTGGTGGTTTTGTTTGTGTATACTTTTATGTGTTTGCAATACGATTGTATAGTATTCTGGCACATGAAGTGTTTTTTTGCCATCATAGTTTTCTTAAGCATTTTTGTACATGCATGCACACAGTGTTGCAAAAATTTCTCCAACTATATATAGCTATTGTGTTTCGATTGCCTGCGATATGGAGCCATGAGAGCCTCCGTGGAGCTGTTATCAATGGAGATCTTGAATTTGGTGGGTGGCGTCGCAAAGAATTCCTAGCGCTGCAGAGAGCAGCAGAAAGAGAAAGAAAGGTAATCTTAGAAAGTAGTAATCGGTGAACACCTCCTCACGAAGTAATACTATGACGATATGGGCACGTTTTTAAGTTCTTCTTTATGTTGCTTATTTTTTGAGAGAACATATCCATGGAGAAGGGTATAGAAGATTCGGCACAGTCGAATATAGCACTTTTACTTGTTTTTTGTATACAGTGCGTAACATAAATAATGACAATATTAATTTTAAATTTTAAAATTCACTTGATTAAAATAATGCAACAAGAGGGACTCTCCTGAAAATATATATTTTACTTCTGGAAAACTGTCATTATTTGAAAATTCGTGTAAAAAATTCATTTTCCTCTATTTTCCAGCTTTTTCGCAATGAGTTTGTAATTTTTTTTCTTTTATTTAATAAAACAAGTTAAATGTTTATAATTAGAAAACCTAAAATGTATTGGGCCTCCTTTTTCATCGAATTTACTTTTGCGGGACATTGTACTTCACAATAGGGGCACTAACATAGCTGCAAAATGTCAGCTGGCAAACAATATGTGTATGTGTGCCATGCAAATGATGTAAGAAAAATCCTCCCCTCCAAGCAATTGGAACTTATTTTAATGATATTTAAATAAAAGCAACATAAGAGAATTCTCATTTTCATCGTTAAACGATTTAAAAAAAAAAAATAAAAAAAAAATTTGTTTTCTCTAGTTGGGGCTTTTGCCACATTTTGCTGTATCCAGAAGATTTTGGCTGCATGATTTATGATTTATGGCTGCATGATTTATGTTTTATTCAATTAA
Organism: Ormia ochracea; assembly: GCA_963402855.1. Lineage (NCBI taxonomy): Eukaryota > Metazoa > Arthropoda > Insecta > Diptera > Tachinidae > Ormia > Ormia ochracea. The sequence continues at coordinate 21,914,395 of OY727107.1, read as the reverse complement.
TTTAATGAATGAATTATGCGCGGTTATTCACTACGAAAACATTTAATATTTTTCACATTAAAATTTGCGGCCGCTTGCCGCAAGTAGGGTTTCATACTCGTAATATGAGAGGTAAGCACGTATTCAGCTGCGGAAAATTTCACTTGTGTCCAAATATTAATTTTATAGAACGGAAATTTTACTGTAGAAATTAATTTTCTTGTGCTCTACTGTTTATTTTTATTTATTTATTTTTTTTTATATTATCAATAACACATATCCGTATATTCCCGAGAAGTTATATTATTTGACTTACACTGAATTTGCTGAGCTGGTTTGATGATTTAAAATCTTCAATCTTCAAGAAGAAACATGTGGTATTAAATGTTTACTGCTGATGGCAGGCAAAAACTTTCCAAACATAGTTTTATTATAAATTTCCGACAGTTTAAATTTTGTACTTTTAAAAATAACTCGCATTATGAGTCAACGCAAACTGTTGAAGAAAATGTACGGCAACGAACAAAAAACTATTAAATTTTTTTCTTTGCAAACAGTGCAAACAAACGTACTTGGCAAAATTTGAAAATGTCTTTGCCACGAAAAAAATAAGAACAAGAAAATGTCGCAGTGAATTTCTGGCCCCGTTTGACGCTTGGCTTATGACAACTATTAAAATGAGGTAAGTGCTTATGTAATTACATATTTTACATATTTTTAAAAGACAACATGAAATACAAAATAATAAAATTTCACATTTAAAAGATAAAAATTTTTTAATTTTAAAAAGCCACTCCAAACTATTGGATTTCTAACAAGAAATTGGCCGAAAAATTTTCAGATTGCGAAAGCGATGTCGAAGAAATTTGGGCATAATAGGCACATTTCTTGTCCTCCACTAGAAGACATCTGAGAAAGGAGATGATAGTTTCGTGCTGTCAAATGTTTGTTAAAAATAATTTTGAGCAAAAAGTTCATCTCTTGAAAGAAAGTCACAAGATTTATTTATATATATCTCGAATATTTGTAGAATCAAGGTAAAAACCAGTATCGTCAAATACCGTGTAAAAGTGTCTTTCTCTTGTAATAAAACTCTTTCCAGCCGAACTTCCTAATTTTGACATCTCGAGGCTTAGACATTGTTGTAGCTAAAACTGTCATTTTCGCTGCCAAGCATTCAGTAGCTTTTTTGGGGAAACAACGACCAATTTCTGAATGTATGCTTACAATCAAAATTGTGATATGTGCAATGGTATCAATCATATGATATGCAAGAATATACAACGCATTCCAGAACGTTACTGTTTGAACGATATTTTCGTGGCAATTGTAGGGGAGCTGAACTCACAGTTCCAAATGTACCTCCACACAGCTAATGCTACACTGAACATTCGCTCGATGACATCAAGTATTAAAAGTGCAATACAACCCAAAACTAGCAAGCTCATGACGATAAACACAGATCTTTTTTTAACTCAGTTCCCAGAGAGAAATGGTAATTTTCTTCTTAATATGATGACAAGAAGTCATCAATGAAAAACGCTTTAGTGTTCCAATCCGCATACATCGTTATCAGTGATTTATTTCCCTTGTAAAACGTCTGAAATTCCAAAAACTGCAACTGTGTCCATTGCTATTCATACTTCTTATACTGATTCCAAAATTTAAATTGTTTCAATTTAATTTCATCAATTAAACTTCCGATTGTTCTATTGTGCAGAGTTTGTTTGTTGTTCTGCTTTTAAGGATCCGCTAAGATAATTATTCATCGTCATTAAAAGATTTGTTTTGAAAATTTATTGGCTCTCCTTATCTTTATTAGGCAGTAAAGAGTCCTTCCCCTGAGCACACCATTTAGAAGCAGGAAGCAGTTTGTTGTTAAATTGACACTGCACGTTCTGGTTGTAATGACTGGTGCTGTTTTGTTTACAAGGCATTGTGTTTAAGTCTAAAATGAATGATTTGTTCTGTGGAAGAAGGAATTTTTTTTCTAATCTTAGCTGAAGATTATAGAACTTCTCTTTTTAAGATCACAACTCAGGGTGTACCTTTTGCTCATCCTTCTGCAGGAATTAAAAGGCAGGGCCAGACAGAAGTGGAGACAGCAGCTAAAAAAATTACATGCTGTTAAGTTGTTTTTGAGAAACATTTTATAAATTAATTTTACTTGGTCGATGAAGAAATGTCACAGAAGAAGGGCGGTGGAGTTTATACCAATGTCCCAAAGCTCTCCATTTTTTTTGGAAAAGAGTATGAAATCATACAATGGCTCTTTTTCGCCAGAAAATCAATAGCCGTTTTTACCTCATGTCAGATGAAATTATGCCGTATCGACGATTTGCATAGTACTTATAATAAAAATATTAAAGTAAAATTAGTAAAGTAAAGTAAATAGTAAATTTTATTTATAATTAACATCATGCATTTTTGTTGGGTCACCCTTCAATTTGGTGAATTGTGTTATTCTTTATTTTAATTTATTTCATTTAGTTAAATAATAAAATGCGATTAACTAGTTGCCGGTTCAATATTTTTTTTCACAATGTATAATTTTTTTCGAACACGTACAAATGCAAATGTATGTGTGTGCGTGTACTCTCACACTTCAATAAAATTAAATCTGTCATAAATTTTAATTTGCAATTTTAAATGTAAATTTTTTCATATGTTTCAAATATAATTGTTAACGTTGCATTTTGTTCCCTCCCGAAATCAATTGTGTAAAAACTGTTCGTTTTATAGTTTACTATGGCTGTTCAAGCTACGCATTAAAAATACCAGCACACACTTCCGTACATACACACATTTTTTAAAAAGCATGCAGCTTCAATTTCAGTCTACCAAGAGCAATAAAATTACCCGGTTCAGACAACAGCTTAAATTGCGTCCATTTATTTAGAGCAATTGAGTGTTCAGCCATGAAATGTTCAACATGAATTTCAATCCATTATCATGCACAAATCTTGAGATCAACTTTTTCTACTGCGTTCGACACGAACAAATCGTGAGAACAACTTTTTGTACTATTTTTGATACATATACTAATCATGAGAGCAACTTTTTCTACTTTGTTTGACACAAAAAAATCGTGAGAGCAACACGGAAATCTAACGTAATTCTATCCTATTTAAAAAAGTTGTATCAAAGTAGCGTATTAGCTAGTAGAGTATTAAACCAAAAAATAAAACCAATTTTTTCATCCCGCTACCTGAAGTAAATGCAAGTCTGGCCGCCTGGTAATAATTATTCTTTGGAAACTTTCCTAAAGTTTTGCTAATCGTACGAGATGTTATATAGTCAAATCTTTAGAACACACTGTCATACATTCCTTTTCAGCAGGCATTTTGACAAATTTTTGACAAATCGTGGGGCAGACTAGTATAGTGAATATTCCACTAAAAAAACTTCAGAGGGCCCCATCAGGTAATTGATGTAATTGATGAGAGAATTTAAAATTTGTATTCAACTGCGAGACAGTTTCCGCTTCAGTTCAAAAAATTGTTAAACTGGATAATTTATTAATGTGTCTGAACGGGCTATTAAAGTAAAATCATCGTATGCATCACATTAAATATAGCCATTTCTATTTAAATGCACTGTTTATTGTCGAAAATGTCATTTATTTCTGCATACATTTCTTTTATTACCTCAAATAGAAGTGAAAAGCATTCATTTGTATACTCTCACTTTTTTCAGTTAATTCGCATTCAAATGGTGCAGAAAACTGAATATAGTTTGATAGAATTTACAATAAAAATATTTATTAAAATAAGAGACAATTATACGTTAAAATGTTAAAATTTTAAAATGTGTAATATTTGCATGACATGTATATCGCGTAATATTTTCATTAAGCTAAAAAAGGATAATTAATTTATGTTTGTATATTTTTGCATGTCTGATACTACATGAATAGATTTCAGCAACGGGAAAAGTGGGAGAAATTGGTGAGACTCTGGGGATGTTTATGCCGGCATCAGGGAGAAGTACCTTTAGTACGCCAAAATTGTAGGTGATAGGAAGGACCTCTGAGGAAGTTCATATCTCATACTGGCCATTAAGCTAGAGAACAAGTTCGTTTTGAAGGAGAATGTAGTGAGGTAAAGTAGCCAATTCATTCTCTACGTCCTGTGAATTTTTCTTATGTGTCTTAATTTCTCATGAGTTATTTATTATTGGAGTGCTTAATTGACAAAAGATTAGTCACTGGTTACCAGCAAACAACTAACTTCGAATATAATTCACTGCCTATTAGCACATGTACTCGTTTTTTCTAAGCTGGCTTGCGGCAGTGCCTCATTGGCAAAGCAAAAAAAAGAATAAAAATTACTACCAAAAAAACCAATTTGCTACACTTGCAAAAATTACGTTTGGTTTCATCGGTCAGGATGGCTGTAATTAATATTCGAACTTCAGAGCTTATCAGAATGATTACGTGTTTATCAACATCTAATAAAAGAAATATATCCACACTGCTCTACATGGCTCATCCTTCTCTTTACAATTAAATGAAGTCCGTCTGAAATCAAAATCAATCTTATAAATTCTTATTTATATTAATATCTCTTGATTCTGGTGAGAGTGTTTAAAGGACGATGGCACACGCTTCGATGACTTAAGGCCATGATTCACTATAATACGCAGGGTACGATTCATTTATAAGATAGTTTGATGTGATGCCATTCTATTTGGAATAAATAAAAGTGGTTTGATACTTGTTGACTTGTTGACTCATTTATTATTGCATTTTTACCTTCTAAATATATAAAATACTTTGTTGGCTATATATTTTATTTATGCAAACGAAGAGACTTCAATCTATTTCTCCTCATATATGGATCCAGAATATATATATTTCATAGATTCGCAAACTAATATTGTAGAAATTATCAAACATATATCAAACTTATGTACGAGTATAAAGTACATCACTTTTGATAGAGAAGAGTTTAAAAAAAGAATTATATTGTATGTGATCGAGTCTTAAAAAAAATGATAAAAACCGATTCTTTTATTCAGGTGCTTGAAGTAAATGCAACTGTGAATGTATGAAAATTATGATTTTAGAAAAATTTTCATAGTTTTGGCAAAAAATTATGTTTTCATAGTTTTCTTTCATCTTCCAAAACCCGTCTTCAGTAGGAGTATTTCCCATCAGCTGAGTTAAGAAAATTAATAAAATTAACATTTATGTTGGCACTTGGGGAACACTTGTTAAAGATTCAATATATTTGTGCTTGGCTTAAAGGCACACCCAACCGGATACATCTAGACTCGTATGGAAATGCCAATAAAACAATTATTGAAACAATTTCTATTGTCATTGTTTATTTCCCCTTTAAATCTGGTAAACTTTGATTTTTAAAAGTTTCTAATTGAACGAACTTTGTCAGCTGTTTAGTATTAAATACAAACATAAAATTTATATCCTTTTCAGGATTACTTAAACATTAAATAACGCAACTGTTAGAGAGCTGGTATTTTTTTCAAAGTTTTTCATTTAATGAAAAGCTTTTGTAAATTTTTTTTCCTGATACATATTTTTTTTATAAAACTCTCTGCCATACAAATTTGATATGTTTTATAGCTTCATAGACAAAATAATAAAAAATGTAAAAAAAAACTTTTCAACATTCAATTGAGTACTAACTTCTTATGTAATAGCTTTCCATATATATAATACAATTACGTGACAATTTTGAATACATTTGGCTCCATGTCAACATTTTCAAACTATGACATTGTATGGATGTACGTACGAACACACCGTATACAAGTACGTACAACCATATGGAAACATTTCAAAACATTATTTTATTAAGGCTGCTAGACTGACATGTTTATTAGTGGTCCCACGCCTTGATGAGGAGACCTTTCGCCCAATTTGATTATAAAATTTTCAACATCGTGGCGTTTATTTTCTTTTCTTGTTTTCTTAGAAGAATGAATTTTTAATCCAGATTCATCCATAAAAAAAAAGGAATTTGAGCTCAATAATTTTTAAAAATTTTGAAATCCAGAACTATATTTGAGCGACCCTAATGTGTATATCAGTACACGTACATACATACATGAATTTCACCTACGATGTGAACGTTGTATAATTTACTTAGAATAAAACTCCACACCATTAGAATATAAAAATAACTAACCGATGCTGCTGATACAAATATGTTTCAAACTCAAATCGATAACAAAAATGCTAAAGGCCGTAAACCGATAAAAAGCAACAAACCTGACAGAAATTTATTATCTGTTATCTGTTATGCAATGGAAATAGCAAATTTAATTTGATAAACGAAAAATTCATAGAAGAAAAACTTGGTATGCGCATAGAGAATGATCCTTAAATTTCAAAATCTACAGGGTGTTCCAACACACATTTAATTGGTCATTAAATAAAACAGAACTTCCTCATGGGCTTCAATAACGAATTCCAATTTTGAGGATTCACAATGAAACTTTCTCGAGCACACTTCGCAATGGGACCACATGTCAAGATGATTGTAAAGCAATGGGAATATCTGAATTATAGGAGGAAGTCTGTGACATGAACCGAATCTCTAATGCGCTTGTTTCTCTAGAAGAACCGATAATACTGCCCATAGTATGAAGCAGTTAAAAAGATAATGCACTGACTTATGCAAACAAAACGACAATTTCCATGAAAACTGTGATCATAAATTTAAAACAATATATATTTATCTAAAACATAAAAAAAATAATCAATTGAAATAATCAAATAAAAGATAGGAGGAAATTGAAGTTAATTCTTAACAGGCGCATAAAGTTTTACAAAATAAATAAGATTACAACACTTTCATTTTATGATTTTTAAAAAAAATTGTATTAGATAAATTTAAATAAGAAATGAACGGTGTTAAAACTTTACATACGTACGTAAACGTACGTAAAAAATTTGTTGCACATCGGAAAATGATGAAAAGAAAATTTTAAAATATCATTAAACAATCACTTCTTTAGCAAAAACAAAATAGATCCAATTTTATTTTTGTCACATAAGTTGACTTAATTTAAGTTCTTCCTTTTTCTTTTTGTATGTTTGAATTTCTCTACAGTGATTTTACCGGAAGTGCGAAGTCATCATTGTCAGTGTTGCCACTAAAATTGCTGCTCTGACAAGCTTATGTCTGCTGCATTTTACTCTCAGCAACTGCTTCGACTGTTGCTGCCACAATTACATTATATATTAGGAACTCCAACTGTAAGTTCTAAAATTTAACATATTCTTTGATTCATCTATTTCGACATTGTTCAGTATTTGTGAATTTGAAAGCGCAGCTATATATCGGTACCAAAAACTTTTCCTTGTGCACAGCAGAAAATTTTCTTGCCTGTTTTTAAGCTTTTGCATGAACTTTGCCATTATATTCTTTTATTTTAAAAAACATAATTTTTTACTAACTGCTGAGGCCAAATCAGCTGATAAACAGTAAAAAAATTTAATACATGAAAAGGATTTTAAATTATGTATTTTATTTTATTTCACAATTTATAGTGTTATGTAGTTGGTCTTTTTTAAGTAAAGTATGCACGCTAGAGTTTGATGTTAAAACGTGCTTTATAATATTTTGCATTTAAGATAACGATATGTATAGCAGTATTTACAAAAAATTTTCTCTTTAAATAGACCAGCCATAAACATCTAGATGAATGCTAATTTGTTTAGCAATTTTTGGAGAAAGAATTTCATTGAATTTCTTTTCATATTAATGCATGTTTGCACGAGCTACATAAATCTGGTTTATAAAATTCATTTTCCAACAAAATATCACTCAGTTGAAAAAATGCATCATAAAAACTGCGCATGCATTATGCAAATTAATCTTTGGTTGACATTGCATTACAAAATCTCAGTTCAATGTCAGTTGCAGTGCAGCGAAATGTGATAAATTTAAATTGAGTCTGCTATTGTAATAAGCTGTTTGCAAAACTTTGTAAAAGTATCGAAATAAAATATAATTTTATTAGGTAGAAGTTTAATAATTTCAATTTGTTCAATCAAAAATACAATGGCGAATGAGAGAGAGGGTAGAAAGTGAGAAGTACTAGATATTCTTAATATAATTTTGTATAAGAAAAGCATGGCATGGAGGAAGAGCTCTTTGGAAATATCAATCTCATTAAAGCCTTTTCTATTTAAATTAGTGTTCATAAATTAATAATCAATTTTTCTTCTTTGTAGACCAATTTCTCTATTGCGATACACTGACTTTTTAAATTTAAGTTTAGTGCTTTAAAGCAGATGCCAATTCTTCACTGCATTTTGCATAATTAATAATATATTTTTTTAATAACATGTGCATACTCGTTAAGCTTACATATTTTATACTCATTCCATGATATGGAAATGTACATTAGAGTGGCCATAGGATTATATAGGAAAATTAAAAAGTTGTAAATCCAAAAGTTTTCCCAATAAAATAAAATAAACAGTTGTAATGGTAAGCTCATCTAAGAAACTACGACCAGATAATAAGTGAACTGAAAGGCGGAAAGTTCCCTAATATGAAGGAAGTTCTTCAATTATGTTTTTTGTAAAACCCGTTGCAAAGACTCCCTCTGAAGGCAAGCATAAAAAATACAATATATTCTACTCTTGTAAATATTACATTTCAACATAGATTCCTGAAGTATTTGTCTTGCATTGGGACGGTAAAATGCTTCCAGTTATACATATAAGGCAAGACAAGGACAAAGTTGATCGATTGGGTCTCGTTATAACCGCAGAGAACGAAGAAAGACTCCTTGACATTGCGAAACTCAGAAGAAGTTACTCTCTTTATCAATACTTTTAAGAGTGGCGTATGGGATGAAACAGTGCAAAAAAACTTCACAGCAGCCGAAATAGAGACGCACAAGAACATTTGTCTTGAGGCATTGAAATCTCATTATGTGCAGTTGCTGCAACTTTCACTCATTTTTCTTGGTAAAGAAGTACCAAATTTTACGCAGATACTTTTGCCTGACGCAATAATTCAAGCAAAGTTCATGCTCAAAGCTATATATACATATATATATATATATATATATAAATATATAAATGAAAGATTAAACCAGATACTGGTTAATAAAATAAGATGCACGCTAAATGAAAATAAAAAGAAAATAGCATGCACAAATATTGCAAAGAGGCGTCTAGAGAAGTACAACGAAACAGAACATACAGTCACAGGATTTGCCCCAAAAAAAAACCTACTAGAAGGAGAAAACATAAATATTTTACCTCACGAATGAAATCCACAAATCACGGATGAAGACTTAAACGAGATAGAAAATTGGCTCTAGAGAACACGAAAACTTCCCACAAAAATAATAAACCACGATTTGATCTACATAGAACGGAAGTCAAATTAAACAAGGGAGATTTAGTTTACGTGGAAAATGGAAATCGCATGAACAGGAAAAAGCAGGACGAACTAAGACTTGGACGATATGAAATATTAAATAAAATTTCCAATTCAATATATGAGGTTAACACCGATCATAAAAAAGCACAATCAAATTTTTTTCACATAAACAAGCTTATTCCAGTGGAAAACGATAAACATCGAACAATTACGTATAATAATATAAGTAATTGTCCTTCTCAAGGGGGAGAGATGTAAAGAAAATGTACCTGTGTCATAACTTGTGCCACTATTTCCTTTAATATAACTATATTCTGTCAAATATGTGTTGTCAAAAAACACACTTATACGGAGTAGAGCAATTAAAGTAGAAAAAGGGTTATACGGGATAGAAGCATTAAATGCTGTTTCTAATTCATTTTTAGGTATGGTTATAATAAATAAATGTATTGTTAAATATGCTAAATAAAACCAATTCATTTTTAGAAAAGCAATTTTGTTTTTATTCTTTAGAAGTAATTCTTTTCTACAGATATATGATTTTTTGTTTTGCAAACAATTCAAGATGATATCCTCCGAACTGAAAGGCATTCGAAACATTTGCATTTTCAAGATGCATTAATGTTGTATCTGTACCGCACTAATATTTACAATTCATTAAAGATGCTACTTAATATTTAGATCTAAATGTTTCCAATGCCTTATTGTCAAAAATCAAAAACCATTTATGGTATTTATCACAAGGGGCGGTTGCTCTTGGATTTTTAGATGAAATAATATCTATTGAAGTGAATAGGTAAATGGTTGTAGCTCTTGGCAATCATGATGACGAAAATGATGAAGTTTTTCCGAAAATATAAAACTTAATGCTGGAACAAGTGAAATCGTTTGAAAATAAGGATGTAAGATTTTTCTTCACTCCTCGAACCAAACGTTTTTCAATTGGGTCCACTTTTTGGAACTTTGGTTTTTTTGGTATCGAAGAAATTTAGTTGGAGGCAAACAGTCATATTTTTTTTATTATTTTAATATAAACAGGAACAAAACTAGTAATGAATGGATAATATAATCAAATATAAGCCTCAACCTGGAGGTACTCGGAATTAAAACCTCATATTTTTCAGTGCGAAAAAATGAACTATTCCAAAAAAATTTCCACTATGGCCACTCTAATGTACATTCGTAACATATTTTAAATTTTATACCCTTGATGTATTTACAAAGAAAAAACATACAAGTTATTAATGAAAAATCGATTAAATGGCGGATTAAAATCCGTACTACATGAAAAAAATCTTTATTAATACTAGCCCAGCTATTATAAAAATATAAATCAGAATGTCATCATTAATTAGCTTATTTTATTCCAATGGGTTAATAGATTTTTTTATGAATTTAAATCTGCTTATTATTTTCAATTGAAATACTGAAGTAAATGTATGTCACACGTGAAATCTCTGCTGCTGAGTAAAGCATATAATTATTAAACAATGCCAAACTCAGCGCAATAACTAATCAAGTTCATTCTCGTGCACCAGTCAATCAAATGCACCTCGAAATTTTTTTTTTTTTTTTTGTAATGACAAAATAAAACAACATTATACAATTACGTTTAAAAAACCATACAAAAATTATATTTACAAGATATTATAAACGATCTGTTACATGTTACGGTAGCAATACTGGTTAGTGTCGATATCGAAACAAGATTTTTATAATATGCAAAAATATTTAAACAGATAATCGTAGCTCTCACTGTTTCTGGAAAGTGCACTATTGTTAATAATTTGAAGCTGGCATTGTAAAAAATTTATTAAAAAATTTAAATTTTTGTTATAAAAATTAAAAGAACTTTAGATTTAATGTACTGAATGTGGGGAATGTCTTCTGTAAGTAATTTTGGCTCCCCAAGCTGTTTTAACAGTTAACGATTTGTTTTCTGTTAAGGATATAACGATTATAAGTGTCAATATAGAAAGAACCTTTTCAATGTACTAAAATACTGTAAGTATTTATTTTGTGGTTTACTTTAAATCAGTAAAATAATATAATAATTATTATGTTTAATAATTATTTTATGTTTCTACGACTTTTAAGTATTTAAGTATTATTTCAATTATTGTTCTGTTTATGTGCGCAGCATTCATATTTAAAATTGCGCGATTTGTCAAATAAGGTATTTTTGCAAGGATCTAGGGATTCTTTTGTGTGAATTTATAAAAAATGTCATAAGATAAAGAATTTGATGCGATCAAAACTTTGATTCTTGCAAATACTTGTAGTTTAGCCACAATGTAGGATATGGATGATAGTGAAGGCGAAATAAAACCAGCTTTAAACACCTTCTGTTTTCCGCCACAATTTTTAATTTTGTAATGATTTTTTAATTTAAAATTTTATATACCTCTTTCTCATATCTTTCGTGAAAAATCAAGGGAGGAAAAAAAACTTCCGTGATGTAAATCAGGTCCAATATTCTCAACCAAGAACCAGATAGCTAGAAATTAAAATATGCCCTTATAAAATTGCACATACCTAATATTTTATTTGATAAACGGAATTTCATTACTTTAAATAAAATCATTTAGTAAAAAATGTTTTTAGCAGTAAATATTTGAAATTATTGACAGATTTTAATTGTTTAAATAATTATAAATCTGCAAAACAATATCAATTATTTAATTAAGTGAGCAATAAAATGTGTTCGCAATTAATCGAAAAGGTAATTGTTTTTATTAGTTGCTAATTGAGAACGTACCATTTTTATATAAATTTTATATCCTCAACATCAACAAATAATTGGGAACACACTGCTTAAAGCAGTTTTTATAAATAATAAGCGACATGACCGTTTAGAACAATTGCGAAAGCGTTAGCAAATTATGCGTTCAGATGGGTGTGCTTATGTGAATGTATTAACTTGTGGACACCAAGAGAGGGTTTTTCAGCTTTGTCATTAATGTAAACTCCGTTCCCCTTCATATATAACACCCGAATCATTTGTCGAGCACCACGATGTTTAATGACCTTGCACGCACTGATACTTCCCAACTGACCAGAACTATCAATTAACCAGCGGCTGATTACAATTGGTCTGAGTAAAGCATGGTAAGTAAATTTGTAAACAGTTTTAGAAATCATTCGGTACGCCCGCCCCTTTACAAAATTTGGGCAAGCGAAAATTAAGGAAAGTCTTGAATTTATCGCTATTTTTCCAGTAAGGAGTTGTAGCAAGTTTAGTGTTAGTTAAATTGGATGCATGCGATATCTGAATTTTTTAAAGGCTATCTAATCGTATACCAGAGTCCTGGGAGGGAAATGACCGCTGCAGTTTTGCTTTATATTAAATATAAATCTCTATATACGACTAGATCAATAGCGGAATAAGTTGCCTTCATGACCATATAAGTTAGATCACAGAGCAAGAAAAAGTGAGAAATCCTATGGAAATTTATTAAAATTTATATAGAATAAAATATCGCATGCGAAATTAAAATAAATTAAAAATCGCATGCGATATTTTTTTTAAACCTATTTAGCTTGAGTAGTTATCTTCACATACATCAAAAGTGGAGTGTTAATCGATAGAACAATGTTACTGCGTACCAAATTTTGCTTTCATTATGGGAAGCTCCTAATTTTTGGCCCACCCTCTATCTGCTAATTTACTTACAATAGAATAAATATTCCATGTAAAAAATATTGATGTAAAAACAAATTATTACGCACAAAAAAATGCCACTCGCAATTAAAAACATGCTTGTCATGCTATGTCAGTTTCAATCTTCCGTTCTGCTCCAGGCATTTAATTACAACTCCCGCAAAGAAAGCGAATGAAATTAAAACTTCATATTTCCATAACTGTTACTAACAGTTCATTGCATGTGTATTGCAAGCGAAAGTTCTTGCGTACATAAAAGATATTTTATAATTTTGTAAATTTCTCATTATTTCTTGAAAAAATATGAAGTAAAGCAATGAATCTACTACCTGCAGTAAGGAAAGATTAAATGCGCTATAAAAGTATGAAGACAAACACTTAAAAATATAGAGTTGTGAGATCTGCTTGCAGCGTGTTGCTCACTTTTAGATTCTCTTCAATTAGAAAAACATGTTAACTTTCTAGCATTACGTTTACAGCAACATGCGTTTCTACTAGTACGATCAAATACATGTTTGTTGATTTATGAAGGGCGGTCCAACCATAATTGTGCTCCAATTTCACCTCAGTGGAAGAATAAAAAAGTAAAAATTATGTATTTGTGGAAATTAGAATCTACGAGTGATTGTTGAAAAAGTGATCAATCTGTGTTATCTGACCCCACATTTACCCACCATTTAATGTTTTTTATTCTCAAAAAGGCACACACTAAAATATGTTAATTCATTGTGGAACATGAATTCTTCTGTAGTAAAGGGTCCTTACGGGCGGATGTTGAATGTGAACCATGCCTAAATGTTAAGTTTTTCTCTGTCTTTCATTTAACATTTCTCAGTTTCAGACTAACTTAATTTAAACCATGGAATCGAGCAACGCATTAAAGTTGTTCAGGTTTATTACGAAAATGGAGATTCATATCAAAATGCATGTGAAAGAAAATCGTGTCCAAGGACGCACTTTCCCCATCAGTGAATTCGCAAATAAGAATGGTTGCCATATTTGGGCGAATAATAATCCAAGAGTGATTGTGGAAAAGCGAATTGTCGAAAAACGCTATTACTGTGAATGGTTTCCGCTATCGCGATATAATAACAAATTTTTTATCGTACGAATTGGAAGATATGAAGTACGGTGTGTGTTTCAAGAGGACGATGCCGCTTGCCAGATCGCTAACGAAACAATGTCTCTTTTCCGCTAAAGAATCAATGGCCGTATTATCTCACGTGATCATAGATTTGACACGTCCAGAAGACAGCTACTATTCAAGATAATTCGGCACACTAACCTCAATTATGCCTCAGCTTCATCGAAAATTTAGATCTTCGGAGATCGAGCAAGCAATTTCACCGATATTTTGTTCCCTACATAATTATACCATACCATGATATAAAGTAATGACAATAATTTTGCTAAATAATTTGCAATATAACAAGATATTATTAAGCCTTTAATAGATAAAGTTCATGTAGTATTAGTAGCATTCTTTAAAATTCCACTACTCTAGAGATATACTGCTTTGGAATATTTGTTAAGGTGTCTGGAATCCTTGAAAAGTCTTCTTTCCGGTCCAGTAGCTCATATTTCAACACAATTTAATTTTTTCAACAAATTTTTTTTCTCAAAGTAACACGAAAATATTACGTTTCGCATTCCTTATAATTCGATTACTCAAAAGTTGAAATCTTTGAGAACTCTTCTCCTGAACCTACTTTTTCTCCTGAACTTCATTTCCGCTTTATTTTTAATTCTACAAAAATTCCTCTTCCCATCAAACAATTTACTTTAAGATTTTTTAAAATTAAATAATAAATTTTTTTATGAAATATAATTTCTGTTAACTTAAAGGAAAATGTTTGAAATTCACGGTCCCCCAGCGAGTTATACACCACCAGGCGGAGATGTCTTCGTGCATATAATAGAAATATAAAAGATACGATGGTATTTGTGCTGCAATTTTAATTTTACCTTTGTCAGCAATATTATGGTATCAGTCATCGTTTTTGTCATCTTTGAAAATTATTACAAGTAATTTCGGAATAATATTTATAATGTTGAAAAGTCATAACAGACTCACAGATAGGAATATCTGCTCACACACATAGTAATTGTGTCTGGTGTGTTTGCCGTCCTCTTTTAAGTTTTGTTGTAGCATGTGATAATGTGTCAAGTATTCATGCACAGAGAAAACACCGGAAGTGTTTTTCATAAATCATATTTTCGAGCACAATGCACAAGCAGTGGCATTTACACAGAATATTTATCACTGTGAAATTGCATATCAACTGAAACTTCAAGAATTCTCAGGTATCATATTGTTCATTTCTAATTAATTTATTGACTTATTCTTTATTTTTAAAATAACGCTGGCGAGAATACCAAGATCGACTTCTACAGCAATTAAAAGAACAGATTTTTTAAAATTTACAGTCAAAAAAAAAGAAAACAAGTAAAAGTGCTATATTCGACTGTGCCGAATCTTCTATACCCTTCTCCATGGATATGTTCTCTCAAAAAATAAGCAACATAAAGAAGAACTTAAAAACGTGCCCATATCGTCATAGTATTACTTCGTGAGGAGGTGTTCACCGATTACTACTTTCTAAGATTACCTTTCTTTCTCTTTCTGCTGCTCTCTGCAGCGCTAGGAATTCTTTGCGACGCCACCCACCAAATTCAAGATCTCCATTGATAACAGCTCCACGGAGGCTCTCATGGCTCCATATCGCAGGCAATCGAAACACAATAGCTATATATAGTTGGAGAAATTTTTGCAACACTGTGTGCATGCATGTACAAAAATGCTTAAGAAAACTATGATGGCAAAAAAACACTTCATGTGCCAGAATACTATACAATCGTATTGCAAACACATAAAAGTATACACAAACAAAACCACCACCAAATGAATTTGCGTTTGCTACAACAAAAACAAAAAACAAAAACAAAAATTTTCTATTCATATACATAAGCATCCCGCCACGGATCCCCAGTGGCTCCGTTGCTTTACAAATATACTCAAAAAAAAAAAAATATAGCACATATGTCGTTCAAAAAGGGTAAAATTAAGAAAAAATAGTCGTTTATGTACCCAACTTTATAGTGAAATTTTAACAGCAAGTTTGGCTGCAAACGTAGACGTGCTTGTCAATACACATGCTCTTGGTTTGTTACTCAGCGTGGATTTTTTGCATTTTCTTCAT
The DNA here is from genome assembly GCA_963402855.1 of Ormia ochracea. Classification (NCBI taxonomy): domain Eukaryota; kingdom Metazoa; phylum Arthropoda; class Insecta; order Diptera; family Tachinidae; genus Ormia; species Ormia ochracea. The sequence goes on along the minus strand of OY727107.1, from coordinate 21,898,184 downwards.
ATAAATATATGAAATTATTTTTTGGCTATATTTTTTTTATTTATCGGCCGATTTTGCTTTTTTTTATAAGTGGTACTTTTGAAAGAAATTAGAACAGATAGGTAAAAAAATTTTTGATTTTAGACAAAATTTAAGGTCAATTTTGAGCGCAACAAAATTACCGGAAGGAAATGAGGACAGACAGACAGACAGACAGACAGACAGACGGACAGACGAAATACTCCCCTTCTTATAACGATCCAGAATATATATACTTTATATGGTCGGAAATCAATATTTATTGAAATTGCATCCCCTATATCAAACTTATTTATACCCTTCCATCCTTTTTGGAGAAGGGTATAAAAATAGAAGAAATATTCAATGAAAAATTCGTAATTCCACAACAATGCAAATGAGTAGCAACGCAAACAAACTGGCTACGTAAGCCAGGTAGCTGCAGTAATTTCAGTAAGCCGCTTTGTACTGCCTGGAGCTGTAAAATAGTGATTAAACACTCATGCACAAGCTTTCGTATGAAAATTATCCGAGAGAGTCTTATTGAAGCAATTTCAAATACTTCTGAATTCTTTGCTCGAGTTTATTTCATGATGAAATACTCCACAGATGCAACAAAATCGTTAGCAGGCCGTGAATTGCCCACAATATTGGCTATTTTTTTATGTTTTATATATGCATGCCAACCATGCTAACCATGCTAACCATGCTAACCGTACTAACCATGCATGGATCACGTACAAACATGGAAATATTTAATACCAGATAAAATATGGACTATTAAAAGATTTCAAAATATTGCAAACGAATTTACGTTTCACATTAAATTAAAAACCTTATTAAGAACACGAAGATTTTAAACATTTAAACGTGAGCAAATTTTTCTCATTCATTGTAAGGAAAACGAACCAGTTGAAAATCAGCTGATTTGTAATAAAACAGAATACACAAACTGTTTCCACTCTAAAGCCAACAAAATGTGCAACAAAATGTTTACATGAACCATTTTTTTTTTCAATTAAATGTGGCTGCAGAAAACCTGTGCAAAATACTTTCCTTATTCTTTTGCATTCATCGTAAATAACAAATTTAAATCTCCAATGAATTTCCCCCATTTTAAGCGATGTCCTTCATGCAACATTTCACTTTTCTCCCCGTTTTAATCACTTTATTTTAGCGCCGGCCAAATGACCGTATAAACCATGTAATTACATTTTATTTTTTTTAATTACATATTAAACTTTATAAATATTTATTTTTGTGACAATATCCGCAAATAGTGCTCCAAGTGACATTATTCTTAATAACAAGCTCTTGTAATATGTTTCTGATAAGCATTAATTAAGTTTAATGTTGGGGGAATGGCAAATGAGAAATTTTCAATGCAGTTTTATTTACCATTAAAAAATTAATTAAAAGTCAGGGATTTTTATTGCATTAGATGAGTTAAAATGGATTTTATAAACTGAAATTACACTGATGTGACCAAAATGTACGAAGCAGAAATACTTGGTCTAGTACAACAACAACCTTTGTGATGATGGTGATCTTTTGTTTTTTGGAAAGAATTTTTTGCGCAAAATTATCACATTATGCCATTATGACAACTATGCCATGAATTAAATTTTGAGATTTTGTAAAGCGATGGGCGGCATATAACATGTCCTTAAATATACATTTTCTGCATTCGCATTTTCCCTTTTCCCTAGATAAGCACCCCGGTTCAGCCAGGAACAGCGTGAACATCTACACCACTCAAAAGTTGTAATGAAATGTGTTTAAAAAAAAAGATGTTAAAAGAACGTTAAACAAAACGGATTTCAAAATATGACAGGTCACTTCAGAGAGTTGCCAAGCAAACATTTCAGTAGGCATTCGCTAAAAATGTACATTTTTAAGTAAAAACTTTTTGGTATTATTGGAGCTCTTTATGCTGTTTTTAATTTATTTCTTAAACTAATATTCTGTTTTTTCACAAATTGTTTACGATTTTTGCAATATTTCGTTATAAATTTGAAATTATGCCAAGGAAATTGTAATTGCACAAAAAATGCACCATACTACCAGTATTTACACCGCCAGTTACAACAAAATGCTGAGCAACACACAATTTTTCCCTTTTCCACAAAATTTTTTCATTACGGCATTAAATTTATTTGTGCCAAAAATGAATCTGGGAAGAATAGCTTTTGCAACATTCTTCTCAATACATAAAATTAAATTTTCATTTCAATTAAAATGTTATCTACCTTCTAATTTAAAATTCCTTCTTCTCAAGCAAAAATTTTAAATATTTCAAAGCTAAATATTTTTGTTGTGCATTATTAAAGTTATACATAATGTGCTTTAGAAATGCACACATACATGTTATAAATACAGCAAATAAATGTCTTTAACCATTATTTAATTGAAAGACATCTTTGTACGCCAGTATTAAATTATCTGACTGACAGTATGAGAATTTACGTTAAGAAAGCATAAGCAATGGCTCACAAATCAGTATGAAAAATATTAGTAACAATAAAATATTAAAAATTTTAACTTAGAAGGAATTCCTTCTCCTTTTCTAGAAAAAAGGGTTTCTAAAATTTATTTTTAAAAAAGGTGTTGGAGGTATGAAAAGGAAATTTATGTTTTTTTTCTCCTAGCAAAAGAGATGAGCACAGGGACTTTATGACTCAAAAGACTAACTTAGCGCAATTGTGGCCAGACTCTACTGAGATGAGCACAGCTGTCGCCTTATCAGACGAAAAATACTCAGGTTGTAACCAAGCATATCTAGTATGACTTCCTGATCAAAAGGCTAATTTAAGGCAATCGTGACCACACTTTCAAATAAGATTAGCAAAGCTGCTGCCTTATCATACAATAATAATCATGATCTAAGGAAGAATCGCAAGTGGTGTTTCCTAACAAAAAAGTCTAGTTTAGTGCAATGGTGACCAAACTTTCAGGTTAGTTTGCCAGCCACTAGCCTCTGCCCAGCTTCTTGCTAGATGACAAGGTTACTTGCCGCTAACCTTCGGGGCAAACTGCCTAAACTGCTAATCTTTTAACTACAGTATTGCCAAGGCTCTTGGTAGAAAAAATTACTAGTAACGATAAAAGTTCCCAGCTACCGTGCGGTTCATATGAGGGTTAAGAATGTATCTAAAGGAATTGCTGTTTTATTTTTTTAACCAGATATTTTTTTTTAATTATTTCTTTCATCGTGAGATTTTAGAAAATGGAGAACATTTTTTAACATCAATAAAAGTAATTTAAACTCACTTAAACAGGCTATCAAAAGCTTTGCCGCATTAGCAATTTGTAAATTCTAATTGGATTTTAAAATGTGTTAATTTTGTGGTATTAAATAAATTAAGTCGAGTGTTGCAGGCAAATGAATGAAGACATTTATTTATTTGTCTTCGTATAGAGATTCTCATACAAATTAATATCAAAAACCATGAGAATAAATGAATTTATGTGTGTCTACAAAGTGTTTCGTCATTTTAGAGTCTTTATTTCAATTATGTGACATTTATTAAGCATTAAGAAAAAAAATCTGTATTTCGAAAAATGGAAAAAGACATTGGGAAATAAATCTTTCCCAAAAGATTTTTTATGCCACACGTAGCAACCATTGTTAGTGATTACCGATTTTTTTTTTAAGAAAGTTCCTTGGAAAAAATGAAACAAATTAATTGCTTCAGATAATGCAGAGTTGAAATAAGCATTTAATAAATGGCAGCATATAAATAACTTCTGAAGTGCTGAAACTTTAAAGTATTTCCTTACGGGCACGGCAACAGTGCCACAGTGGAGTGCAAAATATAATGAACACTTAAAGATTTTAAACTTTTAAACTTGAAAATAATGAAAATCAGTTCACTAAATTAAGGAAATCGGAAAACATGTTGCCCTCAAGTGAAATATCCATTTACATAAGTAGAGAGCACGCATAGGAGCACAAAGTATGGAAATTTAGCTTACACGCTGTTATTCCTTCAAGTCTATTAAATGTAGCTGCGCCTTGTCCCATACATTCCTCACTAAATGGAATAACTTTCAATTCACATACGAGTACAAATCTTTGCGTTCATGGTGTAGTATTGCACACATAATAGCCATGTTGAAATATTTGTGCCTTCCAAAGTGTTTTCCCCAACGAAAACAAGAATGTTTAATATTTTAGTTGTTTGCCAAGAATAAAAAACTTGTGTAACAACCATCTTAAAGGAGACAACTTCAGTCACACCATATAAATAAAATGTTAAAAAAAAGATTGTAAAAACCGTGAGCAGATAAAACAGACACATTCAATTTGGCGCACAAAACAGCAAAAAGTTACACAAATAAAACCAGCTTTTAGTATGCAGTACACACAAACAATCACACACAACCACACTTATTGTCATATGAAATAAAGAAAACCCTAAAAATAAGCGAATTAAACCAGTTTGTTGCGATTTCCAACTCTCACAAAAATTCATGTATTTTGTTTATATAAAATTAGCTCTTCTATCAAAAGTTTTTCTTAAGCAGGGCAAACACATATGACCGAAGAATAAAAGAGATGGGCAGTTTAGTTGAAAAACAAGAACAGCATTTGCTGAAATAATGCCTTAGTATGAATTCGATTTGTCCTAAATTAGTATTTGTATTAACTGTCACAGCACCTGAAAATAAATTCCGAATTTGACACTAAAATAATAAACAACTGATTTTGCTTTCACCTCGTAAATGCCATTTAATCAATTTATTTTGTAAATGTACACACAGTACCACAATAAGAATTAAATTCATCAAAAATATACTTTTTACAACACTGCGTAACACACGGTATAACATATGTTTTGGTTTTTGAGAAAAATATAGACATTTTTTCAATATCAAATCAATAAGAAATTATTTTATATTTTCTTATGATGAGGTAAGAAAGCAAATTCTTAAAAATCCATAATATTTTAAATTTTCAGCTTCAAACAATGGTAACACTGAATTTATTACATTGAAAACAACTGAGACTTTGTAAACTCCACTTTAAAACAATTGAAAAGGTCAGCCTCTGCAAAATTTTAAAATTTCTGTTGTTAAAATATAAACCACAAAAATTATAGATATTTATTTCAAAAGCGGAATTTACCAAATATTTTAAGGCTAATCCAGATCGTTATTATAAAAAATTACCACAAATGTTATCGATATTTATTTCTGTAGAGCCATTCAGTAACCATTTTAACTCTAATTCAGACCCTTGACTGTAAAATTTTTGTTTTTCCTACTCAGTAACTTTTTAATGGTTTTCCATGCCATGTTACCTTACAGAGCTTAACGACTAACTTTATAGTGTTGCTTATTTTAAGTGCAAAAGAAAATAATTGTAGGAGATAATATGAATGGAAATAATAAAAAATATGTATTTCCAAAATCTGCGCAAATTACATTGTAAGTTATTACTGCTGACAATATTTCGTTACCTTTTCCATCTTTCGATAGTTAAGAACAGAAATATCGATATATTTTGTGAATTGTAGATAACAGAGGAGATATGACAAACAGAACAAAAAGTCATCTACAGGAGACATTTTCTTTAAAACTTACCTCTCTTCCATCTTTTGATAGTTAGGAATAGAAATATCGATATATTTAATCAAATGCAGACATTTTTGTATTTTAAAGAAGAACAAAAGAGAAAAAAGTTTCTGAAAAGTTAACTCTCCCACACATCCCTCTGAATTATCCCTCAGAAGCATAATTATTTGCAGCTGGACCATTTTTTCAAAACAAATAGTATCCACTATTGGGATTTCCAATAATTCTTTTCTAATTTTTTATTTTTTTTTTTTGAAAAATAGCCATAAAAGAAGATAAAGTCCTTTCGTATGAAATAATGATTTTCGAATTGCTTACAAATTACGTAGTAATAAATATTTAGGTCATAAAAAAAGCGTTGCGGACTAACTGGTAAAAGAAGGATAAAATTTAAATTTTTTGTGCATCTTTCTAGTTTGCTAAAAAATAAAGTTTGGAAAATAACATTATTTATATTTTTTTTGCATTCTGCCAAGGGCTCTATTATGGGATTCAATTGTAAGGGATAAAACTGTTACCCCTTTTTTGTACTACACTTAACGAAATGTTTTTCTTTCTTGTTATAAATCATATATTTACTTAAAAAAAGTGAATGCGGCGAATTAATGTTTTTCCTAAAGCTTTAAGAATCTTTATGTGCAATAAAATGGAGCTGACAATTATGTAGTAAAAAAACATTACTTTCTTACTTTTTACTTACTTACTATTTTTTGTGTTGCTAAAACAAAATAATTGATAATAATTGTTTATAAAATTAATTTTTTGTACAGATAATTAATTTTTTTAATTTATTTTCTAGTTTATTATAAAGGGTAATTTTTTAAAGGAAATCTTTTTGAAATGGTACTTTTACAAAAGCTTAAAATTAAAATTTTGATTTATTACTGTCGATACTTCTCTAAAAAAATGTATATTAAGTAAAATGCATTTAGTGAATTGTATATTTTCAATAAAATGGGCATTTTTAAATACGTTTTGTAAGTAAAAGCCAATTTTCTACTTTTGAAATAGGTATTATTTTGACAATTCAATTTTTCTTATTGTTTCAAAAACTCACTTTTCGAAAAAATACTTTTAGAGCCATCTTGTTTTGGTAAAAAATATATCGTAATTTAGAATATCTATTTTTTCTACTATATTTCAAAAAATACTTTTTCGAAAGAGTACTTTTACAAAATTTCGTTTTTAACAATTTGATTTATAAAAAGTTGTATTTCGTTGTAAAAAAAAGTACTTCTTCAAAACTAGTGTTTCATGGGTTATGTATTGCGTATTATATAAAAAAGTAAAGTTCCCAATTAAATTTTTTTTATTGTTCCAAAAATAAACTTCTTCTAAAAGGTACTTTTAGAGAGAGTTTGTAGATGGTGTTCTTCTTTATTGTGTACTTTTTTTAGAAGGGTACTGTTCGAAATTATACTTTTTTGAAAAAATACTTTTAAAAAATATCTATTCAAAGATTTTAGTTAGATGTATAGTTTTGAAATGGTTTTAGATGTATGGTTTATTTTTTGCATCGCCAATTTAAGCTTTAAGCTGCAATGAATTTATTTGCGGTGCGTCTTCATTTATTCACAATATTAAAATAATCACTTTTGGTCCATCATAACGTCACATGTGATTAACATTTTAATAAAACAGAAACTTGTCAAAGAGTAGAGAATGAACAGAAGCTATTTTAATAAAAATGTAAATATTCCAATTGCAACTGAAATGAAAAATAAAAACAACGACTGAAACATGAGTGATTTGTGCTGTTGAAGGAGAACACAAGTGTCATTAGCATTTACACACTATCATTTAAGACAGGCACTGCTCTGTTCTCGTACATGCATTTGTGAGTGACTGCCGGTATAACTTTTATATATTTTTGTTGTATGTTTGCATGTGTGTATATTTTTTGTTTAATTTCCCATTTCAGTCTTAAAAAGTTGCAAAAGAGAAATAAGACTGCGAAAAAAAATATTCTATTAAAATAAAAATAGGATCACTGCCGCACATAAATAAATATCAAAAAACCAAAAAAAAAAAAAAATGCATGATAGTGCATGAAATGCAATGTAGAATGAATGATAAAAAAATAACAAAAATTGCACTGGAAACGGTAGCAATGGGGGGAAAAAATAAATAAAAGCAGGAAATAAAAATTTATGTGGCTTCATTTGTATTTCCTAATGGCGGCGGAAATCTTTTCAAATTTGTGACTGGAAACCATCATCACATTAAGCGACACTCATACTTCATTTCTTGTATAACAAATTTTTTTGTAAATTATTTTCTATTTTATTTAATTCATTACAATTTGTCATATTTTGCAACTAAATATAATATTTTTTTAAATTTTATTGTGTTTTTAAAGCGAAAAAATTTATTGTACGAATATAAATTTTTAACCATCCATTTTTTACCACTGCACGCTGCTATTAAATCAATCGTTGTGATGGGTAAGACCCTCGGGTAACTTCAAGAAGAATTTTTTAATTTATCCGTACTTTTTGCCATTTTTTAACCAAACAGCGTTGGAGGGTTAAGGTTTGTCAGGAAGATGTAGAGTTTACATTGTAATAGTCACATAGTTCTGACGTGAGGCGATACAATCTAAAATAAGTCAATACTTGGCGTAATCAAGTGGTTATGATATTCCCAATAAATAAACTTATTTTTCTTAATTGACAATGAGATGTGAGACGCCATTACAAGTTGCAATGCCACTTGCGGTAAGCAATGTAATGAGGTTACTTTGATTTATTTCTTATATAAATCGATTGAAATGGTTTACATTGTGTTTAGCACAGAAAATAATCCAAAGAAGTTTTTCAATAGTGACTGCAATGTGCTTTGTACACAAATATTGCAGAGAGAAAAACAAAATGTAGTGGAATTAGAATTCAAGTGCTGAATTTCTACAATCTAAAGGAAAGTGCTTCCATCATTTCTTCTTTGTGCACTTTACAGAGATTTAACTTAATACTTAGAAAAGTAAATGTGGTTCGTTGCTTCTTAATAAAAGCTTACAACCTCGTGTAATTGAATGTTGAGATAAATTAAATCGCAGAAACGTATTCTCTGTGGCTGATAAATAAATTTTACTTTTGGCAATTATTTTTTGGTTTGCTCTCGTTTGTTTGTCTGCTAAATGCAAGAAGAAATTAAGAAACCTCGTAAGCAAATTCGTTGTACTTGTACAGTATTAGTTTTCAGCATTTTTAAAGGAGGGGCTAATGCGAAAACATTAAAAAGAATTTATTTTTCCATGTTGCATTTTAAGCATTCATTTAAAATTATTATTTTTGCGTACACAAAAAAAAATAATAAAATTAAAAAAAAAAGTTAAAGGAATTGTGATAAATGGTTTTGGGAATTACGCTATTTGGAATTTTAACAAATAAAATGCGCTTGGTTAAAATTTAGTACAAAATACTGGACGTACTGCTCTGCATCTGGGAAAAATCAAGGTCAGGCTTGAATTTGGATTGGATGAGCATCCTATGGTGCCACTCTACACATGTAATAACAGTTCTGACATATTCACTGCAAATTTTATTTTGATATTCGCACCCTAAAGGTAACGATGGCTTTTTATTCGCATGAATTTTAATAAAGATGGTGTTGCAGGCAGCTCTCAACAAGTTTATCCTTTTATTATATTTCATATTATTTGTCACAAATGTGTTCATTCTTGAATTTATTTTTACACTCTTATGGATTTTTTTTACATTGTCGTCTTCCAATAACTCAAAAATTATCAAAGCAGAAATAAACTCACGGACCTTCATACGCCTTCATTGTTAGTTTCATAATCTCCAATGGAGTACTTGGCCCGGAAATGTAACAGGAAGGCTATCTCTCCAAGTACCAATTATGATGGTGTACCCATGGCTGCAACATAAATATCACATAAATGAGAAATAATTTCAAAAACCACTTTCCTTTTATTTTGGTTGCAAGCAGTAGAGTTTACGATCTTTGTCCAGTATGAAAAAAAAACGTAAAAGCAAATATTAATTCGCAAATAATAAATAGTGCAACGATTGTTTGATACTTTTATGACACGTTTTTATAAACAGATTTTCTTTCAACCGTATGTATTCGTGTACTTGAGTTTTATATTACATTTCATTTTCTGCTTCCAAGTATTTCATTAAGCCAATACCCTTTGATTTGTTCTATCGGTATACAACCAAAGTTATTAAGCCAGTCTAAATTTGAAAATCAACAGAATTGCCAAGTCGCTTTCACTTGCACAACAGCACTCAACGGAAATTTAAAATTTTTATGTTTTAAAACCGATGTAAAATAAAACAGCCATGAACGAAATACTACAGTAACAACAACAGACTTACAAGGATTGCCCCACCCACGAATACGATCTCTAGAGCTGCGACACCACAAAATCTGCATGAATAAAAACTGAGGTGAATCAAATCAAATGTCAATACAAATCACACATGTCTGTCCGTATGTGCTTAAAAATTTATTGTGATTTTTTCTATGCAATTTCAGTAGAAAATAGCTTGTTAGAAGCACTGCTGCACCACATGTAACTAGAGATATAAAAATATACAGAAAAATCCTAAAAGAAATATGTAAAAAGAAAATCAAGGCAAAAATAAAGCAAATAATTAAAGCAATTTGTGTGACAAACGCTTTTACAGCCAATTTTGCAAACACAATTTTTAACCATGTCACTGTAAAAGTATTTCGATTTTCTATCACTAAAACAAATAAAGAAAATCTAATTCAATCAATTGCAATTTAATAGAACCAGAAAGTTCAAGTTGATAAAAAGAAAAATATTCTCAACAAAAATTAATTTTATTTTACTCGAAATGAATTGAGTGAAGGAGAAGAATTATTTTATATTTATGAGATAAGACACATATTAATGGCATTAAAAAGATGCTTAGCTGAAGGTCACATTCCACATCTGATGAGCGGAAATACATTATAGCTAAAAACACTTAAGAAGTCAATAATTTATCAAATTATGAACTCACACTTAGTTATTTTTGCGATCATGTTTCTTTACCATTAATTAATAATACTTTTTATATTTTTCCACAATAGTGGCTTGAAAGTATTTTTCTTCATCTTCCTCTTGTGTACTGAAGTTGAAGTTACTCGTATTGTAGACTGGCAGTATTCTACCAACATATGAGCCGGAAAATTGTTTCTCAAACTTAGCGATGACAGTGAAATCGTTCTGCATGTTCATCAGAAAATGTTTAGATGTGAGTGCAGGAAGTGGATTTTAAAAGACATATTACACAAGTAATGCATAATAAAATTAAATTCTATTGTGTGTGCAGTTACCACTCTTTTAAAATACCACTCATACTCATTGCGAGCCCAAGAAAGTATGCAATAGTTTTTAGATAAAGTTATGTCAAAATTAATTTATTTTGTTAACTAAAAATAACGGCAAACAATTAGCTAACATCATAGTAATAGCAAGTGGCCCATTAGCTCAGTTGGTTAGAGCGTCGTGCTAATAACGCGAAGGTCGCGGGTTCGATCCCCTCATGGGCCAAGCTTATTTTGTTTAATTCACTAATAAAATATGTTGTTTTATTCCTACCTTTGTAACCCAGTTAATATTTTGCATATGATGCTGTAATTGCTCAAAAATCATTTCTGCGGATACAACACTTGCAATTAGAGGGAGAAGAAAAGTGCAAAGAAATTTTTAGGCAGCGGCTTGGCAACAAAAATAATTCTGTATTACTTCAGTGTTTAATTTTCAATATCGAAACTTGGTTGACGAAAATATAATATAATAAAGTTTGTTTTTAACTAATTGCTTTCCTTTCGTTGACTAAACCAAACTTTTTCTTATTTCATTGTCTTCACATTGGATTTTAGTTATAATTTATATTATTTTACGAAAAACGTAGAAAATAAATTTAGCAAAATTAAATAATCTTGTATTATTGTTGGAAACGAAAATTACTTTTCATTTCATTTAATTTTCATTTTTATTTCATTTATTCTTGTTGTGGTTCCTTTTCAACGGTCAGTGTGTTGTAGCCATGAACAACTTTTAATGTTTTAACATGCTTGTTCAAGTAGAAATATTATAAATTAGAATTTTCACAACTTCAAGAATGTTATTCAATTTTTTTTTTCTTTTAATTATTAGTTGCAGCTTACAAAAAAAAAGTTAGTAAAAATACGACAAGTTCCTTAACATTAAAATCTCATTAATCAGTTTCCGTAGCCAACACCATAAAAATGGTTAATAATTAAATTTCTGTTTGATGTGACATGAAAATCAAACAAGAGAGAGAGGTGATGTTGAGTAAAAATGAGCAGATACTCAGAAGAGAAGAAAAGCATTTTAAAATTATAAAGTAGAAGTAAAATAAAAATTTTAAATTATTGTATCAATCAAATTAAATTAAATAAAGCTTTTAAAAATCTTTTTTTTTTCTTTTGTAGAAATTATGGCGCATTTAGGTATCTGAACAATAAGACTCTTTCTTGTAAAAACTGTGTGTTAAAAATTCATAAATTATACATTTGACGTTCGGTTTCATTGTGTATTAAAAGTCAACACCCGCACTCAATGATAGTTTTGTTAAACAAAACAAACTGTATGACTGGCAGACAAGAGTTTCTCTTTTGTATTGAAATGTACACCGGCAATATTTCTATTAAATTCTTTTTACTTGATCTGGATGCAGCAGCCGGGTGCATTTACAAAAGCTTACGCATAAATTCACAGGAATTTGTGACAGATGATGAGCACGAGATAGTGATATATTGCTCAAAAGTTACACTGTCAACAACTCTAACATGCAACTTGTGCTGATAAATATGGTGACTAGCAGATGGAATTTGCAACATACGCGTATATTTTGATATGTTAATATAAGTTTGCTAACATGCGAGAACAATATATTTGACAAAATGCCATGTTCAGTTGAAGTAGCGAGCAAAAACAAAACTAATTTTGACTGAAATAACCAGTGAAAGCTTTTTATAACGTATAAAGCAAATAAGTTGTGTCTCACAATGAGCAGATAAACCCATAATGTTTATAAATAAAAGCCAGCTCATTTGTGAAAAAATATCTATATTTACGGTAGAATTAGTGATATTATGATACGCTGACTTAAAATAAAGTTACAATGGGAGCATCTGTAAATTCCTATCACATTTTTTTAAACCGCTTTATTTTTATGCTATATTCGTTAGAAAACAATTTGGATTTTTGTTACCGCCGTCAGCCAAGGGTTAATTATTTTCAATTTATTATTATTATTTAATATTTAATATTTAATATTAATTACTCAGTTCCATTTGTACGGCGAAAAATTAAAGTTAAACCATTGCAAGCCAAAATTGCTTCGAATAAAATTTACTCTCCCTCTCTCATTCACAAAAACCGAAACTACATACAAAAAAACTGTTGTTTCCAAACAATGGGTAAATCCTGCTTAAGTTTTCACTGCCTTGCTAATGTAAATTATAATAAAAATTTACTATCCTGCAGAAATACATGGAATTAAAATTACAAATTTCATACTTTCACGTACAGAAAGTAATGACCGGAAGCAACACATAAGCAATATTTTGCTAACACAAAAAAACCGTCCAATGTTATCATTGCAGCGAGTTATGCTTAAACGTGTTTTATTACAAATTGATGGAGGTTTATGGTTCAATAGATAATAAATAATATTTAATTTTATAAATTAATTTGCTTTAGTTAAACTTATTTATAAATATTATGTTTTTTAAGTATATTTTATCTTCAAATCAAATAAAAATTATTGTGCAAATTATGTTCAATAGCAACGCTGTTTCAAATAAAAGTTGCAGTTATTCTTGCCAGATTTGCCTTATTATGGTGAGAGAAACTTTGGTTTCCATGTATTTGCCTGTAAAGTAGCCGCTCAAATTGTTTTTGGAAGATTGTTAGAAATTTTTTTATGAAAAAGATATTCACAACCAAAGAAAGGAAAATGAAGTTTATGAAGATCAAAAATTGCCTTTGACGGACATTTTATTTGTTAAACGTATTATTATTATTAATATTAAAATTCTCTGTACATTTAAAAAATATGTTTACATTTTCTGTCATACAATTAAGTGCACTGTTGTAATTTCTAATACTTTTGAGGAAGTTTGTTATTTGTAAACACATAAAAGAAATCAGCTCTGCTTGTCCTGCCAGCTGGTAGTACGGGCGTGTTTTTATACGGTGAAAGCAAACGAATTCCGCTTCTGTAAAAGGACAAATCCAATACTTAGTTAATTCTCTCAATACAAGAATGCTTAAATCTTTCATTTACAAAAAAAGATAAAAACAAACTAAATTCATGAAAAAAAAATAAAATTAAAAAAAGAAAAATTGAATAACTGTTAAATTAAATTTTTTTAAGTCTTATATTTCATCATGAAAACTATCAACTAGTTATCAGTTGATATTATTAATTAACATAGTTGGATATTTCGCAGTTTTGTTAATATCGCATCAGCTGATTTATGGAGGCTTTACCCAAATACTTCTTAAAACAACTGGAAATTTATTCAAATTCCAATTAAAAATCACTGGGAAAATGTAAATTTACTTTAATTTAAATTCATACAATGGTCTTACCTCTTTGCAATTATGAAAAGAGTTCATATAAAATATACACACAAAATTTTTCAATCAAATCAGGTAACAACGAAAAATTATATGTCAAATGCAATGTGTACGATAATTAGCAAAAACAGATACATGAATGACTGCCCATATAATGACTTTTTTAAAGCCTAAATAAAATTTTCGTTCCTCCAAATGGATTTCCGATAGGTAAATGGTTTAACCAAACATGTTTTTAATATTTTTATATAAAAAAATTGCATTAGCGTTGATGAAAGTGCTGGTATCACTAGAGGTTAAATCTGCCACAATGCCTTCTACGTCTATATTATTCATGGACATCGTGTTAAAATTAACACATTAGCAAAATACTTCGTCTCTATTTGCACGTATTCCCTTGAAATGTTAAAGTGAACTCATTTCTGTAACAATGTTTTCATAAAACAATCATGCTTTTTGACCGCTATCTGAAGCTTGTTGGGAAGCAGCGGCATTTCAATTCAACAGCCGTGAGACAGACAATGACATAATATAACACACTCATACACTCGTCAGCAAAACTACTCACACAGTCGAACAGTTTGTAGGGCCATTATTTAAATTACTTTCATGCGGCTGCATACGAAAGTGCATTTTAAACTTAAATGGCGGGTTGGTGTGTATAAAAAGTTTATTTAATACATTAAACAACATTCTTCATTTATGTCATATCCGTCATCATAATTATCATTAAAAGCCTTATCATCACATTATAAACTGCCTCATCATCAAACCAACAAACTAACAGTCAAACAAGTGGCTCTTGCAGCAAATGTAAACATAAAATTTACTTTAACATGACGTTTTGGCTGGCAGCCGTTTTGCATAGTATTTAATCATGAATGTTTGCAACATTTTCTTTTAAGTGGCATTTAAGTTTTTAAAGGAAGCAAAAAGGATTTTCCATTTACTTTCAGCCATCTTTATTATTCCGGCATTTTATTTTTGCACCCTTGCTTAGCACTTAACATTTCTTCTTGTACTCTTGGCCTCCGAAGTACACACAAAGCATACGACGAAGTGTGCACTTACGCTCGTGTATGATGCATGCTGGTGCAACTTTTTATATATTATATAGAAAGTTAAACGTACGACATGTTTTCTTTTTTTTAATAGCCCATAAAATAAACAGTTAAAACATTTTGGATTGGCTGCAACACAGTCAGGGCCTCGATAGGAATCGATACCTCCACGTCTGAATTGTAGTTTGTTATCGTTTACATAACAAGTCACTTTGAAGTCCCATTGTATCTCTCCTACTTTTCATATTACATTTTGCTATTTGCTATTGATAATTTTGAAATGAAAATATTAAATTTCAACTTTGAGGTACGATTGAGATGTTATTGCATTTTAAAATTTTCTTTCAGAATGTTTATTTTCAAATAAAACAAATGGAATATTTACAGTTGAGATACATAGGCATGCACATATACACATTTATGAATATCTCGTTCAAATAATTCAGACTTATGGAAATGCTAAACACTCTGCAGTATGACATGCAATGTATTTTTAAGTAATAAAATTAATGCCTATTAGCTTAATATTTAAAGGGTACCTCAAATTGTTGTATTATTTTAATTTTAAAGAAAAAGTACTTTTAGCTTAGTGTATTACAACTTCGTTCCGGTTAAAAATAAAAAATTATATCGGTCAAATGATTCTCTCAGCTATAAACACCAACGTCTACATGATTATTTATCGAAGCAAAAAAAATATTTACATTATTTTGTGGTAGGAATTTCGCATTTTCATTTTCGTATATAAAAAAGATTTAATACCGTGATGCCTCTGGGGCACAAATCATATCACACCGAGACCTTGTGTAGATATAATGGATGATTTAAGATAGCTCTTGAATTTTCTTCAGCTCAAATGCAACAATTCTGTTGTTGACGTAGCCATTGCGATAGCAATGGACTACTTGAAATATTTTGTTAAAATAATCCTTATTTTCTTCTTATTTGACATATAATATTACTGTATAAGATAGTGAATCGTGGCCTTAAAACAGGAATAATACCGTCTACATACATAAAAAAATAACTACGTGTTAAGAGAAGTAATGGCAATGGAACAATTTGTAAATGCTGCGCCTGCCAAACCTCCATCTGTAAATAAAAATGTAAATCCTGAATCTCATAAACTACCTGCTGAATAATTTAATTGCATTGCATGCAACGCAGTTATTAAAGCAAACATTTTATTTCTTTCTCCTAGCACAATAATTATTATAGCAGTAATTCATGGAGTCATTCAATAAATCCCAATAAGCCAATAGCTAATCAAACATAAATTATAGGTAATGAACCAAACGTTTTATCTTTTCCAGAATATTGACTAATAATATGAGAAATTGTATCAAATCCAGGTAAAATTTGAATATCTGTTATAAAATTGGATCGTTTCGGCACGTAGGCTCAGAAGAATCTAAAACATAGATTGGTTTTATGTCAAATTATTTAGAATGAGGATTTATTTTATCGAGGTTTGACTGTATTTCTGCAATTTAAATAAATAATTTTCATTCTACTTTTGCTATTGCTGTTGAGTCAGTAAAAGTTTAACTTTATTGCTTTTCAAATTGTGTGACCTCCTATCAAATTACTAGTCCAAGTTAGCAGTCAATGGTCGTGTGAGACAGTAGTCTCACAATAAAAATTAAAATTAAACAATTCTTTTTACGATTACTAAAGCGTTACTTATGTATTTTTGTTTTTGCTTTTTTTTAGCAAAGCTCACTTTGTATTATATTTACGTGTTCAGCCGTGAAAAACTGTTTGACTGCCTTTCATTTCGTGAGGAAATGTGTTGTAAAAGACTGCTGCTCAACATTTTCATGATGCTTTATGATGTCATTTCATTTGTACAAAACTTCCATCAAATTTATAAAAAATTCATCACTTGCTAATGTCATGGAAGGGGATAAATTTATTTATTATTTCTCATTTCATTATTGTGCACTAAATGTTGTTTATTTGAAAAATATTCAACAATATTGGCTGAATCATGCCAACTGGATGAATTATCAACGATGGAGGATATTTCAAAAGTAGAAAATTTTTTATTTGTAGGAAGACTTCAAAATTTGCATAATAAAGTACAATTTAACGATAAACAACGGTGTTATAAAATAAAAATTACACGAAAATTGTATATTTTGTTAATGAGCAACTTTTCCTGCTGTTTGAAAACAGCTGATTTTATTACATATTTTAAGTATGAACCGTTTCAATGGAAACATGATTTCTATTTCAATAGCTTTGCAAATCATTTACAAAAATGAACAGAATTTTTAAATAAAATGATATAAACATGTTATTTTACTTTTAATACTCAGAATTAGTAAATAAAACTCATATAAGAAAATTTGTAACTCTTTTCTAAATACAGGTGATAAAATTTCTATTACATTGATTTTCAAACCCACAGAGTATATATATTGTGGATCCTTATGAGAATGGGAGTTGATGGGGCTTTGTCCGTCCGTCCCCTTCAATATTCTTCTAATTTTGCTTTTATAAAAATGGAGAAAATCGGATTATAAATAAAAAGAATATAGGCAAAATATTATTTTATACATTTATAGTAGAAAAAATACGTCCTGAAACCATATCGAGTATCAAACCGAAAACAACTATGTAAGAGCACACCACTTTTGCCGCAACCAGGCTTTTTTCTTTTTGTTCGTTGTCTTAGAAAGAACATCCCCCAATGAAGGGGGATACGTTAGACTTTCCCAAATCGAATATAGTACTTCACTTGTTTTATTCATGTTTGTAATTTTCGAAGTTGCTTACAGAGCTGACATATAAATTTATATTAAATTAATTTTCGAATACCCAGAGCTTTCTTTACAAGGTCTTGAGTTGGTAGATAAAAGGGGAAAAAGGAATGCTGTACTCGCAAATTTTCTTTGTTAATCATTAAACGCATGACTTCAAGCTACCCTTTTAGATGCCTTAATATATGTATTACGTATTATTAGTCTTAATATATGTAACTTTGTATTTAAGATTTTTGACCAAACTTTAAAAAAGCCGCGACTAAAGTTTAAAAAAGAAATGGGAAAACTGCTTCAAAGTTAAGTTTGCATGTATAAATTGGGTATAACTAAATGGATCTTGTTAGCTGGCTCCCAAGTCCAGCTTCATAGTAGAGTGAAAATTAAATATGAGATTATAAATATTAAATACTTTGAGATAATACTTTGGTTTTAAAAAGAAATGGAAACGACTTGCACTTTAAGGATGAAATGAATATATTAAAACTCGTGCTAATAATTTCGCGTTAAAAAATTGTAGAATTGTTTGCGGAGAAGTAATAATGAAAGTAGGAGTGCAAAGGTTTCTGGTTACAAAACCGTCGAGCAATAAAAGGCGTGAAGCTTTACTGCTCATGAGTCAATTGTACTAATTATCAGATACAAAATTAATATATTAAATATTATAAAATTTTACAGGAAAAATTTTTAAGAAAACGTTTATTCAAATGCGTATTTATTTATTACCATTTTACTTCTAAAGAGAATTCTTAACCATATTTTTCCAGAAATTTTTCAGGGAAAAATATAAACAAACTTAAATTGTATACTGACATCCAGTCTACCTTTCCCAAATATTAAAATGGGAAAAAAAACTATTCGCTATTCAATATTTTATTCACGCTTTTTAGTATTTAAATAAATTTATGGCCGCAAAACGCCGACAGTAACTTATTGTTATCGTTTGCTGGAAGTTAGTGTGTTTTAGCATTCGTGCCTCTTCTAAAGTTAAGCCCTCTTCATAAATTTCCTGTTGGCATTTTCAGTGCAACAAATATAATAGAAATAATGCGAATAATGCAGCATAGAAAAGTTGCAGCCGTAAGCTTTCATGCCACTTTTCCTGCTTTTCGTATAAGCAGAATGGCAAACCAAATAAATTTCAATAAAAGAAAAATTAATATTTCGCTTCAAATCAACAAAGTGGTAAAATTTCAAGTTAAATAATCCCAAATTTAATAATTAAATTGAAAAAAAAGTTGAGAAAAAGCCTTTAGATCAGATTTTTTTACACTCATTTGTTTTACTTTAAAGAAAAAATTGTATTTAATATATATAAAGACTTTTTCTCGCCTTTTTCGAACAAAAAACATTCGGGGAAGGTACCACCCTTCACAATCATGGAATTAGTTGAAGAGGAAAATGACAGCAATAAGTCACACATGCATGTTAAAATACTTGAAAAAAGTTCATTGAAGATTTTTCTTTTCACTGTCAGAATGCGGTATCCTCACTATGCCCTTCCATATAGAAATCATACTCTGCCCTACAGATTCGAAGTTTCTAATCTAACGAACGTAGAACTTATAATCAGCCAATAACGAGTCATTTTGCCATAAAAATTTAATTTGTAGTAGTTTTTTTTAATTGTTTAATGAATACAAATATATGGGGAACTACGCCAAAAATTCGCTAGAAAGTCGCGCTTATATTGTATATGAAAAAAATTTATTATTAAGAAAATAGTAGACAATCCCTTCATAATCCTGCGATATTCTCCACAATTAGAGTAATTCACAGCCGATATTTACCTGATATTTCGAATGTCTGTTATACTTGGATGATAGAAGAATGTATATTGTCGGTTTATAATCAAACAAGAATCTCTTGTCCCGTTCATTTGGAAATGCACATACTTAATTTAGCACCAGATGTTATATTTGCTGAAATTCCCGATAAATATACCATAAATTCTGAGAGTATTATAAAGAGTTCTCTTTTGGGTCGCGGAGCATTTGGCTTTGTTTTTAAAGCAACTTGCAAAATAAAGAACTCGCGTTCCATGAAAATTTTGCAGCCAATACCGCCAGGGCCCAGAGCCAAGGAGAGTACTCTTATGGCATATAAGGTGGCTTTAGGAAAATGGGATAGAGATCCTTTACAACATGCATGTAAAGCATATTGTACCGCACGTCAAGAACTAGCTGTACTCTTGACTCTTAAACATCCCAATATAGTGCCGTTGGTGGGCTCCCATGGGTGGCTTGGATTCAATTTTAAAACAACATCGTCCAAGTGGTGCCCGTGTAGGGCCTTATACGTTTCAAATATTAGTGTTACAGGCGGCCCGAGCTATAGAATATTTACATCGAAGGTGTATTATATATAGAGATTTAAAATCCGAAAATGTTTTGGTATGGGATTTTCCTCAACCGCATGCGTAAGTAAATGTATAAAAAAATTATTTCACTTTAGTCAATAATTTCAATATTAATTCAGATAGATTTATTGTTCTTTCTTATAATTTATTTGTTGTGTGAATAAACTTCTGTAGGCAGTTTTGTAAAGTAATCCGAAATCTTATTATCTTAAGCCCATATTTTCCAAAATCAATTGTGGATTACCAACCCACAATAATAGCAAGGCTTGAAAAACTTTTTCAAATGTACAACAAACAAATTTTATTCGATATGAATTTGCTTTATTTGTTCTATACTCATTATATAATTAGACTGCTATTAGTTGGCAATAAAAGTATTTCTTAGGCAATAATTAGGAACTTATAAAGAAACTACGGTAAACAAATAGTGAGCATATTCCAAATAATGATAAAGATCATCAGATACACTTAGCTAAATTTTTTAAAAAAGAAATTTTCTATGGAGAATTCTTTAACATATTCTCAAGATCCTCTTTTTTTGTAAATTTAAAATTTTAAATAAATAATTTATTTCTGGATATTTCGCTACTTTGTGTTGCATCATCAGATGAAATATTAATTCTAAAAAATTCCGCTTGAGCGGAAGAGAATTAGAATATTTCAAATTTGGAACAAGGTCAGAAAAGTAGATGTTTTTTAAATATAGAATTAAGGTCAGATTAAAGGTTGCAATGGGTGCTATTTTGTTAGACGTTTATTTCCATTTTTTATTTATTCCGCATGTTCTACTTTGAAGCGAAAGTTGGCTTTTGAATTGGTACGAAATTTCATAGAATACAGTACTTAGTAGGTAATATTTAATACTTTTTTATATACTATTTTAAAAACAATTACAAAAATCTGCTGATTTTAGTACTCTTCTTGAATTATAATAGTACTTAGTGCTGAAATGAACAAAATCTGAGCAAGTTTTCGTACTTCCACGAACTATATATATGTAAATAATTGCGTGATGCATAAGAGGGCAATAGATGGTACTCTTGGCACCTTCGTACTATTGGTACAAATACAAATTCTATGCAAATAATTGATGACATACAGTGGCATTACGAATTGTTAACACACTTCACTTGGTACTTTTGCTCTGTACAACAAATTTTCTGTACAAATAGTACTATTTTAAAGAGTTGTTCACTTTTGTGCTGGAAAATGGTTACTATTGCCACTCTTTTACTTTGGTACTGTTTTGTATTTAACAGCTTTAAAATTCTAGTATGACGTACTTTAATTACCTACGTCTTTTACTTTTAAAATTTTTGCTCTCCTTGTTAAAGAAGGTATCCAATTATCATAACGACCTTCTTTTATATGTAGTTTACTATATGGGAAGGAAAAATACTTTTTTCAAGAGGTTGGATTTGATTCGTACACCAACTTTGGTTCAAGTTTTAATTTATAAGAAATTTTTGGTTAATGGAAATAGTTACAAATTTCTTACATTTACGTACCAAGTAGTAAATTACACGAAGTAATCGATACAGATCGTTTATTATAGTTAAGGAATTTGTGGCTCCAAGGCAAACATTCAAAGGGCCCGTTTAATATTTGCACGCAGAATTAAAAAATGTAATTAAAATGAAAGAACTTAATCGAAACAGATAATTGAAAAGGAAATAAAATAAAAACTAAACCCTACACTGGATGAAATAAAATAGAAATAATATAGAAAGAAAAAGCAATTTTTCAAAGAGAAAAAGCTATTAGGAGTTTAACATCTTCCTAGCAAAGGAGTTTCCTGCTAATTTATTCCATGAAAATTAAACATAAAAAGCATGTAAATAAATATTTATGAATCTGTAATCTTTCGCACAGCTCAGTAGGCAAATAAAGACAAGAGTGCTGTCAAAACAAAACTTGAAAGCCTTAAGAACGTCAACCTGTTAATGTGCTATAAATCAGCTTTTGTTAAACACTTTTAGCTCTGTAATCTTCACCTGAAACGTGAAACAAATTTTTCTGTATCTGTAGATGTTGGAAAATAAGTCTGGGTTTTATTAATTTTCACATGAATGTTTGCATGTAACTAGAACTTGTAAAATATTGTGTAAGGAAAACGAAAACAGTGCTGCAGGATATTATTCTCCTGCCTGTTTACAATTCCCTAAATTTTAATTTGTTTTGTAATCGCTTTATGTGTTTTATTTAAACTCATTTCGCATTCCCCTTTATTCGCCTTTTTGTCTCTGCCTTTTGGATTCCTGTTCGCTGTACATGAAAATAATTATTCTGCTGTGCAATAAACTTTTCCAAGTAAAGCTGATACCAGCAATTTTCCCAGTATTATATTTTTGTATGGCGTGTTTGCTTTTGCATATCTTTGAAACGGTTAAAGTCATACATTACAAGTTTATGTTTGAATAAGATTCAACCAAATGATTGCATTTATAATGTTGGAAAAATTTTCTATTTTACACATTTAAAAGAGGTTTTAAATTGTGAAAGGCTAAAGCCAACTTCAGCAGAGCACAAGCAACCGGAAATTATTTTCAGTTCATGTTTGTTTTAGTAATCAGTGGCGTCTGCATGATACACAACTCGTTTATGAACACTATTAAAGGTTTGTTAAAAGGAAACAATTTAAAAATTGTGTGATACAAGCAAAATAAACAATAACAACGGCCAAATCAGTGTACACATGCATGAGTCCGTAATAGAAGGATTTTTGCCCGAAGTGTCATTTAAACAAGTTAAGGAGCATTGAAAAGAATCTTGCAAGTGTTATTTCGCCTGGGATAACTCTCTTGATAAGGTGTATTTTTAAATGCTCTCCAACTTTGTGTTGGCAACACTGTCTTATTTGGCAACCCATTTACCAACTGATAGTGACATTTCCTAATGGCTGTCTTTGCACCAGAATGAGGCATACATTCATACTGCTATTGGATTCAAAAAAAAATAATTTTATTTTTAAGTCAAATTAAATTTTTGATATATCGATGCAATTTGAAACATCAAAATAGAAAAAAGTACGACATTTTAATGTCATTCTCAAAATAATTTATTTTCAAATGATAGTCAAAATAATTTAGCTAAATATATAGTACACCATTAAAATTTACACGGTATGTAACGCGTATAACGAGGATTTGGAGTACTTATAATTTTGTTTTATCTATGGTTTCATAAAGTTCTTGAAAGTATAATAAACCAAAACGAGCCAACTTATTATGACTGACAACTCAAAAATACTCACACACATGCGACAACTTGCGTACGTAATAATTACGTAGTAATCGAACTTATGATGCTTGTAAATGTTATTCAAACATAAAAATGTACGCCAGCCGTTTGGGTTCCCCGCCTTTTAGATTTTTAAATTTACTTTTTTTTTATATATATATATTTATTTGCAATCTATTTTACAATAATAAGCAAATTTGATCAGTTAAAAAATTACATGTCCTATTGGTTCCCTTTGGAACCAATAAATTAAATTAAATATGCATTTGAACATCATATATAAGGATAATGTATTTCACTAGTTTCTTATTTGTTTGTTTCTTTTTTTTTTTTTTTTTTTTTTTTAACAAAGAGTTTGTACATATAATATTGAACACATTAAATAAAAGGTAGATCTAGAATATGATTACTTTTAAGTCTTCTAGTCTCATCAGTATCATCAAGTAATGCAATTGCCAATACATTATTATGGTTACTAAGCCTTTCTAAATAGTTAGAGCTGTATTTTCTTATTTCGGGTTTTATGAAGGGAATTTTAAGGTCGTTATGTAAGGATTTGTTTGATATATAAAATGGCGCGTTTGTAATTGACCATAAAGCTTTAGACTAAACCTTTGTAATATTTCTATATTTGAGTTGCGGGCAGTCCCCCACAATTCTATGCCGTAGGCCCATATAGGTTTTGCTGATATAACTATGGCAACATACGCAGATGATACTGCATTTTTATCATCGAATAGCCAACCATACCTAGCTACTAGATCTCTACAAAGTCAACTTGATACTTTTCATTTCAGGGTCACAAAATGGAATATCGTAATAAACACACTAAAATCAAAACACATTACTTTTACTACAAGAAGAGAAAATTGTCCAGCTGTATACCTTAATGCAACATAAATTCTTGGAAGTGATACAATAAAATATTTAGGCCTTCACATGGACCGGAGGCTAACGTGGAAAGCTCATATAACAGCCAAAAGAAAATTACTCGACAATAAATTTAAACAAATGTACCTGTTACTTGGAAGAAAATCTCAACTCTCTGTAGAAAACAAGGTTCCCTTACTAAAAACAATTATAAGTAAATATTGTATATAATACTGGACCGAGAACACTACCTTGTGGTATACCAGCATTTATTTCGTAAATTTTGGAAAAATTAAAATTAACCTTTTATCTTGTATAGAAGGCCCTCATGCCAAACTTTATCAAAAGCTTGCTATATATCCAAGAATACAGCAGAGCAATACTTTTTGTTTTCGAAGGAATCTGTAATTACTTTTATTATTCGGTGGCATTGTTCTGGCGTGCCGTGCTTACTTCTGAATCCGAACTGATAATCTGGTATAATATTATGTTCATTAAGAAAAGGTGTTAGGCGTTTTAAAAATATCTTTTCAAATATTTTGGAAAGAATAGGCAGAAGACTGATTGGTCGGCAAGAAGAGACTATGTTCTCAGGTTTATTTGGTTTTAACACCATTATTATTTCAGCGCACTTCCACTGTAATGAAAAATGTTGGAGCCTTAGAATGGAGTTAAATATCAATGCCAAAAATGTAATGGCTTTAAGTGGTAAACATTTAACAGTAAGTGCATCTATTTTATCATATCCCGCATATTTATTGTTATTTAAAACTTTTATTTCGTCTTTTATTTCTTGTGGTGTGATATGTTTTATAGGTAAATGCAATTGGCACGCTACATCTAGAAAATCTCTTATATCGCCATCATCAGTGTTGATCAAATGGAGCTTAAAAGTACTTTCCAGCTGAGTAGCGAAAGCTGTAGATTTTTCTTCGTCCGTTTTACACCATGAGTCGGCAGAATTCTTAATGGGAGCATTTCTTCGGGATGGTCTTTTAAGGAACTTTGTTCCTTTATAAAGTTCAAAATCTTTGTTTTTATTATGAGGTTTTAAAGCTCGAAGAAGGGAATTTATGGAATAATTTTCCTCTTTAGCCAAAATTTCCGAGCATAACTTTATTGCCAGGTTCCAGTTTGTTTTGTCTCTTGGGTTACGTGTACGATGCCACCCTCTTCTTAAACGTCTGGATTCTCTGACCATACTTCTTACTGCTGCGGATGCTTGAACTTTCATTCCAAAATTGTTAGCGTAAGCATTTGAAGGGGTAGACAAAAATGCAGCTTCATGTATTAATGTAGTGAGAGTTTCAACCGTATTATCTAAATCTTCGAGGTTTTTAACTTTTGTATTCAAATTCACATTAGTGTCAATAAATTTGCTAAAGACGTCCAAGTTAGAATTTGCTTCAATTAATTTTACGCTTTTAGGAATCAGTTGAACGTTAACATTGGGATTTTCTAGAAATTCCATTAAATACAAAGTCTAGAAGATCTGGTATCTTTGCTGGGTCGGAAGGCCAGTAAGTTGGACTATTTCCTGATAAAGCACTATAATTGTTGTGCAAAAGACATTTATAAAGTTGTTTGCCCTTAGGATTCGTAAGCCTGGATCCCCACCAAGAATTTACTTGAAATAATTTTGAACGCAACCCTTCAAATTTAATAAAGCTATTCAATTTTTATTGAAAGGAGGACCAATTTATGAAAAATATCTGGTTTATTTTTAACAGTAAAAAGTATCGTCGATTGATTGCATGCTGCTTATACTCAGCATAGCAATCATTTTATACTGCATTAAATGTTCAATGAGCTTGATGCAGGTTACTACGATTTGTAAGAAATAATAAACAACAAATTCAATTGATTAAACACAAGTACGATGTGCATTTGTAAGCCTACGGGGGCCATTTTGAAAGTGCTGTAAATACCTATGATTAAAATAAACACAGTTTGCAAACACAAACTGCTTCAACTTTATAATTCTGTCTTAAGTACGCTGGCTCAACACGCAGTCTTATATCAATGCCTCTCGCAACAAGCAAACACTTAAACATAGAAATTGTTTGAAAAATCATTTGTAATTTGATTAAAAGGTTCATGAAAATTGAGGAAATCTATAAATTTTAGTTACAATTCTTTTTAGATAATTTTAAATACAGCCACGTACAATAATTTGGTACCCCAAGAATAGGGTTTCTATTAACAAGACTTTCCGAAATTTTAAAACCTGCAACAGTACATAATGTGTTCATATCTAAAGATAATTCTGAATAATAATGCCCACAATTTGCCCGCACAAGAACAGGGATTCCTAATATCCAATTATAATTATAATAAATCAACTTTTTAAAATAGATTCCTGCTTCCGCACAATGATCGCCACCACTGCCCAGAGTGGGGTCTTCACTAAAATACTCCCTTTTTACTGGGATCCCCTTCCCGAGACTGCTTTGTGTATAACTTCCGGAAGGGCCAGAAAGTCGTTCTACAAAGGATCATAAGTTTTAATTAGAGCATATCGGGCTACAGTATACTAGTCTGAACAAGCACCACTATCTTGTACTGCATCGAGGTCTAGTTTTTTCCTCCTTAATAAGAAGTCAACGTACTTCAGCACGGCGTTCCAGTAGCTATCACACTCCAGCATTTTGGTAATAATATCTTCGGGAGTGAAATCACCAATGCGACCCTTTACGTCCGTTTGTACCATGGTCCGCTGGTAAAATGATGCCATGTACATTAGCCATAATAGGGTTTTTTAGATTTAACAGCGTCTGGCTCTAAAATAATCCTATTTATATATTTTTTAATGCTGAAGTTGCATTCTATTACCTTCTCTAATTTAGTTAACGTTTTAGAATATATTTCTTATATATTTGCTAGCAATAAGGCAAAACAAAAATGTTCAATTTGTGTAAGGTAACTACATGATTCAAATTAGCGCTTTTTTACTGATTGCAGCTGCAGGCTCTAAACAAGCTCGTTTATATATTTTTTAATGCTGAACTTGCGTTTATATTAATATTTTTATACAAAATAT
This sequence comes from Ormia ochracea, assembly GCA_963402855.1. Lineage (NCBI taxonomy): Eukaryota > Metazoa > Arthropoda > Insecta > Diptera > Tachinidae > Ormia > Ormia ochracea. Next base: position 21,870,682 of record OY727107.1, on the reverse strand, counting down.
TTAAAGCATCCAATCGCAGTTAATGGGACTGTTGACACCAGAGCCGTTGATGCATAGAAGAATTTTTGTGTCTAGGCCATATTTATGTTGAACAGTGTTGCCATTTTAGAAATGGCAAGCATCAAGTATATACTAAATGTAGGTAAAAGAGATAAAAAATACGGGAAAAAATAAAAGAGCAAAGAAAAATAATAATAATAATAATAATAATAATAATAATAATAATAATATTGCAAATAATACATTCAAAAAAGATAAAATTGGTACTCAAAAATGAAAAGCGATTCAAAACCAAATTTGAAATTATTTTATATTTTATTTATTTGACAAAAAAAACTAAAGAACTATTCATAAATATGAGAAAAAAGGGGCAAGCAAACATTGCGGCAAAAATAAGTTCTCAAATTAAAATATTATATAAATTTAAAAAAAGCATCAAAACAGAGACAATAAAAATTAAAAATAGTAAAAAAAAAATATGTTTTCTAAAAAAGGGAATACGAAAAAAATAAAAATTAAATGAGTCCAAAAAACCATATAAAAAGCGTGTGAAAGGCAACCCTGGATTTATGGAATTGAATTGAATTCGCTGTGCAAGATAATTGCATGACATACTAGTAAACCCGGCGAACTCCGTTTCGCCACCAGATGGCTTCGTTTTTTGTAACATTTTGTAGTTGAACTTATCCAAAGTAAATACTGAGTGGAAGCGTTATACGTGTCCGCAAATTATCCGTTCAGTGCTCTTTGGTAAACCACATTTTTTGTTTTTTGGTCTGACGTTAACACAAACAAAGCGGATGGTTTCCCAACTCGTGAACATGCAACATATAGCTGTCCATGGGAAAAACAATGGTTTTCTAAATTTATCCCGCAAACACTAAGCGATTGGCCTTGCGACTTGTTAATTGTCATTGCGAAAGCAAGGCGAGCCGGAAATTGCAATCGTTTGAAGTCAAATGGAAGATCAGCCAGAATCATTCATATTCGAGGAATACATATATTTTCACCTGCGTACTTTCCGTTAATAATGGTTGCCTCAATCAAATTCGGCATAAGGGTTCTCACCGCAAGTCGAGTGCCGTTGCAAAGTCGCGTTAGATTCAAATTACGCAATATTATAATAACTGAAGCAACTTTGAGTTGCAAGTTATGTGCTAGAAATCCTGGTAACTACAGAGAGTTCAAAAACTCCGTCGGATAATTTACTACATCATCTGGATTTGTTATGGAATCAACGAATTTGTATGTCTCCAAATCGCCATTTATTTTTGATTGAAAGGTTAAATTCAGTGCATGTACATCACTATTCTTTGCGGCGAGAATTGCTCGTTGACTTAACCAAGGGTAATTCTGATAATTCTCACTAATGTGTGGGAAACATTAGTGAGAGGGAAAACATTTTCAATAAGATCTAATTGAGAGTCTACAAATCGGCAAAAGTCCTTGGTAAGAGTAATTAATCCACTCGTTATATCAACTTTCCCATTTCCAACAGCTAACAATTGTTTGGAAAATTGTGCAGCACTTTGATCACTTTGAAGTTGAACTCTCATATTAGTGATTAGAGATAATGTTTTTACGTTATATTCCACATATTTATTTGTACATTACATATTTTTGGAATACCTTCAAACTTTTATAATATTTTCAAAAACTGTAAATGCAGTTTCATTTTAATTCTATTTTCATTTATTATAAAAAAAAAATAACAGATTTCAATACATTATTTAAGGATAAAAACAAAAAAAAAAAACAAAATTGATTGGGACAAATGTGTTTGTACAGATTTTATAAATTTTTCGCTACTAATGCTTCGTTGGCCCTACATTTGCATCAATAACTCGTGACGTCTTCTTGACATCAACAGGACTAAATTGTTTGTTTCCTCTGGAAATATTTCAGTTCAAGCTTCATGCAGAGCAGTTTTGAGGCCATTCCTGATGCGGGCATTCTTTGAATCAACCTTACATTTCAAAATATTCCAACAGTGCTCAATTGGGTTTAGGTCAGATGATTGTGGATGTGAATACAGTTGTCTGCGTGCATAATAAATCAAGCACTCCTTGACTGAACGCGCCGTATGTTTGGGATCGTTGTCCTGTTGGAATATCCAACCTTTGCCAAGACCCAAAGCATCTACGGATGTCTTCAAATTGCATTTCAATATTTGCTTATAAATATGCTGATCCATAGTGACATGTATAAAAACCAGGTTTCCCACCACAGAGGCTGCCATTGCACCCCACGCCATGACACTACCTCCTCCGTGTTTCACACTTGGTATATAATTTTGTGCCTCTAATGCAGTGTTTTTTTATTGCCATATTTTTTCTCTGCTATTGTTAACAAAAAGATTTACCTTTGTTTCATCCCTAAATAGAACTTGGTGCCAAAACGCAACATTCTCATCAATATAACGTTTTGCGAATTACAAACGTAAACTTTGATTCTTTAGGCTTATAAATGGTTTTTTTTCGAGGAATCCTACTCGAATATCCTCCGGAATGTAATATTCTCCCAATTGTTTTTGCATGAACGATTGTTCCTGAAGAATTGGCGGCATGTTCCACTAGATCTGCGCGAGATACTCTGTGATTTTTTTTACCACTCTTAAAACCAAACTAACATCCCGTCTGAAAAACCTCTTTGGTCGTCCCGTCCTAGGCGCATTTTCAACCGAACCCCGGCGTTTAAACTTGTTTATGATATATTAGACCGTGGAATGTTGTAATTTAAGTAATTCATCTATACACCGGAGCGATTTACATTTTCTTGATTCTTCAATTATCAAATTTTTAACATCTAAATTCAACTCTTTAAGCTTGCCCATTTTTAGATTAATTATTGATATGAAACTTCCAAAGAACTAACAATTTTGTAAATAATTTCATCACACAACCAAATATAACGGTAATTTTCGAAACTGTAAAAATTCATGAACGTGCAACTATTTGTACATTTTTTGTACAAATTTGTACACTTTTGTCCCAATGAATTTTGTGTTTTTTTTTTTGTTTTTATCCTTAAATAATGTATTGAAATCTGTTATTTTTTTTATAATAAATGAAAATAGAATTAAAATGAAACTGCATTTAAAGTTTTTGAAAATATGGTAAAACTTTGAAGATATTCCAAAAATATGTAGTGTACAAATAAATATGTCCCTAACTGTACATAATTTACACAATTCAACTTACAATTGAAATGTTAGGAAACGAATAACTTTATTTTCAATTTCGCAATCAACAGAATACCGGATTTTAACTAGCGTTTGAAAAAACATACGCATAATAAATGTTACATTAAATTAACTTAGCAGAGAGTACAATGAGTAGCTGTCAAACAATGTGTCATATACTGGCGCCATCTACTTTCGTGAAGTATATTCACACACATACTTGCGAAGTTGTAGTACATGCTATATATTCAGAGATGGCGCTATATGTCAAAATTATTTTCTCGGTTTTCCTGCTTTTCTCTTAGAGTTTTTCCTGAATTTTCTTTGCTATAAACCTTTGCTATATGTGAAAATTGTTTTCTCGGTTTTCCTGCTTTTCTCTTGGAGTTTTTCCTGAATTTTCTTTGCTATAAACCTCACGGAGCCCGATACTTTTCCAACGAATGCAAAGCCGTAAATATCTGTTCGTGCTTTCTAGAGTTATAGCGACAGAAAGGAAAACTCAACTTATTTTTATATATAAGATTAACTGAAGGAATTTGTCTTGCTTTTGAGCATAAATTCGCATCTGTTCAGATGCTATGAATTCGCATTGCATTGAGACTCATATCATTGAGTCTTTAAGCCGAGTTTTTTATTTATATGCATTTAATTTTTGCCCCAAAATCCTTTTTTGTCTATTTATCTTCATCTGGTTCCAGTCACCGTTTTATATTTCGGTTATTTTTTGTTTAATGTTTAAACTTTGTAAAATAAATAAACGTAAATGTTATTTTTGTATGTACTTTGATGATTGGAACGGATATGACATTATTTGCAATAAAAATACTATGTTGCTTTAAGTTGCCACTTTCCCACTTTCTGTTCAGCGGTATTAGCTTTCTTTTCCTGTGACTTTTCATTTCCCCAGCTCTTTTCCAAACACATGAATAGCAACATATTAAAAATTTACACGTTTGAAGTACATCTGTTATAGAGCTTAACGTAGAGATTACTTTTGCTTAAGGGGGAGAGAAGAAATAAATCAGCATCATTTTATTTACTTTTTTATTACGAATAAAACTTAAGCAACTTAAGCAACTTAAGCGTTTTATTGGTATTAATAGCTTTTGACACAACCGTATATCTCATAAATTAAAATAAATTTATAGAGATACAAATACAGACTAAAGATTCACTTGTGTAATAAACACTGCGTTTTTTAACGATAATTGTATCGACTAAATATTACAAACCACTTTCTACTGGCTATTTAATAACAACGTCGGCGGTGGTCAACTGTTGCTGGTCTTCGTTTGCTCATCGACAGTCATCAAACGGCAATAATATTTTCTTTATGGATTTTTATATTGCGAAGAGTTTATATAAATACATTTATTTAATAAATACATAAATACGTTTATTTAATACATTTATTGCAATGGCTTTTGAATATGTAGCTCACATACACTTGAAAGCCAACATACACTGAAATCCAAATGTCTTTAGAGCATTATAATTATAATATTTCTTGTCTAAATAAAATTTTCTTCTTTTATGTATAGCAATTTATATACGGAATACTTATTCTGTATGTGTATGCATAAATTTAATATTTTATTTTTATTTACGTTGGCAAAGCACTCACCGACAGTCCTTCAAAAACTGTTATACTTTTATAAAATTAATACCAACTAATACATACTTATCTTGTATAAAATTAATAACTTTTATTTTTGATTTTTTCTCTTAATACGCTTATAACAATGTTGATAAGAAGAGGTTAACGAAACAGAAAATCGTTACTTTAACAATTTGCAAATCGTTTAGCATTAGTGATTTGCAAGACTATTTCTTTCTTCACTAATTTATTTATGTTGCAAATATTTTTAAAGTGTTAAATAAAATTAAGGAAACTGCTGCTATCCCAGAGGATATTCTATTTATTAAGTAGATTGTTTAATAGGGAAAATGTATCACATTTAATTTAATAGTAAATCTAAATTAAATTATCTAAATACATTGAAATTATTATATAAAGAATATATTCTTGGCTTAGCACTAATGATAACGTAAATGTATTGAAAAAAGTGGTTTTATTTTTGCCAGATTGTCTCAAAAATGGATCCTTTATGCTGATTTAATATTTCAATATAGAAACTATTTGGTTGTTTCCAGTATACTGATAGAGCGGAAGATCAATTTTGGAACAGATACTGAAAATGTATGCACCTCAAACCTTCTGATATTTAATTACAAAAATTAAGTACAAAATTAATATGTTTTCTTTTAAAACTCAGGATTAGTTTCCGCTTATTATATGTATTTTTTTTTCCAACCAACTCAACTTGCAAAGCTTTCAACTTGTACACAAGAAAATACTTAGGGTATGGAGAGGAATTGAATACGCTACATACGGTTTAGTAGGATATGCATTATTCATTCGCCTATGGATGGAAAGTAGTAGAGAAGACGGGCGATGTAGAACTAAGCGGATAGACCAGTTGTTTCACCGATGACAAACTGCTACAGGGAACCGGTGAAAGGAGTTGAGTGTGCGAACAAGACCGATCACTACAATGGATGCTTATTATTGACGCCAATAGACATAAAACCCACTACTAGTTCAGCCAATACTTTGATTTACTTTTCCCCTTCGCATGTATTTATTATATTTCTTTATTGACCACTTAGAAAATAATTTTTATTTTGTTTTTTAAAAATGACTATATTGTTTGGTATTTTTACAATTTCAAGCATAACTTTTATGCACAAAAACAATTTGTTTTAATTCATTTAAATTTCCAAAAAAAATTTTTTGGAAAAGCTGTCAGCTGAATGAACGAAGTATTGGATAAAGTGATTAGCATAAAAACATTTTAAAATTTTTAAAATTTTATACAAAATAAAAAAAAAAGATTACACGTTTAAATCATTTTAAATAAATTTAAAAAAAAAAACATTCTACTGTACACCAATTATGAAAAATTCTTAAATTTAAAGTAAAAAATAAGAAAATTTTTATAGTTACTAAAAGCAAAGAATTCTAATTATTTTATATTTTATAAAAGTATTATAAACTACCAGCAATACACACTCAAATACCTCTCGAAAAAATTCCGTGACTGCGCTCATGATGTGAAAATTAATTGAAGATGTAACACGTTATAACAACTGTATCCGTTGAATTTGCAATCAATTGCGTTGCATGTTTGCAAAAGTGAATGCGATGCAATCTATTTCGGTAATTATAAATTAATTGCTTAATTAAAATTCCAACTGAAAGTGCAATTCAATAATTGTCAATACTTTCTTGCATTAAAGCGCTTTTGACGAGGAAAAACTAAAAAAAAATTCATTATAAAAACAACAAAATGGTTTTCAAGAAGGTTTTCAAATGCACTGATTAATCGGAAATTTAATTTGATAATTAAAATACTTCAGAAAAGCATCAAAGATTTGAGACGAGTGTTTTGCAGGGAGTAAAACAAGGACCACGAAATAGAACAATGTAAAGTAAAACCAAATAAATTCCAGCACGTTTGTAGGGAGTTTGATGAAGTCTATTTTAATACAACTTTTCTTTCTTGAAAAAATTTTTTTAATATCCTATAAAAACGTGTAACAAACTAAAAAGGGTGGTCCAACGGTAATGGACATTGTTAATGGAAAGTCACACCTTGAGGTCAAGTTTTTGGTCCAACTTATTTTGATAATAATTAAAGCCACATAACAGAGGAGCGCGTTGAGCTTGCTAAAGCCTTTAGCGAAAATGACCTTTCAAATCAAAATGCCTTTCGTGTACTTAACAGAAGCAGCAATAGAGAAGCTGTGAACCTCCACACGTCATCGTTTCCAACAATTTAACATCCTGCCAATATCAATGATAAGATTTAATTGACTCAAGCGCTAAAGCCTACTAAGCATTTGCAGGGTCGTCCACACGTTGTATTGTTAGTTGAACAAACGAAAGTTAATGGTGACTTCACATTGAACCACAATTATATCAAATATGTCACCAAAATACAGAGTGGCTCAATCATAATTATGTGGAAAGCAGTTGGATGATATTATGTTTCGCACCTAATTGTCATGGATTATTAAATCAAAACCTCATTACCATTCCCCTGGCATGGCACTTTATAAATAATTTCAATTATTCTAAAAGTGTTAAGAAATTATCAACAAATTATAATTTACAAAAAAATTAAAACTGAAAACTTCGGAACTCTTTCTAAACTCTTTCTACAGGAGTTCTATGCAAGTCCATATGATAAGAACAAAACTACGAACTTTGCCAATATGTTTTGGAATAAATTTATTCAATTGTAGTGTGATACTAGCAGTCTGTATGACTTGCACTAAGTAGCACAACACAACAGTCATAGTTGCCTGCATTGAATACCTGTGGAATACATTAATTTCATTCACACATGTGACGGTCATTTGATGCCCTAAATACGCACTTGAAATGGCACGACACAATTTATGTGCTCCACAATTGTTGTTATGTTTTGGTGCTCCACATTAATACCACACACATACACACAGTCAAAACAAACTGATGCATTTGCTAAGTGCATTTCAAGTGCATCATTACACATGCGAAACATTCTAAATTGTTTATGATTGTCTGTTTGGAATTATTGTTATCCAATACTTTCTCATGACCATGAAAACTATAATTTCGCTAACTAAGTTATTTTTGAGTGACTTTAGGAAGTCACTCAACTCTAGACACCTAATTATATTTTCATAAATTATTTATAAGCAGAAGTAAGTAACAATGTAAGACGACTTAAGAACTTAGCCGTTGAGCAGACGAGAGCTGCACTTTTAAAGACTGGCTTAATATATAATATATAATAATTTCATTTACACAATTGTAAATGGGTGTTCTGTATCCTTTTAATACTTTTTTAAAAATTTAAAACACACATTTCTTACAAATCATTAATTATATACATATATCCGGGGTATCCCAACAACTTTTAATGTTTTCTGCCGGAAGTGGTATGAACGAACGGTGGAGACCGAACTAGTAAAGCAGGAGGAAGGTGGTGAAGAAGTAGATGATTAGACCAGTGTTGGCTACGTTAGTTTAAGTTAAATAACTTATTTGCATTTTCTCTTTACGCAAATAATTTTAATTTAAATAAATTGGTGGTTCGGTGGATTCTAAAAGAAGTTAAAAATTATTTCATGGCATAAAATAAAGTAAAATAAAATAATAAATTATATGAGTGTATAATAAATGAGTAATAAAAACCATTTACGAAATTTATTTTTATACAACACCATTTACGTGTTCAGCGGATCCAGCATTCAATTTATAAACACCATTTCAAATTTTTATACCACACTGTCACTTCATGCATACATAATGCAGAAACGTATTATAAATGATTTGCCAGATGATTAAATTCATTTGCTTCCACATATGTGGCCTTCAATTTCAGACAACATCCTGTTTACTAACTTACTTAGTGTAATTCTTATGCCGATGAAATTTCTCTGGCGTCTTCGTCATATCTTTTTTTGTGTATAATAATAATAACACGTCTAGCTTATACAATCTTCTTAAAAAAGTTTCGGATTTTAAAAACTTGTTCTATAAAATAAATACACTAAATCTTGAAAGCGGATTTAAAAGAATTTCTAATGGTTTATTCACAGCTGATTGCAACATTTCGTTTATGAACTAATTTTTTCTACCATAAGCAATTTCAAGAGTTTCTGGGTATTAAAGATAAATATAAGATTATGTGTGCCATGTTCGTCTCAGCACACAAGGCAGTCACGAAGGTGGCCAAAAAGCCAAAAGTCAGTTTAAGAAAATTTTCTGATTTATTTCAATAATATTTTTCTGCCTAAACGAAAAAAGCTCTTGAATAGAGACATATCTTTCGGTAATATGGAATATTTATATTAATTACCGTGCATGTTTAATGAGACTGCGGGGATGTCCAACCAAAACGCACAATATCGATTATTAATAAAATATATAGTTTTCAGATAATTATTTTTATATCCATTTATTATGATTGAAGGATCGAAGACAATGTATGACACAAAATATCGTCGAAATATTCCCTACTTTTTAAACATTGTGTGCTTAAAGTTATACGAGCTGCACATGTATTTATTACAAAAGCTACTTTAGTACTGAAAAAATCTCAGATAAGTTACATTAGGTCATCAATATAAATCTTCTATAAACTTTTTTAATATAATAGAGTATGTTTAGCGCCTAAATTAATACTGCAATAATTTGTTTATTATTTTGTTATATAAAAGTTTTATTTATTTTTTATTGAAAATTATAATTGTCTTGAGAGCTAGATTAACTAGCTGTTCTGAATATGTTGTTGCACACAGCAACAGTGATTAGTGATTTCAATGTATGAACCGAATATTGAAATCAACAATATATAAAATATTTTAACTAATTTTTATAACCGATCTTAAGCTTAAAAATTGAGTTGCAGCACAAGTGCAAACAAAGTCAATTAAAAATTAATATTGACCATTTTATAATACTTATATTACTAATTACAAAGTTTGAAGCATCCAGGGAAGCCGTCAGGCAATAATGCTCCGGTTTGCAAAATAAAAAGCGGCATGAAAAATAATAACGAAAATAAATATTGGCATGTTACTTTAAATATTAAAAAATTTTAAAATGTATAAGCATGTAAATGAAAAATTCAAAGACGAAAATGTTCTGAATAAATTTATAATTTTTGTAAGAAATATAAAACTGAAACACAATGAAAACTCCCAGAGAAATTGTTTTTTGCCTCTTTGTAGACAAGAGTTTAAATAAAAAAAAATTTTTTTCTTTTGTTTTTAATAATTTTATAGTTTTCTTGTTAACATTTTCTTGTTATAATTTTAACAGTTTATAAATTTTGTCATTATTTATTTATAATTAGAACTCTCAAGTTGAATCAGCAGAAACCAAATAAAATCAGCCAGCAACGTATGTAAATGTTTATTTATAACTAGAACTGACTTATAATTGTAACAAATATAAATAAATTTATTTGAATTATGTATTCCACTCAAATTCATATTTTTGCTTCTGCTTTTTATTTATTTAAAGAAAGGTTCATATTTTAATGTTTGAATTGTTGGTTCTTATTTTTAAACATTTTGCAAAATGTGCATAAATCAGTAACTTCCACTTCTGGCCTTAAAAGAAAGTTGAGTAATAAATAAGACATAAAAGTACGAAATAGTCTTTCATACACTTATACGACTAAAATTCTCTTTATAAAGCACTTTCAGTTAAACACGTATCACATGCATAAATAGTAAATATTCTCATTGGATAAGTATTAATGGACTTGACACATTTGTTAATAAACACATTAGACTCAAATACAGCAGAAGTAATGCAACTTCTGCTACATGGCGACAAAAACTGAGTACAAAATTGGTTTAGTATGCTCAACCATAATGGACGTATTATATAAAAAAATAATGGCAAAAAATAATTTGAAAAGGAATTATCAGATAACTGTGGTAGGGGGCAATGTATCTCAATACAGTAAATATCTTTAAGAAATTAAACAACATTTAAATTATTTAGTAACATTTAATTTGAATATTATTGAGTTTCTTAAATATTTTTAGCTCCCATAATTTTAAAGCTAATTCAATTTCTATAAATATTTTTATTTATGTTCAGTTATATATGTAAAAATAAATTCTAGTCAACAAGCCTTTATATAGTCATTAGCCTTTATTGATCATTATTCTTATTTTCTTTAATTGAGTTGATGAATGTTTTTTAATGAATATTCTGCAGGAAGCACAAAATTTACCAAATATTTATTATAACCAAATTTTCTTTAAAACTCATACTATTTTAAAATGTACCAACAAAGAAATTATTGAAGCAGGAAAACGGAATATTATACATTCCTGAAGGTAGACAAATATGAAGAATTGTATTAACAATCAAAAAAAAAAAAACAAAAATGCTAAAGAAATAAATTAATTTTAGAAAGAAAAAGCTAAATTTAAAAAAGTGTAACGTCAAAGCAAATTTGACTAGTTACAATTACAGCACCACTGATCATTTTTCTTTTGCCATTATAAGTTTTTAAACTTTACATTTATTCAAAAAAATAAAATACGTAGAATTTTTTTACGGAAAATAGCACTTAGTAAGTTTTTCTAACATCGCTTAAGTTTGGATACGTCTTGAAATTGCTCCGAATTTATTTATATCTGTTTTATGTTACTCGATAAAATTCATTTTTATTAATTTTAGAATGTTATGTGTTACAAATAAAATGAATGAAAAAAGTTGCTTTTGTTTTTGAAGGATAAATACCGCAAGGGAGAGCCTTTGTCTGGCAGGTATAATTAATTTTTGCATAATTAATTTTTGGCAAAATTAATTTAATACGATTCATTCACACGAAAATCTAAAATGATTCCCAACTAACAGAATGGCGTTGCAGACCGTGCCTATTATGCAAATATGATGCAATCAAATTTGATAGTGCCTTGAAGTAAAAGCAACTCTTATCGTATAGAATATATCATTTTATGAAAATTTTCATGAAGTTTTGCATCTATTTGCAATCTATTACAAAGATGAATTTTTCGGGCATTTTGCCATATGTTCGTTATGATTGTAGTATAATGACGCGTAACCTCTATTAAAAAAACTAATTTTAAATGTCAAACTACCTAGAGCAAAAACAAATAAATATATATGTATGTATGTTTTTATTGAAAAAAAAAAGAAATAAAAATGGTGGATTTAAGTCACATGTGTGTCTCACTTTTTAAAATCACGCTTCTAGTACATTATGTTAATCATACAAACGCTCTTACTTTTAATACAGCCAGAACCAAAATTATCAATTATAATTAATTTTAAAATATCTTACAAGAGTTACTGAAATTATGAAATACATGCATAAGTATATGTGCATATGAATATTCATCTGTTTGGTTTGTTGGTTGAATTCTCTTAAAATTCAAATTTTGCTTACAAGGTTCACGATACACAATCACCGAGTCACGTACTTTGAAAAAAGTATGCTGCTACCAAAATTGTTAACAGGAAACTCATGGTTGATTATTTGTTTGTAGTTGTATTTTCCCCCAAAAACAACAACATTCATTTTGTTGAATTATTGCAATGAAAAGAGAGAAAAGTATTTTTTATGTGCAATGGCAAGAGCGACAACAGTTTGTCATTGCCAGCTAAAAGATTTTTAAGGAAGTTTCGAATAAAATGTTCTCTGTTTCATTATAAACTCTTTGCAAGAGGAACTCTTATAAACACTCTCATTTGCTGTTTGATTTTTTAATTTGTTTTGGCACAACAGCTGACTTTTATTTAGCATGTGGCTGTTTTATTTCTACATAAAAATCTAGTTGATTTATAAACAGTGAGTCTGTTGGAATAAAGTGAAAGCGAGTTAATTTTTGGTGAATTTTTTTATCTTTTTTAGAGAATTTCAATTTTCTATTTGACATTGAAAAATCGCTTTAACCCACACTTTATCGATATAATAATTAAACGATATTTTTTACACAAGAGTAATTCGAGGAGGAAAAAAATTACAATGGGAAGTAAAATAAAAGTATGTGGTACGGAAAGTTAATAAACAGCAAGTTCAGGCAGCATGCAATCGATATGCATTTTAAAAGAATTGTAAACCAAAAAATGGTGGCACGTTTTAATGTCAATGTCAATTATCTAGCATTAAAATACTGTAAACAGCAATGAGAGAACCTTCTGAACACTCATTAGAATAATAAATAAACGCGGAAACTTACAAAAGAGCTCTTGATTAATGTTCAAGGCAGCAATAAGTGCAACTAAATTTATAAGCAAGTTTGCGCTTTTTTCAATCTATTCTATTGCATCATCAATCATTATGGTGCCTTTTCAGTACGAGTCTCATTGTTTATACGTAACAAAAGTATCGGTAGTTTTCATGAGCATAACTCATACGCTTTTATGTATTTCTGTAGTAGATCGCCATTTGTAATAAAATACGTTTAGCGTTGGGAAATTTGGCTGGAAAATTAAATATATTTTATTATGAATGTATGTTTGTTCAAACTCGATATTGCTTACTTTCTTCCGCTTCTCAATAACACACAAAAGCCTTTTAATAAAAACTGTGAGAAATCACAATTTGTAGTACAAACTTAGAAGATTACTAATAGACCAATAATAGACTAATAATTGAAAATAATTTTGTAGCAATTATAAGTTTTACAAAATTGCACTGAATAAATGACACTTATCCTGAAAGTATGTGTTTTTAAATAATTTCTACCCTATTTTTTACGGTCAGACTTACTTAAATTAAAAATGTCAAACAATCGCTCCAGGTAAAAATGTCCTAAAATTAGGAAATAATATTAAATTCAAAATAATCATAACATGAGCATTTTTTGAAAATTTATTTTTTATTGCAATTTCAATAAAACTAACAAGAACAGTTTAAATATGCAAGACTAATTGAGTTCGAATCTAAACAGCAATTTGTGGAATCTGTTTTCATCGATCTTTGCTAAGCGCCCTAAAACTTTTAAAACACAAATACATACATTATTAAAGGAAATATTACAGATTTGAATCAATAATTCAAGATATAATTCAATAAATAAAAATAGGAAAAAAATTACAAAAAATAATCAAATTCGTGTATAAATCTTTTTATATCTTATAAATTTTAATGTAATATTTAATCTATAAAATATATAAATAAAAATATAAATATATGAAATAATTTAACAAAAACATTCAAAAGTATAATAAAAAAATTTCCAAATATCGCAAGTTATTTAATTATGGATATATTACAGAAATATTATTAATTAAAATTTAATTTAATTTGAATTAAATTAATTCAATTAAAGGAAGAGCTAATGAAAGAGTAAGAGTTAAATGACTTGTTCTTGTAAAAATATAGGGGAATAATCCTATAAAATTATGGAACATAAAAATAAATGTAGAACCATTTATACTTGTGGTTCTAAATAAATAAAAATATTTTTATTTCCTTGTTGTAGCTTTTATTATGGTGAGCTATAACTTAAATATGTCAGCAGGATATTTTGGAACATTTAACATTATTTACATTATTTCAATAGACTGTCTACAACCAGCGAAAGTGGTGAGTGCACACTTCCACTTCAATTCATTCATCCTTAAAAATTGCAAATAAATCTACTTATTGTTATTTTTCTTTGCTGCAGTAAATTAAAAAATTAAACAAATTTTTATATTTAATTTTTATTTTCAATTATCGTATCGTAAACAAAACGAAAACAAGCAAATAAAACAGACTCACACTCAATTAAATAGTGTAAGAAATACTGTGGCGTTCTCTGCTTCTTTGTGAGCACTTTGCACTAATTTCGCCACAACACTGCTCCAAAAACATACACACGCACAAATGCATGCAATTAGAAACAAACAACTGCAAATCAGGAGATTAATAAAAAGTCTCATTAAAACAAACAACAAAGTTTGCTAAAATAAATTGAAAAAATAAACGTAAACCAGTCATAAAATTAGAATGTATTGATTTTATTATCGTTAACGTTCTGGGAAGAAATGAAATTTAAAAACGTTTTACGAATACAATGGAAGACATGACCACCGTCACACTGCCATGCCAACGGAGACACACATCTACCCATCGTCCTCGTTACTGGCGCACTCACTACTACATGCTTTCAGAGTTTCGAATGCTTGTTTCAGACTTTTTTCAGCTGAAACTTTTGCATGTAACGCACATCAAGAGGCAGGCTGTGTTTACTTTTGCATATGTGTGTTTATTTGCTGGTTCTGCGGAAACAATAATACTTGCAAAGTTGTTACAACATGGACGGCATCTTTCCTTAATAAGATCACGACTACATGTTTTAATAGACAAATTTCAATTGTTTACCTTCCCTACCAGCACTAACAAAATTAGAATTTATTATTTCCATTATTTGTATTTCTCTGTTATAAGTGGCGATATGCAAATATTTAATGCCATTCCTTATAGTAATGATCTGTCGGACAGCAGAGATATTTTCTAATAAAAAACAATAAATAATTTGGACTAAAAATTCAAACCGAATATATTTTTTTTATAATTAACTGCATAACAACATAACCAAAACAGTTTAACAATTTGAAGGTGTAGTTGCCTGAACTAGTACATTCCACAACTGCAGATGATTTCGAGCTTTCGATATTTACTGTAAATGCTGGCTAACATTCGTAAAAGTAATGCTATTATTAGACTATTATTGGAAGTGCTTTCAAAACAATTAAGTTGCGACATTTGCCATTTATAGTCCTGTAGGAATGTAGCATGATCTAATGAATATATTTAATTTAGTGGGCGATCCAGCCAAACGCGCATCGTGTCAATTGTAAGTAAGATATAAAGCTTTCAGAGAATTCTTTTATTACTTATTTATTACGGTAGAAGGATCTTTGGCAACTAAGTGTAAAACTAAATATCTCCCAAATGCTCGCTACGGCTTCATACCTACGGAACATGATGTAATAAGGCCATTGAATTTCTCGCACAAAAGACCCATATTGTTTCGTGGCCTCTCCAGCAATTGGCACCATCCTGTTGGAACCACATATCTTCCAAGTCGATAGCACGAATTTCTTGCCACAAGGAACTGGTTATCCTCTTGCTATAGCGAACACGATTTAACAATCCATCGGCTTTTTTGAAACCACTCGTGTATTTTCATTTCTCCAAATGCGGCAATTCTTTGTGCTAAGGAATTAAGTGAAGTGAAATTGCTTCACAATTAAAAACTCGCAATACCAAGATGTAAATATGCGAAGTAGGCTGTACAAAAACTAACGCAAGATTTAAATTCTCTTCCCAAAAAAGGAGAAAAAAAAAATGTTCAACTGTTGACTTTCAAGTTAGTAAAAATAGCCCGTCACGGTTAAACATTTTTAAAGCAAAAAACCCGTCAAATTCAAATGTTGCGTTATTTTTAAGACACTCTTATAACTATAGAACTCAAAATTCATCGTTTGGAATATCATTATGAAGTAAATAATTGTCTCATTTTATTACCAACTATAATAAATATTTTTGATAAATATTGGATCGATATTTTCTAACGACACACTAAGAAGTTAAAAACTGCCACGATGTTCTCGATGTAATTACACACGATATTATAAAAACAAAATTTATAAAATTGTTGCTTTGTAATAAATTTCTTTATGATTATAGATCAAAATAATAATAAGCTGACGACATGAAGCTGTTAAATCATTTATCTTTGCCAAAGTTGTCATAAACTTTTTTTTTTTTTATTTATAAAATATTGCACTAAAAGTTGCAACTGAAAAGCAACATGCATTTGTTCAAAGTAAAATTTGAAGTATTGTTGCAAGCACTTTACTTGATCTTCTCTGCAGCAGGAAACATAATACTAACATTTTTTTTTTTTAATTTGCACAGTGTCCTTGAATATGGTGTTTGGTCTATTTCTAATTTCTATCTACTGACATCTCAACAAGTTTAAGTGAACCTTTTTGCTAAATCTTATGAAATGTGCAGCTTTAGGAGGTTCGCCTTTTGATGTCTCAAATAGAAAATGTAGGAAAAATTACTTCACACACACTTTTAAATTAAACGAAATCGCTTTAAGTAAATTTAATTTTGAAATACTTTTGTTTATTAATTAAAATACTGTTACCGATTACTTTTAACTTTTGAATTTGCCGGCATCTCATTTCCTTTTACTTTTCCACTTTATTCCATTTTTCTTCATGGTTCTTTTTTGGGCCCTTATTTTAACACACATACACTCACTGTATTAAAATGTTATTTGAAATAAGTGCGCATTAGGCTGGTTCACAAACAGGATATAAATTAGTATAAAGCAAGATTTCTGAACTGACTTTCATAATTTTGCTAATTATTTATTTTTTTTAATAAACTAATAATGGGGCTAAATATTTAATTATATTATATTAGAACATGTAAATAAGGATGCATAGTTGCCAGATTGACTTCAAGTCCTGAAAATCTTTTTGTTTGAATATCATCTCCAATACAGAATCATGATTGTCCTATACAAAAATTGGGAAATGAATCTAAAAACTTAATTTGTAACGCCGTCTGGTAATATTATATTATATAATATTTATATTATATTATATTATGTATTATAATACTCTCTCCCGATTTATACAAAACGACATGAAACCGGAACATAAGTCATATCTCAAGTTTGTCCATCTTAGCACAATGGATACTTGACTGACGGAAATTACATCGTAAAATGCTGAAGAAATTTAACATAAACTCAACTGACATCTATTAACTTATTTGACACATTAATTGCACACAACTATTTTAATTTAGCTCCCGATTGGAGGATTATAACGGGACTTGCAACGCTTTCCATATTACTCAGCCTTAAAGACTGAGAGTAAAAGTTAAGAGTCAAACACAAAAGCAAAATTTTTCAGGCCTAATCGAACAATCTATCTCTATGGATATATGTATACATATATCCAATGTATATAACTATTGCACCTGCCTAATATCAACAATGTTTTAACATGCACATTTCAGAAACAAAGTTCCTCTATTTGTTGTTCTTATGTTTATTAAACATCACTTTTCCCATAACTTTACGTTTCTGGTAAAATGCATTTTAATATTTTACTCCGGTTCCTTTTTTATTCATGTTGAAATATATTTGTATGTGTTTACATACACACATATTTATAAAAGGCATTACCCAAGTACGTAATTCCATAAATATTTATGTATATTTACTCGATGTAATATTTTTTTGCTGCAAAATGGCATGGCGCGAGTAAAAGGACTACAAATATTTGAAAATTTATATGTGGGGAATATGCAGCGCTTTTTTTCAATTTAAAAGCAAGTTTTTGGTAAATGGCTGAAATGAAATTGATATCATTTTCTTCTATGAAGTCGGCAATTACATTTAATTACCTCATGGAAGCAGTTATGCGAAGGTGTTTAAATGTCTTTAAAAATATTTATCCGGACCATCCATTTTCTTTTATAAATATATTAATTATATTTAATTACACCATGGAGGCACTTAAGCGAATTCGTTTAAGTGTACTTAAAAAAATTATTGCTCCAAGCAATCGGAGTTTTTTAGCCTTAAATGTTTTATATAGCATAGTTAAAACTCATTCGAATCGTAAGCCGAGCGCCAGGCCCCACCTTACCATTTTCTACAATATTTAGCCTCAAAGTGCAGAGACCACCACAACCGTGGTCACAATC
This sequence comes from Ormia ochracea, assembly GCA_963402855.1. Classification (NCBI taxonomy): domain Eukaryota; kingdom Metazoa; phylum Arthropoda; class Insecta; order Diptera; family Tachinidae; genus Ormia; species Ormia ochracea. The sequence goes on along the minus strand of OY727107.1, from coordinate 21,852,226 downwards.
CAATTACATTGGCTATAGTGAAAAAACACGTTAATAAACCCTAATCACAGACTTTCAATGTTCTTCCATTTAACAGCCCCTGAGACAGAGCCAAGTTCATTACCAAGGGATATTTATGAACTTCTGCCGACTAGTGGCCACGAAATACACGACTTCGAATTTAAATAATTACGGATTTTTATGTAAGTAACAAGGAAAATGTTAACTGTAATTTATATTTACAAAAAGTAAATTTTTAATAAACCTTTCGAATTAGGTAATTTTACACTTAGCCACGGATAAAAATAAAGTGAGCAACGATATATGTACATGCCAGTGTGGGAATGAAAAAGCAAAATGTCTGTAGCGGGCATGTGAGTTGAACTCGTTTAGTTCTTCGCATAAACCTTTAATGAAAGTTAGTTAATTTAAAAAGGGAATATCCGGATACCCGATATTTCGTATAATCTGTAAATGTAAACATTATTAACCGTTTTAAGCCATGTTTCACAAGTTTTTGTCCCATTACCCCACTTACGATGATTCGGAATGAAATAATTTTTTTAAGTAGCGTATAAAGTTCGACGTATAAAGTTCGAAACACACAAGTTCATTTCTTCCTATATTTTCGGACACATTTTCATAATATTATTGCTGGTTTCGTTTCTGGCTAAAAGGGAAGGTTGGGAGAGAAAATTCATATTGGAAAAGTTTTCGAAACACCTGCAGTTAAAATATTTTATTAACTTTCATACAGACATGTTGATTTCATTACATGGATCAGAAGTTAAAGGAAATATTGCAGCCAAGTTACTCTTTTTTGGAATGGCTCGATGACTTTTCACAACAACAAAACTAGCAAGTGAGATTTTCTTTTATAAAATACTTTTCATTTTCTTCAAGTATAAAAGAGGTCAAAAGTGAAAGTACGAATTTATGCACGGAATATAAGTTGAAATGGAGTAAAAGGATAACTACGACGCTTAAAGCATTAACATTGAAAAAGTTGTACTTTTTTTGATTACAATTTGAATGAACCAAATTCAATTAAATGGTTTGAGATTGATCGGAAGAAATTTTATTTGTTTAGGAAATTTAAAGTTAAAACGAATGGAAAAGTGTTTTTATAATTTATCATGAGCGGAAAGGATGCTCCATATTGTGTTCGTTGCTTTAGATTTTAACTAACAGCAATTTCCTTACACTTGATACCTATTTCCTTTCCATCTTCTTCATCTGTTTAAATCGTCTATTCGGCTTATATTTTCCACTATGCTATAACAGGAGCACACGTAAAGCAATTAAGATATATTTTTTTTATTGCCGCTTAAGTTTATTAAATTGAATTTTTCAATTAAATTTTTTATTTACACTTAGCGTTTCTCAGGTAAGAGAGAAAATTACTTTTTGTATGCATGAAGCATTAAAGTGGAACCGTAAGATTTTTCGGAAACAAAATCCAATTTTTAATTAGCGAACTCTTTTCTCTAAATAAAAAAAAAATACAAATCTAAATCAACTTGAGGAGTATAAAATAGACCCAAAGATATACAATTATATAAAGAACTATTTAGTCAAAAGGAAAATATTGATGAGGATTAACTCCTATCACTCCATGAACAAACCTTTGGAAAATGGCATTCCGCAGTGTTCAGCGGTCTTGCTCAATCTTTTTTTAATAATGTACGACAAACTTTCAAATATTATATGTTCAAACAAAGAACTAGACCTTGAGGCATACCCATATGATTACGTTATAATAAACAAACTCTTCAAAATCAAGAACCAAGATATTGACTTAATCGATCTGATTTCAGATATCGAGAACTGGTGCACTTTCTCTAATTTACGTGGTAGCAATACTTCAATTAAAGCAATCAATGAACTGAAAATTCTTTTAATTATTTTAGACAATCGATACAGATGGTACCCACACATCACTGACCTTAACTAAACTCTTTCCAAACGATTGAATATCATTAAATACCTCTCGTCCAGACAGTTTGGTTGCAACACAGCGTCTCCCTTGAATGTCCTCAATTCTATCATAATCTCCAAAATTAACTACGGCGTCTATCTATATGGATTTACTGCAAAAAGCAATCAAAATAAATTAATAACAACACTTAACCCAGCCATAAGGCTAGTTCTGTGAGCCTTTAGGATGACTTCAATCAGGAATATGTTATTTAAAGTAAATATTAGCTGATCGAACAATTGCGGGGCTTTGCTACAACTAAGCTTTTTAAATCTATAATGTTCACCGACCGACACCCACTATCGAATATTCTAAGGAAAGCTATCAATCAAAAATACTTCCACAAAATACCAGCAACGCTTACTCGCGTAGTACAGTTATGCGATAGCTTTAACATACCATACAATATCAGGCTACAATATCCGATTAAATCTCCTGGCTGGCGCATCAACCGAATCACAATAAACATCTCTCAATGAACCAAAAAACCCTTCATCAAATACAGAAATATATCAACAACGATTTCAAGACCAACACCATTTATCGACCACGAATTCATATGCACAGATGGCTCTAAAGCCGTAAAGGGCACCAGCTTTAGCATTGTGGACGAACACAAAACATTAATTAATTAAATTTTCCAGAATACAGCCCTAATTTCTCTGAAGAAAAGATAGCAATACAAGAGTTTGTAAAATACTATGTTAGAATACGTATAGGTAAATTCGCAATCTGTACTGCTGACTCTCTCTCTCTCTCTCTCTCTCTCTCTATCTCTCTCTCCGCATTAAATGCCGTAACCAACTGCAATAACGATCAATTTTACCCAAAATTTTTAAAAAACTGTAGGCTTTATAATTCCATTTAAAACTAACAAAAAATATTAAGCTTAGGGCCATCGCTGCCATAGCTCTCCTCTCATTATGCTAATAATTCACTTACAAGTATAATATGTAAATAAATAAATAAATAAAATAAATACTTGGAACAAACTGTTATTCGTTGATGAAATCGTACGATATTTTAATGTATGTTAAGATATATACGTCGAATTTTATGCGATTTTTAAAGACGATGCATGGGATTTTTATTTTAATATGTAAATTTGTCACTTTTTCTATAAATTAGCTCACTGCATCTGAACTGGCCCGTGCCAACGGATCAAACCTATACGGCCAGGAAGGCTTTTAAACAGCATTTATAGAATATCGGAAAGATTCCTGTGAAATCTTGTACAAAGTATGCTTTTCAAAGTATGACTCAGTGCGTATTTCTAATATACATGACTTCTTCGAGGGGCATGATGACTGTGGTCAAACCAATCTTTCTCATTAGGTCAACCCTATACAGCTGGAAATATGGAATTATCATGTAATTATGTAGATTGTATTTTTTAAATGTTTGAAAATCCTTCGAAAATATTACTCAATGCAAAATCCTTATACAAAAGAGTTCATAATTTAAAACGTATAATAACATGGAAAATTTGCTAAACTGTTCTGAAATCCTTAAAAGCTGTTCTTTCCGGCTCTGTAGCTTATATTGGTGGAACATTTCTTCTCGGGCATCTAATACTTGGGGAAATCTTATTCCAACATCCACACAGTTACAGTTTAAATTAACTTGAACGTCAAAAATATTGCAAAGCGCAAACGAATTAATTGTAATTATCACCGGTATTTTAATAATTCCCGAAGAAATTGCAATATTGAAAATAAAATACCTTTTAAAATTTTAAACTCGATAAAATAAAACAAGAATATAAAGATATTGAAAAAAAGTAAAAGAAGATAAGAAAATAACTTAAATCCCGCACACTTTTATTTCTGATTTCCACTTCCTTTTCTTATAAAGTTTTTGCTTTCAAAATTTTTGAACAAAATCATTTAACCAGAACTACTCCTATTCGATTAATCCACTTCTAGTTTAACAAGATTATGCAAGTCCTTGATAAAAATGTAAAAAAAAAGTTTTGCGACAAAATCATTCCAAATTCCCATAAGATTTTAATAAAAACAATAAATAAAAATTAATAAATTTAATATTAACAATTTCTGCTGACAGACTAAGATCTATTCAAGCGATAAATTATAGCAATTAAAAGTGAACGAGAACTTTACAATTTTTAATTTTAATAACAAACTTTCTACATTGACACAATATGAAGCGTAGAAATTTAATCCCATCAAAGTAGAACTTTTATGCAAAAGTTCTACTTTGTTCTTTGAGTCCATTAAACATGATAAAAAAGTTTAACATTCATCTGGATATGGCCTTGTGTATGTCCTTCCGTATGTCCTTGCTTATGCAACAAAGTATAAAAATAAAAAGAAAATTTTGTTAACAATATCGTAACAGTTTTGGAAAAGAAAAATTTCGTTGCAATTATTGATTTCTCATCAATAGATATTTTGAACTTCTTGATTGCAATTTATTTCATTACAAATATGCTTTTAGCAATTCCTTAAAATGTGCAAAAGTTAAGCTGTGTAGGACAAATATTGCATACACATTCATGTAAGGAAAATGGTATTCCAATTACCCAATTTTCCATCTTCCCTTCTGTGAATACAGTTTTTTTATTATTCATTTGGGTCACAATTTTACTTAAGAGAAAGAAAAACATATTTTCCCTTTTAGAATAGAAAGGAAAAGCCAAGTGATTTTTTTACTAATTTTTTTTTTTTTTTGGCTCCTTTGAAATTCAACCACACACAATTTGTCAACCAACAGATTTAACCAGCTTAAGACCGATGTTTCCTTTCCATTCACATTTTGGTCTTTCATTTGCTCTTCCGTTGCCACATGAAATTCTCTGCATTGAAATTAGAGTTCAATTGAAACTGTATGAATTTAACTTGCATTTGGGCTCATAATACGTTCATCCTTTTATGTGTCTGACTGTCTGTTTGCTTAACTAGTATTTCCTCTTTGTGGCATTGTTAAGGCTTTGCAGATTTCTTTTCATCGTCTCAAATTTTACTTCACATCGATTCGGGGTTAACAAATTGTTAAACAAATATAAAATGTAATTGAAAGCCTTCAAATTGTAGAATGAGAAATCTTCCGCAGGATTTTGCTTTCAAATATAAATCATTCATTTCTTTTTTATTAAACAAACGCATTAGCATTCGTCATGAAATCGCATTCATTTAACACTACCTGGCTATCGGGTTCCTTTCGCTACATGCATTTCCTTTGCAACTACGATATGCGAACAGCTGATATTTCTAAATAACGAATGTTTCAAAATGAATAATAACATTTTTAATATAACCTTTCTCCGTTTTTGTTATAACATCGGTGAATTGTACTGCAATCGCAAAAACCGTTGCAAAGTTGCACACAAATAACGCTCAGTATCTGTGGCAAAAAAATTGCAAACTCTAATGAATAACTCTATTATATTACAAATTTCTTATTGAAATATGCTGATTTTGAGTAATAAATTCACTAAAGCTCATCTAAAATGTTGATTGTAATAAAATTAAATAAAAGTAGTCCATTTAATAAGAAAAATTACGTAAAATTTAAGCAATTAATTTCCATTAAGAATTAAAATTCCTCGCTTAGCAATAAAGTTATCATACTTTTGGAAGCCCCTTTAATTTTTGCAAATGACAGTAAATAAATATTCCTATTTAAAGAAATACATACATAACCTTAAACGAGTACCCCTTGTATAAAATTCTCAAGCTCTTTTCTTTTCATTCAAAAAATTTTTTAAATCGCATTTAAACAAACCAAATTTATATATTTATTATATATTATACGACTGTACTGCAGAAGTTGTCCAATAATATTCAGTACATTGTGCATGCGATTTCACACGTAATTTTTATAACATGTTTACCTGCCTTCTATGAGATTCTCATACGATTTATATTTTGATAACTTTACTTCAGAACCTCTTCGATGATATATAACACATTAAATTTTTTCCAGACATCAAGCACAAAGCAGTCCCTTCTACATACTTTCCATGCAGTCGAGAGTAATTTTCTATATAAACGACGGAAGTCCTTGAACTCTCTCGAATTTGTTTGGTGTGCCCATGTAAAGTGGCTTGGAGACAATTGGAGTGATTCAAGTGAATTTCGTGTACATGTGCAAACACGAATATGTCACGCATTCAAACATAACAATTAGAAATACTAACACAATGATATTTTGGTAACATATTGATGAGTATTTTGGTAATATCCAGAGGTCCTTAAAGTTTATTTAAGTTGATGAAATAAAACAAAATTCGTGAAAAACATGTTTATTTAAGATACTTATAAAGCACAGACGCACAATGGCACGAAATTAAAAAAAAAAGTAGTAAGAAATGTTCTACTTCGAAAGCACTCATCCAATTTCGATGGAACTTACTGTGAGAGCAACCGAAGTGGTAGGATATGAGTGGTTAGATATGAGTATTTAATTTATTTTTGGCAAACCTTATTTAACCTTCCATCCATAATATTTTAATGAGATTTGCGTCTAGAGGTTATAATCCTAATTTTTAATCTTAATTATTGTAATATATGAGTTCGGGCTTTAAGTCAATTAATCTTGCGAAACAGACATCATTTTACTTTCCTTTCAGATGATATTTTTCGTTAAGAAACAAAGTTAACGTCAACAAAAAAGGAGACCTCTTTAAAAGATTCTGTTATCAGGCGACACTTGAAGGCGAAGTAGTTGTTTTACTTAAAAAGCAAACTATAAAAGCAAACTGCCTCTGGGTATTTGATGGCTGAAAAAAGAAAATGATGTAGTCCTTGCAGTTTGCGGCATATTCAAGAGCAAAAAATGATGTTGTAGTTTATAAACTTCATTCTTCAAGCACTCATATGCTTGAACTTGTAGAAGTAATTGTGTTTGATATTTTTATTTTTGCTTTGTTGCACAACATAATCATAAAATTCGTGGCGGGCAGTAATGCAAAATCATGTCTAAGACTCATTTGAATTATATTTTGAACCTTCAAAATTCTGGGCATTCGATACATGTGAAGAAAATTTCGCATTAACGTAAAGCTAGGGTGCACTCCACACAACTTTTAGAACCGGAAATTGGTACAGCTGAAGGATTCACCAAGTAAATAAATGTATTTCCTTCAATGAACAGAGATAACTATCCAGTTGATTCCACCGAACAATTATATGGTGAGGGTGCCAAAGGTTGCATATGATGCCCTTGACATTGGGTGTTTTGGAAAAGAAAATTCCTCTAAAATTAAGCTTTTTGGTGTGATTAAACAATGTTTAATTCAAAATATTGGTCACGCTACAATATGCTTTGCTGGCTTATATTTCTGTTTTTTTTAACACAATAGAATTGAATTCTTAAACTTACTTTTTAACACAGATAAATGCAGGCACATTTTGTTTGTATAATTTTTTTAAATATTTAAAAATTAAATTTGCGAAATAGTTCTACACAAGAATAAGGGTAGGACTAACTACAGCACATGGCAACAAAAATATGGTAGTGCACGGCCTTTGAAGCAGCGTGTTGGCAGCGGATATATGCAGTTAATTATGGTAAACCAATCAGCCCGCATGAGTGTGAGAAAGCTTGTAGTATACACTATCCTACAACGTCGTACAATTCATTCACACGAAAAACTCGAAGACAATCGCATCAGATGTCAGACTACTCTTATTATAATAAAAATGATGCAACAAAATTTTTTATTTGCATTTTCTATTTTTTTAACATTTTATAAATATTTTCATACTTTTGCAAATCGTACAATTTATTAAAGAAATCAGGCACACAGATCAAACCATAATATAGGATAGTGAACCATGAACTTTGATGATACCTTTATGTGCTTAAATATGAGCCCATGACGCTAATAAAGAATGTAAATCACCATATCGATATATTAATGTGGAACTGTGCACATATAGATATAGGTTTCTATATACATGGAAGTCTACTAATATATATGCGTGTATGGATATGTTTGAAGTGTAAGACAATGGAGTTGCAAAAGGCCCAACCAACAACAAGTTTCCCTTTAAAAGACATGAAGCGATTGTCGTTATGTCAATACAGAAAGCCGAGTAAAAATCACTCATCATAAGAATGGATCAAAATGTCACCTGACGCAGTGAGTTTCCGGTAATCATGATGTACACAGCCACATACATTCTATTCCATTTGTAAGCATGTGTATACATTTGTTTTGATATCCTCTGTGTTAAACCAGAAACAATAGAGCAAATATTTATTAATACAAATATTAATAAGAGCAAAAACGATTTAAATTTTGGTATCGAATATTAACGCACATGACTGTGACTTCATTCTGAAATTTTTCTTTGCTGTCTGTTCTGTAGTTGTGCTACTAAACTCTTCAGTAACAATATCAACTAGTTTTGGTTTTTACTTTTTTGCAGAGCCAAAAACAAGCTAATCACATGCATGAAGATAAGAAATAACAAAACTAAAGACGTACGAATCTTATATTCTCAAGTATGCTTTCGCTACTTTGCAAGTTTAATTTTCTTCTTGTTTAAAAATTGTTTATTCTTGTTTATTCTCAATATTCTATTAAACTTCCAGCAGACAAAGAAACTTTTTTTACGCTTTCTATTTAATTTTCCGTTTTAATATAAAGTTTGTAGAGGCCATTTTAACAACATGTTTTAAAATTACTTCCGACATCGTAAATAATATGAGATTTTCCCAGAGGACGTATAATATTAAAATATTACATGTTTTGCTGAGCATATCGCTCCCTTAACATAACAGTAACAAAACTTTTTTTTTTTATTTTTTTTAAATATCAGCTATAGCCGTTTTTCTTCAGAACTTATTCACAATGTACAATATTTATATCCCCGAAATTCTCTTAGTTCAAGGCAAAAATTTGAATATACTTTTCATTGTAAGGAAACCCCTACTTTTTGAGAAAATTCCCAAGGGATATTTTTGGCGAAAAAAACTTTTTCGTTGGCTTTATTTAAAATCTTGTCGAAGAAGTGGAAATCTATAAAAATTGTTTTCCATGTATTTTTTAAAACAAATATATAGAGAATTTCAAAGCTTATCTTTCTTACCTTTGAAGAATTGTTAAATTTGTATTCTTCGACTAATTAATCACATCTAAAATCTCATATGTTGACGATAAAAGACATCTGAACTAACAGTATTTCATCGGCGACGTATAAAACAAATAGAAAAAACTGTGTTTAGTTTAAAAAAAGGATACCTGCAAAACGAACTGCTTTCACTCTCCATTTCTCACAATGCAATCCACTGACACCAGATCTTTAAAAAAAATAATTCTATAAGAAATTTATGCAAATATTTCTTTGGAAATAATTTTTTCCTATTAGTAGTATAATAATATATTAACTTTAAAAAAGCCGGCATACTTGTCCAAAACTAACCAAATATCAGGCTTATCCTCGTAGTATTTACTCTTGCAATTTCACTCATTAAAATTAAAATTTCCATAATTAATTATAAAACAATACTAATAAAAACAATATTTCACATGTTTTATTTTTTTTTTTTTTTTTATTAAATTCCTTTCCTTATTGGCCAATTATTTTAAATATTTGTATATTTTTTTAATGTGCCACTTACACATGTATTTAGCTTGTAAGGCCTAACTTCTTTTATGCCAATAAAACTAAATTTTATTGCACATTTCTCCCAACGTTTCGTGGATTTTTGTCCACTTCATCAGGAGATTGTAAACTAGTGTGTACAGTACAGTTATCAGACGATCACACTAGTTTACAATCCCCTGATGAAGTGGACAAAAATCCACGAAACGCAGCGTTTTTTTAAAAAAAAATATTATAATTGCTTTATATTTGAATTTCGCGTAAACAAACATATTTTTAATTTGTTATTACCGAGAATACGCATTTAATTAAAATTTCCGGATTTATTTGAAATTTCTTTCAAACATTTTATTGAAAAATTCAAGTGATCCTTAGAGTTTTCGCTTTAATTTGTGTATGCCGACTGACTTAAGGAAACTTAAACAATTTTATTTTGATTAAACCAAGATTTAAAAAAAATACTTTTATTAATTTTACTTTCATATTTATGTAAGTATTGTAATTGCAAATTATTGTTTAACAAAATTTTAATTTTGTCAGCAATAGAGAATTTTTATTTTTAGGTTTCCTACGAGATATGCCACCGCCTTAGTTTCATTAATAATAAATTTTACATCATTCTATAAAAGCAGATCCGTACAAACGCAAAGATATAAATCGGATGGAGAAAACAATCGTTTAACATGAACAAACACTTCTGAGAGATATGACATAATTGGCGCTGGTAAAACAAAGAATTACACTTTTTTTCAAAATTATGTACTATATATATTGCCGGTTCGTAGAAAAGAAAATACACTCTAGACAATGTTAATGTATCTTTTTTGCCTGCTCCATGGGTATTGTGAATGCAAGCTCCATGCGATAAAAGAAATTTTTTGACTAAGTTTACGCACATTTAATACATCTTATCGTTTATAGATCCAGGGTAAATCCGATTCCTCAGTGGAAGTAAAAGGTTCAATGAAACCAACAGCAATGGATATGTTTCGCAAAGGAAATGTTAAGATTTTACGGTGTGGGTAATATACTCAATGTCAATTGCTGTATCTTTTTGTGAATCCCTGTAAGACAGCTTTATATCACTGTTTTGGAGGCAAAATTATACTAGCAGCATTCCATACAAGGTTTGACATACAAGGTTTGTAATGCTTCGTGAAGATGTGGCACAATTGCGTAGAGTAATAAAAAATAGGTCCTGGTTTGAATAATTTTTTTTTTATAATTGTAGTAAAAAGAATACTTAAAAAATAATGTGGAAATGTTTTTAGTGAAAAATGAAAGAATAGTTACTGCGACAAGCAAGTTGTCAGTGCTGTGGAAAATAAAAAAAAAAGAATCGCAAAGTGTTTGTATAGCCAATGCAAACGAGCAAACAGAAATAATTTCATAAGATTTTAATATAAAAGGTCAATGAATAAATTTAGTTTTAGATTTCTTAAGGCAAAAGTCGCCTTTGTTGATTCAAGATTCCATAGGCCATAAAACTTGGTCTATTTGCATTAATGGGTTGGAAGACTCAATCATGAGACGAAATGGCCAGAGAAAGTAAATTTCAAATTTACTTAAAATTCACATATTTTAATTCAGAATAGGGAAATTAAAAATAACGCAGGAAACCACTTTTGAGAATACACAGGAACGAGGCCTTTCAAGATTCGTGTTGCTCCTAAATAATAAAAATGATAAGATATTTTTGTATAATGACAATCTTTTTCAATTTTAGTAATTTTTTCACTATTGTCGCATACTTTCCTTAATTGGAAAATATTTTGCAAAAAGTAGAACATTTGAAATAATAATTTACAAGAATGCAAATGCCATTTGCAACGTCTTAATGAAAAAGGTTAAAAATCTTTTTTTATCATTAGTAAATTACAGTTTTGACATTAGGCAGGACGTTCTTGATATTTATTTATGTAGACTGCATTTGGATATGCGCAAACAAGTTATTGTTCTTATACTAAATTTATAAATCTTAAAGATATAAAACCAAGGAAATTTTTCTTTTAGCAGCAGCATAATAAAACTAGAATATGAAAAATTGCACGTAAAGACATTGTAATGTATAATTGAAATACAAATTATTCATTTTATACTTCTTTAGTAGTGAAAGTTTGAATAATTAATAGACACACTAAGTATATTAAAAATAGAGATATACCTAATACAGCGGAAGAGAAAACGTTACAAAAATGAATGTTATACTGATATAATTCGACACAAGTACACACAAGGTGTGTGTATATTTACATTATAAAGATTATAAATTTATATAGAATCCCGATCTCATATTTGTATTAAACACTAAGGATATCATTATGGTAAATAATTTGTATAGCGCATTCCATCTGGAAAAAAAGGATACACGTCAAGATTGATTTCTCATAAAAAAACAAAGGTTTTGTTTATATTACAAATAAAATTAACAGACTATTTTGATGATTTCATTGTTTCTTAACTACTGATTTGTAGTTAAAAACTTAATTTATTTATTTGTTTCCGAGCTCTTATTAATAATTGTTTTGTTGTTATTTATATATAAAATATATTAAAATTTTTCATTCCATTTTTATCAATAAGAACTTGCGATTGATTTATTTTTTTAATTTGTTTTCATGTTATTGTTACAAACTATTTACTTTATATAAATGTTCTGTTTGTATGTATGTATATGTATGTATATGCATATGTATCGTATGATTTTGAATAAAATTGGAAGTTTCATATTTGTGTGCTTGATTTTGTTTATAAATATTGCTACGTATTTATACATATAAATGTAGTTTCCACGCTTTCAAAGTTTTATTTTTTTCTATTTTCTCATTAATAGATTTTGTTTTTCATCACTTTTCTCACAGAAGCAGCTGGTTGGTTAAAATAAATCAAGGACCGTCTTTAAGTTGCAACAAAAATATACTCTTTTACAAGTTCAACATTAATAATTGATCAGATAGAAGGATGCATTTGGTTTAGCAAATAAAATAAGTGTAATAGGAAATTGTATAAAAATTTATTAATGATGAAAGTATTATGGTAGAGAAATAGTTGAATTTTCTTATAGCCGATGGCAAAAATGATTAAAACAATCCCTTTCCTACGTTATACATATAAAATTAAACTTATTTCCATCCTTCTTGTTTGATTTATTTTATTATATTTAAATAATAAATAATTTAAATTGTTTTCTTATTTGTCTTTATTATCAGCTTTATATGTACTTTGTAGTATGTGGATATTTGGTGTTAATGTTGGTTTTCTCATCCAGCCGGTGTTATTAATGTTGCAGCGGTTCCGCCATTATATTCGATTTATTTATTTTATTTTATTTTATTTCTTTTTTGCTAGCAGTACTAGTAATTATTAGTTGTATTTAAAATTGTAGTAACAGTAGAAGGGTATTGATTTCAATTTTTTTTTTTTTTTTTTTTTGTTTCTTTTTGCTTTTAAGTTTTATTACAAATCTGCAGTCACATGATTTTCCATATGATTAGCAGCAACAGAAGAATCATCCTTGTCAGTTAAAGTGTTTAGTGGAACTTGTGGGTCTTCTGTATTATCACGAAATAGACGAGCATATTTAAAACGTTTTTGACAGGTTTCTTTGTAGTTTTTCACCGCATCTTCACAACATCCAAAAATACCACAGCGAAGCGATTCGTATATCTTTGTTGCTTCCTGAAAATTAAAATAGTAATTCATTTTAACAATCACATCATCGTGGCCATTTTTGGTTAAAATAAATCAAAGGCTTGATTGACACTTGACTAGTCAAAAGCGGTCACGCAGCTATTAAGACCACTAGGACGAGGTGGAAAAGCAATGAAAGTTTATCATCGATACTTGCATCTGGTATCAAAAAACCTATTGATTCATCAATCATATAATTTAAAGTTACTTTGGTAATACAATAATTTTGAAAAGCTGCCGGCAATGGTTTTTTTTTCTCCCCCTAAAAATTTACATACCGATTCATAATAAAATATTATTTTAACATCTTACACCTTAACTCTGTCCTTGAATGTTACGTTTACAACTTACCTCAAGTTTAAGTTTCTCTACATCAAATGTAGAAATTAACTGAATTGCTGCTTCCTGATTGCTGTTGTCCAAGTCATACATAATACGCGCTGCTTCATATAAATGAGATATTGAAGCGCTGTTCTTCGCAATGAACTCGTCATTCAACTGTTTGACACTCTTAGTACCTATCAGTTCTTGAATTGCTTTGTCCACGACCGTTTTGACGTGTGTATTCAAATCTTTCGTCAAAGTCGGCAGTAGCTGCATCAAACGTGTCACGCAACGATGCACCTCAGGATGTTCTGCATTTATTGCACGAGCTCGTTTTATAGATTGTATCATTAGCAAAATTTTACTCTTGCGAAAATAAACTTCGAAAGCCAACAAATGCGTATCAGTGCGTTCTTTGGCTAATAGCTGAAGCGGTTTCAAAAATTCAATTGCTTTTTCCAGAGGATCAGCTGGCCGCTCCAACTTTTCGGGTATCAACTCATCCAATAACGGTGCTTCAGGATCCGCTTCCTGATTGGTTTGTTGCTTGGATTTCTGATGTTGCTCCCGTTTGATTTGTACTTGCGCAGCTTGCTGGCTTTCCAATTCAGCTTTCTTTTTTGCTTTACGTTGTTTGCTACGCAGTTTCTTAAGTTCTGATGGTGGTAAGTTCTCTGTAAACGAATTGAAAAATATATTTTCGTAAAAACATAGGGTTTTACAAAAAACAAATAAATATATCTATATATATATTGGCAACTGAAAATTACCAGTATCGATTTCTTCAATGGTTTCTTCCGCTTTTTGTGGTTTGTCATATAGTCTAATATAAACCTAAAAGTGATAAATTTCAAAGAGTTTTAAATTTAATAGCAAATAAATGTTTTTATATTATACCTCTATGGCACACTTTGCTGCCTTAAAGTAGAAGGGATGGCGTCTTAAAACATCCTCCAATCGCAATAAACCTACATAAGCACGCATTGTCATTTTTCGCATGCAGTATGTATGAAAATCAAATTGATCTTCAATTATCTCAGAAAAATGTCTGTCTACTTCATGGCATTTTTTCAACGATTCACCCCAGCGCTCCATTCGCTTATACGCCAAAGCGCATTCGGTTTGAAACCACATGCATTGCATTTCATTAAGATTTTCCATGGGTGATATTCCTTCACGTGTAAACTTCCCGCAAATCTCCTCAGCATCTTTAATCAAATTTGCACGCAACATATACTTGGCACATTTCGAATTTATGTACCGATCAGCGGTATCCATACTTTGAGCTTCGTCTAACCACGTGTAGGCTTGTACAGGATCACCAGCGTGTTTATAAATGCGTCCCTTAGCGATGAACAATTCAATTAGCGTTGGTGTATGTTCGATAGCGGCATTAATATATTCTAACGCTTTATCAGTTTCACGCCTATAATCATAATGTTGCGCTAGGAACAGTAGTGTCCACACTACTGCAGATGCTGGCTCTACGGGTAATTTATTGTCGGCATCTTCACGAGAGAAATGCCCAGAACGTGTTAAATTTTCATAATACTGCAGAATGAGCTTCTCCACAACTGCCGCCCTTTCTGGTTGCGAGTGCAATGAACGTACATTAACGAAAAGTGGAGGTACTCCTTTACGAAGACCACGCCTTAGATAGTCATCTAGTACTAAACGAAAAGCATCACCAGTAGCGACGTCTAAAGGCAATCGGCGGGGGCACATGGCGCGAGGATAAGTCTCTTGCAATTTTTTAAAAGCTAATAGTTTGCTATCAACATCTTCCAGCTGTTTCGCCAGGAAGTACTGTTCATAGTAAAGAGTATTCTCTGGGTTGCGATGTATAAGTTCTTCAAAAATGGGCACTGCCTTTGGTTGCTCACCCAACTTGATTAACAAATCGCCCATATTTTCTTGAACAGCCAATTTATCAACCATTTGATTTTCATATTTTATTAAATGGTCCAATGCTGCCTGATACTTGCCGGACTCTACCAATATTTGATTCTGATAAAGTAACAATTCCGAATGTCGGTAATCGTTAGGTTCCTACAAATGGGCAAGAAAATATATTTTATACACATTATTTTAGAGCAGAACTCAAAAAATTCGTTTTTAACACTGACCACGGACGTTTGGGATTGATTAAATGCATCTAATATGCTATTGGCCATTTCCAAATCACCCAAAAGATGGTAACTCATAGCAAAACCAATCCAAGATGCATGCTGGGAGGGACGTAATTTAAATAATTGATGCCTGCTCTCTTTGAAACCCTCCAAGTCCCTCATTTGTATTTGCAATAGTGATAAATCTTTTAAAATTTGTAAATTATCCTTTTCCCATTTTAAAGCATTACGATAACACTTAATAGCTTCATCATATTTTTTATCGCTGCGCTGCAACAGACCATAAACATGCCAACACACGTGCGATCGTAAATCATTTCTCAGACCTATTCGAACAAATTTAATAGCCTCTTGCCGTCGTCCTAAACCATTCAGAATTAAACCTTTCATTGCCAACGTTTCACCATGTTCAGTGTATTTTGGATTCGAAAGTATTTGTTTGGCCAATTTTAATCCATTCTTATATTGTTTCATTTCATAGCATTTCTACAATAAACAGAGAGTAAAAAAATCAAAATTAGGTAATTTTTTTAAATACTGGTAAATATTGCCGTAAAAAGTTTTTTTATGTTTTATTTAATTTTAGTAACTTTATGCGATAAAGTAAATACATGTTTAAGGCTTTTTCAGACTGCACGTTATCAATGCGTTTGGTTCACATCTACATAAATTATATTATAGCACTGTCAAAGATTTTCAGTTTCTTAAGTGCAACACTAACTGTGCACAAGTAGGATTTTCATCTTTTGCACTGGTTATACTTGAATTTATGTCATTTTACTACATCTTTGCTATTGCAACAAATAAGCACCTGCTTGCTTATGCGTGCACATTCATCTTGATTTGAATTTCTATAAATAGAGCGGATTAAAATCGAGTTTTTATACCTTCTTGCTCTGCAAAATAAACTAAAGATAATTAATAGCAAAATAAATTCAGCCAATTCAACCAAATTCGGTTTTTTTACCGCTTATTAAAGTCGCTACATATACGAGTACACATGTATCTACGTAAACCAGTATGTGCTTCACAAGAATGGATGTGACATTAGGATTGGATGTGACATTAGGAAAGACAATAAGTACAATCAAAAAATTCAGGACATCCAGTACATACATAAATAGTATGTAAATGGATCTCTATGTATGGATGTATGTAAGGACTTGCCAATAACCATTGTAGCATGGTGTTGTAAGTATCGACATATCGTTATGTATGTCATATGTACTATTTATGATTTGTACATAATATTGCCGTAAAATTGCCACAATCAGTATCAAAAATTAAAAGGTGTTGTATATAATATATTGAGATAAGTTTTTACTCCACTATGTATTTTGGGCACAAGTTAGGTATCGCCCTCAACTTTGAGGTTATGATCAAGTGATTTGCAATGTATTGTTTTTGAATATATAGTTGGAATTTTTCCACACCATCTTTGATTTGTTTTATTCTATAATTACATAGATTATTATTTATTTCACATTTGATAATTAGAAGCGATTCATTTGCATCATTGCAAAACAAAATTTTATGCTTATTGAAGATATTGATATTTGTGTTATCAGTTTTAATATAAAGAAAATTACCATTAATTTCCTAAAAAGCGCACTCTCTTTAGGAGGCAGTGGATCCCTGGATGGCATTTTGTACGTTTTACTTGTATAATCTTTATGCGATTTACCAAACACCGGTTACACTGCTGACTGTGACTGTGAACGTTGATTGTATAAATGAGCACGCTTTTATTCAAAGTGTTTGGCCACTGTATTTCTGCAAATATATGTATATAGCCAATTTTTAACGATTGCTATGCACAGGTTTTGCTTAAAACTTAATAAATTTTTTTTATTTTTGCACAATGTAAATTTAGTTTTTCTATCTATAGTACCGTGGAAACCACGAGCAAATCGAGGTTTCCTCAAAGTTGGAAAATATTTGAAAACGTATCGCACAAAACACACACATTCACTGAAAAATACCTCTAAAATTAACCAACACTAATATATTAAAATGAAAATATGCACATGCACGAATGAGCATGGAAATGTCAAATACAGATTTTTTGACAATTACGGCAGAAGAAATGGCCAATGAACAGTAATTGACATATATATGTGTAAAAAAACTTTTTTTATTAATCTTATTTTGTATAAATAAATTAAAATTTTTATATTTATTTTAAAAATTCGCATCAAAAAAAGTAATTTTAATCATTTCTAATGAACAATCATAAAACGACAATGCCAGTAACATATTAATTCTTTACCATTTCCAATATCCAACACTTGTATAAAACAGCTGTGTACTAAATTAACCTATTTTTTTTTTTTTTGTTCTGTAATCTAGGCATAGGAATTCTATAGTAATGGTGGCAATGATCTCTATAGCTAAAATAGGAAATATTATAACCCAGTCTATAAAATTTGGAGGATGTGGGGTAAGCTTGTAAAGTATAACATGCCAACAAATTAATTTATTATCAACATCTTCAGTTACAGCAAGTGCGCACCAAATATGCCGATTGGAAAATGATTAAGGATGTCAAACGGCGTAGATGTGTAGTGAAGCATGCAACAGAACGTTTGCGTATTAACGCCTTGCGAAAAAACGATATACTTCCTGCCGAATTAAAGGAAATTGCTGATGCCGAATTAGCTGCTTTTCCAAGGGATTCCTGCTTAGTACGTGTGAGAGAGCGTTGCGCATTTACGTCACGTCCGCGTGGTATTGTACACAAATACCGTTTAAGTCGTATTGTATGGCGCCACCTGGCTGATTACAATAAATTGTCTGGGGTTCAAAGAGCAATGTGGTAAAAAATGAGCAAACTTTTTGGAAACATAACATTTATTAAAAATAGCAATTAAATAATAAAGGAATTAAATTTTAGGCAGATGCTTTTTAAGTTCACGTAGATTAGAGCTCTTGCAGATGTTTCTTTCATATGAGTCTTTTGAAATCTCCGGATACTGCTTACTAAGCTCAATTAACGTTTCTGTAATGAATAAAATATTTGTTAGGTCAGCGCAATTTTTCTGGTATCCACTTTACCTCTTATGGCATCTTGCAGACGTTCTTCGGGGGTATCGTAATGTAAATATAGCATGTCAAAACAATTTTTCATAAACGTCAACAAAATCTCAGATTCCCGATTACAATTTTTACCATCATCTTCGTTTTTAATATCGTTATGCAACTTAAGCTGTAACTTTGGAATAACCGATGCAGCAAATATGCGAATGCCTGGTGAGGGATCATTTAAACGCTGTAAACAACCTGAATAAAAGTCTATATGTTTATTGTAAATATATATGAAAATTTTATGCCCACCATATGCAATAGCATTAAAGAAAATAATATCAATTTCTCCAAAATTGTACAGACATTTGATAGCATAAAAGCGGGTTGTTAAAAAGTTATCTTCCAAAAGCGATGGCATGTATTTAGCAAAATTAGGCAAAACTTTGCAGGATTCTTCTGCGGCACCCTGAGATACGGCACATAATGTAGCTGTAGCTAAAGATCGTAAAGCTTCTGCATACGCACCAGCTTTCCATATGAGATGAGGTTCAACAATTGATATCAAAAACTCCTTCAGTAAATCACAACTTTCAGCTACAGGTTTTCGAACTGTTTTACTCCAATCTAGCATCGCAACAGAAACAGCATTAAATATTTTAATTTTTGACTCATCTGCACAGTGTTCAAATACATCATTGATTTTGAGTTGCAGCTCCTTTAAATATGGTGGCCGGAATTTTGCAAATTTAACTAACCCATATAAAAGGAGTATTGGTTCGCTGAAAGCGTCAAGCGCTGCATTAATATTCTGGACATATTCTAGATTATATATGAAAAAGCGATCATGTAAGTCATCTGTATTACAATTGCACAATTCAGAGACTTTTAACAATATCTTTGTAGCTTTAGTTTGTAATTCTCGACTATTTTCAGATTCTAAACATAATGACATAACCTTCATTGTAGAGCAATAGCAATTTTTACAAATCTCTTCAAAATCTTTGGGATCCATTTCTGTATCACATTTATCTAATATTGTTTCATTCATTTTTAAAACATATAACTGTATGTTAGCATTCATAGTTTGAGAAAATTCTGCATTTGTCAGCAATTTTGATAAGCGCAAATTGTGCTCAATCTTAACGCCAAAGGACGACGTATACATATAGTAAAAACATTTTAAATGACCTTCTTTATTGTTTTTTTCAAAGCCTTCAAAACCATGTTCACGCCAGTCATCATAATTAAAAAGGCGTCCCATTAAGTCTGAAACCTTCACTGCTTCTTCCACAACAATAGACTGCACATCCGTTAATGCTCTTGCAACATAGGGGTATATTTCAAAAAATTTGGCTGTCATCGCAGTTTCGGCATGCAAAATAAATTGAAATAATAACTTAAAGGAATGTATTCGCACATTTTCTTTCCAATCATTTGATTCTCTCATTATTAAATTCAATACGCGAAGTGAACGTTGAACTATTCCACGACATCCAATTGTTGGACGGTTGCAATTGGACGGATAGTTTGGTGACTTCAAATCGGCAATTTCCTGTTTGGACAACTCGGCTTCATTTTCATCATAATATTGTTTACCACATTTCTCCCATAAAGGCAATATATATTCCCGTACCTCTTCTGAATCATCCTTGAGACTATAAAAATTAAAAAATTTTACTTGAGTAAAAGGTTGACTAACTTACAATCTTATTTTGAGAAAAAATGGACTCTTAGTTGCATTTTACAAAATCTATTAGAAATTGAATAATTAAAAAAAAAACAAAAACAGGCAAACTTGGTCCTTGTAATTAAAAATAGGACATATAAATATAACCTACCTTTAGTTTTTTCATATAAACTTTTTATAAATTCGAATTAAAATGCTTTAGCTTTATATATGTAGTTGAATTTCTTGTATACAAAAATTTGCAAATGTAAATTAAATTTTCACTTACCAACACAATACCAAAGGAAGCAATCGCTCAAAATACGAGTAACGATCACGTAATCCTAGAAGTAATCGCACTCCCAACTCCCCACATTCCCTCCTAACAAGTGGCATTGAGTCCATGAGTAGAGGAGATACTTCCATAATTAGTCGCGATAAGGCATCACCACTAGCATCTATGTGTAAAGCCACAAAGCCCAAAGTTTTAACTCCTGCTATCCGACATTGCGAATGTTTGTGGTTTAACATTCTATATAGACCCTTGGCCAATCTTTCAGCAAATGTACTAAAACTGTAAGTATCAAGGGCTGCAGCTATCTGTACAATGCAATCACATGCCTCTTTCTGTACAGCAGGATAACAATCCTTTAATGCTTTCAAAATAACTTGTACAATACTTTCATAACATTCCTGCATGCAGAATTTGTTGTGTGTACTTATGTATTTTTCTTCAAGGGTAAGTATTTGTTGCATAAGGAGCAATCGAACTTCCTCACTATCTTCAATGGTTTCTTCCTGCCCCATACGTTCCACTATTGTTGATACGATATTAACTAAATGAAAATCGTTTGGTGGCAAACGGAAAATGAATACGCCCACAGTTTCTATGGCTTTTTCACGGACACTTTCAAAGCGATCACTATATAACTTTAACAAATTCAAATAGCATTGATCGAAAATTTGTAATACTTCGGAATCACACGCTTCCCCTATATCAAAACATTTCTGTTGCAATAATTCTAGAGCACAAATTTTTTCTTTCCTATCCTTCGACTGGAATTTCTCACAAATTTCCGCAGTATTTATGCTCATTTTTAAAAGATATTTTCTAACAAACTTACACAATCGATTAATTGAAAAATATTATTTTTAATAACAAGTTGCTTAGTTACATTTTGTGCAAAGACGACTTGCTACGGTATTCCATTCTTTGTATGAACCGGTAAAAAATATAGCTGTTTCATATGATCCATCAAATAATATCAATTACTATTATATATTTAATAATAAATTTAGTATTGATAATATCAATAACTATATAATAGATTTATTTTATACATGAAAAATAATTTTTTTCAGTTGTTTTTCTTTATAAATAATGCCAACGGAATAATGAAAGGTGGTAAACGAAAAGAAAAACACAACAGATATTTCAGTTGAATAACACAACATCCCTTTTTCATATGAGTTTTGACATTATAATTAAAAAACAATTTAATATGACCGCAAATTTATAACAGAATATTTGGCGTATAATTTGCCTTGTGACGTTTCAAACATGAAAAGACTTTTTAAACTGCACGGAATAGTGAAAACCATATGTTAGGGTATACCCATGGTTGCGGTGTTCTGTTTATCTGGATAAATAAAACAACATCAGCTTTTCTGTAATAAATAAATTATAAAATAGTCATTTCAATAAAATAACAAAAAAAAAAATGGAAGAGAAATGTATTAAAAATATTTCAAAATGTAATACGCTTCATAAAGAGCAAACTAACTTAATGGCTTTTTCATTCTGTGATCACAAATCCTCATTTGAGCCATTCCTTGAAAGTCGTAATCAACGCTGGACTTTAGTTGAAGATCGAATGGATTTCTGGAAGTTTGTTAATACATACGAAAGCATGTTAAAAAATGTAGGTCAAGTTATCCTGTCTGATCCGTTGGAAGGTAATGAATATAATAATAAGATTCCGAGTCATAAATTGAAGTGCATTTGTTTGCAACTGAATAATGAAGTTACTTCAAATAGCAGTATGTTAGAATATATGACCATTTCTGTAGAATCACATGCTACACCATTAAAAATAAAACAGTTCAAAGAAATTATTATTATATACTTGGATTTTAAACAAAAGGAAAAGTTTTCCAAAATAAAAAAACTAAGAACGAGCCAAAAATCTCTGCCAATATGGAAGTTTAAAGAATCTTTAAGGACTTCACTAGAAGAAACACGCGTCTTAATAATAGCTGGTGATACTGGATGTGGCAAGTCGACACAAGTACCGCAGTATCTTTATCAATGTGGTTATAGAAATATTGGTAAGGTATACAGAAAAATCTGATTATGAAATTAGTTATTTATAAGACAGAACAATTAAAAGTCGTTCTTTCTGTTGCAGCATGCACTCAACCTCGGCGCTTAGCTTGTGTTTCATTATCGAAGCGCGTGGCTCATGAAATGTTAGAAGATTACGGTTCCAAGGTTGGATTTCAAATACGTTTCGAAAAGAATAAAACAATGCACACCAATATTGTCTTTATTACAGAAGGCCTCCTCTTAAGACAGGTATATTTACAGCATTGGAACAAGAGTTACGTTAATCCAACAGTTTTACTATAGTTGATATTGATATATGAGTACTAGATTGGGTTAAAGCGTTTTTGCATTCGAAATAATATCTGTAAAGTAACCCATACACGATGCGACCGTCTGCAAGACTCGCTGAGTAATCAAGTCGTGTGTTATGCCACATACGATAAGACCTCTTCTTACGACTTCATTTTGCAAAAAATTCAGTCGAGTTAAGATGCTGTCGGATGTTATTGTGTGCGCTTTAAAAACGAATAACATTTCATTTCCAATATATTGTATATAAAATATATAGGGTATCTAATCCTAGTTTTTATTTTAAATTTATAAGATTCAATAAATTTAATAATTAAATAATTTTAATAAATTTAATAATTTCACCTAATAAATTTATTTTAAATTAATATTAATAAAAATTTACAATTTAACATATATATATATATTAAACATTTATTAATTATTAAATATATAATATAATTAAAATTTTAATAATTATTTAAAATAATTAAATTATTTATATATTTATAAATATTAATTTATTAAATAATTTATAAATTATTATTATTATTATTATTATTATTATTATTTAGTCGAAGTATTTTCTTTCACACTTTTTTTATTTTGAATTACTATTTATTTATATTTTCTTTCACACTTCTTTTATTTTCTTCGCTCAAAAACCAAATTAACCGACCACACGTCTCTCTCGCTCAAAATTTAAAATGAGAATGAGGTACAAATTAGCACGACAGCCCCACTAACCATACGACGCGTTCGCACGACAAGCCAAAAAATCAAAAAATTTTGATTTTTCATGCGACCGAGACACGACTTCATACGACAAGCCCACTAACGATACGACATTGATACGACCAGCCGCAGTCTTGCAGACGGTCGCATCGTGTATGGGTAGCATAAGAATAGAGCTGAATTGGTGCCATAGGTGGGAACTGTAAAATAAACAGTCACAAAAAAATTAAGCATATGCCATACAACATACTGTTCCGAAAAAACAAATTTGACGCATTTTCTGATAATGATATCAAAAATTAATATACTTAAAATTAAAACCTATTTTCTTTTATGAAGTCTCAGAAGATTTTTGTTTATATTAAAAAATGTTTTTTCTCGATATTTTTTTCCAAAAAAAAAAGATCTCAAACTAGTTAATTAAAATAATAATAATATTATCTTTTATTCATTTCGAGAATATTTTTATATGTTCGAGTATATTCCTCTTTTTTCAAAGCAATTACGCCTCTCGTTTATAATTGTTAATAAATACGTAATTTTTTTATTTGCAATATTACGGTTTTTACAGGAATTAAAAAAAAACAATTTACCAATTGATATGATTTCTCATTTTCATTAAAAGTAGTCAAAAAGTAATCAATTTCTTTAAAAGCGGCGAACTATATGACTCAGATTGAAAACAGTAGGATTGTTTATTGAATTATTTATGGTTTATTATTATTATAATAATAAATTATTTTAAGTACAATCTATTAAAAAAATTAATAAAAAAAAATATTTAACATACCCTCTAAAATACTATAATACTTTTTATATTAATTTAGCTTGCGGTGGAAACTAATTTAGATCAATATGATGTTTTAATACTCGATGAAATACATGAACGCAATCTTTTTGGAGACTTCCTTTTAGGTGTAACTAAATGCCTTATGCATGCTAAGCCTGAGCTAAAATTGATACTTATGTCAGCAACAATCAATGTAGAACTGTTTCATAATTTCTTTAAGGAAGAAAAAGCCAAACTTTTACAAGTTCCGGGACGCCTTTACCCGATTAAAACGATATATATGCCTCCAGCCGCATTAGAATTACAGAATAGAAGTTCATCACGTTCGCAACAATCTTCAAATCGTTTAGATCCTGCACCATTTGTTCAAGTGCTTAATGTAATTGACCAGAAGTATTCAAGTATGTAAATCCTAGACATTACCGTGATTTTAACCATTTTTCAAAATTCCTAATAAATAGCTACTGAACGTGGGGATGTTTTAATATTTGTCAGTGGTGTTAATGAAATTACCACAGTGTGTGATGCAGCTAAAGATTATGCTGAAAAACAATCGCATTGGATTATACTACCTCTACACAGTGGTCTATCCTTGGCGGATCAAGATAAAGTGAGTTAAAAAACTTCAAATTATAGAATAATATTGGGTATTAAAACAATAATAATTCCAGGTATTTGATTACGCGCCTGAGGGAATGCGTAAATGTATCGTGTCAACAAATATTGCCGAAACATCTTTAACCGTAGATGGCGTACGATTTGTAATTGATTCTGGTAAAGTTAAGGAAATGTCATATGATTCGTCTTGCAAAGGTCAGCGGCTTAAAGAGTTTTGGGTATCTAAGTCATCCGCTGAACAACGAAAGGGTCGAGCTGGACGTACAGGACCCGGGGTAATTAATACATACGAAATTATTTAGTACAACTCATTAATAATTATTATATATTTTGCTTATAACTTAGACATGCTTTAGGCTCTTTTCCGAAAAACAGTATTCAACTTTTGACGCATATCCAACTCCAGAAATATTTCGTGTGCCACTTGATACCATATTACTGCAAATGATGTCAATGGGTTTACCAAATGTTAGGAAGTTTCCATTTATAGAATGTCCAGAAGAAGAAAATATAGAACAGACAATACTGAGCCTAAAACAACATGTACGTACATAAATGCATGTATACATTCGTACATATATATATATATATATATATACATTTCGTTATGGGCTTGACGCACCGACTATTTAAAAACAGTCATTGACAGTTAATTTGATGTCTTAGAGTTTTGGTAGCAGTATAACCGATTGCAGCAAATACTTTCAAAATAAGATTTCTCATTTGCAATAATTTTATTATTAGCCTTATTATAACAATTTTATTTAACTAATGTCAAGAAAGTTACACGTATTCCAAAGGGTTATATTTTAACAAAAGTTTATCTTTATTTATATTTG
Source organism: Ormia ochracea (assembly GCA_963402855.1). Classification (NCBI taxonomy): domain Eukaryota; kingdom Metazoa; phylum Arthropoda; class Insecta; order Diptera; family Tachinidae; genus Ormia; species Ormia ochracea. The sequence goes on along the minus strand of OY727107.1, from coordinate 21,826,266 downwards.
TTTTCCTTCGATTTGGTTTTTTCTTTGTGTAATATGTGTCAAATCAATAATGAATTGACAATATCCATACATATGTGTATTTCTTTTATAACTAGTTATTCAACAAACGCGGGTAATTCGCATGTATCATTACATTTAATAATTGAATTATTTATTCCGATATTATTAAAAGAATGCCTTAACGCCGGATGAGAAAATAACAGCACTTGGCAAATCACTTTCGAATTTACCAGTGGAAATATCAATTGGGAAAATGCTTTTAATGGGTTGCGTTTTTCCAGATGTGGAAAAGATTTTGACATTAGCAGCAATCATGAGCGTACAAAATCCATTCACAAATAGAGCGTATACAGATCCCAAATGTGAAGTATGTACAAAAGCCTTCATTGCAACTTCTTAATCTTAATATTGTTGCTTTAATAGGAAGCCCGATCTTCATTAGAATCGAATCAAGGTGACGTTTTTACATTAATGCGGGCGTATAATGAGTGGTTAGAAATCAAAATCGAACGAGAAAATTCTCGTAAATGGTGTCATAAGCTAGGCATTGAAGAACAAAGGTAATTATTAAAATGTTAAATTAAATAAATACAGAATTTTTAAGACAGTTTAATGTTTTAAACACCAGCTAATGGTTGGATTTAAGCGAAACGATGAAACTTTTTTCTAGTAAATTCTCTATATTTTATTTGCATGATTTATATTGCTTATCTAAATGTTTGGAAATTGAATATTATTTGAGAATATTTTCTTGCGGTTCACAGAGTTTGTTTTATGTGTCTTTTAGGTTTTACGAAATTACAAAATTACGCAATCAATTTCAAAATATATTGGAATCTTGTAATATGACTGTTTCTAAAACAGCTGATGAACTTTCTAGTTCAGAAAGAGCTCGACGGCACGGAGAAGTACGCATGCTGAAAGCTATCAAACGTAAACAAAAATTTCAAGAACCTCGCAAACGGAAGTTACTTAAACATCATACAAAGGAATCTTACGAAAGCGACAATGACTTTGAAGATTCTGGTGAGGATTTACGAGATGTAGATTTTCGCCTATATAACGATAGCGCAAAGCTAGAGGTAAAAAAATATTATTTATCTGTACCAAATACTATATATGGCTATGTTTTTTTGCAATTGAGTTTAATTTTTTTTTTTAAATTCCTGACGAAGTTATCCAAACATAGCGGTAATGAAATATGGAAAAATACATTATATAAAAATAAAAAAAAAATCTTAAACTCGGTAAAATATAATAAGAATATTGCTATTTGATTGTTTTATTTGTTGAATTTTTTATTTTCTTTTCAGCTAATTTATATTTAAGTTATCACTTAATTTATCATTTTTCGCCCAACGTTTCGCAAATACTGGGTCTACTTTTTCAAAGGACAATATACAGATTTTCACTAGATTGTAGTTGTACAGTCGGAAAAGCGGTAGTTTTTAAAATGAATCAAATTAATTAAAATTAAAAATAACAAATTAAACAAAAACGCTTTGAAGAAAATGTTGAGCCAAATTAGCTAAAAAAGAAATAAAAAACTTAACCTACATACTAGCCGTTTTGAGGAAAAGAATATTGTTAAAATAATTTTTGTTTTAATATTGGATGTATTCTTTTGTTAAAACTTACTTCAAAAAGAGTGAACGATTTATACCACAACCGATTTTTCTAAAACATCTTGGAAAAATTTTCAAACAATTGTTTTGTGCGCGTATTTACAAACCAAGTTTTCTAAAAACCTAAAAAATAAAAGTAAATGTAACACATCAGGGAAATACAAGTTTTTAAAACGATAAGAAATCAATTTTTGGTTGAATGTCTGACGCAATTGATTTAAGCAACAGCATTACGCTGTATCAGGGTCAGCGGTTGCTGAAGCAAATAGATACGACTTCTGTACACTAATGGCTTTTATAGTTCTGGAATCCTCTGTGGGAACATTTTCTTGTGACATCTTGCGGAATGCTGTTAATGACATTTATGGGAAGGAAGTGAATTTCAAGTGCTCGTAATATATTACAAACCATTATAGGTTGCGAATATCGTTCAATTACATTTCGACATTTTGAAAAGGAATTATACACAATTCCTTTGTGATTACTTGCTATTGGTTTATGTTTTTCTTTTTATTTCGTTGCATTCATGTATTTACATATTCAGACTGTATCGCAAACAGTTTTTTATGTTTAGATGTGCTCCCGAAGATTTTCGCTAAGATCAAATCACAGTTTAATTTAGTCAAAATAGTGGTGAAAACATTCAAAAATTTTAGAAAACTATAAATGTTAATTAAGTGATAAAAATTTATTAGTATTATTTATTCACTTGGGCACGCTTGGTACCTGTATCACCCACCAGAAGAGAAGATCGCAGATATTTTGAATAGATTAGCGAAAAATGATTAATCTTCATCTTACAAATTTTATTTGTGTTAATAATGTTATTTTAATAAATTTCTTCTCTTTTCATGTTCCCTAAAGATTTTAATAAATTCGTCTAAAACTGATGCCCTTCGTGACGTCACCTTATTAAAGCTTATTATTGTAAGCGGATTTTATCCCCAAATAGCGATATCAGATGAATTCAATTATTGCAAGGGTGGATCGCAGCAATTTTTCCACACGCTCTTGAAACCTTTTCTATCCATACATCCAAATTCATACTTTGCAAAAGCTTTCGACGTATTAAAATTGAACGACAGCGATGTTCTAGATAAGCCTTTATATTATACGCCTAAACAGGTTTTAAGTGAAGCGCACCAAGTTCTGTGCTATCAGTAAGGGAAATAGAAAATGTTTAATTGAACAATTGGTTTATGCATTTATGTATTTATATACACATCTAAAGTTATATCACAATTATTTTTATTTTTAATGTAAATGATTAATATTTTAAGCTCAAGGCATTTTTTATAAATTACTTATTTGCTTATTTACTTACTTAATATTACAATCATATAAATATAATTGGAATACGGGTAGAAGCACTGACTGCTGAGACAACCGGTTAATTTATAAGTTAAATATTGGCTATTCTTATTGTTTAATATTGCTTCATGACTGTAACATTTTCTGCTGATGCTACACAACGGAATAGCTTATCGCGACTGCACCGCATCCGTAACTGGGTATAATATTTATCTTGCTGAGAAAGGTAGGGAATTTTCTCGCCATTAAACAACTGCAATGCAATAAATACATCAGTTTAGTATTATTATGCTCTTTTAATATGATTGCAATAACAAAAAAAGAAATTTCATGTCGAGAATAAAATAAATTAATAATTGTAAATCTGACTTACTGTTTGCTGGGAACATGACCACACGACCGCTTTTGTCCCCTTTCCCATACAAATAGGAAAGAAGTATAAGATGTCGGTCTGGCGATCCCATATTTACAGTCCTTAAACCAAGGGAACTTGGTTGTCCGTCCGTCTGTCGGTTTCTTTTGTAATTTTTGTCGCCGCGTAAATTAAGTTTAACATTTTTCAAATATGTAAAATTTTATATTTTTATTTAATTTATAGTAAAACAGATTTTGAGCTGAAATAAAAATTATAAATAATTACTAATGGATATATAAACCCTAACGTATCGGAGAATGCTAAATCAAAAACTGATCAAAATAAAAAATTATCGTAATGATTTTGAGCACAAACCAATTGCACAATGCCTATCTATCTTCTAAATCTATATCCTTTTGAATTGTATAATTGTTTTCTTTTTTTTCATTTTTGTAGGAGCTTATTGGAAACTGCTAAGCCGTATCTAATGAATTGTATACGGATGCCAGCTGCACAATGTCTGTTATTATTTTCCTACAGTATTGATACAAATGCTTCAATTACTCGCTTAATTTGTGACTCCTGGCTGTGCCTAGAATTTCCGACACCGGAAGCGGGATGCAAACTCTTGCAGCGGGCGATAAAGCTGCGTAGGCAATGGAACCGACTATTAATGAATAAATTAAGTGGTAATTACTTTTAATTATATTAAAGTGCAGCTTCTATGATCCTAAAAACCGCTCTCAGCTCTTGTGAGCATGAAAACAGCTTTTAATGGATTTATCCTCTATCAGATTTAGATGTGAATATCGAAAAGCAGAAGCCTTTAGGGGCATCAAGCAAATATGATGAAGAGAATTTGTGGCAAAAATTAATTGAGTATATGAGTGTTAATGTTGCATACACCATTAAACGTTTACTGCCAGCGGATCTTAAAAATATTTACTCCCGCAACAATCTGGAGAATGAGAGCGAAAAATTTAAAACAAACCCATTCGATAATGAATATGAAGTCACGACTAATTTAGAAAAGGGTGGAATAAATATCAGCGAGAATGTGGTTTATAATTGGTAAGTATGTTTTTTGCATTTCTTTCTCACATCTCAAATTGTTTGATTCGCATCTAGAATAATAGAGCCGATAAAACGATTTACCGAAAGATTTTCAGCAAAATTTTCTACCGTAAATGAAATTACTCGGACAAGAAATGTTTAATAGAAACATGTAAAAAATAAATTTTACTCTCAGTTTGTTTTACATCAACTTTATTAAAGCATTAGAAATATAAAATTAAAGTAACAAAATAAGGCGGAGGCGCAAAGACTTTGCTGCGGCTATAAAGCACTCAGCGAAATACGAATATCCGTAATAAAAGCAAATACAAATTGTTTTTCAATAAAAAATAATATTTTGCAACTACTTTTGGAAGGTTTCAAAATAGTTAAGAGATTTGTAGAAAGCACATACATATACAGTAAACAAACGCTGCTTGTTTTCACTACCATTTTTAACAACAAAAAAATAATAATAATGAAATAATTTTTTGTCTACATTAACCTCATCTATTATACCTTTTTGCTGGTTTTTAGATTGATTTTTGCATTTCATACTGTTGGAAATACTTTAAATAATAGTACTTTACGTACAATATAAATTTGTAATCAATTTAGTTTTGATTTATACTTAGAATGTAATTTAAGTTTTTAAAATGAAAATGTTCATTCGTGTATATAAGTTGTAATAAAGAGATCATAGAAATACTATTTTCTCAACATTGGTTATGGGCCCAGGACGTTAAAAGGCTTCATTTAATTATATTTTAAATGTTCAGACAACCGTAAGAGAATTGAAAAATGGCAAATTCAAGCTATCAGATTGAAAAATTAAATCCTGAAAATTATCCGTCATGGTGTATCCAGATGCGGAGTCTCCTGATTACTCAAGATTTGTGGGATGTATTGGAAACATCATTAGCTGAAACGGCAACATTACAAGAAGCGAATTCATGGAGAACAAATGATAGGAAAGGTCTTGCAACGATTACTTTGGCTGTGAGAACATCAGAGCTTATCCGTATAAAGAATTGTATTACTGCAAAGGATGCTTGGTGTAAATTGGAGAATATTTATAGAGCAAAAAATCCTTCGAGAAAAGTAAACTTATTTAAACAATTCGTAAGATTTAAATTTACGTCTGATGAAGAATTTGGTCCACAAATTAATAAAATTTTTTCCTTAGCTGAAGATTTAAAAATTGTTGATGTAAATTTTTCAGATGAACTGTTGTCAATATTTTTGCTATGCAGTTTACCACATGAATTGGAAAATGTTGTAGTTGCGATTGAAAGCAGAGATACACTACCAGAATTGGAACAACTTAAAAATAAAATTTTGTGAGGAAGAACAACGAAGAAATGAAAACGTGTGTGTTGGTAAGGAACAAGTATTTGTGATTAAAAATAAAGAGCAGAAGACACATTATAAGAAAAAATCACATGTGATTAAATCCAAGAATTATAGATATTTTGAATATGGAAAAAAGGGTCACGTTAGATCGCAATGTTTTTTAAAGAACAGAAGTAATAATATTAACAGTGCTATGCTTGTAGTTAATGCGTGCATGAATGAAGAAGATCAGAATTACTGGATTGTAGATAGTGGTGCTTCATCACATGTTTGCGGGAATAGAGATGGATTCTCCGTTATGAATGAATATGAAAGTAGTGTTATTCTTGCATCCTATCCGATCTTAAGAATTTACAAAAGAATAAATTGGTTCTAAATAATAAGAAATAAGAAATAATTGGTTCTAAATTAGAAGGTAATATACAAAGCGGACAAGAATGTGTTACTTGTTTCAAGTGTAAGATGTCTGCCAAACTATTCAATGATGACGATGATTACTCTCGGTACATTGCTGTTTATATTTTGAAGAATAAATCTAATGCTTTTGGGGTATGTAAGGAGTACTTAGCAATGCCAGAAAAACAGACTGGAAAAAAATTTAAACGACTTAGAAGTGATAATGGTCGCGAGTATATAAATCGAAATTTTGATATGTTTTTAAAGGCAAATGGTATCGTGCATGAAACCACAGTACCTTATACACCCCAACAAAATGGAGTTTCTGAAAGAGAAAATAGAACGTTGACTGAAATGACACGATGTATGTTAGAGGATTCCAAATTACCAAAATACTTATGGGCTGAGTCTATTAATACGAGAGTTCACATCAAAAATACATCGCTAACTAAGGTTTTGGGAAATATTACTCCTGATGAAAGATGGACTAATAGAAAATCTTGTGTATCCTATTTTAAGATATTTGGATGCAAGGCCATCGTATTGGATAAGAAACCAGGGCGTTCTAAATTATACCCTAAGAGTAGAATATATTCTTTTGTTGGTTATTATCCTAATACAAAAGGTTATCGTTTATATGACATGAAGACTAAAACTTTGGTTATAGAGAGAAATGTGAAATTTTTTGAAAACCAGTTCGTCCGTTGAAAAAGTACTGCAGGCTGTCACAATTCTAATGACATTTTTGTGTGTTTAACAAGATATGGAAATGAAAATGTAAGTCAAAAATCACATCAAGAGAATTTGCGTTGGTGATCCTGAATATCATAACTTCGAACAACAACTTGATTTGAATGATGATGTATAAAGTGGTGCATCAGAATATGTCAGTGATGAGGGATCAGAATTCAACGGTTTCGATGATTCTTTTCATGGGAATGCCGAAAACAATAGAACTTATGAGCTTATACCAAACGGGGATGGTAAACGTAAAAGAGGTAGACCATCATTAATAAGAACAGGAAATCCTGGTAGGCCACTAAGGATATATAAAGCGGATGATGGGCATTTAAATATGGTAAATGATTTTAATTATGATCCGAAAGATGTGAAAGAAGCAATGAGTAGTAAAGAGTGTGTGGAATGGAAAAAGGCTATGAATACTGAATATACATCTCTAATTAAGAATGGAACGTGGGAGCTTGTAGAAAAGCCGAAAGAAAAGAGCGTGATCGGTTCAAAATGGGTTTTTACGATAAAGCGTTTAGCTGATGGTACTATTGAAAAGTACAAGGCTGGTTGGTGGCTCAAGGTTGTTTTCAGCGATACAACCAAGATTACAGGGAAACATATGCGCCAGTAATACGTCACCCTACAATTCGATTTATTTTGGCTTTGAAAGAAGAGGTGTACATGAGGCAACCGGAAATGTTTATTAAAAAAAGGTAATGAGAATTCAGTATGCAGGTTGAGAAAACCTTTGTATGGTCTCAAACAAGCTGGAAGACAATGGAATCACAAAATAAGTTATATATAGATGTGTATTTGTATACCAAAATAGCAATGAAATTAATATTGTTGCATTGTACGTGGATGACATCTTGTTGGCTTGTTCATGCAGCAAAACCATGGAAAAAATAGTGGAGAATCTCAAGTCAAATTTTTACATAGTCGATCGTGGTTCTGCAAATTATTACCTTCGCATGGAAATAGAATGAGTGAGAGAATTTTTTAAAAGAACTACTTAAGCAGTGAAATATGCACGAATGCAAACCATCAAAAACACAATTTTCATCAGGTACAGTTCTAACAAAATGTATTAATGAAAATTGGTAGGAAATGGTAGATGTTACTTCGTATCAATCACTCATAGGAAGTCTTATGTATTTGGCAACAATTACTAGGCCTGATAATGCTCACAGAGTGTCCAATTTAACTCAGTTCAGTTCTCATCCACATAAGGAGCATTATATTGCAGCTAAACATGTTCTACGTTTTTTGAAATTCAAGGATTTGTCGTTAAATTATTCGAAAGAAGGATGTGGTTTGACATGTTACTCTTATAATCGAAAATCATACAGTGGTTTTGTTCTATTTTTCAAAGGGGGTCCAATATCGTGGGAAACGAAAAAACAAAACGCAGTTGCGTTGAGTTCATTGGAAGCAGAATACATCGCTATGTGTCAAGCTGTGAAAGAGATAACTTTTTATCGAAGTTTGTTGTATGAATTGAAGTTTGAAGACTCAGTGAAAAAGCCTATAATTTTATATGGTGATAACCAGGGAGCTCAATACTTAACAAAAAGTCAAATGACGATGAAAATAAGTAAACATATTTATATAAAATACCATTATATAAAAGACAAGTATAATGAAAATGAAATAAGTCTTGAATATGTGCCAACGGAGAATAATGTAGCACATATTCTAACTAAATATCTTCCGAATACTAATCACTGGAAATGTTGTAATTTGTTAAATTTGAAATGATTATTTAAATGATGCTTTAAAATTAGATTTTTGAATTTATACATGAACGTATTTAATGAAAGGGAATTTATATTGACGGAGTGTCTGTTGGAAATACTTTAAACAATAGTACTTTACGTACAATATAAATTTCTAATCAAGTTAGCTTTGATTTATAGTTAGAATGTAATTTAAGTTTTTTAAAATGAAAATGTCCATTCGTGTATATAAGTTGTAATAAAGAGATCATAGAAATACTATTTTCTCAACACATACAAATTTCAAACTCAATTTACACCGTTAGAATAATGTTAAGGACAGACGTATGAACCTCAATTATTAATCAACTTCCCATCCTTTAAAGGATGCCCCCTCTTTGTATGGTGAAGGGCACAAAAACGGTGGAGTACGCATATTCCTAGCAAACATAAAGACAGATTTGATATTATTAAAATATTAAGAGTATAATACTAAACTGAATCATTCGTTGTACTGCGAATAGTGGAAATTTGAATTTTAGTTTAGTGCATTTAAATCTTAAAGCAATGTAATCCACATTTAATACCAATAAATATTCCCCTATACCTACAATGCAGCTTGATCGAGCAACAGTGGTCCTTGCATATGGATTTGGAATTGAGTTCACACACATGGTCTTGTATTTATTGCCACACTGACATGGATTTCAATGTAATAGAAAAACTGTTGCATAAAACAAGTACGTATTGAGACACTGATTTGATCGGAAATCTAAAATAACTTTTACTTGTATTTCTTCTATGCAGATTGTTGTAAGAGGCAAAAATATCACGAACAAAAAGATAATACTTCTAAAAAAGTAACAATCAAATTACGAGATAATTCAAGTAGTAGTAAAAATAAAATTATATATAATTGCCCAAAATGTTGTAAAGAACTCTTCCTAAGTCATATTGATGTTTTAAAACATAAAAAAATTTGTATATAACATGTATTATTAAAATCTTTTGTTTTACATTTTTTTTAATAGATTATGTACGTGTTTGACATTTATTTAACACAATCGGTCGAAGTCCAAAAACACACACAATAAAATAATTTACACTGCATTATCAAACTTAGCTCCAATTTTGGGAATTTTTGCTGGCTTCTTTTGTCCATATACGGGCTAAAATAAAATCAAATTCAAAGCATTAATCCTAACCTAATTTGTACACCTTTTTATTTTATTATGAATTGTTATTTGAGCAAAATGCCGTTTATTATAAAACATTTTTAATAATTTAAATTTGTTTTTCACCATATTTCAAAACTACTTTCTCAAGCAATTATTTAAAATAATTATTTACAAAAAATGGTATTTTCTTCAAATAACAATTTATAATAATTATTTATTATTAATAAAATTAAATAAATTTAAATTACTAAACCGATATTTAATTATTAGCTCTTATAACTCTTATACATAAAAAATATGAATACCACAAATATTTGTATGTGTGGATGTGTCAGTATAGATTGAGATTATTATAATAAATAATTTTGTTTTAGACAAGAGGAATGCGCAAGAGTTATGTATATGACAGCGATTTTTAAGTTTCACTAATATTTTTACAGTTTGATAGAGCTTTTTTTGAATTAGATAACCACTTTTTTCATCACATTTGGAAAACGGATATTTTCAGATATAACAGTAGTTCTTCTGTTGGAGAGCAATAACTTTCGTGCTTTATATTGCTTAAAAAAATTGTTTCTTATGTATATAGCAGTATACCTGTAGACAATTAGGTTTTGCAATACCGTACACAAAAGCTTCATATTGATTGAAAAGTTACCGATCGCCGAATGACAAATATGGAATGCAATGTTGAAAGTTAGTGTGACTACTCTTACAAAAAAAAAAAAAAAAAAAAAATTAAGAAAATTATTGACAGTATAGTAATAAATGAATAAAAATAATTTAAAACAGTTTTAAAAAAAAAATATTCCTATAAGTATGCAAAAATTTGTTTTTTATAAGAGTTGGTAATGAAGCACACTGCATGTAATAAATAATTAAATAAATTTACCATAATCTCTCTTGGTTCATTTGTGTTGCCATCATCGCCAATAGTCAAAGACAATTCATTTAACTAATAATAGAAAAGGAAACAACTAATAATTGTACTATCAGATGAAACCATTAACTTTAACCCAACATACATTAAAATTATTAGCATCTTTATCCAAAGATAAGTCCTTTTGGCTCTGTGATGATTCAGTAGCTGTTTGAGAATTTTTAGAGTAACTTCCGCGGGAAACTTGGAGAGGTATAAATGCACCCTTCTGACTTAAGCTGTTCAAATTGAATTTCTTATCTTGAGATACATTTTCTCGTTGTTGAGGTAAATAATCGACACACTGCGGCTTTTGAGGTTGGCGGAACAATGCCGAAAATTTAACCATGCCAAATGGGATACTTGGTTGCATATACTGATTATTTGTCGGAGGCATGCGTGGCAATTTATAGAGCATGTCAGGCAGTTTTTGGGCATCATTGCGCCATTCCGTTGGTGGCTGTGGCAATTGTGGCTGTAATGCAGATGATGTGTCAATGATTATCAAATTATTTATTATTATCTATATAAAAAATTACTTTTGATGTAGCTGCTGGAGAGTATACTGATTCAGCTTGATTGGCAGACAAACCCAAAAGAGATTTTAAAACTTTTGTACCATCATTACACCTTTGCAGTTCCATCGACGTGGCACCAACTTCATCTTGAGTCGGATTGCAATTCTGCATCATTTTAGTTGTTTTTGTATGTTTTATCTTGGTGTTCACAGCAGGTGTCCAAAAATCATTGCTAGATGTCTCTACAATTTGTTTTTTTCCAATATCTGAAGTTTTGCCTAAAAACGATGTGTAAGATCTGTTACGCGGTATATTTGGTTTTTCCTTACTTAATTGCGAATTTGTTGAGATATCACTGTTTTCCAATTGAGCTGGCTTTGCCGAGTTATAGATATTATCCTTTTTATTATTATCTGAGATTGTACGTTTGCATTAAAAAAAAGCCAAAAGACAATATTTTAAAATTAATTACCTTCAGTATATATTAAAAGGACGGAGGCTTCTGGTACTTTGTATACTCGTTCTTTGGCAATGCCATGTATATCATTGCCATTTGGGAACTGTTTATCAAAAACCACTTCATAAACATTTTCCACAGCTTTGATACATTCTAAACGTATTGGATTAGGATCTCTTATAGGATATACGCCCACAACAGTCCCTTTATAACCTAGAGGAACCTATAAAATTTTATTTATAGTTTTGTATAATTTTTTTTTGTTCCCAATGAGGGAACATATATATATATATATATATATATTTATATAATATACAATATACTTATATATATATATGTATTTATAATTTTATATAAGAATCAAAACTTACCATATATGTAGTTCTTACAACAACAACACGGTCAAACAATTTTATTAAATTCTTTGGCTTATAAACATCAGGCAAGGTTACATCGGGCTTCAGCAGGAGATGGGGCTTAACTTGTAACTTTACGGTCTTAACCGGTAACGTCTACAAAATATAAATAATTATTGTTAGCTTCCAAAAAAAAATTTTTTGAACAAACCTTTAAATGCTCTGTTGCTTCTAAAACTTTTTCGACAGATTCCTTTTCCATTGTTTCTGATCCACAAGGGATTTTTTCCGCCTGCAAGTGATTTTGTTCTTGTAGCCAGAGAACTATTTTATCTAAATTTTTTTCAACACTGGTCGAGCCAAACAAATCGTCCTCAAAAATCAATTCCGTACGAGCTGATGCATTACTCAAATATTCAACGACTGCAGGAAATTTCTCAACGTACAACTGTACCAGAGCAATAGCTTTTGACGACAAGAACCACTGGTTATTAATTCGTTTTGCGTAACCACACAATTCTTCTTCTTGTTTTATATATTTAAACTGCAAGCCAATATTAACTTTAGACAAATTCTCTGGCAAATCGAATTTAGGACGTCTGGGTCCTTTAACAATAAGTAAATAACCTGTAATGCGGCTCAAGGTTTTAACATTAATATTTATTTGGGAAGCTGCTTGAAACATATTCATATAATGCTTTTCAAGTCCGTTGTGCACACATTTTGCTTCGGAAAAGTCCGGTTCGGGTAAGACGGTAATATTCACTAAATTGATTTGGAACTCAATAACAACATGAAATTATTTAAAATTAACCTTCCATCTTACCTTTAAGTCTACCACATTCATACACCAGCGTTGGATCCATTACAACACCCTCGCTGCCATAATACGGATTGCCAATGAAAAATATTTTGCTGTTTTCTGGAAATAGTTGTTCAACCTTTTTGTATTGTTCTGAAGATTTAAGGGCTATAATGTCCGATATCACACCGTGTGCAGGATACGTAGCTGTTGATGCACTCCACACATCCGCCAGCGTAACTTTACCCTTGTTGCCACATACGTATGAAGTACCCATGTGTGTTTTCACATGAACTAAAACCGAATAATCTGGGAACTCAATACCCATACGTGTTGTTAAGCTGTATATGAAATTTTTTACTATTTTTTTTTCAATTGCACAAAATGATGATGGTACTCAACTGTTCTTTTACTGTTTTTAATTCCAACTCGTATACTTTTGGATCAAAGCATGTTGTTCCATTCGCATCTATATATTTTTCTCTATCAAATACTCCAACAACTTTAGCTTTAATTAAGTGTGGCCAACCAATGAATACGTTCGCTTGAAGATATGTTAATGCTACTGCAAGGACATCGTCCTTATCCTTTCGACTTTCTGGCTGAAGTATCATGTTTTCGTTTCGACTAGGGTAGTCAAAAACTTTTACACCAGCACGCTTAATTTCAAACTGCAACAAAATGTTACTTACTTTGGATATTCTTTAGCAATAGGAACAGATTTTATGCTTACATTATATTTCAGATGTTTCATTGTAGGAAAGCCAGGAAAAAATTCTGTGCTGTCTGCATTATGCAATTCAACGCAAACAGTCTTACGTGGAGGCAATAAAATATCCTTGTTCCATAAAGGCCTTTCCGTACAAAATACATGATGCAAGGTTTTTTGTGAATATATTCCAGGCAGCAGTCCTTGTGATTCTGGGTGATAATCGTATTGCAACATTGGCCCATGTGCATTACGTTTACATTCGCTGGGAGTTAAATTGTGGTTGTAAGGTTCCATAGCTTCTACTAACCTTTTCTAAGTATATAATATATAAAAACAATAAAAAAACAAAAAAAAATTACTTTTCATTTGAAATACAATCTTATATTACCTCATTTATAAAAGGTATGAGAACAACTGCCTCCCATTCGTGTTGTTTGCCGTTGAGATCTGTTTCAAAGTTTGCAGGATAATATTCTATCAAATCGCTGCTGGGACTGGTCATTAAATCTCTGTACGCTATTGGTAACAAGTTTTTACTAGCGGCTGGAAGTACTGCTAATAACTATTTCAAACAATTATTTAAATTCACACAGAATGTATGTTTATTTAACATACCTGTTGGAAGGGTAGAAATGGTTTTCCCATATTAAATGTAATTTCATAATCCTGAAAGTCCTTTAAATCGCTAACAAAGGGAGCATAATGGTGCGGGTAGTACCAATCCCACGATTGTACTCCGCGATAATAATAGTCTAGTATCCATTGAAGGGCGGTTATATAGCAAATCACCTGCTCTCTAGTATGCTCACTAGAAAAAATAACTATACCTGTCCACTTTGCAATTAAATATATAATGAAAAAAGTTAAAACCTGTTTGAGTGATCCATTTTCAGTTTATTCATATAGTAGTTGCGTTTGTAATTTTCGAATTCATCATTTATATGTTGTTCAGAATCTGATAAGTATTCCTCATCATCTTCAAGAAACTACCAAATTGGGAAAAAGGAAGAAAAAACAAATTAATTTATAAAAAATTTCGTATGTACAAAGTAAATACTGCACCTGCCTACTACTTTCAATTAAAGCTGCCAAATCGTTGTCAGTATTTTCATTATCAATTTCGTTCACATCAAAGTCGAATGCCTCATCAATGCCATTCTAATGAATCAAGTATTTTAAAACAAAGTGTAAAATTTATAACTCTTTGAGACTACAAATTACCTTTGACTGCTTTGCTTCAAAATATTTCAGATCTGCATGGTTTTCATGAAATATATCAAATTCAACTTCCGCTAAAGCAGCAAAATATTTCTCTAATCGTGGCAAGTTTAACTTGCCATTTTCATTGATATTGCCTACATAAATAAATTGCATTTAACCGATATAGTAATAAAAATAAAATATTTACGATTAAAACAAACCTCCTAGACTGCTGTATACATTTTTATATGTCTTATATAACAAAGGTAAAGCGTTTGCTGATATGTGGAGGCAGGGCAAATGCGGTATAAAATCGTTACCAACTAGAAAACCCATCAGAACCCAATCATCTATTAATTTTGCAATATCAAAATTCGGGTCTTGTTGCTTTATTTCATCAAACTCCAATTCCAAATATTCACGCATCAAACCTATATGTAACAAGAAGAAGCGCGTTTGCTCTACAGCTGTCTTCTTCGATTTTCTGCCAAATTTAACTTCTTCGCGTAAAACAACAAAATGAAGCTCATGGGTACAAAGACCTAATATGATTAAATCCGCATCCAGACCATACATACAGTGACGAGTATTTGGATTGAAATCACTTTGAGATTTCAAATAACGAATGTAGTCCATTATCTTATGTTCACCTTCTCCTGGAGACTGTAAAAAGATTAAGCTACAATATAATGTATTTATTTTTGTTGTGGTTTTGTGATATTTGAGTGGAAACTTGTTTGATTGTTTCAAGTCAAACCTTTTTTAACTTTTACAAATTTTTTTAGCTTCAAAAATAGAAGGTAATGTCTTGAAGCGACAACGACGTTAATAGGTTATTTTTTTTTTTTTTTTTTTTTATTAAAAAATGGATTTACGTTTTGTTTATTTAATATTTTTCTTGATGATGCTATAAGTTGAAGTTAAAGAATATTAAAAAAAGAAATAGATATATTGATTTCCATTTTTATTAAAAAACGTTTCCGAAAGCAATTAGAAAATGGGAACAAATTAAGGAATTCAAATTTTTGAATGCAACTATATAACATAAGCTTTCAAAATTCTTGATACAAAAATACATGTAATATATTATTTCAGGTTTTTACTTTATACGTGTATATCTATATAATACATACATCTATATTTATGAGGGATTGATATTACAGTAATTATATAAAATACTGTTTTTAAAAAAGTAGCTCTTTTAAAGCTATGAAATGACCTTTTAGAAAATTGAACATTTAAAAATTAATATTTCGAAATCCAAACAAAAGACAAATTTCTATAATAAATTAAATTAACCTCACATGTCAAATTTAAAGCAAAAAAAAAATTGATTAAAAACTCTGATTTATAAACTATAGTCACGTTTAAATCAAACTATCTCCTTCCATTCTTTATATCTTATATGTGATGTACTTACATTATGACCACTAAGTATAACGCGACATTTTTGCCAAAGTGGATTTGAGCTTATCTTACTTTTGATAAAATACCGCAGCGCTTCATGTAAACGATCCATGAATTCAGTGCCTGGTGTAATGCAATTGCTGTCAAAACGGTCATATTTTATGGTTTCACCACGAGATTTAGCTAAATTTGCTAGAATCTCACTTTCTTTTGCAGACCGAAAACGACGGCTTCTTTGCTGATTCATTTTAGCACGTGGTGCAACACCATCAATTGCCATAAAGAATAATTTTTTAGGATTAATTAGGAAAAATAATTTATCAATGTAATTAAAAATGTCATTGAACATTTCCTCCTCCGTTATATGAAAATGTATATTCCCATCATCGGGATGTGAACAGTTGTGTATAATTCCGTTCATATCCAAATATAAATTATCAAACTCTGGAATCTACATAAAAAAAAATAGCGATATATTTTAAACTTTAATCTGCTATAGTAAGTTTGACACTTATGTATGTATTGACGTCATCGCGTTAAAAAAAAACCTTAGAAAACGATTTAAAAACTTGGATAATTAACTTTTTCCTAATATTAGAAGGATACGCCAATTCTTCACACCATTTATGCAGAATTTATGACTAAAAATATTTATGAATATTAAATAAACTACTTATGGCTATTTCCACAGATAATATTCATGTCAGCGATATTTGTATACATGAATTGATTATTTTCTTAGTTTTTTTCACTAAATTTTACTACTGAACCTTTTAGTTTGGTAGGCTCCCCATCTTTTACCTGCTGATGATGGCTCGCTCAATTATCCATAAGATGTTTATTGTTAATATCTGCTTAATAATGTTTTGTTTTAATTTAAAAAAAAAAATTTTTCATTTTAGGTTCAATAATCAATAATTTCAGATTAGAATGTCCACACTTGCTAAATGTTAAAGTTTTGGCGCGGTGACGTTAATACATAAGAGCCAAAAGTTTCACTTACATGTCGCTCTCTAGCTAATTCGCTAAGGCATGGATACCGTTCACTTATATAGCGGAAAAACTTCGGTACTCCCATTGTAAGAATCTGTTTACAGTTGTATAATAATTTATGCTCTACAAGTATTACTATCAGTATCGCGGCAGCAGCGTTCAAGGACGTCAATAGTTTTGTATTCGAAGAAAGAATAGTGCTTCCTAAAGCGCAGAATTCACTATTCTATACAATTTCTTGATTTGCCAAATATAGAATGTTCGCTGGAAAAGTATGATGGTGAATTCATATTTTGGAGGATTAGCATAATTTCTAACATTGTATTTGCACAGAATATACCTACATATATGTATGTACACAAATTTTGTAATAATGCCTTCTGCAAATAAACCTTTTCTTGTGGGATCTAAGCTCAATAAGTTGTCATAAATCAACAAATGGGGTTTTGTATACAACTGCTTACTTCTTATATTAATATTTGGCAAATATCTCGTCGACTTTTATCCTTTACTAATTAATAAGTACTATTTAAAATATCTTTATAAAAGTAGCTACAAAATTTCAAAGTAAAAATTCACTTTTGCAAAAAAAAAATAAAATCTTCTATTTTAAATATGTTGCCAGATTTTATAAAACCTTTATGAAGAGATAGTAAAAGATGACAGCCTATCTAACGGCGAAAACAAAACACCATAATTTTCACTCATCATGGATTACAAATTTATTTATGAATAAATACTTACAAAAATTAGTTGAAGGAGTTTTATTTGTTTTTAATTCAGTTCTATATTAGTATTGTTTAAAGGAAGAGGTATTTATTTGTTATGAAGGACTTTATTAAGTTAAATAAGTGGGCTTAAAATTACGAATTCGCTTCATGTAAATTAAACATACATATTCCTCATTATTACGAAATTTTCCGAAAAATTTTGATACGGTCACACTGCTTGGCACAGTTAAATTCAGCTGACATCAGCTGACTGTCGGCATATTTGTTTTTGTTATTTCCAATTTGAATTGCCTTTTATTGCATTGTATTTGCAAGTATTTTATAGAAACAAAATCAAATACATATTGATAAGACATTTCATTTAAAAGAAAAACATTAAAATGTTTATTATAATGAGATCGAATTGTACTATTAAATAACGTTAAAAATATTGAGGTATAAAAATTGAGAATGTAAAACAAAAATAAACTTGTTCAATATTAAAAAAAAAAAAGTTATATAAAGTAAATAGCGGAACAATGAAAGGGAATAAAATACACAATATGATGAATGAAACTAACAAAAAAGAGAATACGTGTGGAAGGAGTTGTGATAGTGTCCTCATTTTACATACTGCTATCAGAAGCGAAAGTGATTGTGCGGTTGATAATTAAAGGAATTCAACAAATATTTTGAAGCGTGATTACTTGATTTGACCATGAAAGTTTTTTAGTCGATTGAAACAAATTGACCGAGAACTCTTCGTAAATCAAATGTTTTACTAAATTTAATTTTGAAATAATCTGTGATGCATTTTAAATATATTTAAACAAATTATTATTCAACATTTGGCGTCTTTACATCTTACATGTTCAACTAATTTTTTTTTATTTCAACTATTGCTAACAGCCACTGCGCCATTCATTACACACCTCCAACAAGTGATCTTATTGTAATTAACTTTTATTTTTAAATACTTTGATATATGTACGTATATACTTTTAATCAATCAATTGAAGAGCAAAGAAAAATTTTTTGTAAAATTTCTTTTTTATTATTATATGCCAAGATTCGAGCTAAAAAAGTCTATAATCATGCAAAGCCAAAAGCAGGCGGCGTCTGCTATTCCCTCCGCTGCTGATGCACCAACCTCTACAGCTGCACCTACACTAAGTACAGATAGCTCTCCAATTACGCGCAATCAAATGCGCCCTGTAAAGTATCACTATGCTGATAGTTTTGCTTGTACATACGTTGTATCAGTTGTAGCGGCTTCAAATGCAGAACTGGTTACATATCCCTTGGATCTTACAAAGACGAGATTACAAATACAGGGTGAAGGAGTACCTACCATTAATAATAAATCAGCCAAGCAACAGGTGACCCTTTTTGAATCTATTCTCATATAAAATTTTATACACATTTTCTCTTCGATATTGGTTTGATTGGCTGGGAAAAATAACAAGGATACATTGATACATATATATTTATGTACATACATGTACACTTACTGTAAGGCTGTACAATAAAACAGTCATTTTATATTTTATTTTTAGTATAAATGACTATGTATTTACATATACACATGCATAATAAAAATTAAACTTAAAATAACTGTTTTGTATACAATTACTGTAAGTACATATGTATGTACGCACATACATATACACCCTATTCGGAATAGTCGGTTAGTCAAACGGATAATGACCTACCTGGCTGTATATTTAAATAAAAAAAATTTGCATTGTTGCCGTTTTATAATATTTTTCTTTGTTCACCAAAAAAATCGTAACTTAAATTTGAATGCAAAAACAATTTAAGTTTAGCCATATTAAGTTTCCACTTTTTAATTGCATGCAACATTTTTGTATAATTCGTAATAATCGAATATGAAAAATGGTACTGTTTAAAGCTCGTTTGCTTTACTTTCAGAATCAACACATTTGAAATATTTTTTACTGATCAAATAAATTTGTAACTTCGCTCTGCGATAATGTTGACTGTTAAATAATTAAAATTATAAAATTATTTTAATTTCTATAAAAAGTCTGCTTTATATGTATGCAAATATACGAGGGTCTATATAGTTGAATATTGAAATATTGATGAAAAAATTGAACATAACTGTTATTTTTTGATTGCACTTCGTAAATTCTACCTAAAGAAATATTTGTATGTGGCATAAATTACCTTCGAATCTGAAACGATAAATAACTATTATTTGAAATCAAAATTTTTTTATTATCTTAGTTATGAGTAAACATAACTGTAAGATCGACAAGAGACGGTTTTAAATTGTTGCTGAAGAATAACACCGAAGGTGGGCGAAATATTGAAGATATTAATATAATAAAAAAATGAATTGAACATACAAAGATTTTGATCTAAAGCCTAAAGAAAAAACTATACGTAATAAAAATTTTAAATAAAGTTAAGTCGAAACCAAACTTAAATTTATTTATTTTATGTTGTTACTTTTTTTATAACACTATGTTTTTTTATTATTTTAATTATATTTCTTTTAATTTGTCTTGACACCTTATCTCGACCTATAACTTTTGATTTTCTGAGACAAAATTCAAAACTCTTATTGCAATTCATAAACAAATGTAAACTTTTCAGTCAATACTAGTACTTTGTAGCGATGTTATTGAAATTATATATCTTCTACAGGTTCGGTATAGAGGTATGTTGGCGACTGGTATTGGTATTGTGCGCGAAGAAGGATTATTTAAATTGTGGCAAGGAGTGACTCCTGCTTTATATAGACATTTCGTTTATAGGTAAACAAAATCTTTGTTTGAAATATCTCGAATAAAATTTTAATTTCCATTTTACAGTGGTGTAAGAATATGTACTTATGACTTCCTTCGAAAAGAACTGGCCAAAAACGAAAATTGCAACAATATGTCACTGCCATTGTACAAAGCAGCTATTTGTGGCGTCTTTTCAGGCGGCTTGGCACAATGGTTGGCATCACCAGCCGACCTGGTAAAAGTGCAAATTCAAATGGAAGGTAAAAGACGTTTATTGGGTGAGGCACCTCGTGTTCATGGAGCAGTCCACGCTTTAAAAGAGATTATTAAAAAAGGCGGTATAAAAGGCATGTGGAAAGGAAGTATACCTAATGTACAACGCGCCGCTCTAGTTAATTTGGGTAAAAATTGTCTCAGATAATTTAACTGTATTTTTATTAAATTCTAAAAATATTACAGGCGATTTAACTACATATGACACTATTAAGCACATGGCAATGAATAAATTACATATGGCGGATGGTCATACTGTTCATATTTTAGCTTCTATATGTGCGGGCTTTATTGCAGCAGTTATGGGCACACCTGCTGATGTTGTCAAAACTCGTATTATGAATCAGCCTACTGACGACAAAGGAAGGTTCGTATCAAAATTAAAGTTACTATACGCAATCTAGTTGTAATTTTTATTCTAAATCTATAAAAGCAATAATATTAGGGCATAAAAACGTAAAAAATTAAAAAAAAAAAAAAAATTAAATTTACGTAAAAAATTAAATTTACTTAATTACATTTCAAATATTATATTCTAATGATCCACATACATGTATACAAATATACATATGTACATATATCGAAATATTCGGTTTGCGAGAAATTGAATATTTTGTGGTCTCTTTGCCATCGAATTCAGATCTAAATTATAAAAAGAAAATCAATTTCAATAACATAATATGTCCATTAATACATATCCCATTTGAACATGCTTACATTTTTTCGTTCAACCCTAAATTTGAAGTAGTGGGATTTGATAAATTTGATAAGATAAGCCCCGTAAAAAATAGCGTGATTATTATAAATTGAAATCACATACACATACAACATACAACATAGTAGAGAAATATATAAACGAATTATTAATACTTATTCATCGGAATTAATAAAATTTAAATTTTTTGCATGTTTAATAAAACTTTTATATTTTACTGAAAATTCGATTTTCAACTCTTTAGCTATAATTCCTTAATATAATAATTTATTTTTTTAATATTTTTTTAATAAATTATGTATTTTTAAAAATTTTTATTATTTATTTATAGTTTTACTTATTTTAATATTTAACATTTTTATTATTTTGTTTTAAATTGTGGGATAATCGTACAAGTTTTACATCTAAGTTCATGAATTTCGTTGCGTATCACAAGCAGTTGGGAAGAACCTTGTTAAAACTACAATAAAAGCTCCTCTTGCGCATATAATGTAAGTGATGGTAGTCGCAAGGTTTAAAAATAATCCGTTTTTGAGCTTGCGATACATTTCTCACGCTTTTATAAATAATTTTTATTCAATTGATATTGCAGTCGATCAAAGTTGTCTTATGACATATTTTGAAATGAAAATTATTTTAAAAGTGGCACAACCACTACTTTCAAAAACGATCGAATTTCATCATACTATCTTAAATGAAATCCTTTGCTAAAACTATATTTGCTTCGACATGTTAATTCTTTTTTTTCAAATACTTACATACTTACATGCTTTAAAATTATACTCGTATATGACTTTTTTTGTGGCATGTCAAGAATCGATAGTTAAACTTCTTTTAGAAGAGCTTTTTATTGATTCTAATATAAAGTGTTATTGTATTTTCAGAGGACTGTTATACAAAGGCTCCGTAGACTGTTTTCGTCAAACTGTTAGTAAAGAAGGTTTTGCTGCACTTTACAAAGGTTTCCTACCATGTTGGATAAGAATGGCCCCTTGGTCGCTCACCTTTTGGCTATCTTTCGAACAAATACGTAAAAAATTGGGTGCATCTAGCTATTAACTACACCGCAAACGGAAGAAAAACAGTTTTCAACATGTTTAACAAATGTTGTCATAAAAGCAGGAGATTTGTGAAATTATTATAATACTGTTGTTACATATTGGTTAGAGATACATAAACAAATATATTTTATTTACGTTATTTGTGGGATTGTCATTATACTAAAGTGGTTTACTTTTATTTTCGTGCGGTTTAGTCCATTTTAAAATAAAAGTAAGCAACGTGCATCCTATTTACTTTTTATCGCTTTTGCAATAATAGAATACTATTGTAAAATGGGGAATCACCGGAAACCTAATAATCAACCAAATCTTTAGTTCAAAAACGCTACCATTGGACAAAACTATTCAAACATCGATAACCGTGATTATTCCATACATGCATACACATATTGTATAAAGCTTATTAAAGATACGCGAATATCATATATCGATTTTCAGCCAAAGTCAATTCAAGTCTAATTTTCGCACGAATTGTCCTAATAACTAATTAAACGCATTATTCACAAAATGTAACTTCAACAAATAACTTCAGATACCAAATAATAAAAGAAATCTATATTTGGCCATTAAATATTATATTAAGCGCAATATTATTTTTATTTTGTTTTGTAGTTCTCTGTGCCTCATTTACTTATTTTCCTGTTCATTTAATTAAGATTTTTATAAAAATAAACTAAAAAATAAGAACTAAAATTAAATATGTGTTATTAGAACATAGTATTGGGCTGCATAACTTACAAGTAAATATGTGCTGCCTCCGTTCATTTCAATTAGATAGAGGTTTACCAATGGAAAAAGCCTAAAAATTAATAATACGAATCCAATACTGTTAATTATTGCTTTTTTGAATATTACGAAACACCGTTTTTTAATACCCAGTTATGATGATTTTTTAAGCTAATTGTTTTGATAAAGCTTATTTGATTCTATTCGTAATTAAATTTGATGAATTTATAAATTATATATAGGCAAATGACAATACACATATATGTATACTCTTTATAAATAAATAAAAATATACCCTTTATACAATTAATTAAAAATGTTTTAATGCTTTGTAGGATGTAACAAGCAGTTATATAATTTTTTCACATTTTTATTCCATTAAAAATTTGTTTTATTATCAAATTGTAAAAACTGTAACAGTTTTCACAACTTTTTAAGATGACGCAGTCGAGTATCTAGTATACACAAAATTTTAAAATTCGCTGGAAAATGTGTTTCCCATCCTTATTTCCATTCAAATTTGAAATGGAGGGAAAGGTACTTATTCTTTAAATTATAATTTTTGAGAAATTTTTAAATTCTTTTATATTTTTTTTCGATCATTGTACATATATTATTCTTATTTAATTTTCACAAGGCTAATATCTTATATTTATTTATAAAATAATCCTTTTGATTTTCCTAGTCATTTATCGCTATGGGTAGCTTCTTTAGGAATTGTTAATATTATATTATTTTAATTAATTTAAAAACAGAAAAATGTATATATGTATATAATTTTGTCAAAATTAATAATTCCCAACGGAGTTTCCCCATAGCGAAGATAAAAAACTTTTTTGTTTATAAATAATAAAAAGATGTTTCATTCGATACTATTTCATAACTATTAAAATAAATGAAAGAATTATTATGCGAATTACAAGAGTAACTTCTGAAGCAAAACTAAAAAGTATTTGAAAATAGTACATATTTAAAAATGCTAATGGGTCAAATCGGTAATTTTTTATTAATCTCGCGCAGCAACAGTTTAACAAATAAAGGTAAATATAAAAATGCCTACAACATAAATCTTTGCTACACTTTTGTTTACCGCCTTCTTGAATAACTATTATCGTTTCGTTTCGATCTTTTCCGTAAGCGCCAAAACCGATAATAAAGCGATGAAATAGATAAAAATAACTGACTTTTTTGTAATGTAATTTCCATAAACAAATCACACTTGTTTTCTATGCCATCCCTTCAGAACAATAAAAGGTAGATCCGTTATTATATTTATTTACTCCATTTTTTTATTTTTTGGTAACAATTAGCTCTTCTAAAACAAAAGTGATTGTATATACCAAAATAAAAGGACTTACACTTCAAACTTTTATACAATTCTGCAGAATATTTTACATTTAAAAAGGGTTTTCGTGGGTTCAGAAATTTTAACAGGAATTTAATAAAGAATGAGACGATTGAAACAGTAATGATATTAAATCATATTTAGGCAAAAAAAGGTTTTACTTATATGTATATATAATTATTTACGCAAATTTAATTTAACTAGAATTTTAAACAAATAGATATTATTCTAATCCTAGTACCCAATAAATACCCTGAACCATAAAAAATATTAATGGCTGCCATGCCACTAAAAATCTTATCCAATCCAATAAACGGCCATATAAGACATGAGGTCGTTCCCATCTGAAAATTCAATAGTGTATAATAAAAAATAAATGCAAATTTTTTTAATGAAAATTTCTTACTAACAATAACTTACATATTACAGAACATTTTTTTAAGATCCACTTTTTCCTTGCAATATGGACAAGTTTGTTTCTTTCCCACGATGCACCAGCCACGTATGCAGAACTCATGAAATACATGATTACAAGAAAGTTTGTAGGTGTTTTCTATTATTCCCTCTTCTTTTTCACTAACTAGCAGTAAATTACCACAAATTGCGCAAACATTCTCTTCCAAATGTCTCGTAGGAATACCCTGTGGTGTATAGTACTAAAATGTGGAAGAATAAATATGCAAATTCACCCGTATATGTATGTATATTTAAGTACAATATTACTTACACCAATTAATGCCACCATCTTTTCTGAACATATTTCTGATATGTCTCTACCCAAAACTCCAAAATAAAGGCCATAAAATATAAACATTACGCTAACATCCATCCAAACATTTGGAGCTTGATTAAAAACGTAATTCATACCTAAAAAGGTTGCCATCATTATTATATATCCAATAATGCCTAGACCATAACTTAATATGTAAATGAAATAAAACCATTTATAAACGAGTCTGTGGAGGTATTAAAAGAGAATTATTTAATTTACTCATTAGTAACATATTTATTCCTTTTTATTAAAAAGGAAAGAATATAAAAGTACCTTGGTGTAGTTCCTTCAATGGGCTTACTGATAGCTCGCCTAATAACTATTGCTGTTATAATAGAAAAGATAGACCAAATTACAATGAATTGCATCCAACCATAAAAAAATGATATGCCCAAAGGTATGGCCCACATGGCAAAGAGTGTGACGGCCTTAATTTATAAAAGTAAACATTTCTTTAGATTTAATGCCATAAGGTTTTTTTTTTCGTTTTCTAATGTTTTTTTATAACTATTGTTTATGTTTTTGTCTTATATTCTAATCTAAATACATAGAAATTGTTCAAAAAAATTATTTAAAATTCATAGTTTCAAAGGGAATTAAAAACTATTAATTAAAATGTACCGAAGTATTTGATAGATTTATCCTAAATATTAATATTAATAAACTGTTTGATATCGAATGTTTATATAATAGACTGTCAAATTTATCAAATGAAAATTATGCAAAGTACTAACTTAAATCTACATTTCAGTAAATGAAAATTATATTATAAATTTAAAATAACTAAAACTTCTCTTAATACATAATCTGACAGACAAGTTTATTTTATAGTGATGGTAATTTTTATTATAAAAACGAATTGTATGTCACGTTTCTCATATATTTTTCATATATGTATGTACAAATGAAAGCTTTAAATTACTGAAATGTAATAATTATACGTATACACTTGATACAGGTATAAAACCTAGTAGAGCATACCTACAAGTATACAAATTTGTTTGCATATGGGTATTTAAATTATATTTATTACCGAATAAGATCTATAATGGAGTTTTTTCCATTGTATTAGAGCAATCTGTGCAACTAAAAGTGTAGCAAATAATACCAGCACCATTTCCGAATGCATAACTTCATGGCCTTTATGTTTTTCGTGTCTCATTTGATGTTCATATCTAGTAAAATTAAAAAACATATGTATTTAACAAACATCGTAAATACATATTGCATGCACTTATTGATAAAACATACCTAATTTTTTCTTCAGGCGTCATTTCTTCCAGCGACTTATGCATGTTACGATAAAAGTAAGCAAATAATTAAAAGGTATCTTTATTACTAAGGGCGAAAGAAAAATTTGTTTACCTTGTTGAAGTCCACCGGGTCATGTAAATCTATATGATTCCTGATCATAATTCTAAATCATTATTATCCCCTATTTCGTTACTTATTAATTACGTGATGATGCCAAAGTATAAAATGTTTTAGCATGAATAATTATTAAAAATTATCCTAATTTATGAATAATCTGAAGAACATATAACTGCACTTTCACGGAAAAAGTTAAAGTAATCATTCACAATAGTGACGTCATATTTTTTTGACGTGCCATATTGTTAAAAAGTGTTACTATCAGTATAAAACCTAGGCTAATTAGTCAATGCTATTAAACATCAATGCTATTAAATGTATGTATAAGAACACACAGATAATACCTTCATACCTCTACTCTTCGCGCCAAATTCTAAACCAACTTCCCCATTAACATCCGTAAATATTTGAAAAAATATAATTAAATTTATGAATTATCTCTAATGGTAGTACCGCCATGCCTCTTTTGTAAAGGATGTAAATGAACACATTAAAAGCTACATATAGTGTGTCTTCTGTTTACAAGTAAATTTAACCCCATCTTTAGATATGCTTGCCTATATTACATTCACGTAATTTATGCATATATATAACTCATATATGGTCAAACTGAAGTATGAACGCGCTTATGTGTTCATGAACACATTTCCATGTTCAAACGCAAACTAGTTTGCTGATCACATGCCCGATTGAATTCTGACGTTAGTGAGCATGAGTTTGTTCGTACCGTAAAACAACGAAGTCTGTTTGAGATTACTTGAACATGGTTATGTGTTCATGAGCACGAGGCTGTGTTCGAACATTTCATTTTAAGTGTTACTGCGTTTGAAATGCGCTTATAGGTTTTTATTCCGTTTTGAACTGCTATAATATATGCTCTGAAAATGAATGTAAGTACATCGATAATTACATATATATTTTATTAGTTTATATTTAATATGTATCTAAGGGCCTTTTCGTATTAACTTAGCTGTATATAAATATTTATAAACTATATTTTTATTTAAAGTTTTTAAAATGCCCATTAAACAAAATTCATTTGCGGAATGCTATACATTATATTTTTAAACAAAAGCTAATTCCAATATCAGTAAACATATTAAAAAAATGAAGACTTTTTTGTTTGTTTATAAAAAAACGTTATTTTTGAGCATTTGCTTATGTTTGCAAAAACAATTTCTTTAGCTTATTCGAACATATAGTCGAGTTCGCTTTGTTCGTAGTTGTGTTCATTGTGTTCATGGCTATAAACACGGGCATGTTTTGTGTTCTAACTTATGACCATATTATATATATATATAAGCAGTAGATAAAATAGATTTATTTATTATAGAGCTATTTGGATATTTATATAGATCTATATGGATATATAAAAATGCAGGTAAATTAATAAGATTTATAAGTATTTAAAACAATATATAAGCAATTTAATCAGAAATGTATTTTTATTGTTATAGGGAAACAGATAATAAAATTTATTCTTGTTTGCACCTTCTCTAATTTATTTAGTCAGTAATTTTTTTTGTTGTGTGGTATATGGAAAAGCTAAACCGCATAAAAAAGAAAATTAATATTGTAGAAAAGCTTTCTATCTTATTTTTGTACACTTTATTTTATTCTCATTCCATATATTTTTATGTCTTAATTTGGTGAACTCATTTGTTTCTTCTTTCGCATGAAGAATACAGTCACTTGTCATTTTATAGAAAAATACTTTGCCTTTGCGGTCTTTTTTCTTAGCCCATGTTTTTGTTTCTTCGCCCGATAAAATATATCTTCCATCAATAGCAACTGATTTAAGCACATCTTCATCAGTATTATGATTTGTTTCATCATCGACAATCCTCCTTTTTATTTCAGGTTTCTTTTCAGGGCCTTTGCTATCCAACTTGATATCTTCGTATGGATTTATAAAACATTCATCGCCTTTCAACAACTTTACACAATTTTTATATTTGATTTTTCTTTTTGTTACTTTTGCGTTTTCTTTAGTGGCATCGCAAAATTCATAATATTTCGTTAAAATATTTTCAAATTTTTTAACTAAGTATTTTTGCTTAGATTCAGGTAAATTAAAATCCGTCCAGAAACTTTCATTATCTTCATTAATATATCGTTGGGATTTTGGCAAATCTGTAGATAAAATAGATTTATTTATTATAGTGCTATTTTATATAGAATTTATTCATAAATAAAATTTATGCATTTTGTAAGCACAGTCCATTCACACGCCATTTCACTGGCCTCTTGTGCAAATGCAATCGGCATTCAACATAGAAAAACCGCAGGTTGCAATTAATTTGCGATGTATATTTTAAGAAAATGATTTTGCTACTTCTCTACGTGCTACGATTGAATGGACGTACATAACCACATACCTTTATTAATAGTATCGGCAGCATTTGTTGCTAATTCAGAATTGTTATGCACTAATTTCTCTTTTTTTTGTTCAAACATAGAGTTATTTAACAAAGTAGTGTCTGCGGCCTCCAAAAATTGTTTAATTTGGATATCATCATCAGTATCTGAATTACTTGACATTTTTTCCTCAGTATTCAATTTTACTGCTTAACTTTATTTATAAATAATCTCACGAGCTAAAGTAATTCACGTTAAATAGATAGCCTTTAATGCAGTAAAGCCAAGTTGAGACACTCTGTACTAAAAATAATTATGCGAAATGGGAGCAGTTTCCTTTTCAATTTAGCATTTGAGGGCAGAATATAATGTAATACTATTTCCTCTAAAGTAGGTTTTATCTTTTACTATTTCAATTTTATGTGATGGTAAAAATTTATTCGTTGTTCTGAAAGGTGGTGTTAATTTCAGTGTTATACGCTTGTACGTCTGATGCGGGATGAGAATCTTGTTGTATTATTTGATTTTGCCCATCTAATAAACTCATTAGTGTATTTTGTTGAACATTAGCATTATTACCACCACTAGAGTTACCACTAGTGGCCGCGTCTAGAGATGCTACACCTCTATAATCTTGCATTCCCATTGCATTGCTATCGGATGGTGTAGATATTTCAAAAATATTCATAAAATCACCTTCCTGGAAATCTTCCTTTTGCATATTTTGACTTTCTTTCATTAACTTATCATACTCTTGAAAAGCTGCATTAAATTCAGCTATTTCCATGCGATTACGTGCTATTAAATGATGTTTAAAGTAATTATGAACTTGAGTTAAAGAGTTGTTTGTCATGGAGAAATAAGCCTTTTCTAAGTTTTTAACATCAATATCTCGCTGGGTTTCTAATTTTATATCATTTTTATGTACTTCCCTCACATGCTGCATTAAACTTAAAATGAATTCTTCACAAGCATCTGCAAATAATATTAAAGCCGATTCAGCTGTATCTGTGAAGCCGGCTACTCTCATCTGCCCACAGACAGCTTTGCGTAATGATGCCCGACATATTTCTGCATTTACTTGGGGATAGTGTTGGGGAACACCCTTTGCGAAATCATTGCTTCGCGGAGGCACAAACCAAATTGGCATAGTAAATTTTTCATCAGTAACAAAATCCGCTGCGTTTTCTGGAGGAAAATCCACTTCGGGGATCATTTGACAAGGATTTAATAAATAATTTGAAGTTCCCTAAATAAAATTAAATAGGTCAATTTTGATATAATTATGAGAATTTGCCCAATAATTACAGATTTGTTGGAGTAAGTGTCAATCAGTGATTGTAACATTTCTGTTTGTTTCATTACTTCTATTGTTTGTGTCACAAGAGGATTTTTAACTTTAATCAGTACACTGAAATTTAATAATGTTAATTTAGGCAAATGACAACATAAATATGCACGCTTGAATGTTCTTACTTTTTACTAACTTCCATCGGCGGCTGGTTTTGTATTTCTGTTAGTTTAACACGTTTAGCTCCTAAAGGTATCATTTTGCTATCTTCTCCCTGTTGGACTTTATTTTCCTCAACAAATTCTCCCCATAATTTTCTAGGCATTGTACTTTTTGATAAATATTAACACAATAATAACAAACAGATAATCTGCAATTCTCTTACAGTTTTAAAAGAACTTTTCTGCGATGCCTGTAAGCAAGCGAAATTGTAAGGAATTAAATTATTACCATAATATTACGCAGTGTTGCCAGTTTCGAAAGTGAAATATGTATTTTTGAGAATCGCACATAAAATGTATCCATCAGACGATGATAATTTATATCTTGGTGAATATGCATTGTTTAATCTCTATGTATTTTATTGGAATGATCACATACCAAGATCTCCTAAATTGAATTTGACTGCATCCAACTAAAAAATGAATCTTGGAATATATTTATTTAGAATATGATTACCGATTATACAAACAGATTATTTATTTGTATTTTCAAATTTGTGTAACACTGGTGTATCAACAGCTGACAACAGCATATCATATACAAGCTTAAATTGAAAGAATTGTTGGCGCAAAAAATTTATAGAAACGTTCGTCAGCTTTGGAGCAAAATTTAGTTAAGATTTGTTTGATTTTGAGCAGAGGTTTTCAAATGGCCACATCAATTCGTGGTACAATAAGAGTTAAGGCTAAGGAACTAAATCTGGACTTGTCATTGCTAGGAGGACAAAGCTTCCGGTAAATATGAATACATAAACACAAAATTGTATAATGTGTACAACGTTCTACATATGTAAATATCCGTCTTAGCTTAAAAGAACATTCATTTATCCATAAAACCCCTTTTAAATGCATTTATTTATCGGTGGTGTGTTGTCATATCTGTGCAATGAGTAGTGCAGTAGTGTAGTAGGCATATTAAATGTTTTTTTGTTGTGTATATAATAATACCAACTTAATGGATGATACGATTAAACTCATGAGGTGGTCCTTACATATCCTTCATGAAAAATACTAGTACTCTTTTAGAATTGCTGGCAAACTTAGAAAAAGTTGTATAATTACATACATACTTCATTAGTATTATTGATTGATACTGCACAATGGCTCACTGCTTTTTAAAATTATTCAACGTACATATCATATGTTGCTCTAAATATAAAAGTTTATTTATCTTTGAAATTTTATGAAAATCGGTTAAAAAATATGAAATACTGCCATAGCACTACTCCTGTAACAAAAGCACAACAAATTAATTGGTCAACTGTTTTCTCCAATGGATTCTCCAATCGTTTAAAATTTTTTAATGAATGCCAAACAATGTGTTAAAAAAAATTGCTTATTGAATCCATTTAATCCTCATTAAATCGACGTTTTGTAAGACAAACGGCCTTTGTAATTGGTTTTTATTCTCCATCTGAAATCAGTTAACACCACAGAAGTGTAGAAGAAGAATCACCAACTTATGTATATAAACTATATATGTAAATGCACGTATACATAGGTATATAATAATTATTTATTTATTTAATTAAGTTGGCAAAAAAGATTAAATAAAGAAGAAACACAATGGGTAGGGGTGGCTTATGGATCGTATTGGATTTTATCACAAGATGAAAATAATTTATTTTATGAAGTATATACACCTGGTGATTCATGTGAAGAAGGTCATCTAAACACAGAATTCTATGACAAAATTCTTCAACGTTATTTTCGCCTAGATTTTGATCTGCCTTCACAAGTTCAACTATGGCGTGAGTCGCATTCTCATTTTGATAAGATAGCAACTCATTTGAAAGCAGTTCGCGTATTGGATCAGGAACCTTTAGAGAATATACTCTCTTTTATATGTAGCCAAAACAACCATATAAAAAGGTGAAGTAGTGCAATGAGTATGTCTATTCAGTCATCAATATTTTAAATTCATGTTTTCAGAATATCTACTATGATTCAATGGCTCTGCACAAATTATGGTCGAAAAATAGGGAATTTCGACTCAACTGATGTATATAGTTTTCCGAAGATAGATTCTCTTGTTAAAGCACAAGATGAGGTAAGAAATAACAACATTTTTGGAAATATAAGCTAGCAATATTTGGGCAGGATAGTGGAATCTTACAAATTATTTAATTATGTATACATACACAAGTAAATAAATATATTTTCATAAAGATATGGTGTAGGCTTAGCTTCCTTTATATTCATATATATGTGGCACCATATTCCACTTATACAGAATTATAATCTCGCTCTTTCGAGAGACTAAAAATTCTTATGGTATAGTTCATATTAAGATTGTTATTTATTTATAATATATTTAATTTATATATAATAGATTAATTAATAATATAATAATTTATAATATAATATGATTAGAAGCACTGGTTGATCTGGCCATCAGGTACATTTTGTGTGAAAATTTTTGGATTTCTCAGATTTTTTGATGTTAATTTTTGCTAATAATTTAAAAATGATGGCTTCAAATTTTTTTTTTTTTTTTTGAACTGCCTATTGGAGAAAATCGAAATTAGTCTTTTTGGTTATTTATAATATACAAAAAAAAAGTTTTATTGAAAATCCAAAAATCCAAATACACAGTTTATATTTTTTTCATATTTTATGTACTTTAAAATGTAAAAATTTTAATTTTTATAATTATAAATTATGTTTACATTTTTTTTTAAATTATAACTATATATTTACTGCAATGATTTTTGATAAACTACGTTTTTGGTTTACCTTCATTAGCGAATACGAATAATGATGGGTTGCCGAAATAAAGATGTGTTATTAATTTACTTTATATTTGAATTAATTGTTCAAATATTGAACAATTAATATTGAAATATTGAAATAATTGAAATAATATTATTGAAATATTGAAGTAATTGCACGAAAAGATTTTAGGTTTTAGTAGTTATCGGGATAATTAAGCCACTACACGCTGATTAAGCACGCTAAATATTGTTCCCATAGAGCATGCATATAAAATTTGATTAAAATTGGTTCAGTAGTTTTTGAGTTTATCGATAACGAACATACACGTCTTTTTTATATATACATAGATTTAAGATTGTATCTGATTATTTTTGCACAAATTATACTTGTATATATAGTGCAATATTTGCAGGTGATTTCTTTCTTAATATTTAGGAAATGTAATTATAGTTCTGTAATGAATATTAAGTAGGCGTGAAATGCGGCTGCGATATAATTGTGCTTATATAGAGCGGTTATACTTTGCAAGTTGGTTTTTTATTATGGTTTCAATTTAATTGAACGTTAAATTTATTCCATTGTATTGTTAAATTTTAGGTAATTTTGGAAAATAAATTTTTAATAACTTTTATTTCCAGTTAGAAGTTCGTTTACGTTCTGCCAAGTTTGGCTATCGTGCAAAATTTATTGTACAATCTGTGGCAAAAATAGAGGAATTCGGTGGAATGGCATGGTTTGAAAAATTAAGGTATCTTCCCTACAAAGAAGCTCGCATAGAATTGGTGAAACTTCCTGGAATTGGTTTTAAAGTAGCCGATTGTATATGCCTAATGTCTCTTGGTCATTTAGAATCAGTTCCAATTGATACACATATTTTTAAAATTTCCCAATCAGTTTACATGCCACACATGGCCAAAGTGAAATCTGTAACGCCCAAAATATATGATGAAATTGCAGACAATTTCCGCAAAATCTATGGTCCTTTTGCTGGGTGGACACAAGCGGTAAGTTGGAATTTTTTTTGTTGCGAAATCTATAAATCTATAAAAAAAAAAATTTCGAATTTATCAGAAAAGGGCAAAAGACAGATTTTACATGATTGTTATTATTCCAAATAAAACAAATATTTCGTTCGCTCGCAGCTTAAAGTTTTTGCTTGTTAGCCAAATAATTCTGGGAAAAGGTTTCCCTTTTATTGGTGATAGGGACAATTTTAAAATATTTTTTAAAAGTTGTAAACTTTTTTAAATATGTTTATGCAATATTTTTAGATTTTGTTTTGCTCGGAACTCCAGCAGTTTCAAAGTAACAGCAACGATGCGACTACATCATTACCGCGCCCTAAAAAGAAGCGTGGGAAATAAAGTAAGTCGGCAAACATTTATATATTTTTTTTGGGAATTCTTGTATCAAAAGTAAATCACTTGCAGCTTTATGCTTTGTAAATGGGTTTTGTGAAAGTCATTTGTATTTTAACTTTACTCGAGAGAATATTTGCACACAATTTGGAATTATAAATCCAGTAATATGTGGCAATGATTTAGCTAAAGAAAATTTCTTGTGAATTTTTTTTTATACATGATTGGTTTTGGTGATAGGTAATTGTAGCGGAAATTTTTGTTCTTCTACATCAAACACTAACATTTAGCAGATCTCTTTATTCTAATGAATGCATGCACTTTATAAATAGTTCAGGATTTAAGTTTTAATACATTCTATGTATATAGTCGAAGTAAAAATAACTCTAAGCGTAAAGTACTCACGAATACGTTTTAAGTACAAATAATAAAAGTAAAACAATAAAACCACTAATATATGAATTTGATTATTTTTTTAAATTTTGCATTAAAAAACTTTATATTTGCTCTTTTCGTTATAAAACTCATTTACAAAATGTTTGTACTAGACAGTATAACGTTTGTAATACAACTATATCATGTACATATGCCTTTGAAGTTGTCTCCTTTACGAAGCAATACATACATGTGTGTACATACAACTGTAGTCATACACTGAACTTGTTTTTAACGGTCACCATGTTGTGTCTGATCCTCTTCAGCATCTTCCATTAATTTGTTAGCTGATTGAACCTTAATAAGAAACAATAAATAAATATAAGGATGAACTGTTTAATATAAAAAGGAAATTGAGGTGTTTTACTTTAAAAGTTCTCTGCTTTGAGTCTTTACTGGTATCGTTGTCTTGTGGACTATCGGATTCATCGGTGGTTTTAATGAATGACGAATAAAATGATGAGAAACTTGAACCATCCATATCATCGCTGTTGCCATTGCTATCCATATTCGGCTGCTTTTAGAAATGGAAAAATAAATTTGTTTTTTCTAAAATGTAAAAGTATAACATATTTAAGTTTCATTACTTTTAAACTATTTGTTTTATGTTGATCTGACACATAGTCACCCATAACGGATGCTATGGGCGAATCAGCAAGACCTTTTTTCGATGAATCAGATGGTGCCTGCATAAATTAAAAAGTAAAAGTCATTAAACATTAATTATAACCTTATAATTTGATACTATCTATTTCCCAGATTAATTTATTAAATATAGGTCAAGAGGTGTATTGTGTGTATATGTGTATGTAATTCTTATACGTATTTTACTAAATCCTGCTCAGTAATTGTGGAAATATGCAGCAAATAATTTTTCTTGGAATACCGCAAAATTGTTTCATTTTCCAAGTGTTCACCACAACCGAAAAATTTTGTACGTTAAAAGTAGAGAAAGAGAAATAAATAGGAGATAAACGGTTATAGTATTCAGGTTTCAAAAATACTCGTAAAATAAGAACAAAGATTCCAAATGTTTACCCACATCAAACTTTATAGTTCAAAATTTTAAAAAGTCAAACATTTTCAGGAAGCTATATTAACTGGTAAAAAATTAAAAATAAAATACATAACTAATCAATTAGCAAATATCTTATAGGACATATGTACCCTCCCAATACATTTAAAAGTGATATTTCATTATAATTACAAAAAACCAATTTAAGCCATGAAATGATGGCCAAACTTAATTAATTTTGTATTAATTTTTTAAAATTGTGTGGTTAAAGAACTAGTGATGGGATTTCTTAAGTTACCGCATGCGTGCATGTACGAGGTGTGATAAAAAATAACGGTTATTTTCAAATGTGACTTAGGTGTGTTCAACTTTCGCATTTTTTTATCACACCTCGTAGATCACCTTATATCATTACAAAAAAAACTAGAGAGCAGAAAATGGGCTATCTTGAAAATGGATCGGTTAGGCTAAAAATGAAGGCCCCCATTCTCCTTGCACAGAGAAGAAATCTGTGAACATGATAATATACTAAAACCAAATCTAGGTAAGATGTCTTTTTGGTTATAAAGTTCTTACACATGTTTTTAGCGAAACAAAGTGTAACCAGATCTTTTATTCCAATCAAAGTAGAGTAAAGAAAAAAATTTTAGAGAAATAAGAAGAGAAGCAAAATAATGACGGAAATTTGAAATAAAGAAAGCTTACCATATTTGAACCAGGTTCAGCTTTAACTGAAGTTGCTTGCGAAGACGGTCGTTGAAGTTGGGCGGGTGTTATGGAATGAAATGCCCCCTGTTGAGTTTTTGTAGTTGTAGTTTTTGACACCATAAGTGTCTGGGCCTAGAACAGTAAAGACAAAATATGTCAATTGGTAGTGTTATTAAAAATATTTTTGGAATTTACCGTTTTGAAATCAGTCGATGAACTTGCATGTTCTGGGGGCAAAATAATGGTGCTTGCAACATTTGAAAATGAAACAGGTTGATACATCATGGTGGGGGCGGCAGCAGGATGAGTGTAAAATAGGGAAGGATGTGGATACATAACACCAGTCATGTATTGCAAAGGCAGCGCTTGGTTTGATGTGCTTGGGATTTCTACGGTGGAACGTTGCTGCGCTTGATTGGCAGCAGACGCTGCTGCGGCAGTGGCGGGTATATAATAAAATGTGGGAAACAAGCTGTGCTGTGGCGTAAAACTACTTTGTGCTATTTGTGTTGTGTGTGTGGTAGGTGTGGTTACTCCTACTGAGAATGGAGGCCATAAGTTAACATTGCGGGAACAAGATAAGCTACTTCCGTAGGGTATAGTTAAAGCCGTGCCACCCAGTGTGTTTTGTAAATTGTTAAATATCTTATTGCTGGTAGAGGGTTGGTTATGATGTTCGGTATAGTCACGCTGTATATCCATAAGATTGGTATGTTGTTGCTTAGGCTTATTGGCATCACCTTCCCATGAATGCGAGCCCACCCGTTTTATTCCATGGCCAGGACCTGTGTACTCCATTATTTTTTCGGAGTTCTTTTTATTTTTTTCACCACTTCTTCCTCGAGATTCTCTATGCTTCTTAAGCATAAACTTTTCCATTTCATCATTATGTTTACTAATTAAAGACTCCGTCAAAGTTACCATGGGCACACTTCCCGAAGAAGTTCCTGTGCCAGTGTTGCTTGTATTAGTTACACTGCCCATATTTAGGTTGCTTCCTGACGTAAAATTTCCAGATGAACCACTGCCACCACTTCCTTCAAAGCATTGAACCGGACTTAAAATACTTCGAACATCAGCTGGCGCATTGTAAGTTTGCTCCATCTTAATTGGATCAAACTCTACAGGTGCTGTTACTGGTTTGCTGTTAAAAAAACGTTGTAAGTTTTCATTATAATTTAGTTGATTGTAAGAAGGCGGAGTTTCCGTTGAACTTTTGCTGTCATAATAATCATGATGCGGTGATATTTCTCCTAGCATTACCGAATCTCTTTCGGAGACAGTCAGTTCATTTTCATTTGGTAGCTCTAGTTTTAAGTCTGTGCGCGAAACTTCGTCCATTAAAGTTTCCATAAATGAAGCGAGAGCTTGACAACGCCGTGACACCTCCTGTTTGACTGTGTCCGAAGGTCTCGAAACTGTTTCCGCCAAAAGTTTTACAATGTCTTCTTTAATTCTTCCAATACGAGCTTGAGAGTCATCTGATAATTTCGGTTTGGTGTTCGGCGGTGGCTCAAAAACGTTAACATTTTTGGGGCCTGGTTTTGAATCAATACAGATAAATTTAATAATTTCATGTACGCATGTATATATATAGTGTTATTACCGTACCCTGAAATACACGGTGGTGTCCAATGACAAATTCCAATTTTCTAGACCATGGATTCACAAAGCTAGTCCATTCGGTTTCGAGTAGTACATAACAACCATTCTGTATTAGATAACGATATGGTTTACTGCAAAACGATGCTCCAGCAGTTTGGCCTTTCTTCATTACAGTTTCATAAATTTCTTTTAGAACAATAAGGTCTTCGTGGTGATAAAAATCAAGTATTGAACGACCTATAAGATCTTGAGGCAAATAGCCCAATGCCGATACGGCTGCACTGTCCACATGTGAAATTATTCCAGTTGCAGTGTGACGTATTGTAAACTTAGCACTTTTATGGGAGAGAAGTTCATCCGATACTAATTGATTAAAAGAATGAAGGATGTTTTTTCATATGGTTTTCTGCAGATATAATTGGATCTGAAATATACCTTTATAAGCACTTTTAATTGGTGTAGCACATATAACCAGCAACATATTAGTACCACTTGGTAGATAACTGTCGGATCTTGCTTCTTCAGGTGCTTCACGGAATGTCAATCCCAAGCGAAAGGGCTCATAATTTACTGAACGTCCTATAACACCGTAACCACCTGACTTAAGGCCCCGATAACGTCTAAGCATAACACAAAATGTACTTCGTGCGTCTTTGGGCATGCTACTACGAGATTCTGCAATCGGTATACCTGTGGTTATTTGACTGGCAAATGTTGCCCGATCTTTAGTGTGAACAAAATCAATAAACGAACGTCCCAACCACATGTCCCGTGGAAACCCGAGAACATCGGTTATACTTGGTGTTGTATAGAGAACAATACCATCATGCATCGAAATGACACAACAAAAGCTATCCTGTATTTTATAGAATTTGAAAGATAAAATTATAATCCAAGAGTGACTTAGCAAAACTATTTTTCAGATCTATCAACCTCTTTTAGCTTATCCGTTTTTCCCGAAGATTCCAGTTTACCAGGTGCTGATTCATACGTTTTTTCCGATATAATGCCATGTTGTGTTGATGCTGAAACAACAATTTCTAATTAAAAAATGAATAGGTTCTTGCACATAAAAAAAAATATAGTATAAAAATAATTTAAAAAAATTGTACAAAGCATTTAAAGTTGAGACCTCTCCAATGATATATAATATGTCATACTTCGTTAATATTATAACATATTTATGACCTACAAATTTATGCATGCAAAGGTACCAACTATGCGCCTTCTCATACTATCTGTGTTATGTTCTATGTAAGCAATGTAAAAACTTCGAATTTCGCAGAGTGTGTGTGTGTGCTGTCTGTTTGGTGGAGCAAAGTGAAAAGGTATTAAAGTAATTTATGTGATTTATGTTGAGTTAAATATGTTTTAAAAAATATTGCACGTGATATAGTGTTCCACCAATGTTTATTGCTATAACGTTTCAAACTTGAATAGGAAAGGGCCTTTCAAAATTTTTGATTTGTAATGGTTGAATTTGAACATTTACCTGATAATGGCGATGGAGTGGGAAATTGTAGCAATGATTTCTCTGATTTCAGTTCGGTGGTTTCATTTTCCAAGTTTTCTTTATTATCCATTTGTCGATTAGCTTGCGCTAGAATGTTAATAATTATATTATTAATGTGATTTTATGGAAATGAGTTGCTGTTCTCTTACTCATTGTGACGTCGTTAATATCGATTTCATTTTCATCTTGAACCTCGTTCGCTGCAGCATCTTCTTGGTTTTCCAAAACATTTGAATTGATGCTGGTGGAACACTTGAGTTTTTTCTTTTTACGCGATTTATCCTTGCCTCTTTTGTTGAGATGTATTTCACTGCTGCAATTAAGATATATCAATTAGTTTTAATTAAAAAATAATAATGTGGTCATTATTTGACGAACCTGCTGGTTTGGGTCGATGGTTTACCACCATAACCACTACTACCTGATGAATGACTTCCACTAAGCCGGGACTTGGAGCTTCCGCTAAATAGGGTAACAAATAAATAAAATATGTAAAAAATACCTACAAACAAAGTTATAATATTTTTAAAATTATTTACACTTTCAATAAATTAATACAGAGTCGCATTCGATATGCAAAAGAAAAGATTTATTTTGAATATAAGCTCTCACTCGAGCAATGTCGCTCGACGTTGGGTTTAAAATGCGAAAAGTTTTAGAAAAGAAATGTTAAAAACCAGAAGCATATTAATTATTTAATCGAATTTTTACTTCTCTTCATTGTGGGCTACCCTAGAATTTGCAATGATAATTTTTTATGTACTCTTATATATATTCATAAAATAGTATCCAGAAAAGCGTCTGCAAACGATTTATTGTAATGAAATGTGCAATTGATAAAGGCTACATATATTTTATAACGCTGTGCTCTTTACTGGTTAGCTATTTTATATGCAAGAATAACATTTTGAAGTTACTGTGAAATCGAAAAATAGGTCATTTGGAAATGCACTGTATTTATTTAAAATAAAAATTATTTTATCAATGCGAACCATTTCTAAATGAATTGCTATGTGGTCAAGCATAATTGTATGTACAACTTGTGCTGATGCCAATTTATATCAGATATGACACTGTTTAATTGTTTCGGTAAATGTCTCCTCTTTGTGTGGATTTTAAATAGTTGGCTTCATAAGTTAATATTTTTTTCGGAAGCACATTTGGCAAGCCATGACTGTGAACAGCAAACCCTTTAGATTGATAATTTCTAGTTTTACCTCTTTGTCCTGAACTGCATGACATAAACACCAATACTTTCAATAGAAAGTGGTTCTCATGACTCATGTACATGTACTCGTGGCACATTCAAAGTTCTGCACGTGTGCTTTTTTCGTTAACTGGTAATCGAGCTTTTTCTGGTCATAATAACATTGGCAAGTGCATTTCGAATATTGGGG
Source organism: Ormia ochracea (assembly GCA_963402855.1). Classification (NCBI taxonomy): domain Eukaryota; kingdom Metazoa; phylum Arthropoda; class Insecta; order Diptera; family Tachinidae; genus Ormia; species Ormia ochracea. The sequence goes on along the minus strand of OY727107.1, from coordinate 21,784,839 downwards.
ATGAAAATTTAATGTGGAACTTCGGAACTTAATTCGGAGTTAATTAAGCTAACTTGGAAATACTTATTGAACAAATGTGGCTCTAATTAATAAAACAAGTACAAATATTATTAAATATTAAATATTATTCTGGCTTTTAAAATAAATAAGCTAATTTTGGAATTCATATAAATTTTAAAATTTAAAACCAGAAATTGCTAGATTATCTTGAATATTAAATTAATTATATGAAAAAAATTAAGAAACTTTTTCGCTAAGAAGGAAAATTTGATAAATTAAATTACAATTGGCTCTTTTGTAAGAGTGCCATGAGAGTTGCACGATTGTTGTATAAAAGCTGTAGCTATTTTCTCTATAAGCTATTGTTACAAAAAAAGCTTTTTCTCTTTTTAGCAACTTCTATCACGATGTTTGAAACTGTTTAAATTCAGATAATACATCTTTTCTTATGAGCCTTTTGCAATTATTACATTAGAGTCTATGACAAGAACTAAAGACGTGCAACGTTGAACTACATACATACATACGTTGCATTCGTTTGCAATTTAATATTTTTTAATAAATTTTCTATCTTTGCTGTTCTGAACCTTTTGAGACCTACGATGGCAGAGGGATTCTATTAGGCTCAAAGTAATATTAAATATTGGCAGCATTTAATTTGAGAATTCGAAAAAATTTGAAAAATTTAAGGACTGTCTGTCGGTCTGTGCTGCAATATTTTTTTAAATATTTTTTTTTAATTGTAAGGGAGCGCATATCGGAAATATTGAAATCTGACTTATAGTAGATTTATCACAAGTATTTTGTGTAAAATGAGTTTATAGATTTTGCGTTTTTTAATTTCAATACCTTCTCTGCGATTGACTGTTACTGCAACTATTTGAATACGCTGAATCCGAAACTTTCGTATTGTGAGTTGATTCTGTTGATTCTCCTTCCATTTTGAAAATAATTTATTAAATTTTAAATTGTTTTATTTTTTTTTTCTTATAATATTTGACTTTTAATTAACTTAGTTTAATTTTTTTAATTAGTTAATTAGTTCACATAAAAAATGTTTTTAAATAAACATACACACTGTATATTGCTTTATTCATTCACTTTTACAATAATTTTTTTTTTAATATTTAAAAAATGATTCGTTATTGCATTAAATGTCTGCGCAAATAGTGTTGATCCTTAAGCCATGAAATGACGACTGTTGTATCAAATCTGAAACGAATATATTGAACTAAATTATAGTCACATGCGTAAGGTTGAGGTAAGCACACATATTTTGAAGTGTTCTAAAGAAATCAATTGTGCTTTATTTGTAACATGTGCACACACGTACAGTGAGCGCAAAATATATACGTGCAGTATGTGGAATTTGGGTTTTTTTTTCAATTCTTTAATTTTTAGCGTAAGTGCATTGTGTTTTTGTATAAGGATTTTTAGATTTGTTATTTAACTGAATCATATGAACCCCATACTTCGCCCATCTTGAGATTAGGCGAAATTCTACATGAGGTGGATAATATACATAACACGTATACGTATTTCGATCAATTCATTTATCTCTATTAAAAGGGTAAAGATTAGGATTTGCTTCTAAGCTTACACAATAGAATAAGTGCTCGCCTATTAATTATGTCGGAGCATATAATGGTCAAACAAAAGCTGTAGTGTCTGCTGGGATATACTATAATAAAGAATTGGAGATCATTGCGATATTTTTTAGGCCAAGAGTGTGCGTAGTATGGATATGTATGCATACTGTTTTCAAATTTATTTAACATCTATCTCATATTTAAATAAACGAATTTTAATTTTGAATCCATTTTAAATTATCAAATACATCGTTTTTCTCAGTGTACTGAGAAAGGTTAACACTAAAATGTAGAGAAATAAAAGATTTTATTGTGAATGTGTCATACAATCGGCTCACGTGTAAAAACATTTGCCGCTGTCAGAGCAAATAATAACACAAGTTACAGTCAATATGTTACGACACACCGAGTGTGCGATAACCATTTTAGCAGGCACAATTTACGAATCCATCTACAATTGTGCACGAAAACTTGCCATATATAATTGTTTGTATAGACATGTATGAATGTATTTACGCACATGCACTGAGGTATTGCACATTTTAAATACATACTACGTCTGTTCAAGCAACGTGTATTCAATTAAAAAAATTATATATAACAAATATATACGAATGTTGTACAACGCAAGAAAAAAATAAATAGATTTGGACTAGGGGATTTTTTATTTAGAAGGGAACAAAAAAAACCATAGCAGAGACTTTTCTACAAATCTGACATACAAACGTCCAATAAACTGATAAACAAAGAGATTTTACACAGGAGTCTCTATATGTATAAGCCATAATTATTTCGGAGCAATATTATATCTACATATGGATGTACATATACATACATATGCATTTATGTAAATCAAAGTGTAGCAAGTGCGACAGAACCCTAGTGACGGTTGGCCCGGGAAAACTTGTGTTTATAGAAACTACATTGGATAAGAATTTGTATCCCACCATGCCGCTGAATCACTGAAATCTGGTTCCAATCCGTTTGCCATCTTCAACTTTAAACTTTCGTTCTTTGTTGGCAAATGCGTTGGGCATTTTTGCACCCAGTTGAAACATTTTTGTTGTGCTTAATTTGGGTGTTCACAGTTTTATATTATATTATAAAATTTGAAAATTCTTAAAGAGAAAACCTTTTAAAGTTCATACTCGTACAGTTCTACTTTGTAAGATTTTAGTAGTTGATTATTTTATTGATAGAAAAATCTAATTTACGATTAAGTAAATTATTTTCATTACGTTTAATTTTGTATATAATCATTCAATATTGTTTTACATCTTTTTATAAATACGTGTACTTAATGCGAATAATTAAGAGAGAGTGTACTTAAAGTATGCACTCTCCGTAATCAGAACTATCTTACCTTCACTTTATTTGTTAATTAGACTACCAATTAGTCGCAAAGCTTAATCAATGTAAATATAGCGTATTTTGAAACTTCAACTATTTGAAGGTTTTTTTTTATTATTTTTCTACTCTATTTGAAAAAAAAAATTTGTTAAAGGAATAAACCTCAAAAGGTTTAAAATTTCTAGTAAAAATATCTATTTATTAGAGTTTAAATAAGTGATGGCATCTACTGCTACTATCAAACAAAGTGTTTGCATTCAACTGCACATACATGCATACATAAAGTCATACATACATAAATTTTCATTACTTCTACTGCAATAATTTCTTCAATACCTATTAATCCGGGTCTCAAGCGAAAGCATTAAAGCTCATTTTTAAATTTTAATTTAAATATGTTTTTGTTGTTATTAAAAAAAAATGTCGATGCCAAATCAATGAACTCCGTAAAACAAAAAAGGTGGGAAAAATTTTAAAATATATGTTGTTATTTTAAATTCTTTTCAAATTAAAAATCCAAAAACACAATGTGAACTGTACAATTAACAGGCATGCAAACGCATGCCTGGTAATGTACATATATGATGGAACATAATTTTGGTTACTGGTGTAAGTTTTCGCTGTTAGCGGAGGTAATTGGTTTAGCAAGTGAAAGTAAATTATTAAATAAAATTCAGTCTTGGAATTATTCTTACGCAATGTGTTATTTAAATGTATTTAAAAATTTGTATGAAAAAGGCGTTTCTGGTGCTACACTCTCATAAAAATTTTTTTTTTTGCTGATTAAGTAAAAACAACTCTGATTGCATGAAAATTGTAATATCAGAAAAAGTTCACAAAATTTTTCTTGTCATAAAAATCCGACATTTTTAGGCCACACTATCCCATTTTTTCAACACAGATGTCATATTTAACAAATCGTACGACTCTTTAGGACAGAATATCACCTCTTCATTGGCTATCGTTAATATTAAATTTTCTGTCTTTATTTCGTCGTAATTGTTAGTGTTGTCAAACCAGTACGAACTTGAGTAAATATAATTTCGTCATATTTGAGCAAATATTTTCTTCTTGAGAGCATTTTGGGATAACGTGTCCGTTAACCCAAAATGCTAAAATTGGGCAACAATTAATTTTTTACATGCGTTGACCACGCACATATGTAAACTATAACAAAGTAGAGATTTGGCGAGGCTTCTCCATTGCCACCTTGATGCCAGTTGAGAAAGTATAAAGTATACGCATGAGGTACTCTATTAGGCTCGGCTTTTATGCTTCAAGTAGCAACGAATGTGGCTTTCATTATTATGCAAGGTAATAAATTGATTGAATGAGAAGTTCAACAATTCAAGTCGTTTTTTTTTAAGTTATTTGAATAATATTTTGTATAGACGCCAGACACTAGTCGAAAACCAAATTTCTATGGCTAGCGAGAAAAGCCATACTCGATGGAAATGCATTTTAATGCATTTAAATATTGCTTATTATGCACTGCTAATTAAAAAATCAATTCGCACCGTTTGCTTTTATAACATTTGCATTAAATTCCACACAATGTGGTCACTACTTTTAAAATTTAATATGCACGTTTTTAAATGTGTATTATATTGTATTTCAATATGCGAGTATTAACTTGTTTGCAAATAAAAACACACGTACTTAATTTCTTTCCACTATTTTTCACATTCGCAAAATATGTGATTATTGATTTTGTTTTTTATACTTTCAATATATTATTTTATTTATCATTAATTCTGTGTGCTTTGCGAGATAACAGTTACATTTTTAATTGGCTCGTGTATCTTAAAACCGACTTATCAATTGTAGTCTCATACGAGTACTGAATGCTTAACAGTTAAAGCAAATCGGCACTGGCTGTTGGCTCAGTTTTTCATAATTGTTTTGCAAGCTTTTATGAGTAATAAATATTGAAGTTCTCTGTTCAGTACAAACTTTTAATGGGATTTGACGAGGGTAGCAAAATAAATGTTGCGCCTTTTTTTATTTCATTTAAAACGTTGTGTTGTTTAAGTATGCACACATCTGAGCTAAAACTAAAAGCGCAGGTGAAAATTTTATTATTCCTTCATCGTAGTACAATATGAAATTTTCCTTACACTGTTTAATATTTGAAAAATATTTTTTGTGTTGGTGAAATGCTCTGTGAAGTTTTAGCAGTAGTAAGTTCACTGGGAATGAGTTCGCCTCCATGGGATGTAATCTAATCCGAGCTAGAGGAATATTTATTCAAGTGAGAAATATATTTTGAGTGAAGATCATATTAGACCATAATGTTACACACAGAAATTACACACGTATATATTTATATATATATATATACACGTATATATTTAAATATCCATTTATTGATTTTATAATTATGAAATAAAATTTTATTAATTGAATAGAAATATATGTTTTTTACTAAATTTTTTACTTGAATGCACAAACACTGCCAGATTTGTATCACGGTAATCGCATTAACATCTGCAACTGTTCCAATTAACTAAGTTGTAGATGTTTTGGTTTAATTTAGAGCCGTTTTGATTAAAATGTCTTCAGTAGGGCTGAGCAACTGTCACAAACTTCTTGGTCAAATAATTCAACTCGTTTTCTTTTAAACGATGCAGGGAATAGTTAGATAGTTCGACAGATGTGGTAAATCGCGTTCCCTATTATTAGTTTCTTCTGTTTGGCTGTATAAGAATTTAAGCCAACAGGGCAATTTCTTTAATATTTAGCGGGTATAAGACTTTGAGAAACATGGTTGCCTCGGTTGTACTTTCTAAATTAATTAAAGTGAAATTCTTCTATATGATATATATTCTATCCAAACATGATTTATTTATACAATTTGTATTAAAAAAAGATGAATGGAAGAATTCTTTCACACATTTTTTTTAAATATAAAATACATTTTTTTCTTTTAAAAATTTTTCACTTTTGGAAACAGGACAGAAATGACTCGCTTATCTTTAGTAATTCCTTAAGTAAATGTCAAATTTTCTGCATTGGCGTAATAAAAAAAAAGATCTGCTTTTTTATTGTAAGAACTTTCTTCTAAAAAAGGTGATAAAAATACTGAAATATTTGTAATTTGTTTTTCATTTATTTGACATTTAAATCAAAATCGAAACTTATTTAATTGAATATAAATTTTCTACTTAAGAAGTAAAAAATAAATTTTCTACCTATCGGGTGTCAGCAACATATTTCCTATACGCATTTTTCTGGATGCTAATGCATATCATCAAGGGATTTTTACTCAGCAAGCACTCCAGGATATAAAATAATTTCGATGTATTTTTAAGTAAAGAACTTTAGGAAAAAAATTTGTAATTGAATTTTTTAAATTTATGTAGAAAATAATTTTAATTATAGTTAAGTACTATTGTGAAAGAGTAGTGAAATATTTTTAAAAATTTTTAAATAAAAAGAATACAATAATTTATTGTAGTTTGTGTATCAGAATATATTAAGTTAATTTTCTTTTATTTGTATTTTGATCTGAAAAAGCTCACCCAAGGTTTGTGAAATATCGGAAACTAAAAATTAATAAAATAAATAATAGGCAGAATTCAAATATTGCTGATTTTTTTTTTGTTAATTTTTTAAAAATTATAAAATAGTTAATGTATTATAAAATATTCGTTTTTAAGTTTATGTAGTCCTTTCAGAAACGAATTTAATTAATAGATTTTATATTAATTTAACAATTATTTAATTTTTATATATTATGAGACAAGTTATAACATAAATTTTTAACAATTTAAAATAATTTTTAAAAAAATATAGAGTTGGAAATATTATTAAATAATAATTTTTGACCTAGAAATAAATAGGAGAGATCAAAATATTTTACTGAATATTAATTTTGGCATTTTGTGGCATTTAAATACAAATTAAATTAATTTGATTTTAATGTGTTATATGTACGAGTATATATAACATATAGACTGGTATTTTTCAAGCGACATCTTTATGGCTTATTAATCAAGCATTATCCAACATATGTACGTGTTGCCTTCTCTAGAGAAAGCGAAAGTTATTTGCAATCTTTGTTTCTCTTAGTTTGCTCTGCTCGTTGAATATTTTTGTATTTTACAAATTTTTTCTCCCGTACAAGAGTGTATGCTATACTTTGTTCGCTGCAAACAGTCACGCAAAATGGACACGTGAATTCTACTTAAAACATACAGGCAAGCTTAGTTGTGCATTGTATGACTGTTTATTGTGTTGCAATTTGTGAACTGCAAACATACACACATATATGTACGTATGATATTTTTTATTATTATTTTGTAAATAAATATTTGTGAACCATCTAAAGTTGTAGAGAGATGGAAAATAATTGAGTTACATAAGAGACTCAGCTGTAAATAGAATTGGGATTGTGTAATGGCATTTTCGCACTAGCCTTCATAGATGCTTCTTAAGAAATATACCCAGCAAGCAAAAGTTTAAGCCACGCTTATAAACATGTACACGTGGTGTAATAAAAAAACAACTGTTATTTTTGATATTTTCTGAGATTATTTATTTATTCGTGAATAATTATCTTTTTTCCTTCACAGTAATCCGAGTAAGATATAATACATTTGTGCCAGCTTTTTCTCCAATTCTCGGAATACTTCTGAAATGCGCTTTCTGGTATCGCCAACACCTCCTGTTTCGATTTTTCTTCTGTGCTGGTGTGTTATCATTCTGTTCATTTCTGACGAATTGCTTCGCGCAAATGGCGTTTAAATTCAAGGTGCTTCACGATGCTCTTTTCCATTTTGTCTTTTCTGGACGCTCCCATTGGGATGATTGGGCTTTGGCTTCAATGTCATAACTATGCAGCCATGATGTGTCACCAGCTATGAAGTGGGCGACTTGGTTTTGCTCAAAGTTTAGCAATTTTAGAACAATCTTCGCTGCCGCAAGTTTCATGCCTAAAACATCGGTAAAAATTGCTTGGCATGAACCAAACGATATGTCAACATCAGCAGCAACCTGTCTAATAGTGATTCGACGATTATCCAAAATGATTTTCTTCTCTACCACGATGTTTTTATCGGTTGTTGGTGACCTTGACGAGCATCGTCATTGCCACCTTTTAGGCGTTCCTTAAACCGGTTATGCCACAGTTGAACTTGTGTTCTGCTCATAGTAGACTCGACAAACGCCACAGTCAACATTTCAAATGTTCTTGCACATTTAATTTAATTTTTTACGAAAAACTTAATGCAGTTTTGTATGAGGAGCTTTCTTACAAAACTTTGCTAGTAAGGGCTAATGTCTGATATGTCAATAAAAACAATTTTACAGTCTCCTTGATCCATTTTTAAAATAGTAAAAAATCGAGAACCACACCAAAACGCGACTAACTTTTTGAAAATGTTATTATCTTTAAGGGTTTGCAATATTCTATTTCGGCGGGTATGCGTGTATGCATACATATATATATGTATGTGATAGGTAAATGCATGTAAAGCAAATCCATTTAAGGGAAACGTAATATCTCAGCTACCATTATTATTTTCCTGTATCGTAATATCTTTGTCTTGCTTAGTTTTTGACAATTTCTTAACAAAACCATACTGTTTTGGACTATTCTGAAGAGCTGTTCACACAGTTGTCGTAGTTTTAAGAATTCGCAATGTATGAATGCACTTACATACATACATACAGACGTATAATTGTTAGTATATGCATTCATACAAATTCGTAATTAACTAACGACAAGCAAAAATACTGGTTTTTACTATTAAATTAAATCATTTTATATTCGATTTAAAAATAATCATGTTTTTGGGTTTTATAAAACTGTAGAGCAGACTATTTAATAGTAAAATCTTTATATAAACTAACGGATTCCTTTTTCTTATCCAATATTTGACTTTCAATGCATGTAAAAAGCAACGAAAAACAAGCTTCCTCTTATGATTGAATATATGTAACTCTCGTACCCTTCATTAATGCCTTATTCATTTTGTGTTTATATCGAGTTAAGTAATTTATTTGCCACCGATAATTTTGTAGAAAAAAATTGAAAAAACATTTATTAGCAGAGTTTAAAAGTATTTATTCGTTGAAAAATTTTTTTTAATTAAAAAGTAATAGAGACAGTCTTGTACAGCAGAGTGGCGCAGTGGAAGCGTGCTGGGCCCATAACCCAGAGGTCCGAGGATCGAAACCTTGCTCTGCTAAAAGGCATGACTTTTTATTTGCAGCTTGTATTTGGCTATGCCACATTCTAAAAATAATATTAATTGTAATAATATAATAGAAATTGGCAATGGTAATACATACTACAATTATATGAATACATTTATATATTTTAATTTTAAATAGATCATCTATTCCAGTTCTTAACGTCTTTTCAGTCGCTCCCATATAAACTTTACTAGAATTCTACGTGTCATTTCCAATACATTTTATAAGTTTAACTTTTGTATTTTGTGGTTTCTCCACTAATTAACCTGTTTAATGTATTTATGCCTTATAAGCAAATGTGTGTGAAAATAAGTACGCTATGGAAGTTGTAAGAAATTAGTAATTAGGATTTTTCAATTTTCCTAAAAATTGCCTAATTGAATCTAAGCGATTTAAGCTCAAGGGTTAAATTTATGTTGGAAGGAATAGAAAATCCTACTTATGGGATATCGTAATTGCGTTTGTGGAATATGGCTATTAAGTTGCTATTAGGGAATGTCTCAAATGCAGTTGTAAAATTTTTTTTTAGAATCCTTTAAAATATGATTTAGTATAAAATGCTGATATACATGACTTCTGGAAGGGATAGACCGTTGCGACCAATTCTTGAGTGGATAACACCTATATAACCATAAAGGCAATGCATCTACATATTATAGGCTTCTAAAAAATTTCCAAAATACAAATGAGATTTTCCATAAATGCATGTTCTTTAAGTATTAGAAATATGTTGCTTTTTTCTAATAAAAATGCTTGAATGCAGGCCGGTTGATACATGAAGGGATGTGTGCAGCTTCAACTAAAGTAACTTTAAAATTTACATTTCCTTTATAAATTGAAAAATCAAAGCAAAATTTATAATAAAGAGTTGTAATCTGTTATTAAAATTCCTGAACATGAAAAACATCTCACAAAGTTTTAAATAATTGTATTTTAACGCAAATTCTCGCACTTAATGCTATAACTTTTTATCGAGTCAATTTTTTATTTTATGCATAGTGAAGAATTTTTATACCTTTTCCTATATGGAAAATATTTAATTTAACACGCAATAGTATCAAAACACTTGAAATGAAAACAAAATATCTAATTGAATTACGACATGAAGAGTTCAATTTCCTCTAGGGTGTCGCGTGTTTTAAACCAGTGTTGAAACAAAAGAAGCAGAATATGTTGAGAATATGAAAGTGAGGGTATTCCATCATGAAGGTGTTCTTGTCTGATGGTTAGCAATGATTTTAACCAAAAGGGAATCTTTTGCAAGTACTCTTTTCGTTTTCTGTTGTTGTACTTTATCATTTTATGTACCAGCATGTACTGGATATTGTGAGACCATTTTTTTTCTTCCATTTCCATTGTGTGTTAAATAAAGTAGTTGGTGAAAAATTTATGTATGAACACATTTTAGTAGCAACCACATTAATAGCGGACTTTTTAATTATTTTCCCACGACGTCATACATATAAAAATTCACATAATTTAAATTTCATGTAGGAAAAATTTAGAGAGATACGATAGTTCTCAGCCAAAAAGAAGTTGAATATATATAACAAACACACGTTGAACTTTTGGAGACTTACATGTGCTAGTATAACATTATATGAGGAGGATGGAAGATATTTTGTATTATTTGGAATCTGCAAAGAAAGGAAAAATTACGTCGGAACATCTATTGGTGATTACGATTAGTTTACCGTCAGACAGTACCTACACCAGCGCATAAGATTTCTTCAGTTACCATTCAAAGTCGATATTGTTATTATCAATGTCATATTTATTATCTGCAGCTGGTTTATGTTATGTTATAGGGTCCCCTGCGCTTCTATCTAATAATAACCATGTGAATAGAGATTTTTAAAATCAATTCTAAAACTATTTGTAAATAAATGTTCTGCTTTTAAAAATGGCATCGGTAAAATACATGCTTCGCCCAACGTGGGGCTCGAACCCACGACCCTGAGATTAAGAGTCTCATGCTCTACCGACTGAGCTAGCCGGGCAACTACTGCATTATCTACAGACGATATAATTCACCAAAAATTCTTGGGAAAAGTGTTTGGAAAGCGCACACAAATAATTCTCCTTTAGTTTATTAATTTTGTCATATAAATAAGAAATTATAGCATCACGTTAAATTTACAATCCGTTATAGAGTCATTTTTACCACAAAATTTGACTAAATCAATTTAATTTAACGATGCTATAGAAGGGTGTAGTGAAATATTAGAAAATTAAATAGAATATTAAAATTTTTTTTTACTAAAACTAAAAGCAAATATGGTCACACTGCACTGATTTTTCTGTCGTTCACCTTTGCAGGAAATATACATATGTAAATAAATCTATTGTAGAGTTCATTGTGTTTGATGAATTTCGGTCAAATCTACGTGTATAATTTCATATATAGAAACACATTTTATTTATGGCAAAGAATTTTTGGTTACCTAGATTGTGGCTACAGAATTCAAGAATAACAAAATCAGTCAGTTTTTTATTCGGTCTAAAAATACATACACACATTTTTTTTGTTGCTTTTAAAAAGCAAAATAAAAGTAAAAAAGTATAGATTTTTGTACTGCTAATTTATCTTTTATCGCGAAAATGTTGTTTTTTGTAGAAGTAAAGTACAGAAAGGATCTCGATTTGCATTTTCATTTCGCTTATGACAAACTTTTAAAAGTGCTCTTCTGAAGCAAACTGGTAGTGTTTAAGTTCTTATTAATGTCTTAATTTGGCGTTGATTTCTAACTTCTTCATATAACAAATTAAAAATGAAATGGTACTCAGATTCGTACAACACATTAAAAAAAATTTCCAGATTATGTAACACTTATATATACTTACTTTAATATTTCTTGAAACTCTTCACACACGCACATAAAAACAAAAGTGAGATGGTTGTAGCAGGTGACTGGCTGGGACATGTGACGCATGCTCAATAGTGATATCCAAAAATCAGCATGTTGTGCTGCAATACATGAAAAACGCAATTGATAAGATGTGTACTAACATGAAAATATGTATGTCATACAAATATAAACAAGCACACACACATCCACACATATTGTACATGTTTGAGAAAAGCGCGGACTAAGTAAAACACTTAAAGATCCAACGACAACAATGGACAACGTGTTGGTTATTTAACTGCGCTTTTCATGTTGGACCAAACTGATTTGTTTGATGCTTGCCCAGTTCTTAGAAATGGTAACTGCTTATACATGCACTTCCTATTCTTCCGCTTGCTTGATTATAAATAATTCGTGGTGCCAACTAGCAAATGTAAAATTAAAAAATTTGCGTTTTTTAAACACTTATTTTGTTAATATCAACCAATGAAGTAAGCTTTAGCTTTTAAACTTGGTTTATAGTGTCTCACAAAATGAGACAACTTGGACTTGTAGATTTCTTTAAAGCCTATTGTTTTAAGCGCAGTTATTCTATGGTTATTATCCTTAGTTATTACTTTTAGTGTCACTTTCTTAACACTATCATATTGGACAAAATTTTTGAGTATCAGTGGGGGAACTAAAAAAGAATAACATTAGTATAAAATATATCACGAAATACGTAGACAATATATTAGCTGTGATAAATATCGATAACAAAAATGACATCTTTACTTCTCTGAATGGATACCATCCGAAAATCAAATTCACTATTGAGGTGGAAAATGACAAGAGGATAATATATCTTGACACCACGATAATTAGATTGGACAGCAATATATACGTGGATTGGTATACTAAAAGCTTAGCATCATAAATTAAATTAGAATAATAAATTATTTTTCCACTCAACCAATCGCACAAAAAATAAATACGGCAAGAAACTTAATACGTAAAGTAATGCCTGTTAGTGACATTCAGTTCCAAAAAACCAATACTGAAAAAATTGAAAAGATACTTAACAAAAACAGTTTTCCATCTCAACTAGTCAAAAATCTTTTAACATCTCAAAAACACATAAATAACAATATTAACGAAAACCCTACAATTGGAAATAATATGTTTGTCAGCATGAAATATATACCCGGTCTCACAAACATGCACAAAATATCATGATAGCATACAAATAAATTCAAACAATACCTAATATTTTCACTAAGATAAAAATACCGTATAAAAAAATAGAAAAAAATAATGTTTTTTATGAGATATCATGTAAAGGGGATGAATAACTGTTGTGACATGGTATATATCGGTACTACGAAGAGAAATTTAAGCACAACAGGTAAAACTGAACAAACATCTACTTGATTTTTACAATATTCAAATACTAGATAGAAAAGACAATTGGAAAAAAGATACATAATGGAAAGCTTAGACTATGAATATAAAAGATGAAGCGCCATTTACAGTGCATTAATCAGACAGTCAACGAAGTTTTGGATTCCCTAAATAAAATAGTATTAAAAATTATTACTAAATTTTAAATTAGATAAATCCCCTGAAGAAGTGGACAAATAATCTACGAAACGTCGGGATACAATATGTAATAAAAGAGGTTTTCTTGACATAAAAAAAGTTTGGCCTTACAAGCGAAGTTTTTATATATAAAAAAAACAATCTCATACTAAAATTTAAAAAATTAGCCAAGGAAATAAATTATAATAAAATACTCACATTTACCACCAACTTCACCTGTTGCAGTAGTGAGAAATTTAAAAGAATAGGTAATTACAGGTGTGCAGGAAGCTCTGAATCCCCCTCCATGATTCCCACCTTCCTCAAAAAAAAAATTAAGAATGGGGCGATATATCGCTGAGTACGTTATTGGCTTAACGTTATATAGACTCTTTATACCAAATAACCGTCACAGTTTCGCTAGAAACTTTTTAGTGACCACGGTAGTTAAATAAGGCTTAATCTCACTAACCGGAAGAGTTATGTTGGTATTTAGAACTCCTGCAAACATGAAAAGAAAAATTCTTACTGGAACAAGTATAATATGAGATGTGCTCTAAGGTACCTTCCTGTTGAAGTCACATATCCAATTCTGCAATATATCATATAAAAACGTATAAACGTCTCTATAATTCGATGATTATAAAAAAAAATTCATCGTTGACAAACCTATTTTTTTATCATTTTAATTGATGTAATCAAGTAAAGACGAATTTGCTGGCTATCTTGCGTTGACATCACTAACAAAAAACCATCGTAATACTGAAGATCATTAGTACTGAGAATTTTTACTATGATTTCTCTTGAATTCTTGTGGTTTTCTAAGTCCAAAACAATACAAATATAAATGTTTTTAGTTTTTTAAAACAATGATCATAAATGTACAATGTCAGCTCAACAAAGAGCAAAAACTAACCCTGCTTGCAACTAAACAATAAAAAGTACGTTATTAAGTAGCATGTAAGAGGATCTGTGGATTGGCTACAAGTATGCTTGTCTTACAACAAATACTCAAAGCAATTAAGGCATGCTCTTTGTTGGAAAAGGTGGCTTGGAATTACGACTGAATAAAAATAAGAAAACAATGAAAAAACCTTACAAAAAAGCCAGCAATTTCTCTGCCATTTTTTGTTAGACTTTATACTCGGTCGCTAAAACTTTAGTTCACTTTCGAATGCCTTTGACGACGGTCGTGTATTTTCTTATATTGGATGAAAATTTTAAATTAAAAAATTTTAAATTCAACAATAAAGTTGGAAAAAGAGGGAGTGTAGTGAAATTCATAAAGAAAATAAAATTTTTTTACTAAACTACTTCTATTTTATTCCGCGCTACCACTGCTCATGCGTAACAACCCCTGAAATACCCATCGTTACTACTCATATAACACAAATCATTCAAAAATGATCACCCTCTACGAAGAGAAATATAATACAAAATTGTTTATTTGGGCCTTGCTTTTTAATGCAATCCTTCAAAACGATAAAGTGTCCTTAGAGTGTGTCCACAGACTCATGTGCATTTCATCCACCTTTTCCATATGAATAAAGCGAAAAGAAAAAACAAGTGAATTAAAAAAGAAAAAAATAAATAAACAAACAAAGTTTAGTCTTTATCTCTCTCCTATTATTGGTATCTATGATCATTAAGTATATATTCCCACCAAAAAAAAAGTTTACCAAAAAAAGTGAACCGAAATATGCCTGATAAGGAATTGTTGAAAACAAAGTAAAAACCTTAAATGTTAGAAATATGCAAATAAGTTTCTTGTATAAAAAAAAGCGTGTGAAAAACGAATATGAAAATTAAGACCGAATTGTACAATCATGTTAAATATAAAATTTGAATGGAATATAAAATTGTGAGTGGGTGAATCTAATGTTAAATTTGTAACTACAAAAATTCTTTAATGTTCGAAACGGATTCCATATATTTTAATAATTTTATTTGAGAATAATTGAATGAAATTTTAAAGAATTTTGATAATTTATTAATTTAAAATCTCTGGAAAAAACTATGGTGAAGAGAAAAGCAACTGGTAGAGTAGTAGGCGATTCCATCAAAATATCTATTACAGAGATGCATTTTTGGTCCCCACTGTTATACTTTTCCAGCGCTTCAAATCTTACATTAATTTTGGTACACAATTCAAATCTTGTAACACTCTTTATGTCGGGAATGTTTCGTTAATTAACCATACATCAACTTTCTATATACTTTATTTTTTATTACTTAATTAACTCTCTGTTTTTAAGGTAGCCGGTGCCATGACACATTGAATACATCATTTAATAATTTTTAATTGCTCCCTAATATTTTAAATAAGTAAATAAATACTTTTTTGTATGGCTGTTGGATTTGTGGCAATTCATCTTTCTTCGAGTAGAAATTTGGCCTGCCTTTCAGTGTGAAATGAATTTTTAAATATTTTTCTGCTTAATATTAAACTTTTTAATAAGAACAACATGCAATTCTTCTGACTAGCATGCGTTTAGAAGATATTAAAAGCAATTTTATGTTCGATAATTACTGAAGCAGTAGAAAAGAAACACTTGAATTTAAAATTTATGGGAGAGTCTGGCTAGTTGCTGCCAGTGATTGTCCCTTTATTCATTCAAGCGTTAAGTTAAAAGCAATTAATTTATAAACAAATTTCAAAATAGGGGAATAAACACCAACTTAAAAACAACTGTTTTCATAACTTTCATTTCGTGGCTAAAATTAAAAAATGCAAAATTTCTTTTTTATATTTTACAGAAAAATAGTTAAAAATGTTTATTCTAGACTCATTGAGTTTAACAAGAGCAGCAGCAACAATTCAGCCACAAATGAATTTAAAACCAACAACATCGTTAACAAAGTCAAAATTTAAAAACCAAGAAAATTGTGATAAAATTTTAATACCCTTAACTGCAATATCGCCGGCAATAATTACTAACGATTCATATGGAATAACAACAAATAAATGTAAACTAGCGCAAGAACCAGAGCAACAACGAAATCAAAAACATGAAAGCAATGTGGTTGAAAAACTTATGATTCAAAAGAAGCCGTCGCCTTCACTGTATAAAATAAAAGAAATGATTAAAAATAATAATAAAAATCTTAATGACGAACTAGATGTGACAGCAGTTGAAAATAATACAACAATTGCTGACAATACAATGCCCGAAGAAGAACAACAAAGGAACGATAACGAAAATGGGAATGAAAGTAGTAGTGCCATGGGAAGACGCAAACTACCTGCAATATATAACAGACAACTCCACAATGACAGCAGTGACGACATCAATGTCAGTAGGAAACATCAAACTAGAAACAGAAATATATCTCCAACAATTACCACCCCCTTTACCTCTCCAGCCAGTACATTTAAAGCTTTAAATGTTGAAAATGCCGATAAAAATTGTGTACGAGCAGAAGAAATAATGTTGATAAATATTCAAAATAGTGCCGACATTAATACTTTCGCTTTACCACCAGAGGCGGCAACACTATCAACACCGACAACATTACAAAGTTGTAATAGTTGTTTCACTTGTTTGCCACTCTGTATTTGCGTGAAAGACACAGGCACTAAAGGTATGTTTGTGCCTCCACGAAGGTCCGAAATAAATTGTCGCATAAATAACGATAGTGGCTGCTTAAAGAAACTTTATGATCATGGTGATGTTGATGGTGGTGGTGGTGGTATATTTTGTCACAAAAGTCGCAATAAAAACTATAACAACTGTAATAACAACAATAACAATATTAAAAATAACAATAATATTATTTTGAATGCGAACAGCTTTGTAACGGTTGAGCGCACACCGTTAACATGCGAGAATGAGCGCGAACAAGAAAAACGAAATTTAATACAAAACGGATATAAAAACAGTGGTGATGCTGCTGGCGACACTGCTACTGTTGCTGCTGCTACCAGTGCGTCTAATAGCAATTCCAGCAAACAAATAATTGGTGAGAAAATTTTTTGGCGAGAGCAACAAGACTTCTCTCTAAATTCTAATAGCGAGAGAAATAATGCTCAGAGAAAACAAGAGCCAACTGGTAATTTGCTTGATGCTAATATGTCACCGATTGCCAGTCCTGTGGACAGTATACTGGAAACTTTTGAGAAATTTCTGAATGCAGTCAAACTAGAAAATCGAAATTTATATGAAAATGTTTGTCATGATTTAATTGACTTTAGCGAAGAACCAAAGAGTTCATCTGGTTGGCAGAAAGGTAAGCTATTTCTTTTTTTCTAATATCACTGTGAAAAGTGAAGTAGTAAGATTGCGGAAATGGTATGCAAACTGACTGCAAACTGAATTTCTTTTCTAGCACTGACTTATCCTCATACAGCCATTAGTTATTAATAACTTTGGTTAAAAACCCAACTGTGAAGACAAGTTTTTCTTAACTTAAATATACACTATCCAACAATGTGGAATAATTTACACATATGGAAATCCGTTATTATTAAGTCGCAATAAAGTGGCGTTCCATAAATAAATTTTTTGTTCAGTTCCTTGTAAACTATTTGAAACTTTCTGAATATGGTCAAATCCTACGACTTGATCAAAAAATCTGTCATACACCGTCATACTTTTCCAGCAGACATACCATTTTTGTTGAATCGTCGTGCGATTGATCAGCATAATGAATATTGGCTTTTAGTGACATTGGCTTTTATTAAATTTTCTTTGGCATCTCTATTATTCATTTTAATATTTTACAAAAATTACAAAAATTATTTCCTTTTACCATAAATATTGTATTGTATTATCGTATATTCCAAGTATTCATACCAGCAGGCTATTATTTCTAGTACGATAACTTCTTTACCAAGAATAAATTATAAGAAATTTCTTCTTAATACAAAATTGAATAATAACTCGTATAATAATAAGTACAGTCAGGACGTGGGACTTACAAATTTCGATGTCGTTTTCACTCAGTCGCTCATTTATATCATAAAGAATGTGGTATGTATCTGTTATATCTATTTTCCCAATGCTTACAGTTACACCGACGCACGCCTTTATTGTGCACTATACGCAGTGTAATGCTATGCAAACACGCCAATGGGAACTACTTGGATCTTTCGCAGAATCGCATTCCAAACCATCATCTTCACACAATTGTCTTGTAAGCTACGCAAATATAAACATATACATAAATATGTATGTATTTATGCATGATCTTCATTTCTTCAGTGTTTTTGTTTACTTTTCGCATACAATTTTTTTTGTTTATATACACACGTGCATATTTTTTTTCTAGTTCAGATAAAGTAGCTATAATTTACTACCAAAATCGTAGATCGCATTAAGTTTATCGTTGCTAGCAACAACATTCAAAATGACGTCAAATAATTTGCTTTCCAAATTTTGTGTACCGGAATATGTTGATTCAATTATATTGAAGAATTAAATATATTCGACGGAGTAAAAACTTAACAATTGAATGAATATTCAGTATTAAGAGGCGTATTTATTATTTTTTTAATTTAATTTTTAAACTTAATTCGCTTTTATTATATTTATTTAAATTTTTTTTTCGACATTTCGCTAACAATTTGTTAACATATCAACAAAAAATGCTAATTTTCAAAAAGTAACACGAATAATGTGAAATAATAAAGTAAAAAAAATTATTGTAATGTTAACTAATAATATAAATTAATATAAATTACTTTGAAAAAATCTATAAACATTTTTTTAAGCATTAACATCACATAGGAAAAAAACATTAGATTACGATTATAAATTTTAAAAAATGAACTTTTTCTGTAAATTAGAATGACACCTCAATTTTTCACATCCTTTGATGCGTAAGTTATCAATAAAAATAATTATGAAAATTAAATAAACTATTTGAACTATGCAGATAACATTTATGCCAGGGATATTTGGTTGCAAGAATTGATTACTTTCTTAGTCGAATTTCATTGTGTTAGTAATTATTAGTATTGATCCTACTGCGTCGGCAGGCGTCTTTTACTTACTAAATTTAAACTATTGTCAATGGTTGATATTTGCTCTATAATACAAAACACTGATTCTAAAACAAAAATTGGTAACAGAGGTTACTAGAGAATAGTATGTTACGCAATGCTTTTACACTAATATTATTAGCAATTATAAAACATATACTGCTTTTAAATACTAAACGATTGACAAAAGCGCCATCACTAATTTTCGTAAAGAACGTAAAAGAACGGAGTGGAATGCAGATGAATAGTTGAGAATAGATGTGTAACACCTTTCGCAAAAAAGTGCTTTTTATGCCCCGTAAAATAGAGTTTTGTGCAGAGCTATTTTGGTCTAAATATTAAACCAAATATTTCAAAACGCAGTAAAATCCCCAAAAATTAAATTTAACCTACAAATGTTGACTGCGGCCTCAGCCAGCTCCTATGAGTATTTCACCGCATGCTAAATGCGGTTCTTCAGCAACTTTTACCCAAATATTTTGTTAGACCAACTGGAGAATTAGGCAACTTCTGATTAAAATGAATCGGGAAGTTTATTAAATCAAGTTGTAACAAGAAAGATAAACAATCAATTCAGTTGCAAGTACTTTTATATCCACTTCTTTATTGGTTGCTAATTTATCAACTCAAATAAAGATTGTTTGATTCTAGTGCGTTTATAAAGTAGATATAAAGTCAATCCCGCATATAAAGTAAAGTATCGGCGTAAATAGTTTGTTAAGCTAAAAATATTTCTTAGACTTCACACTGCCTTCCATGCAATGAATATTTCGCATTTCTTAGCAATTTGAAGATTTTCTATCCATTCTTGGAAAATGTTTCGCGTGTTTCGCAAATAAAATAACTAAAAATAACTCTATTAAAAAAAATTTGAAATATTACGGGATGAGAAGAAATTTAGTCATACTGTATGTTTTTTTTTATTTATATACCGTTGCCGATTTTGGTTTATAACACCTTTATGATTATTTTTTCTCCCTTTCTCGTATTTATAGAACATGTAACCGAAGCTGAATGTGATAAATTTGAGGTTGCAAATTTATCTGAAAATTGTCAAGAAGAAACTAAGTATGACGGCAAAATGCAAATCAAAGACTCTGAAAATCAGTGCAAATTACAAAATTTACTCTATTGTGATTTAAATGAAACGTTAGAAGAACAAAATGTATTAGAGAGCAAAGATATTTTAGAATTAACAATTGCTGAAGCAGCAGTAGAAGCAGCGCAAATCATAAATACATTGACTGAAGTAAATGAAATGAATGCAATTGCCGACTGCGCCGACGACAACGACAAAGATAAAACGAAAATGCTGATGGTGGATGGGTTGAATGAAACGGCAGCTAAAACACCAGTTACATGTACAAATGTTTATACAAATTACAACAACGACAACGAAAGCAGTAAAAATAACAGCAAAGAACAGCACGACACATGCGTTGTAGTAGCACAAAGCGAGTGGTGTCAAAATTCAAAAAGTTGTAGTGTCACAACAGTAACTGAAACGGCAACAACAGCAAAGGAATTAAGAGTGCCATTAGAAAATGTAATAAAAAACCAAATTTGCTCATTATCATCGATTGAGAACATTTCACCACTGACACCAGCTGAATACGAAAAAATTCACAATCTGAAACAGGATGACGAAACGAACAATTGTATTGAAAGCACTGCCGCCACAGAAATTGTTTCTATATCCTGTTCCACCACAGACAAACAAACTCAGTCACATACAGATTTAGCTGAATGTATAAATAATTGCCACCATTCGCTATTTGAACAACAACAACTACAACAAGATGTACGAATACGAGACCAGTCCACCAGTGCGTATACGTTAAGGGATTTTGCAAAATGTCTTAAACCACCAGCAGACGAGGACATCATATACACATTGAGATTAACGCAAAATGAAAATGAAAAAGAAAAATGGAAAAAAATTTATTTTAATTCAAATTTAAACACACAAACCAATTTTAATGAACGTGTTTCCTCAGACAGATTAAAATCAATAGACAATTGTGCTTTAAGTGAAAAACAAGTGAACTCTCAAGGTGGTTCTATACAAAATATTAACGAAAATAATTTATGTAATACGAATTTTGAATCACATTTCAAGGCAGACAATGATAATATTAATTATTCGCCTGCGAACCATAGTTTAATACAACCAAAGTATTATCAAACTGAGAAAAAAAGTGGATTAAATGTGCAAAAATCCTTAGAAAATTATCAGGGAATTGTTAGATTTAAGGATACACAATTTTTGGAAATTGAAAATTTGTCAAAGCCTAATTTTTTTAATTTAGACAGCCAGCAACTACAACTAAATGCTACCAGGAAAACTATTTGCACTTCGCCAGAATCCATAAAATGCCAAGCATATCCAGTCTGTGAAAACTTAAATGAGAATTTGCAAAATATCGAAATATTCGATAATGAATTAAAATTTGATTCTGATGAAAAAATCTATACTAAAGCAAAGAATTCCCAACCATTGTTGTATTTAACGTTTGTATGGCCAACAAGAAACGAAGGCCAGGTGGTGACGACGAGACGACAAGGTAACGACGAACAAGCAGAAAACGAAACTGTAAAAGAGTTGGCGGAGGAGGTGGAGGAAGAGGACTCAAAGAAAGAGCATAGCTTTTACAGCAACTACAAGAACGGCAACAACTGTAGCGGCAACAGCGATAACAATAAAAAAAATTGCGATGACAAATGTGATTTTTGTTGTGGATTTAAATTGAGAACATTAGAGCAACCATATGGAACCTGCAACAAAAATTATGTTGAGTGCTTCTATAAAGGACCACAACTGAAAGCAGAGGTAACCAAAGAGGCAAATAAATGCGAACAAGAAGCCTTTCGTCATAATGATGATTGTGATGATGACTTATTAATAGATAAACAAAACTGCGAGCACAAAAATCAATGTACTACATGCAGAAATGATTCAAGGCAAACTGAGCAATTTATAATAAATGAAAAATATATTCGCAGCAGTGCTAAAAACTTAAAAAGTGATTTTTTAAGTGTGTATACAAATAATAGTAAAATTGTGGAAATTGTAAAAAATAATAATATAAATAGTTTAAAAGAAAACAGTGAAGAAAATTTCAATGAAAACGAAATAATCCTAGCGAAAGCAAAATATATATTACAGTGTGAAAATATAGAAAACAATACTAATGATCAATTTCGTTTGAAAAATGAAAATAATGCTCAAAATAATACTGAAATACAAAAGCAAGTGCTACACATAAAACGCACTAATACCGATTTAACGGAAACGGAAAGTGTCTACAATCAAGATAACGGAAGAAATATACTTAACCTCGATCAGAGTCTCAAAGGATTAAATGAAACAAATCAGCTATTCATACATGCTACATATAGCACGCCACTAACCAGTCAGAAACAGTATAAACATTATCACCATCCTTACCAGCTGGAGCGGGAGCAAAAGAGCCACATAAATCTAGAGGAATTCGAGGCTAGTCAGCGTTTAAAACGTTTACTACAACAACATCAACAATTTCGCACTCGGTACGATACAATACCAACAACACATTGCCATGTAAACTATAAACAAAATAATATAATAGCAACAACAGAAGAATCCTTGAAAACAGAAATAGCAAGACATTCAACGGACGATTTGTGTTTTGCAAACAACAATCAGCAAGAGGGGGTGTTGGAAAGCTTAGTTCCGATTATATCGAGAAATTTAACTACGACGACGTCTACGACAGCAACGAAGGCTAACAAACTTCAAGCAGACTGTGAAATAACTTTAGAAAGGTCGTCATTATTACGTGCCAACGAATATAAAGAAGGCACAGTTGAAATTAATAAAATTTCAACACAAGAACAAAAGAACTGTTCGAGTTCGAAAGAAGAAAAAGAAGAACAAAGTATTAATCATGCAGAAAAGGATAAGGAGAAAAAAGAAATTGGCAATAGATTAAAAGAAAACGAATTTACGATATTAAATAATAAAAAAGAGACGAATGAAAATAAACGAAACTCACCACTGGCATATGTCAGCAAGAAAATTGTGCGCCTGACACAACAGCAACAAGAAGTTTATATTCAACAACCATCTCGAATACATTCAAATCCTTTGAGTTCTCTTGGTTCAACAGAAAAACAGCAGGACCAACAGGAACAACAGGAACAACAGGAACACCACCAAGAGCAGCAAAATAATGTTATTGATGACAACTTGGCAAATTTAAGGTTATCCACTGAAAACATTATCGACAAGACGGATATTTCCCAAAAGCCATCACCTTCAAAACTGTGTAATTTAAATTTGCAACATATCGTTAAAACAAAACAACTATTGCAAAGAGAACAAGAGCAGGAACAGAAACATTTAATACAAACTGAAACAAAAAGCTGTACGCCATCACCACCAGGCGATCAGTTAATAAATGAATACAAAAGTGCATTTGTGCCCACGAAACCGGAAATATATAAATATCTTAAAGCCTTAACAGGAGCAACCGGGAAAAATTTACCAACCACAACAAAAACAACATCTGCAATTCCCTTAATTTCGTCAGCTGCATCATTATCGGAATTTGATACACAACGGTTCAGTGATTTTTTCTATCTAAATCATTTACCAACTTCCCCTAACAACAACAATCAAATCTTTCATTATAACATTAACAGAAACAACGACAATAGCAATTGTCAAATAGCACACGTGTTGCCAATCCAACATTATTCGGTACATGCAACGAATTTTGTAGATACAATTCAATTACCCTATTGTTATGACGAACTTTTTATAAACGAAGCGCCACAATCACAGGAATTAAAACAGCACGACTTACTCAATGCTGTCGCTGTCACTAAAATTATTGAGAAAGATACTGCTAACGCTACCGCCAAAACAGTTAGTAGCGTTTCCAATGAAGTAGTTGATGATCTAGAGTCTATCAGTTCGACTAATTCGTCTCCATGCGATTGTACCAATTGCCAACAACTAACTGAACAAGAAATAGATCGTGTTCGTGATCAAGATTGTGATCGTGATCGTCTGCATGATCGTGATCGTCTAATATCGTTCGAAGCAAACGTGATACCCGTTGTATCACTTACTGAACCAGAAGCTTTAAGATTAAAACAACAGCAAGAGCAGCAGCAGACACTTTTCAAAATGCGTGAAGTTAACGGTCAATTGCGTGGCTTATTAAAAAAACCAAATCGTCCGCCTCCAACACGTAAAAATCGTGTCGTGTTCGATGAAACACGTAATGAGTTTTTCGAAGCTGATTACATTATTTTGATACGTGAAGATTGTGCCTACGATGAAGAAGACGAAGAACCCTGCACTTGTGGCGAGCATGAATTGGTGCGTTTGTGTTGTGAAGAGGGTTGCCAGTGTAACTACTCACCAGTACCAGCTACAACAGATGACAACCGCACACCACAGGTAAATAAATACACCCATACTTAGACACATACATACTGGTGCATATATATCTAAATGCATAATTTACCAAATGTGAATGAAAACATAATAAAACTTTTTTAAGTGTGGAGTTCTGCTATATCTGATGGATAGATCACTTGTTGCATTTATTTGCAGTATTCAATTTAAAGTAACAGCTGCTTTTTAGCTGTATAACACAGAATTGTTGACTGTAAACGGCAACTTACGGTTACTTTAGTACGTCCGTTAATACATTTAACTGTTCAAAACACAGCTCTTACTTAAATAAATTCGATCTTGGAATTGAAATAAAACTAAAGTCCTGTT
Source organism: Ormia ochracea (assembly GCA_963402855.1). NCBI lineage: Eukaryota > Metazoa > Arthropoda > Insecta > Diptera > Tachinidae > Ormia > Ormia ochracea. The sequence goes on along the minus strand of OY727107.1, from coordinate 21,759,540 downwards.
GCAGAGACTAACTGTTGTCCTGTTGTTTACTAACCATCTAATGCAATTCAGACCAAAAAGGCAATTACTAATCCTTGACGTTAGCGTGGTTCCATTGCCGGAAGGCGATTTTTGATGAAAATTATTTTGAGTGCCCTTCTCGCAAATAAATTAACTCCACTCTTAAAAAAATATTAAATTTCTAATAACTTTCCTCAATAATAAAAATCAACATATATAAAGCTGAATTTAGAGCCTAATGCCATTAAACAGACAATTTGTTTTCATCGCTCAATAATAACTAATTTGTACTTTGATGTTTTAATATAAATTTTCAAAAATATAATAATTAATTACATCCAGAACACAAGTGCTGCGTTATAACGATAACCATTTTACGCCACCGGCTACGAAATACGATCACACTTTAAAGCTTTCTCACAAGCGTAACTGATATGTGATTTAAATTGACATTTTTTTCGTCTGGTATTACAATTACGAACAGACACATATTTAATTGCTCATTTGATAGGAATGATACCTCCACCGACGTATAACACTTTTTAAAAATACGTTTAGGACAACTATATTGCAACCCGGAGGTCGCGGATTAGATTCTTGCCTAGACGCTGAGTGTTTCCCTGCGGACAAGCAGAAAGCAAATCTGCAACTAATTAAATAGTTATTTGCACCTTTTAATTTTTTAACTTCATAATTCCGACAAGTTACAACATGTTTTTATTTGTTACAACATAAAAATCGAAATCACTACACAATATTTAATTCAACAAAATCTCAAATTGTTCATGATTATAATTCAGGATTTCCGGTTTTTGGTTAACATATAGTGCACCAAATAATATTATTTCCACAGAGCCAGCTGAAATAAATGCTTTAAGCAAGTGATTGGTTAATCTCTTTTTCAAATATTTCCGATTTTTTTTTTAAAGATTTTCTCTATTTTATAATAAACAATAGTTAAAGGACATATTATGCCTTACTTGACTAGTGTCACATTTTACAATCGACCATATTAAAGAAAAGTTGTAATAAGGCGCCTCCGACTAGCTAAACAATAAGCTTACTTATCATCCACCCCTGCTACCTCATTCACTATCTCTTTCTCATTATCCGTCTTTCTATTTAATGCGTACTTTCCCGCTAAACCGACTGTGGTTTTCATACAATTCAAAGAACTACTGGTTCGGACAAGGACCTTTAACAAAAACATAAAATAAACTATTGCAATTTTGTATATGTATTGTAACAAAATGAAAAAGTCCTTCAAGTGAATATATACAAAGTTTTTAATGCAGCTAGATTTGGAAAGATAAGAAGAATACAAACCAAACTTCTCTCATAACAAGAATGAATATTTTTTACATATATAAATTGAACAGCAGCATTCTATTCTTTCTTTTCGGCCTCTTAGGCATCGACAACATTATTCACACTTTACACGCGCATTAATACACTTGTCCGTATTCCAGTTAGCATCAATATATATACATATACGAGGTGTGATCAAAAAAAAAAGTTGGCAATGTGGGCCATTTTGAATTGTCAGTTTGCTTTTGATAGATAAGAAAAAATGGATCAAAGAAACTGCATTAAGTTTTGTGCAAAAAATTAAATTAAATATGGAAGAACATTTGAAATTATGACTGTGACGTTTAGAGAGTCTACTATGAGAAGAACACAAGTTCAATTGTAATATAAGCGGTTCAAGGAAGGCCGAGAAGATGTCAATAAATATGCTCGTCAAGGTCGCCCGAGCACGTCAACAAACTATAAAAACATTGTTGCCGTGAAGAAAATGATTTTGGATTATCGTTGATCCACTGTTAGAGGAGTAGCTAATGATGGTGGATCCTCAAGTTCGGCCACATGTGCAGGTTTTGCTCACTGTTTTGTTCAATTGCAATGGCGTGGTTGATCATAAATTCTTGCCACAAGGTCGTAAGGTCAATAAGGAATACTACCTTGAAGTTAAACTTAAAAGGAAAGCGTTTTGCGGTTTTTTGTTTCGAGGATTTGAAAAAACGCTGGCATAAGTATATTATATGTGAGCGGAATTACTTTGAACGCGGCAAGATAGTAATTGATGAACAAATAAATACTTTTGGAAAAAAGTTAAAAATAGCAGTTATTTTTTGGTCACACGTCGTATGTTGGTGCGCATACCTATTCACTCTTGGATTAGTGAATATATATATGTGCTCGTATGTTCTTATGCATCGGCAGCATGTATGTGCACATGTCGTTAGGCAAAGCGAAACACTATGTAATTTAGGCATTTATCTTGGAATCACCACTATTCGCCCAAAAAAATAGTGAATTAAAAATTATTAAAATTTACTTAATGAACAAAGAAATGTTTTTGCTACTAGTGAAAGGATAATAGTTGGTAAAACATTTTCACTAAACGTGAGAAAGAGTTTTCTTAAAAAGTTCGCACTAGAAACTTTGTAAAACATTTTTATGAAATTTTTTTTATTTTCTTACTGAAAGTGAACGTTTAATTAAGTAACTTTGTAAGTGGATTCAAGTTAAACTTTTCCAATTTTTTAATCATATAGTTCTCTTTATATTCGTTGCATGTAATTTTCATTACAAGTAACTTGTTATGCTTTAAATTGTCCCTGAACGAAGGTTTATAAGTGAATCTCTTTAAAACTTAAAGCACTTTCCATTTAACTGGGACATGTAAAAGGGAACAATTGAAAAAAAAATAATTATTTTTATAAAAACACTGAAAAACTTAAGGACTATTAACTTGTATAATTTCTTTTTTTTTGCATTTCTTTATAATGGCCTTCATATTCGCAAATTGAGAGAAAAAAATATTAGTTTGTATGAATTCATTAAACTGTAAATCTAAAAGTATAATGCGAGTATAAAAATATTATTTTATACTCGCATTTTCTATGAACTGAGTGTCGAACCAGTAACTTCGTTTTTAAGTCAAAGGCAGTCATTTCAATTACAGAATTGCAAGCACACGTAACATGAAATATTATTAGTGTTTCTTTTGTAAGAAGATCGCAAACCGTAAACCAATTTATAAAATTAAAACAAAAATAGCTATAGGCGCAGCCACCTAATCATTTCTAATTATTCTCTAACGGTTTAGATATATAAATAAATAAATAAATATATATATATATATATATATATATATATATTTATTTTTCTTTTATGTTATTTCAAGTATCTTTTATTGGACTAAACTAACATTTATTTAAATTTACTTAAATTAACTTTTTTTGGCATTTTCTTCGACATTTTTATTTAAATTTATTCTCTGTAGTATTTTTTCTCAACATTTTAACCATTTCCAGTTAACATGACGATACTTACAAATACAACACTAAAACATAAATAAAAGTCCTTAACACTCGTTATGTAGTTTAGTTAAATGTATGTGTAGGTGTTAGTGGACAAATTTATGACAAGAATTACCGCTTATCATCATATCGACCCCTTTTTTCTTCATCATTACAAGCAGAACATCCCTAATGTGTGTGTAAGAATTGTTAAAGACACAGTATTTAGCTATTGTTGTTTTTATAATATACATCCAATCAACACATAAACCTAAATCCTTTAGAATAGTTTCATAACTTGTGTAGGATATATGTATGACATGATTATGTAGATGAAATTACGATCGTGTTAGCCTGAGGTTGTAATGTAAATTGTTCACATCCATACCAAACAGACGTCAATATCACTACTTTAATATAAAGTGGGGGTTCATCTGCGGAAACAAGTAAAAACTCAACTCAATTTCAATATAAAATGAGTTGCACCATTTCTATGTTTAGGTAACAATATACTCGTGCAAATGTTAATACCTGCAATCATTTTGATTTATAAAAAAACGAAATTAGTGAAACATAACATTTAAATAAATAGGTGGGTGCTTGAAACTATCTTTAATAACTTTTTTGTTTATAAATTTCTTCCAAATTATAAAATATGCAAGATGGAAATTTTTGTACACTAAGAAGGGTTTCCATAATGTCACTTCCGTTTTCAGGTTCGCAGTGATGGGCTTGTTTTAGAAGATTCTCCGTAGTATCTTACAAAATTTATTGATCGAAGTAATAGCAAACTAATTTTAATTTGGATAGCAATGCCAAACTACAGCATCACATTTTTGAGGTGTTGGGGGTAACAATGTGATTGCTACTCCTCGTATACACATTGGCTTCAAATTAAAATGAGTTTCATCACTCATAATCAGATTTGCATTAAAATTGAAAAAAAAGACCAAAAAAATTAATTCAAAACTTATCAAATCTGTAGTAAAAACTTTGAAAGGCCATGGTGACCTTTGGTCCGCATTGTATTTTTGCTACACTCTTCAAATATAGAAAATGATAGAGAGAAGAGGAGACTGAGACAGGTAATAACCATTCACGAAATTTTGTTTTGTTCGACATTTTATTAAATAAAAAATATATTTGGGGCAACTTTTTTGGAAAATCCGTTTACATTTCCTGTTTACATTCCTTTACATCAACTAATTTAAGGCACAATAAATCAAATACAGTTCCAAAATGTTGTATTCATATTTAAGTTCATTTCCATAACAAACAATGTTCCCAAAGCATAAGACAGAAAGGGGATTACCGATAATGCTTATAACAAATTATTGAATGCACATGCTCTCGCACAAATTTAAAACTTTGAAACAAATATAAGGCCGTAAGTATTTAGAAAACTTTATGCCAATCCGGCATTTTGTGATTTACCGAATACTCACTTTTCGTGTATATTTGCACACTGTTCCCTCGTGTTCCAATTGCACCTTCCTCATTCTTCTTGAAGTCATTAGAAGACGTTTGCAGATCAATGATTGGAATGCACTATGTATTAGACAGAAGCAATTGCTTCAAATTTATTGAATATACACATATATGTACATATATAAATAAATCGCTAAAATATTTTATTTTAACGTTTGTATTGCGAAAAGGCAATAGACGTAGCGAAACTACTTTTCGTTTCGTAGCGAAACTCACTAATTTCGTTTTTTTAAAAAGTATATTCCTGCAATTAGTTAAATTTCTTAAAATTTTTATTTCGACTTTGTTCTTTGGAAACAAGAGTTTGTTTGCAAATTTTATTAACTTGAGTGATTAAATTAAATTTCTTTTAAAATACATATCAAATGAACATGAAATGGAGTTACCAACTAGCGATCGTTTTCTTGTAATTAGAAAACCAAGTAAATGGCAAAGTGCTAAAGACTGGATGTAAATGGCTGGATGCAATACATATGTGAAATACTCGGGCGACATTGGGATGGAAATTAGGAAAAATTGCATGTGTGAAGGGTGCTTAGTATATGTGGCATAACTGTATCCATTTCGATTGATCTAAATACAATTCTATCTACATGTCTATTAAAGAAAAAAGTAATATCAGAAAATCTCTGGTAACATCAGAATTGAGAATAGTAAAATATAGAAATTGGCGACTTTTCCCTCTAAATATTATATTGGCCAATTGTGGATTCTTGTGTATGTTTCAATTTAATTTCAGCTAATTATTTCATTGTAATTTGTGGGAAAAATACAATTTTAGTTGCACTACATAGAAACAACTACATATATTTAGTTATTCTGAAGTTGTTAAATGATTTTCTATTTTCATTGCAGAGTCCTAAGTATGCACCACCCATTGAATTTGTTGATGAAGCAGCTCTAAGTCCTCCCGATGGCTACAAAGACAATGGCTTGAAAAATACACTTGGTGGTGCTTTGAGCGGTCACATATTTGGTGCTCAACACCTACAACAATTGCAAGTTATACAACGTTTGCAACAACAACGCGCAGCTATGCTAGCAGCACGAAATAATTCACAAATTCCGCCTCCACCACCGCCAGCCACAGCTGCACAATCATCAGCTGTATCTGGAAATCAACAATTATCAACAGCGCCTTCAACCTGCTCCTCTTCATTGCCACTGAATTCATCATCATTGTCATCTGCAAGTCCAGCCGTTGCGACAGCAGTTGTCAGCAACAGCAGTATGAACACAATAGCTCCAGTACAACAGCATTCGCCAGATGACGACGCACAGGGAGTGTGTACTGAGTGTGCCGAGTGTGCTGAATGTGCGGCAAAGCAATTCCAACAGGATACAGGTAAATTAAGTTTGATTAAACTGATTCCTTAAATGTCCTAAAGAGCTGATGCCAAGGCTGTCTCGTTATTGTTCGGAAGTTAGCCGTGCTATAAATGTTTGCTTAGCGATACGAAACCATTTGCATAACTTGAAAGAAATTGAAAATATTCAAATATTCTTATCGAATCGATATTTCGCCTAAAAATGCGGAAAAGTTACGCAAACCATTTAATTATATTTTTCAGCCAATTTCCTTTGTTTCTTTTAATAACAATGCAATTGATGTTGCAAACAAGCAGAACAAATTTTTATGCAAATTAACTTGTGTGATTGTTGCACATTTGTGTATGCATAGTGCTTTCAGGATGTGGTAACAAAAAATAACAACGACAACGACAAACTGATGGGCATGAAGCAAGATAGACGTATCATTACAGGGCTAGCCATTCGCCCATATTTACATGCCTATTACTCCTATTCGTATTCTGTTGTGTGTGTGTATGAAACTTTCCTCCCCATTGCAATTCGTTTTCGCAACCATTCATTTTGTGCTCGGCTATGCTGTAGGTGGCTAGCAGCGATGCAATTAGTCTGAGGCGACCCTAATGGCTTTTGACAACATCTTTTACGCAACTGTTTTGGTTTCTCGATGTGTACATTTAAGTTAGTAGTTTGTGGCATACTTACATTAGAGCATGTGTATACGAGGAGTAGCAATCACGTTGTTAACCTTAACAGCTCCAAAGTGGGATGCTATTTTATTTTATTTCCAAAATTATTTATAAACGGGATTGAAAAAAAAAAAATAAAAAAATAGGAAGTTTTCGTTGGAGATGTTTTTTATTGTTTAATTTTTATTTTATTCTTTTCGGAGACCAGCACTCACCGGATAGAATGCACTCATGCAATGCATTATTGCGGAAGTATGAGGAAACAGGAGCTGTTAAGCTGTTAGCTAGCAGCATGTTATTAATTTTATTAATTTTATATTGTTTGCTGGTGAAAGTTAAGTAACCTGTGACTACACCTTTATCAATTAAACATTCTACCATTTCTTAGTACAGAGTATTTATAAATCAGGTTTTATTTCAAATAACGTTTGTTTTTAATACCGAAAACTTTTTCTATTTCTATTTTTGACTCAAGAACGTGAATCTATTCAATGTTGGAATTTTATATCTTCTTTACAGCATCTTTACTAAATTATATACGAATTAATATACGAATATTAAAATTATTTTGAAGCAGTAAATGGTTGAAATGGTTGAAGTAAACTGTCTGCCCAACAACGCGGAACGTTATCGTTCCGTTGGATTTAAGATGAAAATATTTGATTGGAAATTCACAAACAGTAGCGTTGCAGAGTGCACATATTGAGGTTGATGATTTTTCAAGAAGATGGATGTGGTCAAAATTGCAGTTCAGAGCAGAATTTCTTTTCAGAAATGCGAGCATGCGATGGAACCTCCATGGCTTTAGTTCTATTTAGTTCTATTTACTTTTGTACTAGTGGTATCTATTAGTGATTATTTTACTTCGAAATATTTCTTCAATAATATTGTCTTTTGTGGTATTTTGATCGTAGTATTATTGCTCAAAATTGTATTACTAACCAACTCCGAATTACATTCGGTCCTTAGCAATCCTCATAGCAATTGACGTATTGCTGTTATCTGCAATTAAATTACTCTTATTACGTATGCGACTATTATTTCCAGAAAATCTTCTATTGACCTCAAAGATATAGTTTCTCTTTTGAAATGCATTTTGTATGCAGCACTTAAAAGTTATAAAAAGTCAAATCGGCAATGGCTCTTACTTTGAAGTTTAGAGCGTGCAATACTATGTGGAAATGTGTACTTATAATTAAAAGTATTTTGCCCGCTAGAATCTCAATTGACCTCGTATATACCACACATGCACATTTCACACGCACCCACATTCATATGTTCAATGTGTTTGTGCAGGTCAAACACTTTGAGACGCCTGCCTACAAGGTGCCACTTAAATCATTCCTGTGTAATTTGAATGCATTATGCTCAACATGCTGTGCTGAATCTTGTGGAAAAACTAAATTTTTTTAAAGTGGTGGCTTTTTTTGAATTAATTAACTTATGATTACACTATCAAATTGCATAACAAATTTGGATGTCCTTAAAAATTTAAGCTCCGCAGAATATCAACACATCAGAATTTTTCTTCAAACATCAATATTATGATAAATCAATATTGAAAAGAAATGGAATAACAATTTTTTTATTTAAAAATTAAATAAAAAAAATTAAATACTAAAAAATTAAATAAATATGAACAATATTATATTAATAGTCTACAAATCGATTCTTATATGAAATTTCTTTACAAAGTATGCGCCATATACTTTGTTCCTAAATTAGCGATATAAAGTAGAGAAAAGTTGTTTTTAAATCGTAGAAGAAAATGGCAACAAACTGGTAATGCTTTAAAATTAGCTAATCAGCTGATTTCAAATAAAATTTTCAGTGCAGTAAATTGTTATTAAAATTCGTATACCTCTGAGTATTTCATACTTTACATGCATAATGGCCAACAGCGAAAACGATCATTCAGTTCCTTCTCCATGGCTAGAGTTTTCTCGATTAAATCCTCTAATTTGCATCCATACTCGCATACTCGTACATATGTGCATTCACTGTTTTCCGAACATTTTAAATAGTTCGCAAATACCATTCGGGAACAGCATTTCTAAATATTACTTGTAACCCCGCGAGATGGCAATATCATGTTGTTTGATGTGCACTGTTTTTTAGGATTACATGTGGTTGGACTTTAAATTGTCTTTTGTGCCAAACGACATCTGCCGCTTTCGATTTTTAATATTGAGTAAGGCGTGTCAAGCAAACCCCTTTTAGGTGTATTTTTCCGACCTGCAAGCAGGCTTACTGCTTTTGTGGAGAAAAATAATATAATATTTTCTCAATGATGTACATGCATACATAAAACAAAAAAGATTTGACAGTTGATTGAACATTTTATTTGTCTTCTTTTGGCATTTTCCTTAAGAATTATTGCTTTTTTGTATTTTTATTTTTCTTATTTAAACACAAACATACATTCATACATAAATATGTATAAACGTATGAATGTTTCCACTTAATTCTATTATTTTTAAGGCATTCATGAATATGTTTATAATTTGTAAGCATTAATACTCAGCCAAATGCACAAAGGTGTGTAGTTGTGCATGTATGGGTATGTATGTGCATGTAAAGCAACATTTTATCACGGGTTCTTTATCATTTGCGAGCACCCATTTTGAAGTTCTAAATATAAATTTGTTAAGAAAACAAGAGTTGGGAACAGCTGAATGAATAAAAATATGTATATTTTATATGATTTTCTTTTTATAATTTTTTTTTTGCTTTAATTTATGACGTCTCCGATTTTTAAGGCATGACATTAATAAAGTTATATTGTCAAAAGCATTCTATTGCAGCTTTTATTAATAAAGGAAAGTAAGTCAAGCTAAACATTATGACTATAAAGGTAGTTTGCATACTACCTTTTTTTCAAAGAAAATAGTTTCCGATAAAGCTCGTCCTTGCAATCTTAACTTGTGCTAAGCGAGTTTAAAAAGTGATTAAAAAAATAAATATTTGTGAAGTATTTTTAAATCACTTCTTTCAAAAAAAATTTGAAACTATTAACATTAAAATGAATTTCGAAAAATATGCTCCATTAAATAATTGCGGACTAAATTTATGAAATAGATAAAAATTATCTTTTATAAAGTAAGTTGTGTGATAATTTGAGTCCAAAATTATAAAATTTATAAAAAAAAAGGTTTCCGCTCAAAAAGTACAACATTTTTCAAATTTTGTTACATAAAAAATAACACCAGTTTAGTGTAAATACTTTATTTCAATATATATTTCGCCAATCCCTTAAAAAAATTACGTTAACAGTGAATCATTCAATGATTGACTAACTGAGTGACTGACAGCTTTGCGATTTAACTGATAATTAAATCAACCCCTCTGGATAAGTAAAAATAATAGAAAACTTGGGAGTTGTTGTTAAAGCAACAGTATGTTGTATTATAAGCTAAAATAATGTACATACCTAAATTTAATTCAATACGAAATTGTTACCATAATTAATGTAAAAAATTTATTATTTCTATTGAAAAATTACTCAAAATCCTTCAACCATAATTCCGTTGGAATACACCATAAATTATGGAAAGTAATATGATGTGGAGAGGAATTTGTTGTGCAACAGTATTAAAAACGTCTCGTATGAACAAAAAAGTTGCTTAAAAATTAAAATATACAATTTAATGTGCATTTTATGTGCATTTTTTTCAGAAATGAATTTATTCAGAATTGTATAAATATTTAAAATTTTTAAAAAAGTGTTAGGAAAAGTTTTTTTTTTGATTTTTTTCGGAATAGTAAAGGAGTAGTAAATCAATGTAGTCATCAGGGCATCTTATAATTATTAACTTTTAATATAAATAAAAAAAAAAACATTTTAATAAGCACTTTCTATTCTCAAAAGAAAATAAGGATAGATGTGGAAGTCAGACCAAAAGGAATTGTTAATCAACGACCAATAGCGTTCTCTTACAACTTTATGAATAATTTGGATACAGACAATAAAATGTTAATATTTTTCCTTGGCCAAACATAAAGGTCACTAGCAATCACGGTACTGTTTGACTTCTATATTAATCTAAATTTTCATGTCTTTTATACAACCAGTTCTTACTAAAGTTCTATACTAAAGGTGTCAAAATATCCACGTTGCTCTCGAAAATATATCAAAATTACTAAAAAAAATTACAAAAACATCGATGATTTTTCAAAGTTTTTTCCATATGGCTTTTTAAAGTCTGCGAAGTGTTTGATAGTCACACTAACGATACTTTAACACCTCTATCTGACATTTCACTTTTACACACAATGTACTCGTATGGTTAGAATAGGCCCAGTAATTTTTATTTCATTTTATCGAATTTAAAATATCTTTTTATGTTTTCAAATCCCAAATGCTACAATCTTTAAAATGAAACTAGTTGTGAAATTAATTAAAAATTAAAAAATAAAAAAATAAAAAAAATTAAACAAATCCTATATTATTCAAATTCAACTTCAATTCACTTAGTTTTTTGCAATCTTTTAATATTATTCTTATTTTATTTTAACGAGGTTAATTTCTTTTGTATCGTTTTTAGAAAAAAATTTTTTTTTTTTATTTTCGTTATTCCATTACTCCTTTGGGTAATTTCTTCAGAGATTCTCAAATATCGAAAAGGAAAAATATTATGTTATAAAAAAATTATGTACAGACCTGTTCTATGATGTAACATCTAATATCTATTGGTCGGTGCACATTTAATTTCTTATAAATCAGTAACATATAATTTTTTCAAAAGGTATCTGCTCACGTAAAATCTTTCCAATTTAGTTAAAATAATGTCACATTTGTAAAATACCACTTTAGAAAAAAAAAATTCAGAAAATAGTTGCATTGTCAGAAGTGATAATGTGACTCACGTGCAATTCTCGAAAACAAGATTGAACATTAAATGACATTAGAATTATTGACTTGAAAATGTATTATAGGTGGTATAGTATAAATATGTATTTTGTGTGTATATTAACAATGAAATATTTATCATTTCAGAATGCAATTCACAGCAATATCAACTGGATTTGACTGCACCATTGGGTGTACCAGCGGTTGCACTTTTGCCAATTCACACTAGTTCGCCGGAACGCCGTATGACACAAAAGGAAATCATAGCTGGAGAAGAACGGCCTCGTTACGTTTTGCAAGCCCAATATAAATCGTCACCAGGTACACATATGCTTTTGCCTTTGTAATCATCCACTATTCATTTTATTAGTAGCATATCTTTCGAAAATAGTAAAATGTTTTTATTTGCTATTTGCACTTTATTTAATGAAATTTAATGAAATGCAATTTCATTCACATGAGTAATCTCACATCAAATATTCTTTTCTATCGCTATTGTAAAGAAAATACCATGACAGCAGAAAGAATAATGCACTTGCGTCATATTAAATGAAAACTGCAATATTAATTAGACGTACAGTCATACATAAATAAATATATACAGATACTCGTATATTTCAATATTTATGTACATAGATGTATATGGACTTTGGTAAAATTTGTATGCCTTATATTTATACACTTTGTTGATCATCTATACCGCAAAAGCATAAATGCATTAAACTATATAAACATAAACACACACGTGCATACCCAATTAGTAGAGTTGCATCCAACTGTCTAACTGACAGATACAGCATTAACCAAATTACAATTGAGAAGAAAATTAAATTGGACATAATCCATATTTTGAATGCTCCTAATACAAATTGAATGCAATAAAGTTGAACATTTAAGATTCGTGTCAACTATCCCAATAAAATATAATGCAAATTTATAAAGAAAACTCATTTTGCTAAAAATTCTCCTATGCCATTATTTTATTTTGATTTCAGAAAAAAAAATTATATAAACACGTTTCAAATTAAATTTATTACTGCTTCATATATGTATATGTGCGTGTATAAATCTGCACTTGTGAACATACATAAATATGTATAAGGAATTATAGCCTGTTTCCTTTTGTTCTTATAAATTGGCTGTTGAATTTGTATTGTATTAGATGTTGCCGAGGCGCGTACATTGTGTGCGTGAATGCACTTTGTTTATAATTAAAGTTATAATTAAATACTTAAAACAAATTAAAGAAAATGCTAACATCATACCGGTATAAACATACAAACATACAAAGAATACTCTCATTTAATTAATTGCGAACTTTCAGCCGCACAGAAAAAAAAAATAAAAAAAATTGTAAACGTTAATACTTTGAGCATTAATAATTTTACTTAGAAGCGTGAATGCTGTTCAGTTACAGCATCAACAAAATGAAAATAGCAACACCCGACCTACAGATGCATGTATTAAATTAATGCCGTTAAATATATAAAATGTATGAATGTAAACATATAATTATAATCTATGCAGTATACTTATATTTGCTCGGTTGCCGCTACTTAAGATGAGTGCATTACATTGTGCATTACAAAATAACTAGCATAATTTCCAAATGAAGTAAAAGTTAATTTAAAATAATCTGTTATTTGCACTTTTACAGCTTGAACATAAAATTAGAAAAATTTCCCAGAAAATCAATTTTAAAGCGTAATTTAAAATGTAAATGTAAAATATTGCGCTCTCTCAGGAAGGCAATATTGTCTGCTATTACTTTACTGTCTACTGTCTGTATACAAGTACTCCTACAGAATTGTTCAGCCGCTTCATTGCACGAGTTTAGCTGCATATGAAGCTCATCCAAAAATCAAGATGTTCATTTTATTTCGTGCACACATACATATATTTTTTTCTTATCGTTAGCACAGTTATTGTTGCTGAGTTGTTTTAATGTACCGCATTGAAGAATCCGCAATACCATCTTTGCGACACTGCCACCAAGCAAATAAATGTTAACAATGTCACCAACATCATCAGCACAATTGTTGGCTGTTGGGCTTGGGCTTGGTTTTGGTTAATTTTGCCATTTTATTTGTATGTTGCATGTGTAATTCCTCATTGCTGCTCATTATTATTGCGGTCTCGCGTATTTATGTTAACCCAACAACAATATAGCAAACAACGACAAAATCTATTACACAAAGCTCCATTTAACCAACCAACCATCATCCATCCCAACTCTGCATACTCAATGACACATTATTGCCATTAACACCACGAAAAGTAGTGAATACGATGTCGATAAACCTACACTTATGTACATGAATAAAATCGATATTCTTACCTCTTGCCGTTTCCTTCCGCTGCATTGCAATGCTCTCTTTTTTTAAATAATTAACCATAAAATTGTTTTTTAATGTTAAAGTGAATCAATCTATGGAATTAAGAAATTTCTGTTTTACTTTCTCCTCGTATAAAAATGTGTCTGCATTTGTGTAATGTATCACATGCATTCTACCTAATTATGTTTCTAACAAAATTGTTATACATAAAATGTTTAATAAAATGCCGTCGATTCGCTAAATAAAATTACATGATGTTGTATGTATGGATGTGTCTATGAATGCAACTGCAATAATAATACTAATATGCACGGGCGCCCATGTTTATTTAGTCCAAAGTAGCAAAGATGCAAATAAAACCAAAAATGAATTTACACCTGTACAAAACACTAATAATCAAAGATATATTGTTGAAACAATGACTATGACTACTACCACTACAGTGTCAGAGAGGCGTGTTATCCGTGAGGCCACGGAGGATTTGGCAGTCACAGCCACAGCCACAGCATCATCAACATCAACTCCACTAACAACAGCAATTACTGCATTGTCGCCAGCTGGTGATACCGATTTATTGCCACCCGCTTTGCCAGCCAAGCCAGGAGCAACAACCCTCACAAGTGATTTGCCCGATTCAGAAAAACCACCACCAATACCACCTAAGGAAAATTCACCCACTACTCAGATAAGCGGCATATTAAAAGGTGGTAAACTCTGGAAGCAAGATTCAACTTCGCAGGTAATTAAACTTCAATTTCTCTTTTATAATGAAAACATCAACAGCGTCTTTGCTAATTCTTTTAAATTTTCTCCCATTCTATTAAATTCTCTTAATTCTTTATTAACTTTGCAATGTAGCACTCTGATGACCAAAACAATACAACTTCTGAAGATGAAGCAGGTTCAACTTCTAATGGCACCATGAAGCGTTCGGTACGTTTTGTCACCGAAGAAGCTAACGATGAAGCCGATGGCCAATTAGCCAATGCGGATGAAGATAATCAAATTAACGAACTAATACCAATTAAAAAGCACTCCACCCTCTTTAAAAATGCTTTGCGACCTAATTCGGCTGTACAACAGTTGTTTCCCAGCACCGTAGCGCATCAGACACTAACCTCAGAGGCATTGCGGGCTTTTGATGAGTCAAAACGTGCTGGCTGTTTGGTGTCAACACTACCTGGCAGTGCTGGGGACTCGGACACTTTAAGACGCAGCATGGAACGAAACATCCTAAGACGTTCATTAATAAAGTAAGTTTGAACTATTATTAAATTATTACATTTTGCTGATAAAAATGGTCTAGACAACAAAAAATTTCCCATTTAATTATAATTGCATATACATTTCGTGCACGCAAAGTTCGAAGTGATAAATCGTTGGTTTAAGGCTAAAGAAGAAATAAATGATATCTTGAAGGCAAGTAAATGTGGTAGCATTTCTGCAGCGAAACCGGCTGTTAACGTTCATAAAATTCAGCTACATTTCAAGATATGTATGTGTGTTTGCATACAAAAATACACACGTGAAAAAAGTAAAACCCATGAATTCGACTCCAGGAACTTTAATTTAGGCTTGACTCAACGACAGCATTTTCGCCATATTTGGATTGCTGAAAATTCGCCGCTTATGTAATCACACATAATCTGGACAGAAAAGACTAATTTGCATAGACAGTACGAGTATATTTGCGTAATTATTTCCTGTTTTATTACCATTTTCAATTTCTGAACATTATACGGGAAACGAAATGTCTCATTTGAGTTAATTTTCGAACATTTTCAAAATGTCTATTATGTTGCCCTAATTCGTCATGAGGACTACTGAAGAAACGGTTTTTTAATTTCATTTCTGTTTTTTTAGTGAATTTTCGCAATTGGAATTAGTGTGCTTTTGTGGCAAAAAATTATATTGTGGAGAGCTACTCACTTTACGGCAATCAAGATGCATATTTGTGACATTTTCTTGACTCCGCATTCAAAAATCCATTATACAAATACTTGCATCATGGTGTAAAGATTCTGACATACATACATACATGAACTTTAGCAATTCCCATTTAGTTTTTGACAAATGGGAATTTTTACTTAGTTTGTAAGCAAAATATATATTATATTATATATATATTAACTCACAGCAAATCCTTATCTATTTAAACTGTTTATAGGGAATGTGACGAAGCAATTCTGAAAGAGAACTCAATGCAATTAATAATAATTTAATTTAAATAATGTTAATTGCAGAAAGAAGGCCATAAAATCGGATATATCTTTAGAAGAGCGTATAAAGCAGCTCACTTGTGGAATTGATGAGGACAACGATGATGTGGCACAGGAGAATGGCGATGAAGACAATAGTAAAATTGAAGACAGCACAGATCTATCACATCGCGATAGTCCGGCCGGTGAGGAGAATCCCCAAAAATTTAATTTGAATGGAAATAGTAGCGACAAGAGTTTTTCGCCTAATTCATCTGTATCAAGTTCATCAAGTGGATCTTCGGCATATAAGAAAATTACTGAAATTTTTAATCGTGAAAAGAAAAACCAGGAGAAAATTATGGAAATGGAAGAAAATCCTATTGTTATAATACCACAGGTAGCGATCAAGATATAGCTATATATTTACCTATAAAATATTTAAACAAGTGTTTTGTATTTATTGTAGGAATGCCGTTGTCCAGCAGCTCCTGATTTAGGTATGGGTATTCAAGTGCCTGTTGTGCATACACAAATTCATCGTACGCCTCCGAGACAAACAGAACAAAAACGACAATTTCTTTCCACTTTGGCACCACTCACTGCATGTGTAGCGGGTAACAAAGATGATTTGTCATCGTACTATACCCTGGCTGCTGCTCATCACAACCAGTCAGCCCATAATGCGCATACAGCTGAATACAAATTAGCTGCTATGATGGCCAATGAGCAAAATATTACAGGGCTATCGCAAAATACTGTTGACGAGGTGCGAAAAGTAGCACCAGATGTTATAGCCGGCACTCCTGGACAAGAGCAGCAAGATGAGCTGGCGGCTTTTGTGCAACAAGAAGCCAACCGAACGGATAAAATAAAGAAACGCTATAGCAGCGAACCAACAAATACCAAAGAAAGTAATAAAGAAATCAATTCAGACGATGACGAGGGTAATGACTACGGCTTTAATAAGCGTCCTTCTGTACGTGGTATTAAACCGAAGTTCAGCTCCACCAATGAAATTTTGCAGCAAATGCAAGAACAACTTACCCAACAAATGCCCAGTGTTGCTCACTCCGAACCTCTACCACAACCCATGAAAAGCTATACATTACCTAAACAATCCAGCGCTAGTACCATGACCAAGCAGCTATCCCAACAGCAACCATCTCCTCAAAATGTACCGCACACCAATTTGGCCACTTCACAGCAACAGCTAGCTCAACAGCAGCAAATATGTACTGCGGTTGCTGGGCCGGCAGCCATGCAAATACCAACCAACGCTCCTATAGCACAGCAGCAGACTGAGCAGCGCACGTGGAGCTTTTACAGTGAAACAGGGGCTAGTGAGCAGCAATCTCTGCCTGTAGAAAGTGCTGCAGCTGCCATGCAACAGACATACTACCAAACTCTTCCAAATGGAGCAATGTTCCGACATACTATGATACACCAACATCAGCAGCATGTTCCAGAGGAAGCTATGCTTTATGCACAAAACTGTCAGGCTATGACAGCAAGCATTGAACCGCAGCCACATTACGGCCACTACGCTCGAAGCCCTACCCGTCGACCCGAATCCCCACCTCCACTACGTAACTATCATCAGACCATGGTACTTATACCGTACAACGCAGAAACTTACTCACAATTTGCCGCTACCAACATGGATCCAAAAGTTGCCCATATACAACGCCAAAATATTTTAGAATACCAACAGGTAGGCGAAACGACACATGTAAGACCAAAATTTTCTTTTATAATTTTTTTATTTAATGTTTGTAAATGTACGCATTTACATATTTGTGCTGATTGATTTTAAAATTCGCATAATATGTGTATAAATATGTGTGTATGTATGTATGTATGTGCCTTTTGTCTAATGTTTGAAGTTTCTCTACTATGAAGCAAAAATAAATTTGTGCATGTATTAATGTGTGGATGTTTCTATATTATCATTACAATGAGACCACTAATTGTAAGCTTTTGCAAAGAATTAGATTGGTTTTGTCAAAATCATGTGTTATTAGCAAATCGTTCTCTAAAAAGCAATTTCCCCTTTTGGTTCGAATGATTCAGGTAACTCAACAAACTATACGCGTTCCAATTGGTTATGCTTTGCCGGGCATGCAACTCCATGTAGTAGCCGGTCGTGGACATACTGCGCAATACGCTACAACCGCTGCAGCGCATACGCATCATCATCAGCATCAACGGATTATGACACAACGTTATCAATTTGCTCAGGAAGCCAGCATGGGCGGTTTCAGCGAAAGGGGTGTGCCTGAAGGAGCGGCAGCTGTTTCACATAGCGACTGCACAAGTAGTGGCATGGTATCACCAACAAGTGGCCAACAAATTGCAATTCAACAACAGCAGCAGCAACAACAACAGCAACATCAACAACATCAGCAGCAGCAACAATTACAACAGCAAGGTGCTCAGATAGCCCAACAACAACAGCACCCACAACAACAAGGCAATTGTCAACAAACTCAACCTCAAGCACAAACCAATATACAGTCAGCAGCCCAGGGATCCGTTTATTACGCCATGAACGTATGACCCACAGTGGATTAATCCATGTCAACGGCGGTTGTAGTTGAACGCCGCCAATGCCAACGTGTAGAGATGTCCTCGACATCGGTGCAGCTGAGTACGCGGTAGAGTGAGATAATTTAAGAAATTAAAATTCAACACCATTAAAGACATCTTCCCAACCATTTGCTGTTTTCGGCCTCTTCAAACCGGAATGATATCAGCTACTATGAAATTTAATAAGGTATTTGTACACAATAGATATGAAGTAATTTAAATTTGAATTGGCCTCAAATATCACGAATATTTTCGTGTACTCGTTCCAAGTACAAGTGAATTACAAATTTAAGTGAACGATTGAATCAAAAGTTATTTCAAAATTATAAAACCACTCCAATTGACTACGAAATAGATCTTAGCAGTAATATTAACGAAGAAATAAGAAAAACCAAGCGCACACTTTTTGGCATACAAGAAATTCGCTTTTATATTTATTTTATTAGCGTGAGCCACTAGACGGACGTACATATTAATTTGTATGGTTGGTTAATTTTCAATATATTTTCAACTAAATCAATCATTATTTTGCAATATCAACAACGAAGGAGAGAATCTATCTGTTAAATCGAAATACTACATAAAATCCAAAACATCTATAAGTGATGCGTACATTCTTATACATACACCCACATAGTTTCTTTTTCAAATTTTTTAACTTTTAAATAATTCAAATAGAATTTACACTTCCCTAACAGCCTTAAACTTAATTATTTTTGGTTTTTTTGTTCTATTAGAAAATTATAGAAATTTTTAATTGTGAAAAAAAGCAGGAGAAAGTTATGGAAATGGAGTAGTAGAGTGGAAGTAGTGTTAGAAGGATTGACAAGCCCCATTGTATTTGTATGAACGACCATTTCTTCCACTTTCGGAAAAACTTTCTTTCAATCTCCGCCTTCTCGTTTCGGTTTTCAATTGTACTCATTTTTACATAATAACACGTTAATACGAGCTCTGTCATCGGTTGTAATACGAGTATACTCGTGCACGATATCGGCCTGCAAAACGTTATAATTTCTTTGCTTATTGCATCACCTGCCAGTATTAAGTGGTGCAATTTAAATGCGATTTCTCCCACATTTTGAAGATTTTATATATTTTATATTCTTCTTATATATATTATTTGGTCCTTGATCTGTTCTTAAAAAATGAACGCTTGATAATCCAAAAGGCAGAGTGATCTTTATTGTTCAAAAAGACATATTCGAATTGTGGAATACATTTTATATCAAGAATTATAATGTAAAATCAAATAATTGATAAATAGTTTTCTAAATCGCATTTTTATTCAGTATATTGAGTTCCTACATTGATATCATTAAAAAAATTTATGCAAAAAAAAATTCCGAGTTGGGCAACAATATATCTTTTCTTTTACTCCGTGCACTCAGTAGCGTCATGCCTAAAAAAATTGCTTTAAAATGTGCTGCTCAAGCAACTAAGTTTCATCGAATTATAAAAACGTTTTTACTTCGCGATATTTACTTCTAAGTAACTGCACTACAGATTAAAATCTAACAGACCTGCTAATTACTTCTCTGAATAATAGTTATCCATTCGATGTGGTTAAAAACTACAAGTGGATTAAATGGAATGCTTTCTTAAGCTTTCTGATTTACGAACTAATATGTATTCAGTTGAGATTCAACGGTTCTCTTTTTTTCTCGATCAAATCAACTTTGTTACTGTTCAGAAATTGTTGTTGGGTTTATTTGAATCAAATGGTCACTCGTGAGTGTTATTAAATTTTTTTTAACAGAAATTGGGTGCTTTAATTGCAGGTTTTGCTCAATTTTGAATTATTTAAATTAAATTAAATATAATATTACAAGCTGGGCAATAAATTATGTTTGTTTTCTAGTTTAATATTTTTCATATTTATAAATAATAAGTTTTTAATAAGAAAGAGCAAACAAAATTAAATACCCATAATTAATTATTCTTTAAAAATTTTTATTTCCATTAATATTTTAACATTTAATTACCAATAAAAAAAAACAGTGCCAAAGTTATTTTAATAATTAAGAAAATATAAAAACGTATAGAAAAGTAGAAGTAAAACAAGAACATTTTATGATTAAATTTTAGAAATAAACTTTGAAAATAATAAAAATTCCAAAAGGAACATTTGTTTAGAAATTATAAATACGTATGTAAGAAAATAATTAATTACTTCCAATTAGGATACTAACAAAAATATATAATTAAAGTAAATGATTTTAAATATAAACTTGCAGATATATTATGATAGATTGATTACAGAGGAATTAAATTTAAAATAAATTATAAAATTAAGCTAAAACTAATTTAAAAGAATAGTGTGTATTTTTCTTAAAACCCTAAATTTTAACTTATTTAAACACTTATTTATAACACCAGTGGAAATAGTTAAAATAGAAAGTGAAATTTTAAATAAATATTTACGTTCAATACTCAATTGCATTGAAAACGAATAAATTTATTTTTGAAAAGGAAACCATAAAAAATACTGAAAGATTTAATTAAATTATCCTTGAATAAAAAATATATTTTAATTACCAAAAAAAAAAAAAAAAAAAAAAAAAAAAAAAAAAAAAACTCAATAAATAGTGGTAGAAATAATTTATAGAAAAAGAAAACTTATTACTTAATATTAATATCATATATTGTACTTCACAAAGGCAGTTTCCAATTTATTGAAATTGGCATTTGAATATTTTTGTGAAACGATTTAATAATAGAAAATATAATAAAAGACACATTATTTAATGAATATATTGTATACTTACGTACATTCTTGTTTTGCAAACCAATTTACCAAAAATTAGAACCATTTAAAGCTTAAAAAGTGTTACTTTCAATTTTTAACATAAATATTAATTAGGCTTAGGTTGCACTTTAAAATGATATATATATGCATATTTAACATCGATTTCTGTATTGTTCCAAAAATCCCAACGAAAAAACAAAACAAAAACTTTCAAAGATAAAGTTCTAAAAAAAGTTCAATATTCGGAGAATAGCTTGTTCAATGTCTTTGAAGTCTCTGTACACCATTTTATTTAAATATATTATTTAGTATACCAAGTTCTTTATTATTGCCTCAATTTGCTCTTTAGGGAAATCTAATGCGCAGCCATTACTAGTTATTGGGGCTGCCTTTTGTTCTAATAAAGTAAATAAATTATTATAAAAAAAAATTGCTTATTTTTTTGCGATACAATAATAAAAAAGAACGTTATAAAAATAAAAATTGAATATTGGAAAGCCAATTAGTTTTTTGAATCAGTAATATTTCTATCATTTTCTAATTAATTAATTATATAAAAGGAGTTAGTAAAATATATTGCATTTGCAATATATTTTCCATAATACAACTTTCATCCAAGTTCTAAAAAATGCACAGTTTTGCCCGAAGTCTATTTCACAAGAATATGGATATATTTTGAGAAATGTATCCATATTTCTCTCCTTCCAAGTTTTCTGTATATATTTTATATATACACCGAACTAATAACGAGCCGAATGAAACTTGTAAATATCATTCCTTAAGATTGTTTAGCTCTGAACTTTCCCTAAATAATATTTCCTAAATAAAACTTGTCACGATCTGAATATTGTAAATCTGACCAACTTATAAAAAGAGGAATGTATAGTTCTATCATTTTGATGCGCGCCTGCAAAATTTGGATAAGTGATTTAATTATTTAAAATTATTTAAAACATTAATAACATCGTTCTCAAATAACTGCCGGAAATTGGTTCGAAAAAATTTAAAAGAAAAGACACATACCGAAAATCTCACATCAAAAGCGGAAATTAATAATAAAACAACGATATTTGTAAAAAGTTGTATGTAAATAAATAATATATTTAATTTCACGTGTAATAACAACTTTTATAAGTTATCCAGAGTTGGGAAAACAGAATGGAAAACTGCAATTAAATACTTGTATTAAGAAAAAGTTCAATAATTATTAGAAGCTAAGAAGTAAGTTAAAAGTATTTGAAAAATAAAATAAAAGCATTTTACATTCTAGACTAGACCAATTTGAGTTGGTTAGCATCTTGATCAGACCAGAAAGCTTCATGCGTATCATTACGAGTTAATATTGTGTCAAAAATTGAATCCTTTTTTTTTAGACAACTTTACTTTAAATTATATATATTCGTAATCTCTGTTTTATTTTTATTGGAAAATTATTATGTAAATGTCCATTTTAACTATAAAATTTCTTTTGGTCTATCTCTCTTAGGTCTCTTTCACATTAATCTTTTATATTGTAAGGATGTCGTTCTGAAGGCATAAAATCGTATATAAAATAAATAAAACTCTTACGATATACTCGTACATAAATAATGTATTTAATAAATGAATTTAATTAATTATTACGTATTGAATTTAAATACACGAGAAAAATATTGTATTACAAAAAATAAGTTTAAAACGGAAAAACCAACAAATTACACAGTAAATATTAATAAAATTATATACTCACATACACAAATACAACAAAAGTAAAACCAAAATAAAATATTTATTGTAATAATTATAAAGAAATATACATTATTAATAAATAAATACATATATGACTGAGTAAATAACTCGTAAATATTAAAAAATTAATATTAAATGTATACATGCCTATATACATATGTATATTCTTCTGTACATATTCATATATATGTATATCTATATATATTAAAAGCCAAGTGCATTTTTATTTCAGTAGCCAAAAGAAAAAGATTTCTTTGAGAGAGTAACAGAAAGAGAAGGGGGGAGGGAGAAAACATATTTTAAATACTCTATATATATATATATATAGATAATACTATATATACTATATCATAACAGTGATCAGTGCTTTTATGCAGTAGTACCCAGATAATTACCTCACCGAAATTTCTATCAAATTTGGGTAAGTAAGTGGTAAAAGCATTTAAGCGAAATATTTTTCATTATCTCGTGTTGTAGGAACGCCAGCCTTTTTTAAACATTATAGCCCTATATTCAATTTTTGTATGCCCAAAATCCCATTAGTTCATTAGAAATGAAACTAATTATTTGCTAAGATATATTTGCATAGATTTGTTTATTGATGTGAATTAATTACGTTTCTTATTCTAAAAGCAGCACTTTGTTTTACAAAGAGAGAGAAACGCCTTAAAATTCTCCCGCATAATGTCTTGGGAAATATTATAACACAAAAAATATGTGTTCATGTAACTGTTGACTTTTCCCACAAGGTTTTTTTGGGCATGGTTTTGTATATAAAAGAAGCCGCGTGGTATGTGGAAAGGAAAATTTTATAAAATCGGCGGTGCCAATTAAAACAATTTTTGGATCCTTTTTATTTCGAGAAAACTCAAGTCCCGGTAGAAACTGATATGTGTGATTGTTATTTTACGAGTATTTGTGCAAAAGGATTGTATGACGATTGATTTAAATAATGCGATTTAAGCAATGGAACTACTCCATTCACAAACGATATATACTTAACTTGTGTATATTATGTGTGATGTTGGCTGAATTTTATTATAATATTGAAATCATTAACTATTTTGAGTAAAGATAATTCTGATTTAAAAAATGAGGCTAATAAGCATGAGAAGTAATTGAACTTGGAATTATTAAACGGTTTATTACGTATTTTATTTATTTATTTATCTATTTATTTACTTAATATTACAATTATATGAATACATATATACAGGGTCCGTGGTCCGTTTTAGTGATTCTCCAAATTACAAAACAAATTGCGGCCGGCGCATAAGCCTTAAAAACGTTCATATTTTAATTGATTGGTGTTCTTACTAATATTCACAAACAATATTATGATTGAATTGTTAACATTTTTTCAATTAAAAGTTGGATACTTTAGATACTTGGAATTAGCTGGCTTTTTTATGTACTTATAAATTTGTTAACGTAATCAGAATTTACTTCTTGGTTACACTTTCTGATCAAATCCGTACAGTTTTACTTGTGCCAAATATTGCGTTTAATTCAGAAAAATTAATTAAAGTTACCTGATAATGTTGATAATGTACTTTATTTTTTAACTATAATTTTTTTTTCTTATTGAACAGAAATTTTATTTTCGTCTGTTTTCTATTTGACACCTTTCAAATAGCCAAACCGAAATCATTAATAATAGTGGAACTAATGAACATAAGATCAATACTAATTCATTTCATTCCATTTATAAAAAAGTCCAATTAAACTAAATAATTTTATTATTACAAATCCTTAAATCCAATCCGCGTTTCAGGCTGGACGCTTGAATATGCCTAAGTATAACAGAGGAATGACTTTTTTTATCTAATCTTTCAGATAATTCCAATTCCTCTTCCCTCATAGTTTCAAAGAACATTTTATTTTTAGACGCTAGAAAAGGCAGACTACTTATTAAATATATTATTTGTTATATATTAGTAAATAATTATGTATGTAAATATATGTTTGCAATGAAAAGAAAAGGTGGTTCTTATAAAATCACTTCCTAATCATTATTTTTAATTGATTTAAAAGGCGCTTGTTGCATTTTATTTGTAAATTTTGTTATTACGGTGAAGTACAAGAAAAAAGGAGACAAAGTTCGAAAAGAAACTTCGCATATGCTACCACTTTTAGTTAATAACAAAGACTTTCCAGGGATCGATATACAACCCTTCTTACATTTGAAATTTGATGTAATAAAATATTCAAGCGGCCTATTCAAATCATGGCCGCAACCTTTACAATTATTTACCAATTTTTAAATTTTTTAAATTAATTAATTTTAAATTATTTAAAAGGTAAAAAAATACCACCAATATGATCTTATATTGTTTTTAAGGAAAAGAAAATCATAAATAATTGTAAATTTTTATTTTTCATAGAATTAACAATTTATAGATATTTTTTCTAGAAGGAATTATTATTACACGATATTTTCTACAACTTAAGCTCTTATAAAAGAAGATTAACTGCAGTTATAGAATTGTGCTTAAAACCACACTCCGCAGTATACTTTCAAGCAAAGAGTCTTGTAAAATAATGCCCATAATACAATGTGCCCATGTTCTCAACAACCAATTGAGAATTTCAAAAGCACTGTGTTATCAAGCACTGGTCCATACAGTTTGCTTGAAAGTCTACTGACGAAATGCAGACATCCAGATGACATTAACTAAAAAACAAACAATAGCAAAATAGCCATAGCTTGGGGGCGTGGCCCGAAAAAAATAACTTTTATTAAATTTTTTATCATGTTTTTTTTGAAAATTATTTTTTATTTGCTTTATATATAAAAAACGGCAACTTAACTGAAAAACGACAGTACTAAACTACAAGAGAGAAAGTGAAGTACCAATTTTAAGTTTGCAATTTCAATTTCAATGCATACGAAAGAAGAAAACTTTAGAATCCACTTTCTACATCTTATTTTCTCTTTCCTGTTCATTAACAAACTGGGAACTCCTGAAAGAAAAATCTCTTAGCGTGGACCAGATATATTAAGGGTATTTTATATAAGCGTGTAAACATGACTTTTTGTACATCATTATGCAAAAATATTGCGAATTTTTTACAATTTTACAAACCTTTTGTGTTTTTAAACTATGAAAATTTTTTCCTTTTTAAAAAGAACGATTTCACGATAACTCATGATATGAAGATGAGAATGTTTTATTAGTCAAACATTAATTCGCAACTAAACATTATTTTGAAGAAAAATTCTATTTTGGAAAATTTTAATAATGATACCATCCATCACAATAAAGACCATGGCACCATATTCGTATATAAATATATATATATATATATGTATATGTATGAACATCGATAACTGCACATGCAGGTTACATAAATATGAATGTTTAATAACTAAACTGATAACAAACCTTCACTTTAACTCAATCTTGCAGAACTGATAGACGACACCGATGAATGAAAAAAATAACAAAATACCCGTATCAAATCCATTTGAACTTAAACAAGATGTTGTTGAATTAAGCAAGCAGATTTTAAAAGTATTAATTCATTTTTACCACTACTGGTGCTAGATGTGAAATTTAAAATCATTATTACCGTGCGTTTACTTATTTACGAATACATTTTGAATAAAACTGATAAGAGGCATTTTTCAAGAACATACAAGCAACATATATGACAGCTTGAGAGCAATGGAGAGAGCCTTGGTTAATTCCTGAGCAAAAATAAGAAATTAATTAGTTTATTAAAATCAAAAGCATGGTTATCCAGGATAACCATGTAATAAAATGTCTAAATTCTCTAGTTTAGGAGCAGCACTTTTCTCCTCTGTCTGGTTGTGGGCAGTGTCACCAAAACCTAGATTTGGCTGCAGTCCAAAATAAGCAATAATAACCAAATTAAATTTGTTATACTTATTACAAGTACTATTATTAATTAGGACGTATGAATTAGAAATGTAAATTGATTGTTTTTACTCGATTCATACCGACCGTATAGATCACGCTACAACTCTTCACATTTTTTCCTAATGTCAAATCAGATTGAAATTGTATTAATTGAAAGTAGTCTTAAAGTGCTCTGGCTGAAGCATAAACCTATTCAAGCCGCTTAAATAAGACATTGAACATTTATTAAGAGTTGATGAAAACGAATAACTTAAATTTAGTTTTCAATTTGAATTGGTGTAATCCGGTCACATTATTTTTAACGCAACAAGTTGCAACTGCGTATTTTGAACAAACAAATTTCGTAATTCAAGTATTAACTAAGAAGAAAAATATAATAATATTCTCGAACCATGAGTTGCCCTTACTCTTCTTCTGCTCTTAATGGGTGCGTATTTTGTAAAAATAAAGTGTTACGTAGAATCAGACGTGGCAAAAATTTTAACAAGTTATGTGTGCAGTAACAAAATTTTTCTTTATTAATTTTGTGCATTTAATTACATTTGTTATATTTAAGAGCATTTGAAAACTTTAAATTTAAATGTTTATTAAAAGATTACAACCCCTAACGCTGCCCTTAGAGGAAATGATTATTAATTAAATGTTCATGGGTATTACTGATCTTTATTTAACGAATGTTTTGCTTTATCATTTACATACATGTGTAGATCAGAACACGATGATAACGCAATACCACTAGGCACAGAAGTGGGTAAAATTTATGGCGAATACTTGATGTTGGACAAACTCTTAAGTGCCCAATGCATGCTCTCAGAACAAGATAAGCGCCCTGTTCACGACGAACATCTGTTCATTATTACGCATCAAGGTTTGTATTATAAGAAATCCGACATGTAGAAAAAACTAAATTCCCGGTACACAATTATCAAATTGGAATATTTTTGTGAACCATGTTGGTTGTCGCTTAATGAAAATCAAAGAGAAACAAATCTGATAGTGCGAATCTTAACTTGTGCTTTTTTTCATATACACACTTGATAGTTAAGAAAACTTTTGCGATGCGCAATTTGAAGTGTATTTAAAGAGTATTTTATTAAGAAGGTCTTCGTATCAATTTCAATTTTGGATTCTTTTAAATGGCTTTTCGCTGCCGCTTTCAATAGTATGAGTTATGTCAGTCTTAGAATTCGCCACAGAAAAATGTCTAATCTGAATTTTATGAAATTAATAGCCAGATTGTAACTGCCAATTTCATAGAAAAATCCTAATTTTACACGTACATGATCATTCGGAAAGTTAGGCACCATGAATGTCTATTGCTAACCCTACTTTCTAGTCTAACTCGTGTTGAATAATTCAACATTCTAGCGAATAAGAATTTAATAATTAAAAATATATTTCATTCAGTTTTATTTAGTGCAACTATCAATATTTAACTAGATAATCTTAGGAAATATTAATTAGTTAAATAAATAGTCGATTAAGTTGCATTGTTACTAAGCAAAGCTGCTTCAGGCGTTAGATATTCAACCGGCAATATTTTACTACACTTTATCCATAACAAAGGAAATGATGAATTTCAAATTATTTTCATAGCGTATCTAAAATAAACAATTTCATTCATAAATTGTTATAAAGTCAGCTTTAATTTATTTATTGTACATAAATACATATCTCTTTTGCTATTTTTCATATGAAATTACAGCAGAAGAAGCAGAGTAAAATAAGCAGCTACTAACATTGAAGTAGAATACAGAAAAATTAATTTTTATAAAATAAATTCCGTTTCAAGTAATCTAAGATATTGCAAGGATTTGGTAAAAAGTGGCTGCCTCCTGTGAGGATTGAACTCACGACCCCTGGTTTACAAGACCAGTGCTCTACCACTGAGCTAAAGAGGCTCTCCGGAGCCCGAGCTACGTATGTATGTATAACAGTCTGTTATTCAAGAAAGAAAATAATTTTTATCATAACATCAATACAACAAAACGATGGCGTAATTTAAAAATTATTAATGTTAATTCTAAACAGTTAAGAAATTATCTGCAAATTTTTGCATTTTATCAAAAAACTTAAAATTTGAATTCAATTTCACTTGCACATATTTTAAAATTTAAAATGAAATTTTCACACAAATAATTTAAAAACATTAGCTCAAGGTAAGCTTTACAAGCATATCGGATATATATTTTAGAGAACAGCACCATTTTTTCATGTAATAGAGGAAATATTCCATGTGATTACTATTGTGTAGACTCAAAATTAAAAAAGAATTGGACCGAGAGGGCTGGAAGCAATTTTTCATTTGAAGAAATAACTTCTGATCTGATAGTAAGATATCGGTTTGTTAATAGCACCAAGAGACCCACGAAAAAGGTAGAGAAGAAAAAGCTTACATAATATAACATATACCTCCTGTGAGATTCGAACTCACGACCCCTGGTTTACGAGACCAGTGCTCTGCCACTGAGCCAAAGAGGCTACAGTCTTTTCAATAAAGCGCAAAAACAGTTAATATAACGTTGTTTTTGTTAAAATAAATCATTGTTGTTGCACACTATAAAATGTTTAATTAATAATATTTGTACATCATGCCTAAATTAATAGTAGTGTGTGTTCGTATGGTGAAGAAAACTCTTTTCATGGACTCTATACAATGTTGCCATATATTTAATATAATTATTATTATTGTACTCATCTTAGAAAAAACGAAAATGAAACTAAATAATACATTTTTAGGTTAAGTTGAGCCAGCCAAGTGAATCCATATATTAATTTAAGGTTCCAGTTCCAACTGTTATTCAATCAAATTTTTGGACTTTTGAGTAGATTATTACTGAGGGCAGGCACAGCATGCAATATTTTTACAGAACCCCACCAACTGCCTCATCGTGAGTTGGATTCTACTTGTGTTATTTTAGTTTCGAAGTTTATAATATTATATTAAAACCAAAAATCAGTTTTGACGCTGATCACCGTTTTATGTATATAAAAAGTTTCGTTCTGTGCCTCCTGTGAGGATTGAACTCACGACCCCTGGTTTACAAGACCAGTGCTCTACCACTGAGCTAAAGAGGCTGGCAATACTTCAACTCTACTTCTTTTTTCAACAGATTTTTCTTTAATTTGATAAATTAATGAATTATAATTCTATATTTAAAAACTGTGACCATCATTTTTTATCTAGCAGGCCAATTATTGCTTTTCGGTACTTAATTTATTTTTTATTTATATATGTACGTATTTTCTAGCTTATGAACTTTGGTTTAAACAGATCATATTTGAATTGGATTCTATACGCGAAATGCTAAATAACGAAGTGATTGAGGAGACAAAAACTTTGGAAATTCTTAAGCGGCTTAACCGTATTGTGCTCATACTTAAGGTGAAAGCTAATACAATATTAATAATGTTTCAGTTGTGTAATAAATTATTATTGTGTTGTTCGCTTAATGGACAGTTGCTTGTCGATCAAGTGCCCATTTTGGAGACAATGACACCTTTAGATTTTATGGATTTCCGAAACTATTTGGCACCCGCGTCGGGCTTTCAAAGCTTACAATTTCGTTTGATAGAGAACAAGTTGGGTGTAAAAAGCGAACATCGCGTTAAATACAATCAGAAGTATTCAGAGGCCTTTGGTTGTGACAGCACAGCCATCAATGCCATCATACAATCTGAAATGGAACCGTCTCTTTTAGAACTGATTGAAAAATGGTTGGAACGTACACCGGGCTTAGAGGGCAACGGCTTTAATTTCTGGCATAAATTTAAAGTGAGCGTTGATAAATTTCTCGACGAGCAAGTTAAAAGCGCTATGGTTAGTCAGTGAGACATTGTAACAATGCGTATAGAATGATTTTGTACTGGAAAGTAAATTTTTAATTGCAGTTAGAAAAATCTCAAACAGCCAAGAATTATCGCTTAATGGATATTGAAAAACGGCGTGAGGTATATCGCAGTATTTTTGATCCAAATGTTCATGATGCTCTGGTATCACGGGGTGATCGTCGATTCAGTCACAAGGCACTGCAAGGTGCTATTATGATAACTTTCTATCGAGATGAGCCACGCTTTAGTCAGCCTCATCAGGTGTTAACACTTCTGATGGACATCGATTCGTTAATAACCAAATGGCGTTGTAAGAATAGTAACAGAATTATAAGCACATATTTAAAAATTATGATTTATAATTAGCAATTTCACTTAGATAATCACGTTATGATGGTTCAACGTATGATTGGCTCCCAGCAATTGGGCACTGGCGGCTCTTCGGGCTATCAATACTTGCGCTCTACTTTAAGGTGAGACAAATCTAAATTAGTTTTTATATTGTTTTAAGAAATAAAATTTAACAATTATTTATAGTGATCGCTATAAAGTGTTTTTGGATCTATTCAATTTATCGACGTTCTTGATACCGCGTGAGGTCATACCACCCTTAGACGAGTCTATAAGAAAAGTGTTGATTAACTAAATTTATAAATATTTTCTTCGTATTGGCCAATGCGATCAAATTTCTTCTTATACTATTTAAATAAATGGTATGCTCTAATTTCAAAAATGTTTAATATTTCCAGATTTAACAACTAGAAATACGCTAAAAAAAAGCCAGCTAATTTTTGTGGCGGGGTAAGAAACGTATATATTTCATTTTATTGCTGAGAATTTCAGATCTTCTCAAGCAAAAATTATGTAATAACAATTGCCTCCTGTGAGGATTGAACTCACGACCCCTGGTTTACAAGACCAGTGCTCTACCACTGAGCTAAAGAGGCTGACAATATTCCAACTTCAGTTCTTTTCCCAACGGCATTTTCATAAAAGTGATAAATTAATGAATTCTAATTCTATATTTAAAAACGGTGAGCATCATCTGTTATCACGCTTTTAAAAGTGGATATCGAATTGCTGCTGTAAACGAAGATGTACTATTCTTAGATAAGAATGAGAGAATGCTTTCATTTGCAATCAATGAATCTCTTTAATTAAATAAGAAAGAGCATTTCCACCTTTATTCTTTACTTTTAGCTAAAATACTCTGGCCTTTTGGCTTTACTCACCTCACCCATATTTTTATTTCTCAACAAGATCTTCTAATACCCTTTGATATTTAAGTACATTTTCGTAAAGTGATAAGCATAAGTCCACTAATGGAGGATTACCACTCAATGAAAGTGAAATCGCACAAACATCTGCACATTCTTTTCCTGCAAAAATACCTTTGATCTGCTTACCTGTATAGATTTCCATTCTCTATTCAACTCTATTTATTAGTAAAAATTTTTTTTAGAAGAATATCAGTTTCAAAATGTATGCTTTGATATTCATTATGCCGAACATGTGCTTATTAGCATTTACTCTTTGTATCGTAAATTTTTGACGGAAAATCGGGAGTACTACAGGTAGTCCCCTACATTGGAAAAACAAGAAAAATTGTTGATTGTCAATATAATTTTTTTTTTTTGTGAAAATAAAAATATTTTGATGGAAATATTAAAAATTGAAAATTTGTATGTATTTTATTAATTAGTAGGTAATCGATATTAATGTGATGAACTGTCTGCCAACTTCGCAGTAGATTTGAAACTCGTCACGCATGTGGTTAAAACTCTTTGCAACTTTTGTCTTATAAGGAATATGGAATATAGGTCAAAAATCGCCTGAGAAAGAATTGAGCGAAACGTTTTAACAGTGTCTTTTCATATAAACACTGTTTTAGAGCAGAAATGCTAATAGAAATAGTTTTGCACGCCAATGCGATACGTATAATTGATATTAAATCCAACTTTGATGTTTAGCACTCATACGACAAGCTGCACTATGCCAAGAAAGAAAGCTCTTTCTGTCGCCAGAAAGCTTTTTTTTTTAATTATTCAATCGAAGAAAATCAAACAGCCGCATACAAGAGCGAATTCAATCCAACTGTCAAACATGTTGTGCTGCAGTATTTGGCAAAATCTTGTCGGGAAATAAACGGAAAACGCAAAGGGACGGCAGTCAGAACTGAAACGATGCTTTCGAACTTGTACAAAAGCAACAACTCATAACATCACACGACTTAGAGCAGCCACATGAATATAAAAACGAAACAAAATAACATTTTGAACTGAAAAAAAGTGAAATAGAAAAACAAAAATGTACGTAAAACGAGAGAAGGCGATTTAGTTCACATGCACATCAATTATTTATTAACATTTGCACACACACACACATACACATTTCCAAAAGTCTACTTTCAGAGTTCAGTTCAGTTTGTTAAAACAGCTCATTAAAACCGCTACACACGTTGAAAGTATAACTCAGTTGCAATTGAAATCTAAACGAGAGTAGTTAGCAGTTGTTGTGCTGCTGATGGCTGCCCGTTTCTAGAGTTGAAAGCTAAAAGTTTATATTATTTACTATTATTGTTTGCTTTATGTGTGTGTATGCGTTTCAAAGACTAAATGTAATATATAAAAATTTATAATATAAATGCCACAGAGAAGGTATCCTGTGTCCTTAAAATTTTCAAAAGTTATGGTCGTTAAAAATGTGTACTTGAAATTTAATGTTGATGCCAATAAAAAGTGTCGATTCCAATTTACAACTTATGCACGCAAATTTTCTCACATTCACTGCTAACTGTGTAATATTAAGAGTGCTTTTGAATGCAGAAATTGAATTAATATTAAATGGAATAAAGTAAAATGCATGCACGTGCAGTTTATCAAATAACCTTGAAAAGTGTTGAACCCAGATGATATCAAAAGCAAAATAAAGGAAATTAAATAGATGAAAAAAATTAAATTCAAACATTGTAATGCTTACGCTTACGTGAATTTATTGTTGCTGTAGCTGCCGCTGCTACTTCTACGTATTACAATAAGCTCACACACATGCTCACATGCAAATTCTCACAGCAAGAAACCAAAAATCAATCCATAATTCATTAGAGGTGAAAAAGTAAACGGAAAAGTGAAATATAAAAAGTGAAAATATATTTATAGAACAAGGAAGAGAAATTGCTAACGTGCTTACATAAACACATGCACACATGCACACATGCACACAATCACACTCGTATAAAATAAATGCTAATATTATTATCTTAATTATTTACACTAAGTGTCGTGTTCGAAAGTTTTTCGATATTTAAATTTGTTCTTCGTGCATCAAAAATTAGGCAGTCATATTTCTCTGTCCCTTTATTTTCTTATTTTAATTCCATTTGGTATAAGGCCATTTTTTGGACAACTATACACACGCATCCATTCATGCAGAATACCTCCACATCTACATTCTCAGTTGTTCTCATTTTCATCTGAAAATAACCGCAAGTAGGAAAGTGAAGTGACCCAAACTCTAAAAACATGAGACAAATATCTTCAAACGAGGCTGCTAGAAAAGAAATGAAAAGATTAAATTAAAGTTTGGGAAATTTCTTTTTATTTGTGAATCCGTTTGGTAGATGCAGTAGTATGTGGTTCATACCCACATTTTTAATATGCATATTTGTGCTCAATTGGAGTGGTTTAACAATTAAAGATAATCTCACGTGATCTGGTTTACGTAGTTGGGCTCATTCTCTGTAATTTATAAAGCAGAGAACAGAGGATGTTTAGGCTGTGGTAAATATTGACAAAAAAATTCCTTTAACTCATTCCCCAGTGCCACAAAATCGTGCAAAGGAAAGTGGTGGAAAACCAGAATATGAAATTACTTTTTGAAGTATTCTCCAAGTTTTATATACCAACTCCCTCATGTGTCTCCACAACCGTGAGATTAAAATTTTTTGGCGGTTACTAATAACACTGTGGCCCTAAAATTCATCAACACAAAATTGTGCAAAAAAAATAGTGAAAAATAAATATTTTTATAATAAATCTTCCCTCTGTGCCAATTAACTATTATTTAAATTAATTTTCTCTATCGGTGAACATTTTTTGACCCTCGAATTTTTTCTATATAAATATATAGTAATATATTTTTACATAAATGAAAAAAATTATTTGAAATAAAAAAAATATAATGAAAAAAAAAATTTTTCCATACGAAAGTTTTGCTTTAAAAAATATATAAATCAATAATCGATTCTATCTGCATTCAACACAACAGAGAAATACCAAAAATTGCTGGAACGCCATAAAACGTACGTTCTCCAATATTATCTATAGGAACTCATCATTTATGAATAAACATAAATTCCATCTTTCAACAGTTTTAGGAAGGCAACATAATAAGCATATAAAACCTCTTTAGTAACACAATTAAGTTACTTTTTTTACATAATTAGGGCAAGGAAGTTTCTTACAGTATTTTAACAACCGATCACTACAAGTTTATAGTTAAATAGTGAAATGGTTTCGACAGGAAACTTTCATCCTGAACAGATTTTGGAAATAACGAGACACAAATTTACACTTTCAAATTCAGTTCCAATTCGAAATATATTTCTTAAGTCAGTAGGAATTGGATTTCCGTAGTTCGGAATGCAGTGCTCATAATATTATTTTTAATTAGTCATGGTTTATTGGTAAATTTTTCTAATAAGTAGTTTTACCATTTTACATTTAATTATTCTGTAAAATTTTTGTAAGCATGCATATTTAAGCGGCTTTCTTATGACAAATTTAAAAATGAATTTCTTTCCTAATTTCATTGGAAACTTTCAAGCCTTAAGTAGTATAAATGATTTACCAAATAGTTACAGAGATCGGACAGAAGATTACAATTAAAACAATGCAAAATAATTTTTTTATGAAAATATTTTTATGTTAAAATTAGAAGCTGCCTCAAAAATGTCGGCCAGTGAAAGCATTTGTGCATTTTGATAAAATATCTTCTGCTCATGTAAAATACTTTCAGTTCAAATAAAAGCATCCGTAGGATCAAATTTAAAAATGCATTTTTCCGTTGGAAAAATTATTTTTTTATTTACTTTGTAAACAACTCCAGATAAGCTACCTAAAAGTGAAAATTAAATGTTGAGGTTGTTTCTTTGTATGCGTGTTTGTGTATGGGCAAGTTTTCCGGACACCAAGGCTTCAACCACTATCTCTTTGACGAAAATTGAACTGATAGCAATAACTACTGCAGCATTTTTATGAAATTCTTTCCAAAAAAATATTTCAACATTTCAGGAAACGTTGGTAGTGACAGTGGCACACATTTTACAACCGCTCACAGCCACAAAAAAATAAAAAAAACGGCAGCTAAAAAAGCAGAACGGCAGCACACGTAAAGAGTTAAACGAAGCGAAAATTTGCTTGACTTTTTAAATGCCAAAATAAATAGACTCACTAGAAAATATTTTTGCAAACAAATAAATCATTCTCACTAACACTTTCAACCCTCTCCCTTGTTTTAACCAAGATGCATTATCGATATCATTATGAAAAACAATTGAAAACCTTTTCCGTACGCATTCTTCTTCATTTTCGAACTCATCACGCCCTCATCGTACCATTACTGCGTAGTATGATGATAATTTATACATCTGTTCGAGTACAAGTACGAATATATTGTACGTATGAATGTGTGTCTCTTAGCACATGTGAACAATAAAGCACTGAAAAGTAAAGAGAAAGGAAGGAAGGAGAATCAAATTAGAAAACCACAATGTTGATCAGTATGTCAATGTTATCCGCAGATTTTCCGCATTTTTCACTCACTGTTTTTCTATACAATCTCATTACACAATGAAAAAAAGAATAGCCCTTCCCAACAAAGCCTCTAGTAAATTATCAGCGACAGATAAAAGATTTACCTTTAATTGGCTTTTTGTCATTTTATTTAAGCAATCAGCGTTGCCAGAAATAAAACCTTACTACTTAAGGAGATGATACACTATACTACACAACCGTACGATCTCTCAAATATGTCATGTACGCTAAAAAGTAGGATAGTGTGGCTTAAAAATGCGACTGTGTAACAGATTTTTTGATAAGCCTTACGATTTCCAAAACAAAAAACCTGGTCCCATCATATTTGTATGATAGTGTAGCACTAGCAATACTATTTTCACGTGATTTTTGAAAATAGGATGCAATCACATGACATTTTCTTGTCAAAGAGACAGTTTGTGAGAGTTAAGCAACGTCGTCAGAGTATATTTTGATAATTATATCCAACGCTTTACAACTTTGAAGTGTATATAATTTGTCTGAAAGTGAAAAATGAAAAATGCAATGAAAATATATTTATTTTCTTTTGATTTGAAGAACAGCTGTTTGATTGTGTATACAAATTCCTTTATAACAATCAAGTGGTATCAACTGGCTAACCAGTGGCATTACGCAAAATATTGTGCTTTTGCATAAGAAAAGTGTACGTATGGATGTGTGTGCAGATATATATTTGCCATTAAATGGCTACGGCAGGAAATATGTTATACTCGTATAATTGGGCATTTATCTCACTGTGACCTGTTTATTTGGAACAGGTTTTCGTTAAACTGAACCGTTACATTTCCAAGTTTCTTAATACAGCGTTTATAAGAAATGCCTTTTCTGGGGAAAATATAACAAAATGGTCATTCTGACAACGTCGTTTACGGAATTTATATTGCTGCTGTTCTTGTTGTTCGACAATTTACGAGCACGTTGTAAATACGTATGGATGTATACTTGCAAATGTATGGGTGTACTGTTTTAGATTTATGAGATGAAAAATAAATTTTTTTATAATTTTCTTTTTGCATCATTAATTTAAAAATTTCAAATAAAAAAAAATCTTTTTTTTTTCGTTTGTGCACTTTTATACACACACATATACATATTCTTGAATATTCATACATTACATACATGTGGTCATTAAATCGTTAGATGGAAATGGGGTATACTTGTATACTTATTTTCTTCAGTTAAACCCAAGATCTTTATATAAAATCGTATTTTTTATTCCAGACGGAGATCCATAAATATTTTGGATGTTTTTGTTTCAACTTTTGTAAATAAAACAATAACATTTAACTAATTAAATAAAAAAGCAAAGAAATTTTTTTTTCAAGAAAACAAATGCATTAGCAGCTATCATTGTAATGACAAATTGGAGCAAGCTTTTTCCGACTCTTTAAATAGAAAACATATATATAATATTTTTTCAAGCCTCGTAACATTAAATAAAATAAAAATTTTAATAAATAAATAAAAGAAAAGAATTATATAAAATTGATTTAAATTAAATTAAAAAAAAACAAAGGGGTTTCATACATACCAAAAACATAATAATTTTACTGGATTATTATTGTGAAAATAGTTTTAATGCCCATTAAATAAATAAAATAAAAAGTATTAATGGATAAAATATTACTTGCTTTCACTTTGTTGAAATATCCAAAGGAATACGGGTATAAATAATTTTCCAACATAATATTGGTGCCAGTATACGGGCACCTCCGCAAATCAGATAAATGCATACACCCGCACCCACACATACATTATTATGTCACTTCATTTTCAGTTGCATGGACAAGTTCTTCAAAGTTTAATTTAATCCATTAAACCTCACAAGCGTTACGTTCACTTTGTCACACATTTAATACATCTAATGTCATATTTATTTGAACTAAAGACACTCTTTCAGTCAAATCTAACAATAGGAATCGAAATAGCAGCCAAATTTATGGTTTAATATTAATTGACAATTCAGTTGTATTTTGTAATTGTTTAACAAAGGAATTTGCCTAATATATACAAAAACTTAAATTATATATCTAGATAAATACAAAAATATATATATAAATATACAAACAAATATAAAAATATCTGCCAATCAGCTAATACAAAAAAAAAATAATAAAAACTGCCTTCTAACAAATTTTAAATAGTAAATAACGATATGAAAATATCGTCTGCAAAATCATTATTCAATTTAGACATTTCCGCAGTACCACAAGGAATACTTTCTCTTAACAATAAACGTTGCATTTGGTCAGATATGCCCCAAACGGTACTACTGATACTCTTTTGCATGTGCATTTCATTGGTCGGTAAGTATTACAATACACAAAATATTTTTTTTTTTCGAATAAATTAAAATTAAAGAGCATGAAAATTTATTTTAAGAATTATTCCGATTAAATGGTTTTTCTTTCTGAAGTACTTCATGGCATAATAAAAAAAAATATGAAAAAATAATTAACAAAATTATTGGACAGAATTTTAAATTTAATTAGACTACTTTTTAATAATTACCTCAGACGCCATTTAAAATGGCATACAGTGGGATAGCGGCTTAATTGATTAAATTAATGACAGTGCACTTCTTATTGGTAAAAATTCGAATGACACGACGTCATCAATTCCTTTAAAATTTTTATTATATAAAATTAGAAAAAATCATTAATACAATTGAGTTATTAATCGCATTTTCATTTTCTTTGTCGTGATAAAAAGAAACTGCTTTCATGACTTTTCATACTCCTGATGCATATATATATATTTTGCTTATATTTTAAATAATTAAAATTACCGACGGTCTAATTAATTACACGTATTATCATTAAGCATTGTTTTTTTGTAATTCTTTTCCTCCTGAATTACCCATATTACGTTGAACTACAAGCAAATTTGTACAATTCAGTTGCATTTGCGTTTTCCTTGAGCATACCCAGCAAACACAAAGGAATCATGACTCCATATCTATAGTATAAGCTGTTAAAAAATATTTATTATTTTTTTATTGTTTTATTATTTTTACAAAAGTTATGTTAATGAAATATCCTTGAAACTTACGAATCTAAACGACTCCGATTTTTGGAACCCCGAAATATTGGCTAAAAATCATATAAACATCGTATAAAGCAGTTAAAGATTTACGTCTGATCTTTTAAACAACAATTTGCAAATCGTAAATAGATATCAAGAAATACATCCATATCAGAAAACAAAACAGAACCCCGGGTTGGCCTCTTCTTTCTAATTTTTGCTATAAATTTAGAAGTTCCAGGACATAATAGATACCTGCAGCTGGTGGCTATATAAGGCTGCATTTGAATTATACAGCCCCCATGATACTTCACATTAATTGCTTTCCTCTATAGCGAGTACGTACGAGTACATTACCCGCCATGCTTTTATATTTGTGGTATTTATTGGCAATCGCGATCTAGTATGCACTGGATTGTGGAAAAACCAGCGCAAATATTTCTTGCATTAAGAAACAGTTGAAAGGGGATGGCAACATAAAACAATATTAATTATTTATTTAATTTTTTTTTTTTTGTTTTGCTTTTTAATGGTTTAACATATTATTCTAATAGCGCAGGAAACATACAGATGTACTGGGCCATCATATACTTTCATGTCTTGGCGTGATTAGTACACGTCTATAAAAATCCACTTACGCCTTTGAAATGTTGAACAGTGAAAAGAATGAAGAGAGAAGCTCACTATGCGTTCACTAGGCGATTAAAAACAGTGGAGCTGCAATTAAAAGAATCGTGTAAAACTTTTATTTCATAATTACACATAATACTTTCTAATTAAGCTAATTATCCATAATTTTTACTATTTAAAAAGTTTTTAGAAATGTGGAAAATATGTTTAGTTGTACACGGATTTGTTATATGTGCTGACATTAAAAGTCAAAGTTTTGCGATGGAATTTTATGGATGTGGTGAACGGTATCATAACCAATACTTTCGTTGCTCCGTTACTGAGATGTACGAGGTGTGATCAAACAATAACCGTAATTTTAAAATTTCGTGAGTTCCGCATGTTCGATTGTGGCATTTTTTCTGCTATGTTGGTAGAAATTTCGGTTATATATGTTGGGAATATCAGCCATTCCGGATCGTTCGTTTGTTTTTAACAAATAAAAGGCTAAGTCGTGTTTTGATAAAAAACAACATCGCATGGGACCGGTTGAATAACTTCAAGGACGACCCAAATTTGCTCAAAAAGGTCATTACTGGTGGGGAATCATAGATGTATGACTATGACATTGAAACCAAAGCCCAATCATCGCAGTGGAAGCGTCCAGAGAAGCCAATGCCGAGAAAAGCACATCAAGTTCAGTCAAATGTGAAGGTTTTGCTTATTATTTTCTTCGATTTCAAAGGCATGGTGCATCATGAATTCTTGCGCAAGTTCGTACGGTCAATAAGAAATTATAGAAAAACCAATTATGGATTTTGCACCATGATAACGCGCCAAGTTTTTGCTCAAAAGAAAATCGTAATCATGTGTCAACCACCGTATTCACTGGAATTGGTTCCGGATGAACTTTTCTTCTTGCCAAAACTAAAGACTCCGATAAAAGGAAATCATTTTGCAACGATTGGGGAGATAGAAGAAAGATCAATACCAAAAAACCTTTTTCAGAAGTGTTTCAAAGGCACAAGTGTATTATATCTGAGGTGATTACTCTGAAGGGGGCAAGATAGTTATCGATGAATAAATAAATACTTTTAGAAAATAAAAAAATATAAGGGTTCTCTTTGATCACACCTCGTACATATATAAGCGGTCAAATTATTAAATTTGGAAACGCAGTCCATGGTGCCAAGTACAAGGTAAAGCAAGCAAACGTAGTCCGCATAACTATGACTACGTTCCCATTTTCTCCTTTCATTACGATTTTCTTTGCTT
This sequence comes from Ormia ochracea, assembly GCA_963402855.1. Taxonomy (NCBI): domain Eukaryota; kingdom Metazoa; phylum Arthropoda; class Insecta; order Diptera; family Tachinidae; genus Ormia; species Ormia ochracea. The sequence goes on along the minus strand of OY727107.1, from coordinate 21,717,844 downwards.
GTTGAAGTTGGAACTCTCTGTATCTCTATCTATTATTGAATATGTCTCTTAGTCTGTTTTTAAATATCTGGAGTCGAACATTTTATATATTTTCCTAAAAAAATCCATACTACCAAGCTTTTAGCTTCTCTGCAGAAGCCAACCGAAATCCATGCTGTAATTGACCATGACGTATTCTCAAAAATACGTTCCTTAACGCCAAAATTCATACTTAATACGTTTAATGAAACGATTTAAAATATTTTCGATTGCCCCAGTAGATAGAAAAAAATTCGAATTAAATTTTAGTTTAAGAAATTACCAATTATTAATTTGAATTATTCGTGATTCAGTACACATGGAAAGCCGTGAAATTCCAATTTATCCCCACAGCCACAGTTGACATCAATTGACAGTAAAAATTTGTTGATTTCATTGGCTGTTGGCATGATATTAAATTGTGCCAATAATTACAAAATTTGCAATATTTTAATGAAAAGCAAAGAACTTAAATTGGAAACAAATGAAACCAGATAAATAAACATTTTATATTATTTTATGGAATGAGAAGGGATTGTTATAACTCTTATAAATTTTTTAATTATTTAATAAATCATGTAAAATACTATTGTTAAAATTTATACTCAATTCTCCGAAGAATTAAACCTTTTAAGCACACAAAAGAACTTTTGCGTTTTCATAAGCGAGTACACTCGACAATTTAATATTTTCAACATAAAAGCACAGCATGTGGACTTGTTACACTTTATAAATCACAGCGAGTGAGCAAATACTCGTAATTGTGCCCGCATGTGTCGAGCAGAGTCTGAAAACCAGAAACGACAAGAAAAAATCACAATGAAAAGAAAAATTTTTAAAAATTTTTTTTTAAATAAAAAATATATTGAAATTAATTGTTATAAATTCATTTTTTATAATCTGTGCTCGCCAAGAGGAAAAACTTTTCGATCGCGATGATCGCAAATGAATGATTTATAATTGAAATGAATTTAAATTATAATTAATTGCCACGCAGCAGGTTTTTCACCTTGGCATTACGTGAATAAGTAGCTTTCGAGTAATAGGCTTATGGAAGAGAGCTCCACATTTCTTACAAAAGTCAAAATATTCTAAAAAGTTCTGCTATAGGTTTTTTATGAAAATGTGGAAAGGGATGGAATAGCAAGCAAGCCAAATATGAAGCTCGGAAAATAATTTTCAATAATAAATTTTTTACAAAAGCAGGCAAAGGCAATGCGGGCAATTACGATTGCCCTTGCAATTTCCTCTTTTAATTATAATTATGGTTTGTTTCTTAAATTCGCATTTTGTTTTTCAAAATAAATATTTTTTATGATAATTTTTCGAACTTTTCAAACTGTTTTAAAATATTTTATTGAAATTAAAAATGCGAGAACAGTGAGCGTCAATTTAGCATGAACTTTAAACTGATGCATGAAAGACGCATTTCCTTATAAGGCAATTCCAAAAATACGCACTTCTTATATTCCACGTAAATTTTTCTTTTTTAACCAAACAAAAACCCACTGCAAAGATTTAGGCTTCCCCGTAGGAAAAGAAACAGGGCCTACGCAGGAAACAAGCCTGCGAGCTCCGTTTTCGTACGCTGTTCATAATTCATTCGCACACTTAGCATGCCTTAAAAAACTGAATTTAGTTAAATGAAATTAATCTACAATGGAATTAATATCTGCAGAGTTCGATTAATATTTCCAAGTGTTACACAGTCCGTTAAAGAAATTTTAGGCCTTCTGCAAAAAATGGTTGCATTAAATTACGATTGTGAAGGTTAGAAAATACGATCACTTCGCTAAAGTGAGAGCACGAGTTCCTACATTCCGATCCAATTTGGTCTTCGTCTATACGTAGTTACTTATGGTACTAGATTTGGGCAAAGACTATTCTATTAAAAATTAATGCAAAAAATATAAACATACGAGTATATTTTTAAAACTTGGCTCTGGCAGCGTTCCCAGCTCACAACCAATGGATGTGATAAAAGCTTTAGTGTACTTACGAGCATGCATTTTAACAAGGATGTCATTTCTGTTGTAACACAATTGTAAGCAAATGTGTCTGGCACTTTAATACACGCATGTATGTACTCGTATGCTAAAAATAGTTTCCATAAGTGGAAGAATAATACTACATACAACTGCTTTCACTTTTTGCAGATGATTGTCTTTGGAAGACACTTGAGTACAAGTACTTGCATGTTAAAAGTATCAGTTACAATGTGATGAATACCCAACCAACATTTTTGTTTTACTTTTTCAGCTACATAGATTACATTTTTAAATCAGGTGTATTTGAAAGCAAGCTAATAAATATGAGTACATAGCGAAGAGTTTCGTGCTCCTTCTAAAACCAGGAACTCAAAAACTTTTCGACATTTCAAATTTAGTCACCAAATTTAACATCTTAGAGTTCACGATATCAAGAGGATGTCACTGCAATAAATGCTTATAAACAAACTAAAACTTATTCAGCTATAATTTAATTGATTTTCATCTCTCTATTAATTTTTATTAATATTTCATTTTTATTTTTGGCTCACTCCTTTTTAAACTTTCATTTTTAAAAATGGTTACAAAAAACATTCAACGCAAATCAAACATTTGATTTTAACTTTAAATTCCATGAAAGAAGTTTTCAATAGCAAATCATTTTCCACGTTCTAAACCTGCCTGTAGATGACGGTTCACATCAAAGAGCAAGTAGACTCAACACTAATGCAAACTATTTTCAAATTCGTTCAAGCGAAACTGATTTTTCGAATTTTGCAATTGGAAGTGCAGTTGCAGTTTTTCTAACTCTTGGCGTTTGAGTGTTCCCTATAAAAAATGGTTTCTCTCTATTTTAATTGCTTAAGTAAGAAATTGTTTTAATTTGAACAAATTTTAATTATCCTTCAGAACATTTTTGGTACCCTTTTAAAGTTATTTAAACATCGGGCACATTTTAGAGGCTGGTAAAGGGAAATAATACTTCTTTGATGAATAAAACAAACACACAGTTTGACCCATGTTAGACACACCAAGTTTTTTTTATAAAGTATTATAGAACACAGAAACTGAGAGAGGGGGAGAGAGAGAGAGAGAGAGGGATAGACAAAGAAGAAAAGTAAACAACGGCAAATACAGCCATTATAAATTTATAAAACCAGACTTTTTCTGTCTAAGCAAAAAAAGAAAATTAAAAGAAAATTGAAAGTTAAAGTAAACTTTGCGCGTCTAAAGTGTACTAACACACTATTTACCGTACACAGAACACTCTCTGAAGGAAGAAAAGGCAAAATATAATTTATTGCGAACATGGCCGTAGGTATAAACTATATAAATTGCTTTCTATAAAAAATATCTGCTGTGGCAAACATGCTAAAACCATGCGCTTATTCTCTTTCCCCATTTACCATTATAAATTTACTCTGGATGTGATTGTTGGATCTTACAGTCTACTACATACGAGTACATGTAAGAGCTATAGGAAACTATACTGTAATTGATAGATACTTAAGAAAGCATTCCAAACGCTTGATAATAATGCAATTTATCGGTTGTCATTTTTAACGAGCAGTAGAAGAAGCACTTACTATTATTTGCTGTATGTAAAGGCACAAGAAATCTTGCATATACATACAGCCATGCATACGTGTGCATGTAGAGATCTCTCTTTAGAATATTTTGATAGATTAATTCGACCTACTCGACATTGTTTACCCAGTTTGAAGCTTGTTTGTTGTCATGCATATGGAGAAACATACTTATGCGTATGTGTTTGTGTGCACCGTAGTTGGATCCTTTTGTAAGAACTTAAATACTATTATTGTTCTTAATCCTAGAATAAGGAAAAGGCAATAAATTGTTTCGGAGATTAATGATAAATTTTAAATACAGATAAAAGTTAAAAGATCATTATCTGCTCCAGTATGTGTGGCTGAAGTTGACTCAGGAAAATGTTTAATAGACGTTAAATAAATTTAACTATACAAGTTCTGCGTCATCTATTATTTTAAATTTTACAGTTCTTGATATGCAGGATTCATCAGGACTTGTTATAAAATATTAATGATGTTTAAAAATATTTTCGCAAATAAAAAAATTACATAATTTCGCTATAACTTAATCCATTAAACCTAATCCGTTACGAAATTAAAAAGTGCATGCTTTTGATGCAACCGCAAATCTACAATATATAAATAAAAATTTAAAAACGAAGCAAGGACAGATTTAAAGGAATTAGTGGCACTCCCAACTGCAAAAATACAATACCAAAGAAGAAGATATTTTGCATTCACCCAATTATCTCTTATAGCCTAAAACTAAACTAAATAGTCAAATTTGATTTAGCGGAAATTTTTATAATTATAATAATTGGCCTTTAACGAATCCTAAATCCACATTGGCACAATTTTTAAGATTATTAACGAAAAAGAAAACAGAATTTCAATTAAACTCGAACGCAAAGGAACTGAAATCGAGAGCGTTTTACTTTCACATGAAAACCAAAAAAAAAACGAGCCATAGGGATAATAGTAATTATAAGATTCGCGTATTAAGAACATTCTTAATACAAGAAAAGTTGCTACCAATTGCATAAAGTGAGCATGTTCAATGGAAAGGTTTAATAAAACTTGTGTAGAACTTGCTCTAATAATAATTACTGAGTATATTTATAATCGAATCTAAGAAAAGTCACACGGTCCATGCAGAGTTAACATATGGGAAATAAATTTCAGCCATATCAATATCTTCTTATAACGGCCATACAAAAATATTAATTCACAACTTTTCGATCTTCATCTTCCAACACTGATTGAACAAAGTAAATAAATGCAAAATTTTTTTTCTGAGCACCTTTTCATTATACTAAAATTTAAAATAAAGTTTTTCTAAATATATTTTCCAATGAAATAATTTTTCATTCATATTTGTAAATTACTTTAACATCATCATTTAACTTTTATATATCAATTGCACAATATCTGTGTTCCAAATTCACCGATACCCTTTTATTGCTTATAGTTATTAAAAATATGGAATACAATGACTATTTTCGTATTAAATGCCCCAGCAGTTCTGGAATAAAACTCATTTTTGATACCTACACGTATGTGTGACGTTAATGTAGCGTCGGTCTTACAATAGCGATAGAGACGAATAAATTATATGTAACCGATGCCCTCAGTCACCAGTCCTTCTCTGAGAAATATTTTAAAAATTTCTACAGCTGATTTGAAAAGGTTTATATAAAAAGTAAATATGGAAAAGGGTCAAGAGTTTTTAAAGAGGTGGCACAATCAAATAAATTCTAATATGTCGGCTATAAATATACACGTTGATCGCACATATACACTTTATTATTATACAATATTATAATCGAGATATTTAATGTTATTAGAATTCGTATTACAGAATATTGAGACCACAAGTGCAAATATTCGTCACTACTGGACAATATATTTAAGAATGTTGTCAGCATTTTCGCATCCTCATGATAATTTTATACATCACTGTAATTAAAAAAAATGTATTGTGTGTGTGGCTGTTATGGATCCTTGTTTAATACAAAAGTGTTGCTGCCAGTCGGTGTACACACACACAGCCAGACACAGATTTAACCCTTCTTCCTTTTATGGAGTAGTGTTTAATGCTCAGTGTTCCACATTAGGAAAAACAAACAAAAATCCTTATAGTTTTATATCATGCATGGCTATTGCCCTACCCCCACTAACTTTTATCATACACATACATGCGTACATAAATAAAAAAAAAATAAAAATTTTGTAATCAGTAAAACCTTTTTCTAGGTTCTTCATTGAAAATGAAAAATGAACTAAAAAGAAGAGTAAAAAAGTGTTTAAAGCAAAACAGCTGCAGTATTTTTTTTTTTATTTCATTGCATTTAACAACCACCAAATATAATGATGCCAACCTCTTTTACTTTTGTCAAAAATAATATGAAATATTAAATAAAAAGCAAAATAGAAAAATATAAGGTTGGTCATCGAGAACAAAAAGTACGCTATGCAGTGTGAACATTGGCATAAACATTTCTACAAATGTGTTGTTTAGTATTTCTTCTCGGTTCTGCAACGGCGCCGTCCTGTAATAGTCTCGGAAAACATTTTTTGTTCTTTTCAAAGACAAATGTTGAGCTTTTCTTCATAGTGAAGCCAGATGTATTAACAAGTCATTTTGAAATAACACGAATACTAAATAAATGAAAGCCAAACGCTGCGTAATTTATACCAAATATATATATATCCAATTGTCGAAATTCTCCTGGCATTATAAATGTTAGTTTATAACACCACTCAAATGCCGAAAGTATAGTGCAATGCAATAATAAAACAACGCTTCATTCATGCCAATATACAGTCATATGGCACATATGCAGTGTGAAACATAGTATAAACATTTCTACGGATGTGTCTTACACTTTATTTAGTATCTTCTCGGTCCTGCAACGACGCCGTCCTGTAAATGTCCCATGTAACACTCATATAATGATACATTTATGTATGTGTGTATGTACTATGTAAACGTTCGCATCATTTTACCTTCACCGCTCATATAAAAACCTCCTTTTCCTTTTTCGTCGTTCATTGTCTAGTTCTGACGAGTTGCAACTTAAAGCTCATCCTTCTCAATTTGCCACTTGGGTTTGCTCCATTCTCTCGTTTGCTGCACTGCTGCAAGTACATCATCCGCTACATTTGTTTATTTGTGTCTGCTGGTGCTGCTGGTAGTCATTTTGTGTTAAATCTTAAAATCTCCTACTCTCTACTGTTGAGTTTCAACCCCAACAAAGCAAAAATGTGCCGCAACACAATTTGTAATGTTTGGTTCGAACAAATTTCACGTGACGTCTTCGGTTGAAGAGAAAACTTTTTAATATTTACACTTTATTTCTTTTCATATCAATTTTTTGCTTATTTGTATTTCCATCGAATGCGAAAAAAGAGATTTTCCGTAGGGGAATTTCATTTCTTTTGCATTATCCCAGCAAGCATACAGATTTCATTCTACTTAATATAAACTTTCAAATTAATATAAACTTCCATCTCGGCAACGTACGAGCGTCGTGCAAGACGAACACGTTGTGTATTCTACAAAAACTTGACTTTGTAAACAAATTAAAAACAAGATTTATTGCCAAATTACTTTTTAAGATAACTAAAACTTGGCAACGACTTGCGGTTAAGATGAACATACTTCATTGCTTTAAACTACTTATGCAATTACTTAGCAGCAAGCAAATAGGACAGACAGATGTTAAATCTTTGCATGATTTGTCATGTGTTACCAACAACAAAATACAAAATTACACTTAATTGTATAATGTAAAACTCATAAAATAGAAAATTATAAAAAAATTTATATATAAATTATATAAATTTATATACTTCAAAATGGCTGAACCGATTTTCGGTTTTTCTTTTAATTTGATTTGGTTTCAAACTTTCTAAACATGATGCTGAATGAAATAATATTAGAAAAATTTCCGGAAAACTCGGACAGCTAATAACTCGAACTATTTAAATTTTATGAATTTTTTTTTATACCGATGTGATACGAAATATGTATGTATGGGTCTCGTCCAAATTTGATAGAAAAAAATCGCTCTCTCCGAGACGATTATATACAGAGTGACATTTGATATGTATCTCATAAATATTTGGCGCCAGCTGCGGACTGAATTTAATGAATTTTGAAATATCTCCGTAAGCATTATCTCTCCATAAAGCATTATAGAAATACACTCATACAATCAGTAGTATTGGAAGTATATAGTTATTAAAATACTTTGCCCGCTTCACTTTACATACAAATTTTTAATGAAATCTCAAAAAGCCATATCTAATATCTTTTTTTTTTATCTTACTTTCCTTACGTATTTAAGCTTTTCTTACCTAACATTTTAAACTCCAAAGAGCAGCGTTATCTAAACGGCGATCATTTTGGTTATGTTTATTAAAATAACAGCCACACACACAATACATTTTTTTTAATTACAGTGATGTATAAAATTATCATGAGGATGCGAAAATGCTGACAACATTCTTAAATATATTGTCCAGTAGTGACGAATATTTGCACTTGTGGTCTCAATATTCTGTAATACGAATTCTAATAACATTAAATATCTCGATTATAATATTGTATAATAATAAAGTGTATATGTGCGATCAACGTGTATATTTATAGCCGACATATTAGAATTTATTTGATTGTGCCACCTCTTTAAAAACTCTTGACCCTTTTCCATATTTACTTTTTATATAAACCTTTTCAAATCAGCTGTAGAAATTTTTAAAATATTTCTCTGAGAAGGACTGGTGACTGAGGGCATCGGTTACATATAATTTATTCGTCTCTATCGCTATTGTAAGAACGACGCTACATTAACGTCACACATACGTGTAGGTAACAAAAATGAGTTTTATTCCAGAACTACTGGGGCATTTAATACGAAAATAGTCATTGTAGTGCAAATGTGAAATCGCTTTGATTTTCAATTAAAATTTAACTTGTTACCCATAATGCGCGTTGTTGTTATATTTTTATTCTAAGAAAAGCTACTATGGGCGCGCTATAAGCCAACATAAAGCCAAAAGGACGACTTATTTTCTATTTTCTATAACATAGTGGCACATATTTTATTTTAAGTTCCATCATCACTCCGCTAAAAAGGAACGCTCTTTATTTCAGGCAAAACTTTGACATAAAAATTCCAGAAGTTTCAACGCCCACCGTTTTGACTTTAAAGATGGTTAACTGTTAAGGTTAGATAATATTGACCTGATGTGTTAGACAAGAAATTTTTTTCATTTGTATAATAACATGTTTAATATTGCACACACCATTAAGAACTTTTTGTAGTGTAAAAAAATCATTGGAATCTATTATGCAATTATGTAATCAGTCGGTTTTAATATTGCTCCCAATGCTCAACGTTCTTAGCAAGCTGTATAATTATAGCCCAATCCATTTAATGCGATGTAGTTATATGATGGTGTGGAACTTGCTCCCACTGTACATTTTTAGTTTAGTGACTTCTGAACTTTGTTCATGCTGTATCTAAAGAATTGACCGGTATTTTAATTATCAACTCCAATGGGAGTGCCAGTTCGATTTGCAACATTAAGACCTTTTTTGAATCTCAAGTCAATGTGGTTCAAAAAATAAGCAATCAACAAAAGTCGCTCTGATTACTGCAGCAAAATCGCAAAAAACAAAATATCTTGAAATTTTCACGATGTAATATTCAATATAATGAAATCGAGGATTTTCATATAAATAAAAAGTTTAAAGAAAATCTCTCACGCAGGTACTTTCATTTCAATATGAAGATACGGGTCTCAAAAGAAAATACCCTTTAATTACACTGTAGTATAATGAAAAAGACGCGTAATTAAAATTAATTATTATGTTATTGAAAAATAAATAGAAAATATCGTTATCAGCAATCGGATTGAATTAGGTATCAATTTCAATAGTTTTGAAATTGTATATTAATACGGAAAAACTTTTTATTGATAACAATTTCTAAAAGGGTAATAAAGTGATCTCTGACCCTTGAACATGGTACTATACATAAATTTTGTCATTAAATTGTTCATTCGTTTATGGAACATTTAATTGTATTTATGAACTATTACTAACGCGCTCAAAACTGTGAGCAGTCAAGTTCTAATAGAAATAAATTTTTATTTGAATTTTCACATGTATGTGCGGAATATGCTTTTCAGAAGAACATTTTAGACGAGGTGCAAATGCTTCAAAATGGCGTTGTAGGTGCCACACTATTATACAAATATAATGTAATCAAACTTTTTCATTACTGATTGAAGTAAATGCAACTCTGATAGCATGAAAATTGTCATCTTATGAAAATTTGTCACACTGGCACACTGTCAAGGCATTAAAAAGAAGGGTTCACTATAGTACACATTATACACACACTATAGTACACACACTATAGTACATACATGTTAAATATGACATGTATAATGTATGTACTTTTATAAAATTATACTTCTCACGCGATCAGAGTAGCATTTACTTCAAGTCGCCAACAAAAAAAATGTTCTTCCTAGTTATATGATGGTGTGGAACTATCAAAGCCATGTGGAATAACATACGAATTTGGAGCGAATGAATCGTACGACTGTGTAGGATAGTGAAGCATGTCCTTTAGCAATACTGCAAAAAAATATATATATATAGTGTTCCAGTCCCAGCATTTAGGGAAGACCAACGAAATATGAAAGAATTTAGTAAAATATTATTTTTGCTAATGTAATTGAATTATTAAATAGAAAAAATTTTCTCTTCCAGCAATTCAATCAAACTAAAGTCTGTTACTATTTATTGAATAAATTATACATCATTTATTTAAATTGCAACTACGAGCAAACAGAAAAAATACCAATTACCCTGAACTTATGAATATAATTTTATGTTTGTTTTCTTGCTTTCATTTTATTGGATAGCGTGTCTCGAGGAAGACTGTGTTGATTTTCAAGGTAATTCTGTAAATCACGGCATGCTATATGTACCTGGGCCAGGTGTATGCAGCTTATGTGTGTGCTACCATTCGGAGCCTTTATGGTGTAAAGCCATTTACTGTGATCCCCCTTACGTAAGTATTTATTCATTGAAGAGTGAGTGTATCAAGGACTGACTAGCAAGTTCGTGCTGGATGTGCTGCATTTACTTTTTGATTTTGACATTGACACTTAACAACATTGTTCGTTATTGCTTTTGCTTACGTGTTATTTGAATTTTCTTTTTTCCTTCAAATTTATTTCTTTATCAATGATAAATAACAAAAATGGCAATAAAATGTTTCCACCATGATGGCATAGTTTTGTAAAAACTTTCGAGTTGGAGAGAGATGTTGCGAATTCGAATGCTTAGATCCGCCTGGCGAAGACAATAAATATCAGGTGATTTTATCAATTGTATAATTTTTGTAAACTGTAAAATATTGTAAAGAGAATTGATTTATTTTAAATGCTCATAATTGTTTTTCTTCTTACTTCCACACAGGAGCGCATGCGTAAAAGGGCTGAAATTTTAGCCGGTAATAGTACCGCTTCTCCGACTCTTAACCCATTGGCTGTTTCCACCATTATGATAACATTTTTGGGCAATTCGTACCTCAACTTATAACTTAAGCCAAATAAAAACCGTTTAAGTTTTTAATTAGATAAATTTAAAAAATTATAAAAAAAAATATTTAATGACCAGTTTATTAGTTTTTAACTTATTGCGTTAGTTTCCAACTATAAAAATTAAAAACACTAACTAATGAAGAACTAACTATGGAATGTAAAATTTACGACCACAAATTTTCATAAAATATTATTTCAAAAACTAATAAGGTAAAAAGAACACTTTTAAAAACTGTTATTAATGAAATTCATTAAAAAAATATTGTATAAAAAATTTCCGAAAGGAAAAGAAGCAAAGTGATAGTTAATTCCCAATTAGCACACCCTTTTTATATACATACAAATATCAACAATTATAAAAATTCTATTTAAGAGTCTATTTAATAAATTCCCAAATATTTATAAATTTCTAAAAATAAAAACACGAATAAAATAAAATAAATTACAAGCCAGGAATAAGACGTATAAATAATAAAATTGTTTAAATGAAATTATAATAGAAAAATTAGAAAACGATATTAAAAAAATTTAAATGTAACCAATTTATGATACTGATAATAATTTTAATAATAGATTTAATGCGAATCGAAAAGGAAACTATTAAGGTAGTTTTAAAAATTTTATTAAATTGTCAAATGAAAAATAACTCAACAAATAAAAATCCAACAGTTTCAAATAATTCTTTAGAAAATAGCCTTACAACTAAAAATAATAAATGAATTGTATACGAATGTATGAGTTTATGAACAGCCTCTACATTTCTCAGTATACTCACGCTTGGTTTTAATTATGTATATTGTAAATAAAATTTCCTAAATATATTTAGTTCAATATGCTAGTAGTGAAGAAATTGTAAAGCAGATGATAAACGAAGTACCTTTTGTAACATTCGCTCTTTCTGAAATCATTTTTTGAAATAATTTTTTTCGGATTTAACTCTCTGCAAAATGCGTTTTAATACGAGTACAGTTTCAATTTAAAGCATTAAAAAATTAAATATATACATACCCACATACATATGGATGTTTTCAAGTGCATTTACAGAGGCGCATTCTTAACAAGTGCTGTTTATTAAACCGCTTAGCTGCTTCATTTCCTGCATAATTTAGGAAACGGATGTCAAAAGTTGTTGCTACTCGTATTGCCATATGTTGCTATTTTTACAGTTATTTGCAAATCGATCCACAAATCCAACAGCATCTACAAAAACAACTGTAAAACTAATTTTCTTCATGCACGCATACGAGTATGTATGTGTGTAAGTGCATATATAGGCATACTGAAATTCAATCATACATACACATACACAAAAGTTTAATTATAATTTTTAATTAATTTAATATGTATCACATTTTTAATGAAAACATATTGAAGAATTTTTTACGAAATTACCAATTAGGAATTTTAAAATACTTGTGTAAATTATAAATAATTTCAATTAATAAATAAAAACTCATCCGAAAGTGATAATTTAGAAATTAAATTGGAAAAGGATGAAAAATTGATTTCCCAACATCCTGCTCATTTATATTTTCTGTAACACGTGAAATAATATTCTCTAACATTTGATTCTTGCATGAAAGCATAAAATCGCATTATCCATATAAATAATTAAGGATATAGATTTAATAAACTCTAAAGAAAATTCCGAAAATGGTTCCGAAAGTTCCAGGATATCAATCTTGCATATATATGTAAATTTACTGTATGCTAAAATTTGTTTTTTAAGCAATATAATATAGCGATTTTATTTTTTCGATACTGGCCGAGCCTCAGATTCGAGGCGAGATTTCAATACTTTTTTAAAAATCCCTAACTTGTATATTAAATAAGAATGCTAAATGAGACGCATTTACTATTCATAATATACATATGATCACACTTTTATAATGCTTGTATTAATTTAATGAAATGATTAATTTCATGATCATTTTTATAGAAATGTAAAATGCCATGCCTTGTTTATTAAATTTATTATTGCGATACATTGTGTCTGCATAATACTTAATCTGCTCAAAGTAAATATTAACGAAGGAAATAAACCGTTTCGCAGTAGTCTCATTTAAGGCGAGTTCAAGCAGTTAAAAATGCGAACACCCTTGATAACTTTTTTTTTCTCAATTCGTGGCAGTGCAATATAAAAATTTGATTTTTATTGAAATTTCTAAGAGTACACTTTTATACAAGGAAAAAAAATGTGGCAGCTTGTTTACGTTATTACTTCGCTTTTTACAATAGTTTATTGTAAGGCGAATTCAAGGGGATTGTAGAAACTTCTTTATATGTTATTATTTCCCCCTTTTTACAATAATTGATGGTAAGGCGAATTCAAGAAGCTTGTAGTGGCTTGTTTACACGTTAATAATTCGACCTTTTTACAATAATCGAATGTAAGGCGAATTCAAGCAGTGTGAAAAAACTAGTAACTACTTTATTTTCCTTAAATATCATACACATAAATAAATTCTGCTACCAAACAAAAAAAAATTGAGAGAATTTTGTTTTCTGGCAGATTTATTAGAAATTATGAAACGAAAGATAAGAGAAAATTTCAGAATACATGAAAGTATACTCGTATATATTTGCATTTGTAAACAAAATCTCCTAATGTGTTCAAATCGGGTAAAGGTCTATTATACATTAACACGAATACATATTTTGGTCTTCTGGTGAAGGGATATTAATATTGAGCTAAAACACTGTAAATTTATATACAAGGTCATGCATTTCAGAATACTTACATATTTATGTACATCAAAATACATTGAAGGAGAGTACATAATTAGCCATACATATCCATATCCATATTCATATTCATATCTATATGCATATCTATGCACATACACGTAAACATATACATAGATCCATACATAGAAAATTAGATTTAAATTAGTATAACATATCTCACATCTTATGAATGCTTTATTTTATAAAATTTTATAATTTATCAAATTGGTGCTGAATTTTAAAAATGTTTTAACATTTGCGACTACATACAAAATTTGTAAACCATTATCGATTTCAAAATTATTATACATTTACTCAAATAAAAGAAAAATGTAATAATAAAATTAGCGTAGCTTTAGGTAATTGTAACAAAATTTAAATAAAATTATCACAGACAGAAATATCAAAGCAACGATGGAAAACTGTTTGAACAATCTTTGTATTTAAAAAATAATTTTAATAAAAAATAATTAATAATAATGTTAACATACAAAAATTTAATTAAACCAACACAATTTCCTAAACACTTGGCATTTTGTTTGGCGTGAGAAAAGTTTGCATCTCCTTCGCTTGGTTTACAACTAATTATACTTTTGTTGAATTTCATTCTTATATGTGAAGGTAAAGGTGGTTTATTAGTCAGCCAGCGACATGTGCAGTTATAAGAGCAATGCTAATCGAAAGGATAGCTTTTATGTACATATATTTTTCATACTCACAAAATACTTTAAATAAAATCAAAAACACAACTATAGTTTTACTGAAGTTTAGTAAAACGTTTTTAAAATAGGAAAATGCAATAACTAGTTTTTTCGGAAATAAATATTAAAGGTAAAGTTCATATCCTAAATAAAATCAATTGATGTAAATTGCAAAATATGCGTTAAAGCACATACATATTTCATATTGTTATTCGACAAAGACATTGCATAATTATTTGCACTCCTTTAAGTTCTGCATAAATGTAAATAAAATATTTATTTCATTTCTTTTTTTACGCAATTTTATTCTTCATTAATTTCCAATTCTATATTTCACAACACGCATATCCTGGGTATCTATTCTATTCTTTCTGATATTTGTTTTTTATTTCTGGTGAATTTAAAATTTTTTAAATTTTCAAGTCGATGTAAAAACCATTCCGTATCTTCTTCATTTCAATAGACGTTTGTGTCTATAATGTGCAACTCAGCACAAAAACACTATAGATTGGTTCTCACTAGAAACGGCCCTTTCCCCTCATGATGATATTTTAATAAAACAATTTTCCTTATTTAGTTGTATTGTTGGACGCAATAATGACCATAAACTCGCAAAATGTATAAATGTAACTCGTGTCTGGCTTTTCGCAGGAGACGTTTTTATTATCAAATTCAATCATTTCAGTTAGCATACATCTAAAACACAATTATATAATTATTATTTTTTTTAAAATATTATAGCAAATATTTTTAAATGGACCAGTAATTTTAATTATAATATCAACATAATTTAATTTAAAACAACAAATTTGAAAGATTATGTTAGAGAAAACCCCAAGAAAATATTGGAGCATAAAATGGCTGTGAATAATTAAAAAGAATGCTTTATTAAAGAAAATAGTTAAATAAATATAATAATACGTATGTATATTTAATTTAAAAATTGGCGAAACATAAAAATTAAGTCAATTCCGTAGACGTCTAATCAGTAGCAAATAAATTGTAAAGTAATAAAAGTTTTACACAATTACTTATTAATCATTTGATTTATTATAATATAAAACAATAATAAAAATAACATTTTCGTCCAACACTCTACTTGAAGTAAATTTACTAGTTATGAACTAAAAACAAAATCATTTTTGTAAATAATTTGTTATTATTTAAATAAATCAAACGTAAAATTAAATTAAATTCAAAAAGTTAAAATTATTACAAACTTTGTAAAATCAAAAATTTCATAAAAATAAAATCTCACAATTGATAATATTATTAAAGGCTTAAAATTCAAAATCAAAACGAAAAACTAAATTCAAATTAATTAAAATGTCGAGTTGAATAAAAAAAAATTTCTCTTTTTTAACAATAATTAATCAAGGGGTCTGTAATCATAGTTATAAATAATTTGTACTTTAAAACCATAGAAACTTTCTTAGCACTTACAACACATTGTTCCAAAATCTTAAAGTGCAATCTGTGCAGCGCTATTATTACAGGCCGATAAATTTAAGGTAACATAAACAATAGAGTAAATGCATACATTTAAACTACAACCCTTTAAGAACCAATAAAAATAAATTTTCAAAATATAGCGCTCTCAAATAATCATTTAATTCTTTTGTTTTTGAAATTTCTACACAAAATGGTTTGTATGAATCGGCCGAGCCCCTGGCACTGCAATAGTTCGGCTCGCAAAAAGAAATTCAATTTTGTTGAATAGTCGATGGGCAGAGCAAAAAGGGCTTCTACTCATATTATAATTATGTTCATATTAATTAAGTAAATGAAAAATAAATATTGTTGTCGAATGATTTTTTTTTATTTCAAGAAAGACAACATTTTGACCATGTTCCCCATTATGGCTGATCAGAATGGACCCCTACATCATGCGAATTAACAACATTAAATTTGTTTAAAATCACACATCTATATAACTAAGCCCACACGTATGCTAAGTGCATATAGAAAATTTCGACAATCGAAATCGTTCCAAATCGGAGACAGTTTTCGCATAATATAAATAACCATCCCATGTACTTTATGAATCAATAACAAAATAACAATCGAAAGACTAAAAACTTTGACTTAAATTTTGCGTTAATTTTGGAACACGCTTTAATTTTTATTATAAACCACTACCAAGCCGAAAGGTTGACACTCCCATGAATTATTTTTTTCAACCAACTCAGCCATCAAATCGTTCGTCTTGTCTGTAGAAAAGCAACTTTGTTGTGTGCAGGAATCGAACCTGATAACAAATATATTAATATTAAACATATTCAGAGTCAATAAAATTAATAAAAAAAAACTTGTCCAGTTGCCTTATTTGGAATTTACATTTGGATAAAATTGTATATAATTTGTATAAATTTTAATTTAATTTGAAGAACGTTTCAACTGCAGGTACTGTCAAAACAACCACGCCCTCATATAAGAAATGTGTGTCAGTTTAAGATAACTTCTCAGTTAGTGGAAGTTGTACATTTTCATCATACTTTGTTGGGTAGACCGCAATATTCGTACTCTTCAAAAACAAAATTAGATTAATTACTTAAATGATACCAGTAAATGTATTATATAGTTTATTCATATCAGTAACACAGCAACAACAGATATTTTACGGATTATAGATACTTTTGTGCCATTTCACTGAAATATTCTGTCACTGAAATGCTGCATGACTGCAATGCACTTTGGAATGCTTTCGAATAATGAAAAATTTTCTTTGGTATATTTTTAAACACTTTCCAGTGGATTCGTTTATTTTAACGTATTATCAATTCTAATATTAATAAATATGATAAAAAATTAAAACTAGAAGTAATTAATTAGAATTAAAATTAGAACAAAAAATTATTTTATGCAATTTTTTTTACATCTATTTATGTACGTTACGTTAGAATACACCAAAGAAACAATAAATTCTTATTTCATGCACACAGATTTATATCTGCCTGCATGCATACATATTTATAATTATATCGTAAATATAAAAAGAAATATACTATTCGTCATGAAATTTTTAATATCATTATTAGCTAACATATACATACATTAATACATTGCGAATACATGTGGTAATGATGGCTTGGGCTTAAACTTCTTTAATATGAAGTACTTCGATAAACATTGATATTTTATTATTACTAATATATGTATTTGAGTAAATTTTATTATTACTTTGTTTTGCAAATTATTATCTCGAATCAAATACACATGTATGTACAAATTATACACCTAACTGTCATTAAATAAATTATTATGGGATCTAGAATTAGGAGAGAATCATATTGTCTAAGTTAGGTATTAGTTACTTGTTGAAGAGATTGTAATTTAGAGAAGCTCAGCAGCACTTAACTACCACAATTTTTACACCATATGCAATACAGTTGTTGTATGGCCTTGTGATTATCACAGCGAACGTTGTGCACAGGATAATTGATGCTGTTTATAACTAATTTGTAACTAATACCTAACAAAAGAGAAACAAAACTCCCACAAATACATATGGGGCAGGAGTGCCCATGTGTAAAAGTCGTAATTTGTTGCACCTGGTGTGATGAAGCAAAGTGCTTGAAATCTATGTTTCTTACAAAAACGGACAAAAACTAAAGTGCACATATTTAGCACTGCTTAAGTGGTTACGTGCAAAAGCACACCCGTGCGAAAATATGCAAAGAAGTGAATGATGAAATGAGCCTTACTCTCAACCGGTGTTGTTTACTGGCCAGTGACAATCATTGTATAAGGCTATATCTATGTATATTGACACTGTTGGCGAGTGCCAATTTCCACAAGAACTGAACACCTTGTCAAGTAATTATTTCTATTAGATGAAGTTGAAGCAAAGAAGTCACCTGTCATATTCTAAAACAGATATAGCACATGGAGTACAAAAGAACATTAATATTGAGAAGTTCAAGACATTTGCTAAATATACTACTGGTTGTGTTCGATGGCATGTTTATGTAGACAAATATGAACATTTACATAACCACTTAAAGTAAAATAAAAAGTAATTGTGATATATGTAGAAAAGGTATATTAATCCTATTTTATAGTTCCTAAACATGCGCACACACATATATAAGAAAAACTATATTCTTAATATTGAAAATTAGTATTATTTATGGAGTTAAAGCCTTAAAATTTCTTTTACAAACCTTTGATTAAAAAACTGTATGTGTTTAGTTAAATATAATAGTATTAATGTATGTATTTACTTACATATGTATTTAAGTAGTTTTGTAAATACATTGTTTTCTTTTAATTCTAAATTTACTTATGTACAGAAATTTTTAGTATTATTTTCCCTTATGCATTTTTTATTTTATTATAAATTATAGTAAAATGTAATTTAATTAATGAATTTTTAATATGTAGCAAATTTTTAGTATTATACAGCCTTAATTTTGTTTTATGAGAATCCAATTTATATACAATCTGAAAATAAATTTAATGTTTTAAGAAGTACTTTATTGCAAATTAGCAGTATTGCCTTCCATAGAATTATTGGCAGTATTTAATACTGCGGCGGATAACTCTTTCATTGATTCAACCTTAGCTACTATTTTAAGAGCTGGACCCAATTTCATGCCCATTGCATTAACTAGATGATTCTCTTTTAATAGCAATAATGCCTGACCATCAATTTCTTGTTGTTCAAAATCGTCAACATAATCATTACAACCAGGAAGATTTTTAATAAATTCACAAACGTCTGAAACCGTCCAGTTGGCCATTTGTGGTTGCGGTTCTGAAGCAGGCGCTCCGGTCGTTGCAGTCACAGTAGGCAAGAGAGATACTTCATTAACCAATGCAGCATTGGCAACTGATGATGATGCTGGTGTGGATTGTTGCATTTGCAGCTGTGTGACTGCTGGAACTATTGGCAAGTTCTGCATTATTATACTGTCATTTTGCAGTCGATCAACTACTCCAAGTCCCGATGAGACCAACGGCGTTGTGACTAGCGAATTATTCATATCCATATCTACAGCCTTGCTTAGGTGGTTGGTGTTGCTGGAATCGTTTAGATTGTTGCCGTTCGTATTATTTACATTGTCAACTTGTTGGTGTGCTTGTTGCTGTGTTTGTGCAACTTGCTCACCAATAGAGTTTTTAGCCTGACGAGCGCAAGACGGCGAACAGAAACGTTTCTTTTTCAGTTTAGTTTTATGTTCTGGTTTTCCGCATTGCTCACACGCCACCATATCAACCGGTAAAGGACTGCCTGATAAATTATTATTGTTGTTCGTGTTATTGGCAGCATCATCCAGAGCTTGTTTTTTCTCTGCAATTAATTAAATATGTATAATTATTTAAAATACCTGTATTTAGATAAATACACTAGCATAAAGTTGCAGTTTTTAATTCAATGTATATAGTTTTCCAACATAGTTTTCGAATAATTCCTTAACAATTCGTTAGGATCATTAAGAAAAAAAAAATAAAATTGGAATGTGTAAATTGTGCCTTGAAGAATCTTAAAAACAATTTAAACAAATTTTATTATTAGAATCATTTCATTTAATTAATTTAATATTAATTAATATAATAAATAATACATTATAATATATTATAATATTATATAATTTTATATAATAAATTAATTATTTTAAATACATACTAAGGAAAATATGTCCTAGTGGATTAAAGTAAGGTTTTTATAATAATACTGCCTGTGTGGGCAAAATATAACAATTTTCTGTAATAGAATTGTAAATATTTTATTTTAAGAAATCTAAAATAATAGTGGTTTTGGAAATTTTAATAAGAATATATAAATTTCAGAAGTAAATTATTTTGTGAATTACTTTTGATTTTAATAAACACAAATATATAAAGTTTAATATAAAAAAGAAACAGGCATCGCTGTTTAGTTTCCTTTTAGAACGCTTTTTAAAATCTACACTGTGAAAGTTATACTTCTTGGTTTTTTCGATATCTCAATATTAAATATTGGCAACAATCCTTCCTTCGAACATCACACTACTAATACGGAGAATTTTGTACTTTTTTCTTCTCTTTACTTTATTTTCTTTAATGTTATATTATAAATAAAATATTTTATATGGCCTCAGCCTCCAGAAGCATTTTTAGAAAAAGTCTTTTTAAAAAATCAATACATTTATTTATTATTTATGTGTTGAGGGTTCCAAGTTTCAATAAAATTGGAATAGCTGTTTAAGAAATAAAAAAATAAAATTACTTACGTGGCATTTCGTCATTATCATCTTTGTCCGTATAGCGTTTACGGCTGACTGGAAATGGCTCGTTCGCTTCCTGTATTATGAAGCCATCAATAACATGAGTTAAAACATTTGGTTTTATCATGGCTTTTGGAAGGTCTTTCTCAACCTTTACAATGGTAGCGCCTGGTGTGGTTTTTGGAGGTGGGCCATTGGTTTTGGTATTGACAGGTGCGCTTGTGGTGGTTGTACTTGCAATTGAAGTACTGAAAGTACATGAAGTATTAGTAATGGAAGCGGCAGTAGTGGATGTTGCACACTTTGTTGAGGAGCTGGTAATAACAGGAGGCAGAGACGTAGGCGGTATAGATTCTTCTGGCGATGAAGAAACTACCGGCGCTATTTGCGTTGGGGTTTTTTCATTTTCAATTGGTACACTTTGTGAAGTGTTAGAAAATTTTACAGTTTTGGAAGTCGAGGAATTAATACTTTCTGTCGTTTGTGTAGTCGACGCCACAGGATTAGAGTTGGATTGTTTACCAGCTGAAGATTGTGAAGAATCGTTTATTGGTTCTGATGTATCCATCGGTTGTACAGCCATCTGAGGTGTTTCTGAAGGTGTGGTGTTCGTGTGGTTTATTGATACAACGATTGGTGAGAGTTGTTGTTGTGCAGGTGCGCAACTGTTTGTGGCAGTATTAGAAAGCGTAGAAGTTGTGGTAGTCATTATAATATTAGAAACTTCAATAGTTTTATTTTCATTAGCTTTTATAGGTGCCTCTTTTGTTTGTTGCTCGACACTAGATAGTTGTGTTGGAGTTGACGGGGCAGATACAGTAGTTGTGGCATTTATGTTGACTGAAGATGGAGTACTGGGAGCACTAGAAACGGCTTTCAATTGTTCAATGAGTGGTTTTGTAGGCGTTGCTGGCAAAGACGCCACATTCGTTGTTGTAGTGTTGCCGATTGGTGAAGTCATGGCAACGGCAGTAGTAAGTGAAGTATTCCCCGTCAGATTACCTCCAGCGGCTGCATTCATCATAGATGCCATGGCTAAAATTGGATTTTGCGCCGGAGATGAAGGAGGTGGCATAATTGTTTGTTGCTGCTGCTGCGTTTGTGGTTGTTGTTGTGCAACCGCAACCAAATGTTGAGCTTGCTGCTGTTGATGCAATTGTTGTTGTTGCTGCTGGTGGTTTTGTTGTTGTTGTTGTTGTTGTTGGGATGCAGCGATTGTAGCTGCTATCAACTGCTGCTGTTGCAATTGGGCTGTTGCTTGATTTAAGCCCACAGTGCTTGTAACCAGCGGCCCTGATTGATTCGAAATTGTTACCACAGAAGTGGTCGGCAGTGAATTGGACGTTTTAGTTTGATACGCTACATGCTGCTGCAGTGCTTGCGACGTGGCTATAGAAGCTGGCGTAGAAGACGAAACAGAAAATGGTACAGTAGTGATTTGCTGTTGCAACTGTTGCGTCTGCTGTGTCTGTGGTTGTTGCTGTTGCGGTGATTGTTGTACTACTATCTGATGTATAATATTTTGGGATTGCTGTTGGTCTCTTTGATGCTGCTGTTGTTGTTGCAGTTGTTGTTGTTGCTGTAGTAATTGATTTTGTAGTTGTTGTTGCTGCTGGGCTGTTATAAATCCCTGCGGTCCAACTTGCAACTGTATTTGAGGTGGAGCTTGCTGCTGCCCTACTTGCTGTTGCTGTTGCTGCTGTGCAGCTACAACTTGCTGTAGTTGTTGCTGTTGTTGTTGGTGAACTGCAGCCTGTTGCTGTTGCTGCTGGTGTTGTAGTTGTATTTGAGCAAATTGTTGTTGAATCAATTGCTGCTGATAATATTGCTGTTGTTGCTTTTGTAACTGCTGCAATTGTAGTTGCTGTTGCTGTTGCTGCTGTTTATCAACAGCTTGCTGCAAGGTTTGACCGTTTTGTATAGTGATTGGAGTACCTGCACTCATTACTACCATTCTGCAAGAAAATAAATATATATAACAATACAAAAAATTGTTAGATTATTGTTGTCGTAAATTATTGTTAAAAATCTACATCGGAAAATGTTCTACACCTCATCTGTAACTACTCCTACTAGGTATGTAACTAATACCTATTAGTTTCTATATAACAAAAAAAATTTATTCAAGTCATTTTAGTCATTATTCAATTAAGGACTCATTGGGTGACACTAAAAGGGTTTAGGGAATTTCGCAAATAATAATAAATTTCATTGGCTTTTTATATTTTAATGAATAAAATAAGTTAAATGACTGTAATAAATTAAACTGCATAGATATGGCTTGAAAAATAAAAAAAATTGTTTGATTTGACACAATAGTGTGCGATCGTGGTTCTATTATGGATCTTAGCTTTTTCTTATTCTGATCCAGTTTAATATCAGGCAATCCATGAGGGCTATCGGAAAGGTAAACTTAAAAACAACTTGTTAAAATTTCAGAAATGACTCACTTGTTACCGCCAGATGTAACAACTTGGTGCATGGTCGGTTGAGTTTGTTGCTGTTGTTGCTGCGCAGCTACTGCCGCAGTTATTTGCTGCTGGAGACCAGCTACAGTTGTTGCCTTGGGTACTTGTTGCTGTTGAACTTGTTGCACGGTTTGTGGTTCAGTCTTCATAGCAGGCAATGCGGGGCGCACAGCCTGTTGCTTTGTGCGCATTTTTTGTTTGAGTAAACTCTGGTTTTGAGCTGTTTGAGTTGAAACTGATGACGCAGGACGGATTTGGGCACCACCAGCTTGGGGTAAAATCTGTGATTGACCTCGTTGCTGGCTAACAGCAGCAACCGCAGCTACAGCTTGTTGCTGAAGTTGTGCCTGAACAACGGAGTGTTGCTGTTGCTGTTGTTGAACATTACTTACTTGTTGTTGCTGTTGAACTTGAAGTTGAGCAGACTGCTGTTGAACAACCTGTTGAGTATGAGCCTGACTTGTTTGTTGTTGTTTGACGGCTGCCAACTGTTCCAACTGTGTGCGTTGCTTAGTAGGAGCTTGTGTGACGTTACATTGCAGCGTTATTTCTATTCAAAAACAAAGTTACATAAAATATTTTCAAATAATATATTTTTGAAGAGCTTAAGAAAACTCACGATTTGGTTGTTGAGTCTGTAATGTCTGGCCACTTGGCTGTTGTATAAATACACCCGGAGTTCCGTCCGCTTGCGTACCTCTAATTATAATAGGATTTTGAGTCAACTGTTGCAAACCGTTTGACCAAAATGGGACACTTTGCACCCAAGGTGTGGCGTTGATTTGCAACGGTTGCGGTTGAGCTGTTGTCTGTTGCAATGGGCTTATAATCTGAGCGGTGCCAGCTGGCATTCCTGCAGATTGCGTATTTACTTGCACACATTGCTGAGTAGCTTGTTGCTGTTGCTGTTGAGCAGCAGCTACACCCCCAGCAGCCGACTGAACGGAATTCGTAGTGGTAGTCACTTTTTGAACTACTTTCTGCTGCAAGTTCTTTTGAGCATCTGCACCGCTTTTTTGCTGCTGTTGTTGCTGTTGCTGCTGAACATTAGCAGCAGCGGTCATTGCTTGTAATATGTTTTGTTGCTGCTGTTGTGGCGATTGTGATATCACATTGACTGGCGAGAACAGCAAAGTCTGCGGTGACTGGCTAGATGGTATAGCGTAAGTTGTACCGCTCGGAAAGCCAGTATTGCCACCAATAGACATTTGTTTCGTGTTCTGCGTAGTAGCAATCATTTGGGGTGCGCTACTCTGAAATGGCTTGCCAGCAGTTATGACTTGTATGGGTTGTTGGCCAAGGCCGGGCTGTATGAGATTTCCGGGAACTAACATATGCGGATATATAAAACCTGTAGAGGGTTGCATCAGTTGTACTGTGCGACCTTGAGTCCAATCGCCAGTTGCAGTAACTTGGCCCGTAGCCGTAGCCAGTTGCATCGGTGACATAGTGCTGATGGTAGTCGAATGTTGCTGTTGCATTGCAGCTACCGCTCCAGCACTGGTTGGTGTATGTTGTGTAGCTGGGCTATTTGGTCCACCACCAGCACTAGCATCCGCAGCAGCTTGAGCCAATTGCATTTGCATTTGTTGTAGTTGGCCTTGTGTGGCAGCATCTAGTAGTGCCGGATGTTTAATTTCGGCGCCAGTCCCAGCAGGACCACTTAGCGTATGCTGCTGTGTAGGAAATTCTTGTTTCACTTGAATGGCTGCAAATGGTGATCCATGTTGCAACTGATGATATTGCTGCAGCTGTTGTAATTGTTCCGGTGATATTTGTAGTGGCACCGTTCCTGGTGCCACCTGTTGCGCTGGGCTTTGCGATTTCTCCAGTGTGAAGCTTTTATTGCCGTTGCTAATGTATGAATTAGATGTAAATGTAACAGTTGATTTATTTGTTTGGAACTGCGACTGAGAATGTTGTGGTGGCGTTGAGACTGCGCTTGTTGAACTGGCAACAGCAACTGGTGCAAAATCGTATTTTTCGTCAAATGTAATGCCCGCCTTCTGAGCTAATGTTTCCAAACACTTAAGAGGTCTTTCGGTACCAGCACTACTTGTAGTAGAGACTTTTACCGTGCTGGTCCCGCTCGAACTTGTAGTGGCGTTATTGTTAGATGCTTTAGAGTTTGTCAAATAAATATTGGAGTGGCTACTATTGCTAAGGTTGCTGTTACCGTTTGTCAGTGGGGTTGTTTGTGTTACAAATTGTTGCTGTTGTTTTTGTTCAACCAAGTGGGCTTGTTCAGTACTGAATTTGATAATCCTTATATTTGAATTGTCTTTGAGAGGTTGTGTTGGCAGATATTTTGTGTTTCCTGACGTTGTTGAGTTTTCGCTTTCTCTTGTAGCCGTATTTCTAAAGTGTAAATAAATAGCATATACTAAGTACATATATACGTGCATAGATACATACATACATATATATATTTCCTCAGAAAATATATAATGTATGTATGCACGTAGAGCATATTAATCATTCTATTATTTCGTTTAATATTGTTACAAAATGGAAAAGTATGTATTATGTATATACATACGCCAGATGTAGTGATAATTAATAAATGACTTTTCTAACTATCTACATATTAATTAAAATTAAACAAATTAATAGCGATATTTTAAGAACTCTCACTGGGCTACAATTATAATTTTTATTATGCTGAAATTATTCTCAAAACACAAAAAAGCGAACACCGCCTATTATTTTGCAAATGAGTACAGTGTACAGAAAGTTGTATTATTTTCCAACGCAGCCAAGCTGTACTTCCTCACCCCTTTATTTTTAGGATCACGGAAAATAATATACAATGGAAATTGAAGTAAAAGGAGTAAACAGCGGTAGTATGTGAAACCCATGGGGTACCATCAAATGCCTGGCCACCACAAAATGGTTATAAGACCCTTGCTGTACAGACGTTTTCATTGATAAAGGTACAAATGCTGGAGAACACAACCTAGTTACAGTGGGCAACTTATATACAAGGAAAATATATTTTTCATAAATTACCATAATTACATTACATTGTTTTTATAATAAAAGTCCAGATATTTTGCGACACAGATATAAAACAACTTAAAACCTCCGAGTGGTATAATACGTGTTTTTAAGGGTGTTTATATAAGGAAATAAGCGAAATCCCTTTCCTAAGACAAAAACGGTGATATTAAACAGTAAAAATACGTTTTTTTTTCGTTAAAAGGGTTGAATTTACATTTAAGCTAAATAAACCCCCTATAAAGTAAAGCTATGAACTTGCTAATACAGGACCGATAATATCGTCGTGATTGTAACGCCTAACCGTATTTAGATTTTAAAAATAAATATCCACATGAATAAAAGGGATACTAGGAATTTTACATCTTAAACGATTGTTTTCTTCTTTTAAAAGGTAATTACAACCACAAATATTAGCAGACTATAAAATGCAGCTCATTCTGGTTTAATACACGTTATAAAAAAGTATTATTTAATTTTTTTTAACTAGGTTTAACCACAAAGATTTCGGGTTGACCGCAGGAAAACACATAGCGTCCAGGCAGGAATCAAACACGCGACCTCCTGTTTAGTAGCCAGCGCATTATTCATTCGCCTGCGGAAGTATAACATAAGATAACATTTATTGATATAAAATAAAATTGTAAATTTTATCTCGAAATAGAATTACCAAACAACAAACTCCTTATTGCATGTATATTAGGTTCTAAAACACAGACATACTAGTATCTGAAAAACGTTTAATTTTTTAGTGATGCCAAGAAAAGAAATTTCAATTATATGCTGGTAAAGGGACTATTCGTCTCTAAGCTTTTTGCTCACTTGATTAAATTAACATGTTTTTTATAGAAATATGTACACATGTGTGTAAGTTATAAAAAATGTATATTTCCAAAACTATATATTATTTTTGTTACATTTTATTATTTTTATAGCACAAATGAAATTTAATGGGAAGGTGTGGTAAATTAAGGTGATTTCAGCTTTAATATTGCATATGGTTATGCCGATTAATAATAATGCATATTGTGTTATTTTAAGCTCATTGGGCGTTGTACAGGTATCCGCGCTTTAATACAAAAGAGCAAATTAGATTTTTCTAAAAGCAAATGACAAAATTATGAACATATTGCCCACTAATGCTAACCTAATATTATATATCACTACATTAATTAAGGCCTTGGCTTAAATGTGAAAATAGTTTGCAATACAGATTTCGTTACATGATTCTCTAAAACATCATTTATTATGAATCTGATTTGTCCCCACAGAGAACAATAAAAATACTGGCAAATTATTGTAACATTCATGCTCGCTGGTAAAATACCTATTCATCCTTTAGTGATGATAATAATATGAAAGTATTATTTATGTAAGACAGTCAACATCTACATCTTGTAAGATTTTTCAAAACGTGTGAACCGTTTAATATAATAATAAACAAATATTTAGTGCGACCTACTGTATGAAGCGTAGTAAATGATACTTAAATTACAGATACAAATTAATAGAAATATCGAAAAAAAAAAAATGCTTAAAAAGTTGAAAAAGTGTTCACCCTTCTGACCTCATAAAAAGTATGCACACCCTTTATAATAGGCTGTAGGCGACTTTGGTATTAAATTATTAAATGAACTCGAAAAATTTGTAAAGTAATACATAACAAAAATTTCATTTATTGTTAACTGAACCAGATAATAACTTTAGCATTTATCACATAAATTTCGGAACAAAGCATTTCTTCTGGTGCAGTATTTCTTCGGAGAAGTAAAATTAACTTATAAAATGTTACACCGTAACAGACCCCAGCTCTATAATAGAGCATCTGCTTCACTAAATATTTCAGGAAATGCCAATTCTGTAAATAACAATAAAAATAAATTTAATTTATTTTCTCTAATGTAGTGACTAAGGCAATATTAATCAGAAATTTTAGAAGAATAAAAATGCGGACGTCGCATATTCGGTTTCTGTTTCGTGGTTAAAAAAAAAAATCAGATAAATAGGCTTATTGGATACGTATTAATAAATATGATATAAGGAGACCATTTTTATAGCCCTTCCTGCTAAGTGCATGAGTGAAACAATTTCACATATGTATATAATACATTCCTTATTGCCGCTTATACAGGCTTCATCATACTTACGCCATCATTTTTTTCGTAACACCATAAAAACAAAAATAAAGTATCAAACTGAAACTAAATAAACGTATGGAAAAAGGGAACAAAAATCAATACAACCATCATCATCATCAATTATGCACATGCAAAAAGAAAAAAAGAGGAAAACCTTTTTCGGAAAAAAGAAAACAAAATATACGGCTGAAACATTAATGTAGGCAGACGAACTCATAATGATGTCCACATGAACGTTCACTGCCTAAACCAACAACTAAAACTCCATATCCACAAATATCTGTGTACTCATTCTAAATACATGAGTGCATGCATGAAATTGAAGCACTAAAAAAAACGCATGTGCTATTAATGCAACACAAAACATCCACGCACACAAGCCCACATCCATATGGAATATTTGTGTAAGGAGAAAAAAATTAATCCATCATGGTGAACAGCAACACAAAATGCCTATAGAAATAAATTAATACATCATGTCATGCTATACCTTACTGTAGATTTCACATATGTATATGTATGTATATACGTACAGTACAATCTCGGATAATTAACCCAAATGTTTCAAGAGTAATTAGCAAACTAAACTAATTTAAACTATAACTTTTCGAGGGAGATTTCCCAAATTGAAGACAACATATTAGATGGAGTTTCTAGTGGCTGTCTTAAAATTCACGGTCGCACTGGACCACGTCCGTGCGTGGAAATTGAATTCATATTAATTAAATGATATCTTCAACGAACAACTAGGACAATAATGTATTTCAATATCAAAATGCCAATATACATTAAAGGCAACACAGTTATTATTTTCAGCGAGTAAAAATTTCTTTACTATCCATATCGCAAATTGGCGTCTAATACCTGAGTTCAATTTTATAACGGCCAATTTTTATTATTACTATACTGATTTGCCTTCTCCTCTTTTGATGCAGAAATGTATTCAATAACCTGAAATTTTATTGAAATTTTTACGCTGTAAAAAGGCGTTCTCTATTACGTGAAAGGGCTACAAATACTCTTATTATTATAATTTATATTTTCCTAATTGTAAACAGAACCATTTATCGCACGGCTATCATAATTAACAAACAATAAACTTTGCAATCGGCAACACTGGCTAATATGCATGCAAGTGGTGTTGGATGTTCCCGTGCATACTCTCAATAACATTTTTGTTTAGTGTCCCTCTTATATTGAATTGTGCACATGTCATGGCCGGCAGTCTTGTCGTTCTCTTTAGATTATATATCCTTATTCTTTCAGTTAATTTTTAGCAAATTTTGGGTTTCTTTCACACGCGCATTATTGTTTTCATGGATGTATAGGGGTATGTATTTGTGTGTGTGTATGTTTTTGGATGGATGTGTGTATATATCATTTATAAATATGTTTTCTATGCTGAGAGTGGATAAATTTTATTTTGTCTTAGCGCCAGATACTGGGTATAAGTGCGCGCGCATTATTCGGCATTTTATCGATTTGTTTTAGATACAGATTTGTTTTAGCATTTAAGGGTATAAAATATACACAAACTGACATTTTTACAAAAAAAAAAACTGAGCGAGAGCACAATATAATGAGTTTCAATGTATTGTTAATAAGTGGAATAAAGAGAGGGCATGTACCTCTTAGAAATGCAACAATACATGCGAAAAGGTTTACGAGTTGCGTATTCTGCATCCGTTCTAAGGAAAACTACTATTATGTTTGGCGCAAGTTCTCTCAAAAATACATATTAAAATGAAAGCATGCACATAGATACGTATACACGTAAATATGCACTCATATATATATATTTGTATGTGTGTGTTTTTTTTTTTTTTTTTTAATAAAACACATGTGTGTTTAAAAATTTCCTATTGTTGATTTTGTTCTTTTTCATGCTCTGGCAAGATATCTTCCGCTGAGTTCAAATACTTGTCGTGTTTGTAATTGGTTCGACTTGTATTTTGCAACCACAAGTCGACGACACGGTGACATATGAACTCTGATGGAATACTTTGGCCATGTTTGTTCATTCACTCGAATATGCCATGAAGACTATCATGATGCAAATAATCAGGTACTATCTATTCCACAACAAAACTACAACACCAAACAAATACACTATTTTGTTGGCAAAAAAAAAAACAAAGTGGTCGAAAGTTGTGGCTACGTGAAAACATACTCACTGACATACATTTAACATACATACATATGTATGTATGTACATCTTATGCATTTTACGAAGAGATTTTGACAATTGCCCCTATTTTAAACCGTAATTATATGCGCTGGTATTTGATTGAGATGGTTACTGGAAGCACCAGATTACAATTCTAGCATACTACATTTGTACACTAAAAAATACATATATGGAATAAATTGAAGTACAGAAATGACTCAAAAAGTTAATAAAGTACTCAAGTTTCCCTAAAATTGTACTTACTTTCATTAAATCTTAGTTAAGTGTAATAAAAGTTATTGGAAATAAATAAAAAGCGAAAAAACTATTCATAATTTAAAATATTTATTTTCTTAGACCCTATTTGTTCTTTTCATATTAGATTACGAAATTGTCACCTTAATACAAGAAAATTTTGTTTACGGTAAAAAATAGAAGTTTAGGAAATGATTTTATATTTCATGAGTTTGTAATTTCGGTATACTTGTAGTTTGCAAATAACTTCCTGGTAGGAAATTTTTTTTTCTCAATTACTTATCAATCAGTTGAAATATAAATTCTTACACATAAAACACAACGAAAAGAGCAATAATCGAGGAAAAATTAAGAGTGTGCAATATTACAGCTGCAAAATGCCTACTTCTAACAATTCGTTTTCAAGCATGTATAATTCGGCATATTCCAAGATATGTTAATATTTATGTCAGAGAAATTAACTCAGCCCCAAAATTGGAAATAATAGAAGAACCAAAAAAATATTTGGGAAAATATACACAATTATTTATTTTAATAGCATACTTTCATGCCTTGTTTTCAGAAGGTTTTGCTCACTGTTTTGTTCGATTATAATTGCGCGGTGCATCATAAATCCTTGCCACAAAGTCGTACGCTTAACAAAGAATACTACCTTGAAGTCACACGCCGTTTGAGCAAAGAAATTCGTCAGAAACGCATAGAATTGGGTTAAAACCAATCATGGACTTAGAACCATGTTAAACATTTACATTGTTTGTTGTCTTTTCCCCATTATAAAAGCCGACAACTTTTTACATTTTAGGACTAGAAAGTTGAACTATGTATAAACAGTATACAGTAGAGTTACAGTATACTTATAAGAATATTCTTCTTGTAGTTAATTAATGTAATAATAAATAATGCGAAATAAAGCTTAATACGCTTAGCTGAGTATGGAAGCATTGCTTGCCACACTACTCGAATCAAATATGAAACACAATCAAAAGCAGAGATTTAAAAATATTAAAAATTTTCTTTATAAAGTATCTTCTCTATAATAATTCATTTCCTACCGCAAACCTTCAAATGCCTAAGCGTTTGTTTACTTTAATAAAAAGAACCACCTATCCCCAACTGTTTTTTGAGTTAAGTATTGTCTAATGGGCCTCAGTTATTTGATACACCTCCATATAACACCAAACACTACTTAAGGATTCTCAATTTTTAAGTTTACACCATTTTATTGCTTCATACCACGGTACTTATGTATGAATGCAGGTACATATTGATACAGATGAGGTGTATACGAGCAATCACATACACACATAGATATGTATGTTTAACTATCAACACATATTTCCATTTATTAAGCTTTGAGAATAATGTGAACTACAGCTGTATCAAATGCCATTTACATTTCCGTCTGCATATGCATCTATCCCACATGCAATTTCGTACGGCTTTGTGTGCGAGATTTTGTCAACTCTCATTTACGGCAGAAAAGTATGAATAGTAAACATGCAATATTTTTTCCAATTTTTGTATAACTTTAATCAAAAAAAGTTCTTTTGTAATTTAATATTTTTTTTTTTGGTCTTCCCTTATTTTGCAATATTCTTATTTTTCCATAAAAAGGAAGAAACCAAATCAAATGAACCACCACTGTTATTGAAAATTTCAACCAACCATCCCCATACACACATACGTGCGCAGGCATGGATATGCACTAACCCAAACAAAAAGTCACCATACCAAGTACTAAATTTTTTTAGCGATTTAGTATGCGGCCAGACTTAAGAAATGTTGTTGTATAATAAAAAACGCCAAGACACATATTACAGTAAGTGAAGGCAACACTTGAATTTATAAAAACATTAAAGAAAAAAGTAAGTTAATAAGAACAACGTAAAAACGAGAACCCCGGCTAAGAAGCAGTTGTCAACACAGCGGGAAACTGGTTTTTGTGAAATGTGCATTTCGACAACAGCCGAAAAGAGGAGACACACAACCACAACAACGACATTTTTGTCTAGAAAATCGCCACCAAACGACCAACGTTCACGTTCTTTTATTGTCACTTAGAAATTAACAGAGAAAGAAATTAAAAATAACTAAAAGTTTGTTGGTTAATAAATTTAAATTTCATTTACAGGCGTCAGTGGTGCCTCGTGCTAATATATTTCCTCTAATGAGTTCATGGTTTCACTTTGACAAAGAGATAGATCGATGGTGTGTTAAGTTGAAAAAATAAATAATAAATACCAGCTAGCAAAATAAACACATACATACATACATATGTTCATCCATACATGCAGCCCCACACAAATTCATCCATTCATATACACACATACATACATTTATATGTATTATGATTCAAAGTGATTTTGCATTTTTATGTTCAAAGTGTATACACATAGGAATTTACATATTTATTTATTTATTTATGTGTGTGTGCATGTATGTAGATACAAAAATAGTCTCGAGTTAGAAGGAAATAGTAAAATTTCCTAAAATCTGTGTTTAGTTTACTTCATTACTAATTAATTTTAGAGATACATTAGGATCATACTAAACTATTATCATACTTACTCGATGTAAATACAATATTCTTTAATTACAATCTATACTTTCAATCCATTGAAAGCAAAAAATTTACTTCCATTCCATTTTTAACTATTTTATATTTTTAAAACTAAAAAAAGAGAAGCCATCCAATAGTAGTTGTTGTACAATTTTTGATCTTTTATTCTGTAATACTTAAAGATTTTTATTTAACAATTTTGCTGGTGGTGTTTGATACGTTTCTGCATAATTGCACAGTCAATATCGAATAAAAAAGTGGTTTATTAAAAATGTAAAATAAAGTAAACTTTTTGTTTTCAAGCGGCAAAGTAAAAATATTGGAAAAAATATGCTTTTGATCAAGATGTGTACATGATTAATTAGAATGGAGCATATGTATTGAATGCTATGCATAATAACATTCAAGGCGCTTCGAACAAAACTTTTTAAAAGTGAATAATTTAAGGTGGAAAATAGTTTTTAAAAATTAGTTCGAAATTAATCTCTTGTCTTTACAATAAAATTTAGTTTTATTACCATTCTTAAATTAAATAAAAATAAAAATTTTGCAATATAAAGTTTTCTAAGCCTCCATTAAGAGGCATTTCTAATGTAATGCTTCTGCCAATATAACTACTCGTACATTTCGAAATGGTAAGTTATATCTGCTTCATTAAGAGCGTGATCACACTTGATGCAATAAATATGTAGTTAAAAAGTGAAACTTTATATTGTTACTCTCCTAAATAAGATAATTTACACAATAAATTTATGAGTTAATGGATGTGAGAAAAACGTAACAAATAATAATATACATATGTATTATAAATTTATGGAAAAAAAATAATATCTACTAATAAATATATAGTATAAAGATTTGTAAACTCAAAATTGTAGGGATATTCTTTTTAAAATTTAAGGAACAAGAGAAAAGTTAATAGAGCTATTATTATTCAATACTTTAAGTTTCTAAAATCTGCCAGAGAAATACTTCCCCATAAAATATTTCTACAC
Source organism: Ormia ochracea (assembly GCA_963402855.1). NCBI lineage: Eukaryota > Metazoa > Arthropoda > Insecta > Diptera > Tachinidae > Ormia > Ormia ochracea. The sequence goes on along the minus strand of OY727107.1, from coordinate 21,683,445 downwards.
TAAACAGATAAACCAAAATTAACAATATTGCTAATGTTATTTACATCAATAACATGTTACTCCTTAACTATATACGGAAAAATTTTTTTCCATACTGCACACACCATAAACAACGACTTCTGCTACTGCAGTTGTGAGGCGACATTAGTTATTAAAAAACATTAAAATGTGTTATTGAAAGAGATGCACACTAACTCATCTCATTTTTCAATAAATATTTGAACTAAGGGTAAATAATAGAAATAACACCTCAAACTATTACCAACTATGGCATTTAATTTTTATAATCAACATTAGTGCGAGGGAACAAATGTAATAAGCAAAAAATGTCTTTTGAGTAAAATGTTTAAGTAAAAGATTTGTGCGTAACCTTCGAGAAGCAAAACCTTCGTTGGAAAGAGATATTGAAACTGCTCTGCTACTTATAACTGAAGAAAATATTTGAAAAAGGGTGTGCACGGTGTATATTCCCAATTGAATCATGTAAATTTTTATACGCACTTCATAAGGTACTATTCCGCGTAAATTGAATGACTGTAGCGATAATGAATAAATTGAGCCAAATTATATTTTCGTGCGAAAATTTTATTGGTGGTCTCATGTATAAGGAACTAGAACTGTTCTATAAGCAGATCTTACCAAAAATCAATCTAATCTTATTGCTGGTATAAAACTTAGGAACTCCTAATTAATAAATAATCTACGACTCGCCTTTTTTACAATAAATTTTTTCAGTGATTTCAATGTATATTAAGTCCATATATTGAAATCTATAGCAAAAAAAAGTGTACATAAATATATAAACAAATGTAAATATACACAGAGCAAAAATTGCATCATAGAATCAAGATTTTCTCTATGAAACGTTATTAGGCAAAGAGTTACCCTAGAAGAAAGAAGCCAAGATTTTTCTAAAGGGATTCCTTATTATTTTAATGTGTTAAATTTTATTAATTTTATTAATTGTATCAAGGAGAAAAATACACAAAATCAAGAAGAAAACTTGCTATTTGCATTGTTTATACTCAAGTTCGGTTATTTTTGTTCACAAGCCATACAATTACAATCCATAATTTTTTCAAAAACGTTTTCTTTATTGATTTCATTAGGTAGCCTTTTTGATTGTTTCAAAAAGGTTTTCTTCTTGATTTTAGTAGGTTCCCATATGACTGTATGTAAATTACCTTCTTATTATTTTTAATAAGGTTATCTTCTTATTATTTCTTCTTTATTATTTCATAAATATTAATTAACATACATAGAAACAATAAGGGTTTCTTTTTAATTTGTTCAAAACAGTTTCCCCTATGAAAATAATAATATGTTCTTCTTGAAAACAAACCATAGACATATCTTATTAATTTGATTTTATTTTATTAGGTGGTATTATGCACATTTTGCTGTATGTATTTATGCAAATAGAGCGGAATACCTCTCTTTAACATATACTATGTATGAGATGTGATCAAAAAATAGAGGCTACTTTCAATTTTTTTCAAAACTATTTATTTATTCATCAATACCTTGTATATTGCCCTCTTCAAATTAATACCCTTCAGAAATAATACACTTATTCCAGCGTTTGCTTTTATTTTTGCTTTTATCTTTAAAATCGTATCAAAACGCTTTCCTTTCATCGGTATTCTTAGTTTTAGGAGGAGGAAAAGTCAGGGAGGAAAAAGTCATTCAAGTATGGTGAATACGATGGTTGAAGCATGACTACGGTTTTGTTTTCCGCCAAAAACTTGATGGTTTATCCTGGTGCAAAATCCATGATTGGCTTCTCTGACTAATTGCTTCGCACGAAAGGCGCATAACTTCAAGGTAGTATTCCTTATTGAGCGTACGACTTTATGGCAAGGATTTGTGATGCACAGCGTCATTGCAATCAAAGAAAACAGTGAGCAAAACCTTCACATTTGCCCGAACTTGACATGCTTTTTTCTGTCTTGAATATTCTGGACGCTTCCATTGGGATGATAGAGTTTTGGTTTCGATGTTACATCCATACAACCATGATTCGTCACAAGTTAAGATCCTTTTGAGGAAATCGGGATCGCCGTTGATGACGTTCAACTGCTTCCATGCTACGTTGGTTTTGCTCAAAATTTAGTAAAAATATCGAAGAAATTGGAAAATGACGGTTACTTTTTGATCACACCTCGTATGTATGTATCTACATATATGACCATAAAGAACTTTTTGTAATATTGTATTCGTTTTAAGCATATTTATATAATATTACATACTTTGGCCACCATTGGTCGATGCGCACATTTTGCATAATTATGTATTATAAAAACCAAAAAAACGTTTTATACGAGCCATTTGAGATTACTCGTAACTTAATGCCCACATATCATAAATAAGATTATGGTTACTATAACGAATTGGTTGTTGATTTCGCAAGTTTCGCCATAGAATGCACTGCTAGCAGCATTGAGATTTTCAAAAATTAAAGAATTTCTTCCAAATTGTGCCTTTTGTTCATCAAAGAGCAGACAAAACAGAAAATATCTTACAAATTACACACGCCAGATTTTAGCAGACTATGTGTGTTCAGTATTAAAAAAAAAACAAATTTGCAACAAGAGCAATAAACAAACCGAACAAGACGAAAATACAAAAAGCAAATTAAAAAGAAAACGAAAAGGTACACACATTGAAAATGAAAAGATACATACCACACATAGATACGTATAAACATATATAAGATAGTGCACATGTTTGTACAAAACGTATTGTATGTCAAAAGGAATTTATATATGTACCAGATATTAATGTTTATGTAACATGCAGGTAAGTATGTGTCTACATGCTTACATATTTCAATACATATGTATGTATGTAGTACATCAATGAAGCAATAACGTTTTTCAAATCAGATGAACGCTTCTTACTATCGGATAGAAAATATGTTCTTTTTTTTCGATTGTGATATTTATAGAATTTTTGTGAAAGATACCTTAAATTAGGAAAACCCACAAACGTACATGCATACATACATATGTAAATGGGTTTGTACATACATACGTATCCGCCACAAGCAGAAAAAATATAAAGCTAAGAGTAAACGAGTTTGGTGCGCACACTTCCATCCGTGCATACTAAAGCAGAGTAAGTATATATCGCTTATATACAAATGTATGTACATATGTATGTATGCATCTTTGTATGAATGCAAGTATGTGAATATATATGGATATGAATGGATGCGATAAACACCAAATGCGGCTAGTTACATTGCATGTGAAAATATTTGCTTAAATTGATACATACATTTGACACTTATATGTACATAGTACGTAATTCTATTCCCATAGCTATAAATGTCCATATCCATGTATATACTGTATATATGTACATACATATGTATTTAATTTCTTCACCAATGTAATTCAACATCGTATTTAAATTCTTACTTTCGTCCAACGAATCGAAAATATGGCATATGCATATGTATGTCGCTAGGATTAAATAAGAATGTATGCACTTGGGTAAATGTGTTATAGATCGCAATATAATGGCGTTTTCTTTTCTACATTAAAAATGTTGCCCTGTGAAAAGGCGCATTTTTAAAATGTTTTGCCCGCCTTGTGAAAATGCAATTTTTATATAACGTGAAAAGAACACAAATTAGAAAAAAGTGCAATGCCTGTTTTTTAGAAGCTGATAAACCAACATTTTAAATGTGTAAACAAAAATCTTTAGTTGCCAGATAGCTAATTCATCTGCTTAAGAAAACAAAAAATTTTTTTTTAATATTTCATACAAATAAGCAGCCTTATTGTGGTCTTTTGTTTGTTTTATACGATACAAAATATAAAAATAATTATTACTCTTTCAACTCAAAAGACTTTTTTTGAACATTGTCTGGTAACGCTGTGTAAGAATAAAAACCATGTGTTTTATAAAGCGATTTCTGCCCTGTTGATTTGTTCAGGGCAAAAAGTGCAATGCCTTTCGCCCTGTGAAAGGGCAAAATTTTTACAAAAGAACACGCAACCCTTTCACAGGGCAACATTTTTTTGAGAAAAGAACACAAAATTGCCCTCCCTGCGGGTAATGTTGCCTTTTTTTGTAGAAAAGAAAACGCCATAAGCTTCTTTTGAATTGTTCATCTCAATAACTGATTTATAATATAACAATTATAATAAAAAAGTTCATTTTATAGAAAATGTTGGTCTTTTAAAAACACCGTGTATACAATAGTTTCCAATACATGATTTCAACATGAGTTTCATTAAAATTACTACTACATAAATACCAAATACTACATAATAAAAATCCACTGTATTTTAAATATGTTTCCAAAAAATGCAACTCTGTATTGTTTGCATTTGCTACACATGGTAAAACTCAAATAGAAAAAGCACATAAAGAGTAAACAACTAATAGAGCAGAGAATACGGAAAGAAAATAAATGAAAATGTAAGATGAAAACAGAGTGAGATAGGAGCGTTAACTGGGAAATAAAAGCAAAAAAGGTCAAAGAAAAGCAAAAATATGTAAAATTATGAAAGAAAAAGGCAATGGTCTATTAAAGAATATATGTACATACATATGTACTTGCTTGTTCGTAGGTACAATAAATAAATGAATTAAAGAAAATTAACATTAATTTAAGAAAATAATACCTTCTTGGATATACTTTTAAAGCACGACGATCCATCGTTTAAAATAAAATCGAATTTAAACGAAATGAAATTAATAAAGCATGCAACATCATAGTTCCTTTATTTCATTTCTTTCTTGTTTGTATTTTAACAATTATTTGCCTCACACTTTTTGAAAAACACACAACAAATGATTAAAGCAAGAAATACAAACTCAAGATAAAAGTTCAACACAACCGCAAAATTTTCGGTAAAAAAGTTCCAAATAAAAAGACAAATTGCTGTTGTTGTGTACAGAGACAAACGATTGTATGAATGCACATAGATACTACACAGTAGCATAGTATGTGTGCATGTATGCATGCATGTAGTTGTAGCCAAAAGTGGTGTTTTTTAATATATATGTTTTCTTGTTGAAATTTTTAGAGGCAAGCTGGGTTTTTTGTATTAAATAATAAATTAATTTTTTGTATAACAAAAAGAAATTAAGGTGAAGCACCTGTATAGTTGTTTTAAATATCACGGGCGTATTTTGTTAATTGGTATCATTGGCAAAACTGATGACGAGTAGCTGCACTTATATAAAAGCATTGGAAAAAGACGAAGCTTTATGTTGCAATAAAAAACTTAGATATTATTCTATGCATGTAAATACATCTTTTCACTTGATATTTTTATTTCAATTAAATATATTTTTTTATTATTTATTATTATTTTGCTGTATGTGTGTACATAAGCATTTTTCACCACATATGAATTGAATTTTTCTTTTGAATACTAATAAATCAAATCTAAACCCGACACAACCAAACTCTCTTGCTATCAAACGCATACTAAACGGCAACTCTGTGTTAAATTAATCAACATTTAATGCTTTTCTCACACAAACTGGTTTTTACATTCTTATCTCTCGCTCTTTTCGCCTTTGTTTCATAAATTCTGTATACTAATTTTTAAAACAGAATGGCAGCACTATACTGCCTCTCTTTCGCACACATATCGTCTGGTTAAGCTATTATCACCAATTTAAACTTCTGTGAACAATCGAAAAACGAATACTTGGGACGTTTTATTTGTTTTTTTTTTCATGCTGGTTTACTGTAATTTTTGTTATTTGAAGTGAAATTAGAAATACCTTTGTGTACAGCAAAAGCAACAGAAAGTGTATGCGTGGTGGTGGTGGGTAAGCTGTACACACATGTATGCATGTCATATTGTTTATTTTTAAAGGTGGTGGTAGAATGTGGAAGCAGTCGAGTAGGTACTTTTTGTAGAAAAGAAAGAAAAAATGCAATAAATTTTATTTTTTTGTTGTATTGCTTTCACAGCAGAGATAGCAGCTGCCGTAACAAACCGCCGCACAGGCCACTAGCAACCACATTTTGTTTTTGTCTTATTATCTTTTTCTAAGCTGCTGCGTTTCTCGTTTCTCACCCTCCCTTAGATAATAACACTGAACATGTTTCTGTGGAAAAGATTTCATATTGCTTATAATGATTCTTTCATCTTTTATTTAGTTTTTATGGACTGTGCATGTGGATATGTAGATACATACATATGTATGGATGCATGGATACTTATTAAGCATTTGAGTTTGTGTGAATTCGAATATTGTCTTTCAGACGATTGCCTTCATTAAACGTTTATGTTGTTGTTTTTATTTTATTAACATGCGCAGAACAAGCTTGAAATGGGTTTTTTTCTACTTTATTAATTTGTTTTGTATTCACGACTGAAGTATCAATTCATTTTCTTTTACTGCTTTGTACACCCATCCCGACTTCCATATACACACACAAGTATTCATTTTATCAACGAAACACAAACAACCTTTTGAATTAAAAATGATTGTCTTTAAAGGAGTTTGTTGTTGCAGTGCGAGTTTATTAACGTGACGACTGCTCTTAAGAAACAGTCGCAGTGAAAAGTATACTCATTTTACGTTTAAAATTCGATTGTTCATTTCTGCACATGCAACTTTATGAAACAAGGGTTAACCAAATTTTGTTTTTTTGTTGTGCTTGTTATGGTCACGTTTCACTATTCTACACACTCGTACGATTTGTCAAATTTGGCATGTGTGCTAAAAAATTAAATAGTGTTACATAAAAATGGGCGTTTTTTTTAACAAATTATTACCATTTATGAAAATTTTCATAAAATAATAGTTTTCATGCGGCCAAAGTTGACTTTACTTCAAGCTGGTGAATAAAGAAAACAGAACAAAGAAAACAAAACAGGAAAAAAACTCATTAATTTATTAAAAATTAATTTTTTTTAAGCTCTACAATTTTAAATGTAACTACCAAAAATAGTAATATGTTATTTGTTTTATTTTTTGTAAAATTCATTTTCTAATATTGTAAAAAACGGTAATTAACTCTTTTCCATATGTTTATATTTTACAACGAGAACACATATGTATGTTTTTGTATTACAATTAAATAATAGTGTGGCAGCAGCAACGCCATTTTGATACGAAGTTGTAGGATTCGATTGTATTGCACATACCCATTCTAAAATATAAATATTTATATTGCAAAGAAACACCTAGCTTTGCTTAGAAATGTAGAATATGTACACTAATATAAGATATATATTAGCCTTACATATGTTCATTGTCTTATGTGTACCACTGTAAAACATTCATACCTAACATTCATATCAACACATGAGTTTCATGCAATAAGCTTTAAAAACAAGGTTAGATTGAGTGGGTAGCCCATTATTAGCTACAACATTTATAGCATTATAACGGTTTTCAAATGCAATTGGATATCACCACCCCAAAACGTTACTGTAGAAAGTTTATCAGCAGCAAAGAAAAATTATTTAGATATGTCTATGCATACATACATATATATACATATGTATGTAGGTATGTATATGGATATATGTACATGTCATAATGCACTCTCAACGTTGCCAGAAGAACCAAATTGCAAGCCTATAATCCATCTGATCAATGCCTTACACAAAGTAAGGCCTTGATTTGGTAACAGTCATTAAAGGGTTTTTGTTGTAGTTGATTTTTTAGCATTTTTTTCATGTTTGTTAAAGGGTTCAGTGTGTACCTCCCTATGTGGACTACAAGCACAGGTTGCAATTCATGCTCTAAAGATTCAGTTTTGATGAAGAGCCTTGCTCAAGCATATGAGTATGTCCACCTCTTACTATTGAAACAAATGCAAGAATGGGCCCCTCTCCGCCAGTGATATCTATCTTACCGCTCCAATAGCATCTTTGAGGTTGGAGCAAACACGCGCCACGGAATACATGTCTAGACCTACATATTTGTCCCTAACGAGCTTAATCTTTTTAGCGCCGTAGGGTGAAATCTAAGTCAATGGGTGGCGTTTAGACTATAAATACTATTGAAATTGTTGGGCGAAAAATATAGTGTAAATAAGCAAATGGTGGCGGAGCAGCATAATCCTAAAAAAAATAAAATAAAACAAAATGTTAACGAGATTGTATAAAATTAGGGAATTTTTATAATTGTCTTTAAAAAAAATTTACAAAAATTACTTTTATATAAAAAGTAGGAGGATGACGAAAATTTATTAACTTAATGATTTTAATACTATATACGATAATTATTTTGCGCCTCAAAAAAAATTTCAAAGTATTTGTAGATATCTGAAGTTACTGCGTTTTGAGGTTTTTTCACTTATGAAAATAGCACACATATTGGCTAATATTTGAAATATGAATATTTGAAAGCGAATATTCGCTCCAAAAATAGAACACTTTGTGTCGAATTGGGCCGAACTCTGCTCGAAATCAGTATTAACATGTTTGCTTTTAGTTTTCAAAAGTTTCGGTAAATAAAGTTGAAATTTTAAAATTAAATTTTATATGCATATACACACATAGTACATATAATGGTATATGTACGTAATCCTGTATAAAAGTTTATATTAATAAATCAAAATTTTTACACTAGGAAACCGATTATCACGAAACAAATTCTAATTTAATATATTCTGAATTATATTAATTCGTGTGGGGTCCTAAATATACAAATTTATCAGTGTGTAAAAATTTATAAAATATTATAAATTAAATTTCTAAATAGAAAAAAAGCAATGATTAATTTTTACTCAGAGGTAATAATTCTCGACAAAATTTTAATCCGGTTATCTCTTCTCCATTTCCTTTATAATTTTATTTTATATACTCGTATTATTTTTTTTTTCATGTGACACAAAAAAAAAGTTACTTTGATCTAGTTCAGGCACAAAAATGTAATATGCCCTTTAATTCAGCAGGCTTATTCTGCATTGCGATGCGAAAGTCAATGCGATGCGAAAAGTATTCTTCGCTGCGATGTTCGATAAGTTCTTTTGTATTGGCATTTGAAAAGCGAAAATGTGGTAAGTCGGTATTCTGTATTGCGAAAACTAATGTCAGATACAGACGAAGAACGCAAATGGAAAAAGAGCATTCGCAAAGTACAAAAATGGAAGTGAAAAATTATAATTTTGTTTATTTATTTACATTAATTGTTAAAATTATTCAGGGAAACAAACAACAAAACCATCAAATCCCATCAATTTGAAGTAATGCTGGAGTGTATGATGAAAAACCGTGAACTGGCAAGAAGCCATTTAAAAAAATATTAAATGCAAGTCAGCCGGACCGGCTGTTAGAGAAACTGCTGGATGGAAAAAGGTAAATATATAAATCATTTAAAAATATAGTTTCAAAGTATGTACTTTCAATTTTAATTTTAATAGGTTTGAGTTGATTACATTGTGCACACTAAGCAGAAACTAAATAAAATAAATTACAAAATTTTAAAAATATGATGTTGTTTTGTAACCGCAATCACAAATTTCAGTAGATGGCAAGTAAAAACTATGTACGTCATTAATATAAATTGAATCAACTAAAATATAAGCTTCACCTAAATAGAATTTTATTGAACAGAATTTGTAAATTAGAATATTTATTTACAATATACATTAATTACATTTGATTTGTTGCATTTTTTGAGATAAATATGTACATTTATTAAATAATATTTATTACATCTCGCAACATTATGTTTTCTAAAGAATACCATATTTTTATATTTTTTCAGATTTACATGCCTGAAGAGAGAATCTTGGAAAGTTTGCAAAAAAAACCAATGTCGTTATGTTTTGTAAAAATTTTCACAAAATAGCAGAGAGAAAGAGAATATATAACAATTACCGCATGTTATTTTAGAAATATTTTTTTGAGAAGTATTTGAAATTTTCGTCATGGTTTGCAAAACTGGAGTAGTTTCCGAAATTAAATCTCATTAAAATATAAGATCTCTTTGTTTCAGCGGAGCAGTAGCTGCACCGCCAAAATGGTCGAACTTCTGAACCGCTGCATTGCTTTAAATGATTGTTGTTTTGTGGAGTCAAGTATCAGTATTCTGGTTACGCATTTCCATTTTACTAATCGTTTTTCTTTTTAATGTGCTGTTATGGGTTCGCCATTGTTATTTGATTAGACTAACTGATCATCCCTCCATTTTTCTTCAACGCACACAAATACATCTATAAATGACTTTCTGTAGGCATACCTATGTTCATATATATTGGTCATATCGTTGCTTCAAATTCAAACAACATAAGAATAAATAAACATTTTTGCTCCATAAAAATTATTTGGTAAAAACATTGTGGTGTACGATATACACTATATTTCTAAGCATTTGACTAGAACTTTCCAACATTGAAAGTACCAAAGAAAACGCTTTGGAAGATATTCCTTGTTTATATTGAATGTGTCATAAGATCAATATTTTAATATAATAAAAAAAATCGAGTATACATATTTTACATATATAATATGTATATTATATTATTTTTTTTCTGCTTAATATTGAAATTTATTATATAACATGTTACGCTGTTTTGCATTTCACATGACATACACGGGAATAAAAATAAGTAAAAGTGCTATATTCGACTGTGTCGAATTTGGAATACCCTTCTCGAGAAATATGTTACCCAGCTATTTCTGTACACCGCAATTATACTGCATTGAAATAAACTTAAATTTTACAATATATTTATCATCTCTAAAATATATTAATAATTTTAAAAATAACAACATTCAAATAAACAAAATAATATGATGCCGTATTCTTAAGTTTGCGAAAATCAAGGAATGTTGTTACACAACACCCTTCCTGATACATAATAATATATTTGTTCCATGCTCTAATGGGGGCTGGATAAGCTTCAACATAGATAACTAGGATAGGATAGTGAATAATTTCTCCACTAACTTTGGCATACACATTCCTTAAAAACTCAAGATGTTAATAAAATGTGCCTTTACTCTTAGCCACGACTACATAAGTATTTACACTAATGTATGGATGTGTGAATAGATATGCATTTCTAATTTACATAAGACCAAAATATCAGCTATAAATAATGTCTGAATTAAAATAATTATTTTCTTAAATTTAGAGTAATTTTTGTGCTGACAATATACAAATATGTATATAATTTTAAATAAAAGAAATTCTTCGAATTATCAATATTAATCATCAAATACTTAATACATTACATTTTTCAAACACCTTACTTACTACTATAATAGTACAGACGAACAAAGCTCAATCAAGTTCATTTCTTAAAAACATCCAGAATATATGTATATCTTTTATGGATTTAAAAATCAATATTTTAGAAATTTCATCCCTTGTATCAAACATCCTTTTCATCCATTTTGGAGAAGGATATAATAAGGCGAATTCCACACTGCTACATAAAAACCCGCGATATTCACTGGCAATCAAATATCGGACGTCGCTGACCAATCTCTCTTTCGTTGTTGTTAATGTGTTTAGTACAGTCAGTGCATTTAGCTTGTAAGGCTTAACTTTATTTATGTCAATAAAATAATTTTTATTACACATTGTATCTCGACGTTTCGTGGATTATCTGTCCACTTCTTCAGGGATTTGTCTAATTTATTAAATACAAAAACAAGAAAGGAAAATATATTTATTATATAAAACTTAATGATAATTATTAATACTACTATATTTAGGGAATCCAAAACTTCATTGACTGTCTGATTAATGAACTGTAAATGGCGCTTAATCATCTTTTATATTCATGGCCTTGTGTATTTTTTGTTTTATTATTAAGCTTTCCATTATGTATTTCTTTTTCCAATTGTCTTCTTTATCTAGCATTTTAATATTCTCAAAATCAGGCAAATGTTTGTTGAGTTTTCATGTTGTGATAATGCAGTGCTCTCTTTATTTTTGCTTATGTCTGCTTCATATTCATTTATCCTAGCGCTTAAATTTCTCTTCGTAGCACCGATATATACCATGTCACAACCGTTATGTCTATCCCCTTTATATATTTTTAATATATTAATTATATGACTTACCTATACATCGATAATCTCTAGTCACTATAACCGAATTAAGCTGTAATTGGTATAATTTAAAACTTCATTCTAATTTTAAAACTGCCATCGCTCTACACTCAATATCAACGTAAAACGATTGTATCAAACGATTGTGCATCAAACTATCAAATGTAGGGTGTATAAATAGTGTATATGTACACTAATGGGTACGTATGTATGTCGCATTCATACTTCACAGCACATTTGTTATCTGTGCGCCGTACTCGTCTGTTCCACCGCGCATAATTATGTACAATATCATTTACTTCATTTTTAATTTGTCGTTTTGGTTGTTGTTGAATTTCAATTTTCCCTGCTTCACGTGTTACTAATTATGGATTTGTATATCTTTCCTTTCTACTCATACAACAAAGCTGTTTAAGCGGGCTTGCGTGTAAAGGAGACGCACACACTAAAAACCATACAAAGATATTTTGTTCTTTTAAAAATACCATGCGAGCATTGTTGGGTACAGTTCTGCTTGTTTATTGTTTGCCATTTTTACCCCGGGTTCGATGAATCCAAACGGATTGTTTTGGTTATGGATGTTATGTATGCATGCATGAACGTACATGTAGATATCGTACATTTATTCTTGGGATTTAAGGAACCATATTGAAATATACGAATCTATAAATATGTACATACATGGACATAAACACGTACAAAAGTTTTAACTTAGCACAGGCTTTGATGAGTGCAATGTTAATTGATTTTTTTTAGAATGGCGCGGTATATTAACATTTATATGGATCACCAAATATTAAAATAAAAGAATGCGTTGGCTTCTTTTAATAACTTGCCTTTTAATAAAGGCGTGTGAAAAATAGTCTTTGACATTATTTCTAACAAAATTTTCATATATATTTTTTTCTTCAAATTTAGTGTATTTTATCTTTATGTCAAATAAAACAATTATACATGTGCATCCAAACATACAAACATATGTAGACTGCATGTATGGTATAAGATTATGTAATATACCATTCTATGTTTTGTATGCAAAATAGAGGGTACATCAATAATCGATTGAGCTTATTGAAGGGGAAAGTTCTTGTAAATACGCTGTTAAATATTCGTATAGGTATATATGTATATATATACTGCCGGCGAGCTGGTAGTTGACTAAAAATTAAATCGACCTTATACAATTTCGTTTATGTTCAAATACAATGTAAGACGGAATTTAAAAACCAATTTTAAAAATGTTTAAAATTATTTGATGTGAGGAGGACAATTGTATGAGGGCAACTTGATCAACAATTTAAGCTTAGTTATCAGAACAGAAATAAAATTTTTGTAAAAAATTTCATGTAATCACCTTGTAATTGCTTTTTATAAATAATTTAAGTTTGCACACGAAAATAAAACATTTATTGCTAATAGGTGAAGCTTATCTTATAAACAATCTGGTTGTTTTCTGCTCTTATTGTTGTTTGTTGAAATTTATTCACTTTCTAGTAACTTCAGCTTTCGCTGGATTTGCCATGATTGCATACTCCCAAAATGTATAGCACAATTACGAAACAATAAAATTTAGTGCCGAGAAGGAAATACATACATATATATATCTAATGGTAGAGCATATAATAATTTGGCTATACAATTGAAATATCGATTGAGACATTATGTAATGAATTGTATATATTTGTAAAGAAGGGCTTTAAGCAACAAATTTTTTTTTTAACAAGATTGCAACTTTTATATATCAATAAGTGGATGCAAAAAAATTTTTTTTTAACAGATCAAAACAGTAAATTAGATGTAGATGTATGTGCATCAATTTGATACACTTTCAGTTTTTTTTAAACGGAGACCCAGATTAGAGAATTTGAAACATAAAATATATTCTATTGATAAAAAGCGATTTATATTTACATATACATATACAATAGTCGTAATTGAACTTATGAAATACCTCAGAAAGTGTTCCAACTCTTCTTGTCATAAACTTACTGTTTACTTTTGTGTGACTGGATTGAATTTATAAGTTTCAAACATATGTATGTAGAGTAAATCCTTTTTCTAAACTACATTTTAATCACCTTATATTTTTTTTAATTTTTTCAAGAGACATTTTTTTACAATAAAATATAGATTTACAAATAGGTACGTAAATATATACACACACTGTCACATAATCATATTTTGATTTAATAACTTTCAATTTATTATTAATTTTGACTTGTATTTATTACAACTAATATTTGATATAATTTCAAAATTTATTATTATATATTATTCGTGAGTTATTGAGTTAGTCTAGATGTCCAGATTTCGTTTAATTCTGGAATGAAACTCATCAATACTTTCAAGAAAATGGTTTCGAAGAGAAAATTGCAAGCGTGGCTGTGTAATAACGTTATTTTTCAAAAAAATTAGGATTTTTAATCTTTTGAAATTTAATTAAATTAAATTTTTTAGTGGTTAAATTAGTGGGTAATACCGGAATCCATAATAAATATACAGATAAATGTATGTGTGTTAACACACAAAAGAAAGTCATTAAATCGTTTAAAGTTGTTGCTATATTTCTTTAAATTTATTCTACTTTCACATTTCATTAAATGCATGCACATATTTATTTAAATGAAACTAATTTAATATTTCTACCCCAATCACATTGCTTGGACATTTGTGTGTATGAATTGATATACAGAGCCTTCAATTTCAGAAAATTTCATAAATTTTAAGTAAAACTGATTCTATTTTTACTGATTTAACCCAAAAACACAAAAAAAAAACAATTACCCAATAACTTATGATATTTACAAAATTGATAACATAAGCATGGGAGTATGTATGTGGGCTGTCCATTTTCAAATTTAAACACCACCTTTGGCAAGTGTAAAACTAAATGGGTACAACATATAATTCCGTTCCTAAAGCTCCACCATTTTTTACATCCCATAGCTGCCAAGTTACATAATACCCGTATAAACACTAATAAACGCCCATTCGTTATAAATAACACTCATCGCTTGTAAAGACCAATGGTCATATGCTAAGGGATGAAGTGGAACAAAACTAAATATGAATTAGGTTTTGTTATTGTATCTCTTTCATTCTACTTGAAAACGTACAGCCATTTTCCTTTAACTGAAGAAGGAGAGAATGGTGAAATTAATGCTTAAAAAAGGGGAAAGTGGTAGATTTTTCGACATAGTTGCCTATTTTAGTATTAAAAAAAAGATTATTCAAAATAAACAATCAAGGTTTCTCGATAAGTTTCATTCGTGGTTTGTACCCTTTTCACATACAGCATTTATCTGTAAAATATTAAATAAAAATAGCCTACTTGTGTATTTGCTCTTGGAGAAAACAATTTATCTAATTTGTCAATTATGTTACGAAATTAAATAAAATTACAAAACAATAAATTTGCTTAATTTTTGGCTAATAGAAAAATTTTTTATGCACATCCACACATACATATGTATGAATTAAAATACATACTTTTTTTTCAATAAAACAATTTTTATTACATATTGCATCCCGACGTTTCGTGGATTATCTGTCCACTTCTTCAGGGATTTGTCTAATTTATTAAATACAAAAACAAGAAAGGAAAATATATTTATTATATAAAACTTAATGTTAATTATTAATATTATTATACTTAGGGAATCCAAAACTTCGTTGACTGTCTGATTAATGGCACTTAAATTTTCTGTATCATCTTTTATATTCATGGTCTTGTCTATTTTTTGTTGTATTCTTAAGCTTTCCATTATGTATCTTTTTTCCAATTTTCTTCCCTACCTATTATTTTAATATTGTCAAAATCAGCTAGATGTTTGTTCAGTTTTTGCCTCATTTAGCCTAGTACTTAAATTTCTATTCGTAGCACCGATATATACCATGTCACAACCGTTATGTTCATCCCCTTTACATGATATATCATACACAACATTATTTTTTTCTATTTTCTTATACGGCATTTTTATGTTAGTGAAAACATCAGATATTGTTTGGATTGATTTGATATCATGATATTTTCTGTGGAAATTACCTTTTTTATGTTATACATGTACATGACAAACATTTTATTTCCAATTATAGGGTTTTCGTTACTATTGTTATTTATGTGTTTTTAAAATCTTAACAGATTTTTGACTAGTTGAGTTGGAAAACTGTTATTGTTTTTGCAGTATTAGTTTTTTGGAACTGAATGTCACTAATAGGCATTACTTTACGTATTTAGTTTCTTGCCGTATTTATTTTTTTGCGATTGGTTGAGTGGAAAAATAATTTATTATTCTCCGTGATGATATGATTTTTGTATACCAATCCACGTTTAAATTGTTTTCCGATCTAATTATCGTGATGTTAAGATATGTTATCCTTTTGTCATTTTCCACCTCAATAGTGAATTTGATTTTCGGATGGTATCCATTCAGAGAAGTAAGAATCTCATTTTTGTTATCGATATTTATCAGAGCTAATATGTCGTTTACGCATTTCGTGATATATTTTATTCTAATTTTATTCTATTTTTGTTCCCCCCGTGTTAAGTCAAAAATATTGTCCAATATGATGTCAGCAATAAGTGGGTGATAGGGGGTTTCCCATTGGCACCCCGAATATTTGGTTATACATATATGTTAATATTATATAAGAAGTAGTCATTATCATGTAAGCAAAATTTTAGTAAGTCCAGAAACTTAGCTCTAGGTATCTTTGTGTGTTCTTTTATGGTACTCCAATTGTTCATTATTTTATTTATTTATATATATTTGCTGGATACTAAATTCTTCAGCATTTTCCTCAGAAACTTGCTTAGTTGATAGCAATACTCTTGGAAACATGACACTATGGGCCGTAGCGGTACATCTTCCTTATGGATTTTTGCTAATCCATATATTCTGGGTGATATCGCTGCTGACGAAGTAAGAATACATTTGGGACTGTCATCTACAAAGGTTTTCCGGTTTTTTTTACAAAGTCGTTGTTCATCTTCATTAGTTTACTAGTGGGGTTTGTTCTTATACTTATGTATGTAGTTTTATCCTCTAATAAATTTTTCATTTTGGCTTAGTATTCACTTTTGTATGTTGCCATCGTTTTGTTGCCCTTATCAGATTGAGTAATTATTATGTTATGGTGTCTTTTTAGAAATTTTTTTGTTCTTTCAAATACATTAAGAATAAATTTTTCCCTCTCTCTATTTCTTGGTCTTTTTCTGACAAATGTAATGTTATTGGCAAGTTTTGATCTAGTCACTTCTTTTTCTTTATAATTATTGTTGTTTATGGTTAATAATTTTTTATTCCATATACGAGTATTGCATACATACATACGTATTTTTAATTTTTCAATTAACCAATACAATAATTTGAAAGGTTTGGAAGTTTTGAAATCTTTCCTTTTTAAGCCAGCTGATTGAAACACAATTAATCAAAAAAAGCTATAACACGCAAGTTATTAGAATATTATCCTCTCTTTCGTTGTTATCTATTTTAGATTTTAATTTTTTTTACCAATTTATTATTATATTGTTTCTATTTTTAGTTCTTGCATATACATACGTAGATGGATATGTACATACTTTATGATTTGTTAAAATATGTATGTATTTTAATATACAGCGGTATAATATACAAAGTGTTGGTTAGAAAGTATTTAAATGATTTATTATGGATGTCTTTTTGATATGCTGGACAAATGTATCTTTTATTATTTTGAGCATCTAATTCCGTCTTTTGGTATATCTGTGGGATGCCCTTTTACATCTTTAGACATTAAAAACTCATATCACTTGGTATGTATGTGGAAAGATTTACTAAGCACTTCCAAAAGGTACTTTAAACGTTTGACACGTAAAATATCTGGCCAAAAAAATTTAAAGGTTGGGTTTTAATATATAAAATAAATAAACTAAATAAACTTTAATATTTTTCTTATGTCAATAATACATAAAACAATAATACAATATGCAATTCTCTTTGGCAATACGAATAGCATGGTCACTAAAACTCTAAAGCAACAAGAATTATTTTACAAATTTCTAATTTATATACAAAAGACGTGATAAGGGTTAACAAATAAGAACCAAAAAAGAACAAAAAATTAAATTTAAAAAAAACTGAAGTATCCGATAGTCTCAGCAGCCACTTCCTCTACTCATATTATACTTATATTCATATAATAGCAGTATTAAGAAAATAATAACAAGAAAACCTTTTTCATATACTCGTACACAGCCATAAACTTTTCATGCCTTAAACTATGCTATATTGTTTGTACTTACTTGAAAACATAAATGAAATTGTTGCTAGATAACTCTGGCCTCTCTTCAGTTGTCGAATAAATCTTTCGCCTTTAACTAACAACTTGTTGCTAGATATGCCTAATTCTAACATGGCCAAAAATTTAGTTAAAAATACCTCATGTAGTTGTTCGTGAATTGATAATAAAGCCATTACGTAGAATAACTACAGAAGTGAAAAACTAAAAACGGAAATACTTTTCTTTGGGCTTAGTAATTTGTGATACAAAGAAGCATTATTTAGACAATTGCTATAAACAATATGCTGAGAAGCAGTAAATCTATTTAATTACTCCACTTACATATTTGCATTCCTTCTTTTAAAAAATTTTAATGCCCGATAAGTGGGCATTTTCTGATTTTTTGAATTCCTATTCCAAACTATTTCTTCGCTGCTATCTTCACTTTAAATTATACTACGTACATCATGCAAACATACCTACACACATGCATATGTTTGTAGTCAACAGCTTTTGTAATCAGTTGATACACAGTATCTGCGTTGAAACTTCTTGCAGAAATTATGCAGGTTGCTATTTAATAAATAGCGTAACAAGTTAAAATGTAAGTCAAATAACTATCTTGCATTCTCATAAATACAAGCATGTGTGATGTATGCATGTAACTATTTCAGTTTTGATACCAGTCATACTTGATCCAAGGATATTTGTTTTTATTAAAACTGAAATGACTTGTTTACTTTGACATCTTAAACAGAACAGAGTTCCAAATCGGACATAATATCAGCGGCGAATATTTAAAAATTTATTGCGACGGCTTATCTTGCGCTGCAACACAAATGAACTAAAAATTCTACTAATCCTTATCTCTTGATCTAAAAACCAATGAAAGTAGAACAATGGCGTTATTTCATTAATAGAGAGTTTAGAAATAAAATAAAAAGAATATTAGAAACAAAATAGAAAAATTTTTAAGATTATTAATGAAATTATCGTTATTTTTTATGGTATCTTAAATAAATAGTTCTTGAAGTGAACGTAAAGGTGATTATTACTAAAATACACATTTAAGTTGTATTTTTATCGGATTAAATATTGTTGAAAACGGGCAACTTTGCTTTCGTGGGTGCCCGATTGTGAATCCGAAGTATCCCCAACTATATAGACATATGTATATATGAATGTACATAGTCATTTAGCTCGAGTTTCAATTATTAACATCTTAAAAAATTTAATAAAATGTTAAGATTTGTATTTACATAGTATGCATTTCTTATTTTACAGATGCAACATTTTAGAACGTTGACAAAACTGGGAAGGAGCTTGCCATTGCTTTCATTGCGTAGATATAACAAATCTGCAAAACTTCCGGAATTAACACAGGTAAATCAAAAGCTGAAGGAATTAAAAGGAAATCGGCAATGAAACTAGTCAAGAAGAATAGCTTTTTTCATATTAAACAGATATACTTTATCAGTTAGCAATAAGTTTGTAACATTCGTAACTTTAGATATCAAAATCACCTGGAAAGAAGACCTTTTCCGGAGAGAAGCCAAAGACAAACCCCACAAATATTATTTTTCATTTATATTTTTCACCAAAAATTTTCTTCTGATTTCGAAATTTGTGAGACGTTACATACGTATGAACTCATAATAACTTCCTTGTATTTTGAAGTATGAATATGGGAATGAAATCTTCTGATTTCGAAATTTGTAAGACGTTACATACGTATAAACTCATAATAACTTCCCTGTATTTTGAAGTATGAATATGGAAATGAAATCCAAAAGTTTTTAGTTTTTTAAAATCAAGATAGCAAAAAAAAAAAAATGAAAAAAAAAAATGGAAAAAAAAAATTTTTAACATTCGGAGAACAAAAGAAAGGTGTACATAAGTTTAAAAAAAATATGTGAGCCCGAGTTTTATTTAAGATGTTAAAAATTGAAACTCGAGCTAAATGACTATGTACATTCATATATACATATGTCTATATAGTTGGGGATACTTCGGATTCACAATCGGGCACCGCTAATCCGACCGCTAATCATAGAATTTCAGAACTTTACTTTTTCATAAAATTTCTGTCACCTTTCCAGGTAAGACACAAAGTTGAGCGTGGAGAGTATGCTGAAGTAGATGAAAAAGATGTAACCTTAATGGAGTCACTAATTGGCGCCACAAACGTTTTGAAGGCCGGCATAGATGATTTACAAGGCTACAATGTAGATTTTTTGCGCAGTGTGCGAGGCAGTAGTAAATTGGTACTTAGACCCGGGTCTACACAGGAAATATCTGAAATATTGAAATACTGCAACGAGAGACGTTTGGCCGTTTGTCCACAAGGCGGTAACACTGGTTTAGTAGGAGGATCTGTGCCAGTATGTGATGAAATTGTTCTATCATTGGCTCGTATGAACAAAATAATTAATATAGATGAAATAACAGGAATAACAGTCTGCGAATCTGGATGTATATTAGAAAATCTAGATGCTAAGACCAGAGAAGTTGGCCTAGTAGTTCCCATTGATTTAGGAGCGAAATCAAGTTGTCATATTGGTGGTAATATTTCAACAAATGCCGGTGGCTTGCGGGTTATTCGGTATGGAAATTTACACGGTTCTGTCTTAGGCGTGGAAGCAGTAAGGAAAATATCTGTTATTGTTTTTTCGAACGTAAATAGAACTTTTAATTTCTTAGGTACTTGCTAATGGACAAATATTAGATCTCATGTCAAACTTTAAAAAAGATAACACTGGTTACCACTTAAAACATTTGTTTATTGGCTCGGAGGGAACACTAGGTGTGGTGACTAAATTGGCTTTATTATGCCCACCGGCCCCAGAATCTGTGAATTTAGCATTCTTAGGTATGTTTGTGTTTGTAATAATGTTTTTTATTTCTTATTTTCAGTTATTTTTCAGCCCTAAACTCATTCGATAACATTATCCAGACATTCAGATATGCTAAACGCCACTTGGGTGAAATATTATCTTCTTGTGAAATGATTGATGCCAAATCTTTAGCTGCTAGTTGTGAAAATTTCAATTTAAAGTAACTATAGATATAGCAGACTAATTTTATATAAAAACATATGTGCACACATCCATACAATATATTTATTCATATTTACGAAGATAAATGATTGCCACTATCATTGCTCTTTATTTCAAGGTCACCTATAGAAGGCTTTCCATTTTATATGCTGATTGAAACATCTGGTAGTAATGCCGATCACGACACGGAAAAAATTAACAATTTTCTACAATATATTATGGAAAAAGGTACTGTTATCGATGGTACATGCACATCTGAACCGAGTAAAATGCAGGAATTGTGGAAATTTCGAGAATTAATTTCGACAGCATTGACCAGAGATGGGTATTGCTTTAAATATGATGTATCGCTTCCACTACGTTCATTCTACGAGCTTGTCAACGTTATTGATAAACGTGTGGGGCATATGTCGAAGCGCGTTTGTGGCTATGGTCATTTAGGAGACTCAAATCTTCACCTGAATGTATCCTGTGAGGAATACTCTTCCAAATTGTACAAATTGCTCGAACCCTATGTTTATGAATACACTGCGCAATTAAATGGTAGTATAAGTGCTGAGCATGGAATAGGTTTCCTGAAAAGAAATTATCTAAAATATTCTAAAAATAGCGAAGCTATAGAAATGATGCGCAAAATGAAACATGTGTTGGATCCCAATTGTATATTAAATCCATACAAAGTAATAAATTAAAATCTGGTGGCCGTCGAAACAGTAAAATTGCATACAAAATTGCTATTCATTTCTTATTTTTACGAAATTGTTGAACGTTTTTACTCATGTGAAATGTTGCTGTAGTAACCTTTTTTAGCACATTTTAAAATGATATTAATTTTGTTCTAATGATTTTACCATTTTCTTTCATTTATTGCATTATTTTAAAATAATTTTTATTTTCTGACATTGTTTTCTAATTTGAAGTATTAAGAACTTAAGTTGGCTGGCAACTTTGCCCTTATGAATTCGCCTCCATCAAACGGATTTGTTGTTGGAAGATGGCAAAAAACTAAAACGAAGCTGTCAAATTGTTAAATAATTATTTATTAATAAATTAAATTTGTATTATTCATTTAATTTTAATATATTGCATGTATGTTAACATAAAGAAATAACTTAAAAGTGAAATTAAAATTGTTAATATGTTTTTATCTTGCTCTGTAGTTGAATCTAAGGCGAATTGAATTTAGTTAATAAGTATATGGACTTTCGCAGAATACATTACAATTTCAATTCGGCTTATGCATGCACCAGTAACACGCATTATTTCGCCACTTGCTCATGCCATTAACTAAAATTACTCAAATACGTGCATGCATATGTACACATATAAAAACATAACATATATGTATTTAATGATTAGCTGATAGCACAGACTTCTTATTGTTAATTAGAATGCTTTAAATTGGCTGCTTTAGACGAGTATCAGTAATCGCGCGATCGCGAAAATAAACAGACCGCTTTGTAATAGTGCTCCTTAGTGAAAAACTGCTAACTCACGTTTTCATAAAGCAATAAATTATTTATTTTTTAGGAAAATACAAAATGTCACAGTAAGTTACAAATATGTGTAACAAAAATGTTGGACCAGAAAATGGAGTTCGCAATTTAACAGTCATTGTACCTGAATAAATTCTTATTACATTTTTTACTCCAAATTTTTTTGTTGGTTATAGAAAAGCCGATATTGCTTTAATTGGTTTAGCCGTAATGGGGCAAAATTTGATTTTGAATATGGACTCCAAAGGTTTTGTTGTTTGCGCTTTCAATCGCACAGTGGATAAGGTACTTACATACCACATATGCACATACATACATACATCTATACATTCATATAACAAAAAATTAAAATCGAACTTTGTATGAAAATACTTTTCACATCAAATTTCTAATAAGTATGCATGTTGAAAACAGGTTGAGCACTTTTTAAAAAATGAAGCTAAGGGTACAAAAGTTATTGGTGCCACATCTTTGGCTGATATGGTTAGTAAATTGAAAACTCCACGAAAGGTCATGTTGCTGGTAAAAGGTAAGTGCCACATTAAAACATGCAATATAAACTAATGACGTTAAATACAACTATCTATACTATAACTGCATACTGCATACGCAGCTATAATATATAGCTAAAAATATTGCCAAGTAAAGTCCCCTCCTAAAAATAAATAGTCTCATTTAAATATTTTCTGAAAAATACCTCATTATTATACTAATTATATAACTAATTGTAATAATAATAATGTTTTAGGCCTCAATTGATTTTAATACATAAAACTTTTACGAACCAATTTTTAAACTTTTCTTTTTGATGTACTTAAGTTGAAAAACTTGAAAAGAATGGACGCAAGGAAACACTCCATTTATTAGGAATCTGTTTCGCTTTCTTATATACATATAATAATTCTTTATATAATTAATACGACAATTTTGTAAAATTTATAAATAGAATATAAAGTAATATCCTTTTAGGGTATATTGATATTTTTTCCATTTGTTCTCCAGATTGTAACACAAGTACTGTAAAACGTATGTACGCGATACTATTTTTTGAATCTGATTTAATAAAATTTCTAGTCTCGACCCACATAATTTTAAATATATTTATGAAAATAATATAATTTGACTTAATAATTTTAAGTCAAGTAAATTATTTATTACGTAAATAAAGTAAAATTACAATATCCGATTTTATAAAATAGTAACAATCATGTATTAAATGCCATAAAAAAGTTTAAAAAAATATTTAGCCAGAACAAGCTTAAAATTTTTTAGAATTTTTCTTTTTTGAGTTAAAATATTAATAGCAATAAGGCCATTATTTTACTGTAGATTTTTCCAATCTGATAAAATTTACTATGTAACCAAAATGCTCTGTTTTTGTGTAGTCTGTCAACATATTGAAAAACTGAATTGTCATGTAAAGTGTAATAATGTGGCATTAAAATAAAGGTGCGAGCTAGCTTGCCCATGAAACTGTTAGAACAACAACTGGAATTTGAAAAACTATTTTGTTTTTGAGTGAAACAAAATTCTTCCTGATTTTCGTATAACTGAGAACAATAAACAGTAAATTTTCCATGATATAGGGTAAAAGATTTAAAACTGGCAACACGGCTCCCATTAGTTTTTGATATTACCTTATTATAAAATACTTAATTTCACGCACACAAGCGTCCTCCGATCATTTGCTCATATTTTAAGTTTCATACATACGTACATATGTAATTTTCACCGAACATTTATGTGCTGTCTTTTTAAAGTGATTGAAAATGGATTATTTAAATATTATACAAAGGGATTCGCATAAATTCTACTTTAGAGAATACCCAATTTTTATGTTTTGTATTAATTATTATGGATTGTATGAATGAATGTAATTCATTTATTTATTTTTGTGGACAGATATGTAAGTTAACTGAAAACCGACTGCCACCTTATGCATAGGGTGTTGAGTATCTGAGAATCAATCATGTAACTCATTATTGTCAATTGGCAGAAATTGGTGGGGCTTTCGTCTCAGTTTGACACTCTTCTTCTAGGAATTCTGATTTTCTAGTGAAAATAAACAAGAGAGCAGTAAGTCATGTAATACGAAACGTAATATATGTACATATGTATACATACATAATTGTAAATGAATTGTTCTGTTCCAGAAAAGCCTTGTCCGAATTTTTAAAACTCGCTTTAAGCCATGGCAAAAGCTTTGACTTTCTAATTGTAGTCAATCATACAGGTTTATAGTCAAGTTCATAATAAAAGCTCACGCATTGTTTCAAGTTCATTATTAATTTGATAAAATATTCATCTCCATACAAACGTAGATATGTATGGATGTATGTATATTTACATATATACATATGTGTATCTACACATTACAGAAAAACTTGTTACTTATTCATACAAAGAACTTGGCTTTATAATAAACAAATGAGTATATGATGTAAATATTTTAACTATATTCTAATTTCAAATCCTTAATAAATTTAATTATTTGAGATATTCTCCCAATTTCTTTATTATGGTTTAACTTAGCCCAAAAATTCTGTTCCATATTTATTGACAATTTCGATTTAGGCATAAATTAAACAAGTAATCAAAATAACTCACAATGTGAAATTATTAATGTACATGCATCTTGTGCAAATTTATTTATATTTGAAGCTGGGCAAGCCGTGGATAGCTTCATACAACAGCTGGTCCCTTTGTTATCTGCTGGAGATGTTATTATTGATGGAGGCAATTCAGAATATGTGGATACCGCACGGCGATGTGTTGAATTAAAAGCGAAAGGTATACTATTTGTTGGATCTGGTGTCAGTGGTGGAGAAGAAGGAGCCCGTTATGGTCCTTCTTTAATGCCAGGAGGTCATGCAGATGCCTGGCCTTTAATCCAACCTATTTTCCAAGCTATATGTGCTAAGGCTGATGGTCAGCCTTGTTGTGATTGGGTTGGGGAAGGTGGCGCTGGTCATTTTGTAAAAATGGTACATAATGGCATTGAATACGGTGATATGCAATTAATATGCGAAGCGTATCACATAATGACCAGCTTAGGTATGAAACCAGATGATATCGCCCAAGAATTCGAAGAATGGAATCGCGAGGAATTGGATTCATTTTTAATTGAAATAACCGCCGATATTTTGAAATATAAAGATGAGAAAGGTCATTTGTTGCAACGCATACGTGATACGGCTGGTCAAAAGGGTACAGGTAAATGGACTGCCATTGCTGCTCTGCAATATGGTATGCCTGTGACTTTGATTGGCGAAGCAGTCTTTTCTCGCTGCCTTTCAGCCCTTAAAGATGAGCGCGTAGCTGCTAGTAAGCAATTGCATGGACCGAAGACACCAGTAAAAGTAGACAATTTAAAGGAATTTTTGAATCATATTAAGCAAGCACTATACTGTTCGAAAATCGTATCCTATACTCAGGGTTTCATGTTAATGCGGGAAGCAGCAAATGAAAATAAATGGAATTTAAATTATGGAGGTATAGCTTTAATGTGGAGAGGTGGTTGTATTATTAGAAGGTAAGCTATGAACTAAATTCTTTTTTAATTCTTCAACAATAAAAAGGGTATTCTTTAAGGGTTCTTTATAAAACAAGCAAATCAAGAAAAAATCAAAACAATCATCATTGCACTTAAATTGTTGAAATTTTGTAAAAATTGGGAGATCTAAGTCTGCGGCATTTGAATTTAGAGAAAATTATTATTTATTCGACAACTGGGCGTTTCTTATCTGCTTTTCGAAAATCGATTTTTTAAATCAGTAGTTAATTTACAAGACAATTTGATTTTGCGTAATAAAAACTTTTTTCTTCTATAGTGTATTCTTGAGAAATATAAAGGATGCTTATGACAGCAATACGAAATTGTCGAATTTACTGTTGGATCCCTTCTTTAAAAAAGCCATAGAAACCGGACAATCTTCGTGGCGTCAAGTGGTGTCCAAAGCTTTTCTGTGGGGTGTACCAGTTCCTGCTTTGTCAACAGCTTTGTCATTCTATGATGGTTATCGGTCCGAAAGATTGCCAGCCAACCTTTTGCAAGCCCAAAGAGACTATTTTGGAGCCCATACTTATGAACTTCTGGGTGAAGAGGGTAAATTTGTGCACACGAATTGGACTGGAACCGGTGGTAATGTGTCGGCAAGTACGTACGATGCATAAGTGTTCTAAAGTTGAATGCATTGTTTAATACGTGATATCCTTGTACATTATGACATTCCAACGAGAAAAAATTATTCAAAATACATCCTCAGGTATTACTTTATGTATTTAAAAGATTTAAAATACGATGCATTATCTTTTAAGTCCAAGACGAATTTACTTTACAACATAATAGATTAATTAAATTAAAATAAATTGTAAGAAAACAATTTACTTGTAACAGAACTGTAAAGTGAATTCGGCTTTCAAATGAATATGTGGGGGTCATCCTTTTCATTTCATATCATCAATTTGTTGGGTGAAATAGTTGTTACAAAATAATTTTCAAATCACAAATAATAAAAATTGTTAAAAATTAAACTTGTGTTTTTTATTCACATTTTAATTCAAAGTTTTAAATTTACAAGTTTTGACTTAGTTTGTAGGTTACTGTAAGTAATCCTTCATTAAAGTTCTAAAGGGTAAGGTGCAAAAAATCTTTAATAATAAAATAATGGCATATCACTATCGGCCGGGCACAATTATTTAAAATTCCACAACGTCTAATCGTCTGAAGGCCGCAGTGTTGGTTTTTTTTCAATTACTAGCTTTTCGGCAGAATACAAATGCCCAATTATTGCCTATGAAATAGAATGTATTAAATATGCTGTGCAGTTTTAAAAATTATGTAACTATAATAAACTACTTATGATTCTGACCAGAAATAATTATGTGAACATGGGCACTAAATTTGTCAACTTTCTAAATTAATTTCATTGTTTTCTATTAAGTGTTCTCGTATACACTGCTAAGGTGAAAATATGTATGTTTGTGTATGGAAATCTTAAAAGGTGTGATCAATATAACTATTTTCTTGAAGCACATATATCCAAAACATGGTTTCGACAAAGTAACACCAAGAACTGGAAAAACAACAAATTTTTTGGACTATTTTGATAAGAAAAAGGTTTTAATTTTATAAAACAAAATTTTATGCTCTGAAATAATATACATTATGCTGCAGACAGCAGAATAATCTGCGTGAAAAATCAGAAATTAAATGCTGACATGAATGGTAAAACATTCTAAAGATTATATAACAGATAATCAATAACATTGTTATTAACCAAAAATTCAACATCAAACAGTATAACATCAAATATATATTCTTGTATATACTTTTTTACACTAGGTCTCAAGATTAGAAAAAAGCAATAGTTTTAAACAACATTACTTCAGGAAATATAAACACCATCTCTTGGTCTTAATGAAATGTCAAATTAATAATTACATTCTTAGTTGGAAAATGATAAATAAATACACATCAAATATTTATAAAACGAGTGTTAGTTCCAATATCTGCACCTATCATGTTGCGACTAAACAGAATTAATTAATTACTTTCCACTGAACAACTTACAGGAGTTTAAGAAATACCTCATATGATTTTAGCGTTAATGATGTAAAATAAAGACGATACCTGCCGGCGTATAAGATCCAGACTTTGTCTTGCAAATATTATTTCTTGATCAATTTTATCAAAATCGCTTATTGTTCTATTTGCGCGGAATGTATCTCGTATTTTTCGAACTGCATACATTCTAAGAGATAAATACGAAATATGTTTTGATTTTTGGGAAATTCAGATCTGTTGCGAAACTCGTGTACTCACTTAAAATTATATGAAGGTAATTTTTCAGCTTCACGCAAAAGCTGGCGGTACAAAAAAATTGCTTGGCGACGTGTAGACATTTAATAAATTTTTTATATGTACTTTAATTTCAAAATTTTAATAAATTTAAAATACGGAACACAGTCCTCTATGGCATTTGTTATGAAAAGAGTAAACCGCTGAAAAGAAAATGGAATTAAAAAATCCAAACAAATGCAGCTGACAGACTTGGGCAACATCAAAATTTAATGTGGTATAATACAGAGTTGTTTTAATTTCAATTGATGTAAAACAGAGATGATATCGATATAAATGTGATTATTTATGGCGCTATGTTTATATACGTATATTTTGTTATATATATATTTGGCGTTTTCTTTCCTACAATAAAAATGGTTCCCTGTGAAAAGGTGCCTTTTTAAAATGTTTGCCCTCCCTGTGAAAATTGCATTTTTTTTAGCGATAAAAGAACACCAACTAAAAAAAAGTTCTTTGCGTTTTTTTTAACAGCTGATAAAAAACATTTATGTATATTTTATGAAATGTGTTAACAAAAATGTTCAGTTGCCAGATTGCTAATTCTTCTGCTTAGGAAAACAAAAATTTTTTATTTTATATCTAATATAAATTAGCAGCCGTATTATGGTCTTTACTAAATATAAAAATAGTTATTAAAATTTAATTTTCTGACTCTTTCAACTCAAAAGACTTTAAGAATAAGATCCATCTCTTTTACACCACAATTTCTGCCCTGCCGATTTGTTCAGGGCAAAAAGTGAAATTCATTTCGCACTGCGAAAGGGCAAAAGTTTTATAAAAGAACACGCAACCCTTTTAGAGGACAACATTCTTTTGAGAAAAAAACCCAAAATTGTTCTCCCTGCGGGTAGTGTTGCCTTTTTTTGTAGAAAAGGAAACGCCATTAATAAAACTGTTTGTAACAGGGAAATTTAATTATTTTTTTTTATCTTGATTAAGATAATTCAAATTTTTTAATTGCTTTTAAAAGCGCAATAAATATTTGTTAGCGTGGATTTACACGTCGAACTTTATGATGCCCAATATTGGTCTTAATTTTTAGTATTGTAATGCGATCGGTGTACAGAAGAAATAGGAGATGGAAAAAAATCACGATTTATATTTTTCATGGTTTTTTCACATTCCTGTTTACACAAATATCGTTTTTTTTGTTATGATTTTCAGTTCAGTTTTTCATTGTTCTTGTGACAGACTTCGCTTTTTTTCTTTCATTTAAATTTTGCTGCTATATTTTGTATGTTCGATAGAGTGTTTTTTATAATTGGCTGTTGTGATTGCAAGGAGCTTTTCAAATAAACTTCTAAAGGGAAACAATTAATATTTTACAAAATAAATAATTACAAGTGGTTTTTTAGAAAATTGCTTCAGCTTGTTTTTCCGTTTTACATTGTTGATGTTATTTAACATATTTTGAACATGTAATTTAGAAGCAGTCCTTTGTTCAAAGTTTCTCAAAAATTTTTACTTATAATATTATAAATTTAGGTTTCTGTCTAAAACGATGCTTATTTGAGGCACAAACCTAACACTATTAAAATTTATCGATTTGCTATCATTTTATTTATATCGGTTCATAAGGCACTAATTGTATATAAACGTAGCAAGAGTAGCAAACATGGTCACACACACTCAAACGCTCTCATTATGTACTTGGAAAATTGATTTTTACGGAAACTGAAGGAAACATAAAAAAGTTAACGTAAAAAAAGTTAATGAAAAAGTAGATGAATAATTAATTAAATATTAAAACATAATGACATTATATAAAGCGACGGAACAATATGAATACAAATGATTGTAAAAAAATAGAAGGGAAATGGGAAAAAGAAAATGCTGCTCCCGAAAATTTTAATGCAGTAAGAGTGAATGATGAAAACCAGTTAGATATATTGGCAGTCAAGATGGGATCGTTCAATGCTATTGAAAAACAAAATAGTTATCAGAAAAATTTTGTTGTTAAGGAGAAATTTGTATATCAACCAGTTAACAGCTGTGAGCAAAAAATCAATGAAGATGCATTTAGCATTCACACTAATATCCATAAAAGTATAAACGACACCCCCGCAAGTTTTACACATCCTACCATTTGCTCTGTTTTGGAATTTGCATCAACAGAAGAACAAGAACAAAAAATGCCAGCACAAATTGATGCAATGACGGATATATATGTTGATGATGCACCAGTGGTTTTTGATGATGGCTTACATCCGTTAAGTGAACGTTGGTCTCCTTTAGGAGCCAATTATGATGACGCTGTTACATTGTCGTCTGAATTATTAAGTCCGGAGTCTGAAATGGAATTACTGAGCTCAGATAGCCAGGACAAACAAGACTTTAATCAGCCGGAAGAAGATGCATTAGAAATTGCGCGTTTGAAAGGTTTGGAGGAAGAACAGGAAGTTTTAACATCATCTCTAATGGCACTGACTTCTCATTTTGCTCATGTTCAATTAAGAGTAAGACAAATTGTGGAAGCACCAATTACCGAACGTGATCAGCTACTAAAAGATCTTGAGGAGTTTGCATTTCGGGGAATACCTGAGACACATTCTGCAAACACAATAGGTAACTGCCGCAGTGGTTCTTCTTCTGCGACCGATCAACACCAGTTTGAACTTATAGAGCGCTTAAAAAATCAACTTATAGAATTGGAAAAAATTGCTTATGAGTCTGGTGCCCCAGTACTGCCCCAACACATTTTACTGGAAAAGCAAAAAATTATTATCGATGAGTTGAAGCAGAAACTTAACTTTAAAGTTGATGACAACAAATTACCTGAGCTTACGGCTGATGAACTAAAGTCGCAAGTTGATAGTGCTATCGGTGAATTCGTGGGCCCATTAAAAATGAAAGAACAATTAGTTGCACAATTAAAGACACAAATTACAGATCTGGAACGCTTCATAGCATTCTTGCAGTGTGACACAGATGAGAGCAAAATGAAAACACTTAACGGTAATGAAAAGTTTTGCGAAGCTTATAACAGCTATGCTGCCAAAAAGAAAAAAGAATCTAGCAAAACTCAAGATTCTGTTGCAAAAGCAACAGATTATGTGCAAGGCGAACCAAAATATGCATCCTCTAATTCCACTGCAGATGTGGAATTGAGCAAGAATTCAAATCTAGGTGACTCAATAAAGAAGACTGAAAGTCTTCATAGTAAAGCTCACGGCTTGATGGATAAGGCTTCATTAATAATGCAGATGTTCGCCACTACGCACTTCGGATCGAAACATGAACAATTTCAAAAGAATACTTTAAAGAAAACCAGCAAAGGGAACCACTGGGGGTAAGGACCATTTCATATCTACGTATTAATTGAGTATACATTATTCATGTTTCATTTCATTTTTAACTCGTACAAACATAAATTTATCTAGATTAATGAATGTATTTTTGCTTGCAGAGATTTACGTGCTCAATTGGAGGTGGATATACAAGAAGTAGCATCGCTCGCTGCAACTTTAAGTTTTGATAGACAAAAACTTAAAATGCTCCGCAAAGCAATGAACAAATCAAAAACATTTGCGGACACTGAAGAAAGTGCTTTGAAAAATGGCACCATAACGAAATTCCCTCCATTATCTATTGCAAATAAATCCAAAACATCTGGTTTAAAAAAGGAAAAACAGCTTAAGCCGTATACTGTGTCTTCCGGTTCCGATGACGACGATTTAGATACGTATGATTACTATGATTGGCAACAGCAAAACAACAGGCGGATAGTGCAATGTGCTCGAATTCGTGGCGATTCAGTCAATATTCTATGCAAAGAATTGACAACAGCTGTGCGAAAAAACTTTGCTATGACTCTAATGAAACTCATGCAACATGGGTTAAGAGTTGTGTCAATACCGCCCGTGACTTCAAGTCTCATAGTTCCGTTTATGCGCTGCATTAATCCGTCCCCCGTTTTTATAGCCGAACACAATTATCGTGCCCACGACTTTGAGTCGTCATTTTTGTCATCGGCAGCATCTTTTAGCTATGAGGATTCTGAAGGAACAGATTCCCATAATATTGACGGAGGTGGCCTATTCAGTACTAGCAACACTCGCCAAATGCATGCCTGGGAACTAATATTGGAGTATTATTATCTAAAACACGGCGATGATTATAATAACACCCCTGCTCGTAAACTTTCGCAAAGTTTCAATTTGGATATAGTCAACTCCCACGTGGTAACAGCAAAGCAGAACATGTTAAGCATTGTGGGCAACATCATTGCCATGCACCGGCCCTATAAAAGAAGTTACAGTGCCCATTTCAAGGCATTTGTTTGTGCAGGCCTGAAGTGAGTTATCTACAGTATTATTTTAATATCCTTTATTTAATATTCTTTTTTTTCCCAATTTTCAGTTGCCACCAATTAGTGGAATGGTTGAATTTGATATTCAGCTGCACTGATCTGATCGAAGACTATTACACTGATTCCAGTTATGTTGCCTGCACTGGCTTTCGCGATGCTTTACGTTCCATCGATAAATTGTCGAAATATGATTTCGATCTACCTGTCGATTTGGCCATACGACATTTCCGTAATTTATAAACAATTTTAAGGATCTCAATATAAACACATGCAAGTATGCACCGTCATCTTGATATTGCATTGGAAGGGTTGCAAGCAAATAAAAACAACTAGAAATATTTTATGTTTATTTATAAACTTGTCCAATTTTTTACTGAATATTCGCAGAAGCTGATGGGGCTCCTTTTCAATTCGGGGGAAATACACATATATGAATATTTGCTGCTGACGTTCTGTACTTCCAGGATCACAAGTTTCAAAGTATATTTTTAATCGGTCATTTCTTTTTCAATATTTTGCGGATATTTGCGCCCTGCATCCGTGTGCTAAAATGCTCTAGTATATCTTCGTACGGCATATTGGTGTAGGATACTAAAACTTGTTAACCTATTAATTGCGTATTTTCATTTGTTAAAGTCGACTTCAAATTCTATGAGTGTAATCAATTGTAATATATTTTTAGCGGTCGGTGCTATAATGCTAGTATATGGGCGAAAAATTGGTGAAGTACACACACATACATACATATATAAATATCTATAGATATATAAATATCTATTTGTCTAAATGCACTAAAAAAAATATTCAAAATTGTAAATAATTATAAGTTAGCAGTTTTAGAGATGATGGACACTTTAAATATTAATTCAAATTAAAGTTGACATAGATACGCGTTACTAAATCTGAATTTAATTGATAAAAATTTATTTTAAAATCTTAATTAATTAAATTTATTAACAAGAAAATAATTGGTATAATAAAATTCATGTTTCCCTTCAAATAAAATCTTTCATTCTTTCCTCTTTCATGCCGTTATCCTGATACTGAAAGGATTGCTTTTTTCTACACAACTCTCAAGAGACATACACTTTCAATGGATCTTAAAAACAACATAAAACGCCCAGTCTTATTTATTTTGTGGTTTCTTGTGTTTCTTTTATTGAAATTTAACTAACTCATACTTGACAGTAGCAGAAGTAGTTACGTAGTTATTTTCTGAGCGAAATTGACCAACTGAGAATAGATAACTTAAACAAGCAACGCAGACATTTAACTAAATAAAGACACGTAAAGTACTGTTGTCGCGATACCCAATTTTAATTTCGGGTTTCGAGTGGTTTAATAGTATCAGAGGCTGCCTTGTTTAGCAGTTGTAACAATACCACGACTATACACAACATGACTCTTGCACGATAAAACCATTTCTTCCTACAGCTGTTTTACATGTAAATGAACTGTAAAGCTAGTCGGCAACACTGCCCCAATTTTCTTTCTCTGCGTGCCCGCATGTAGTCAATCATTTTTACGACCAACATGAGGGGCATGATGTACCGCAATGAACGAGCATGAAACTTTATTAACTCTACAACTCCTTCTCCGATCAACAAAGTTAGTTATTGGCGAGTCAGCGCTGCCAAGTTTGTATTATTTGTATTCAGGTGAACAACTTTAAAGATTTTTTTTTTAAAATAACTCAATAATTGTTTTGGAAATATAAATACAAATGAACATGCAAATATAAATGAGCATGATTTTCGTCTTTTATAAAAATTTGTAGACTGGTGTAATGATCATTGGGAATATGAAAAGTGAAATTATGTATGTTACTTGCATTATCGCAATGACTTTCAAAAAGGTTTTTACCCTTTTTCATGAGCCATCGAAAAACCTTTTGCATTTTTCCAAATATAATTTTGTAAGCCTTGACATTGGGTATTTAAATCCAACTATAAATAGTAAGTAACACTTAGAAAGATGTTACAGTTCAGTGCGTGTATAAATCGAATTGGTGCGTAGTGAAAAATAAAATTGTAATAGATACTATTTCACATAAACGCTGGCACATTCACTCATCCACTCATATATAAATTCGAAATGTCGTTAATTTTAAGGAAGAGCCTATTTTGTGTGGTAAGCCATGATAACTTCAGCATTAATTTAAATGACTAATAAATTGAAATTATATTTTAAAGGTGCTCATTTTGATTATGAAATTGTGTGAGTTTAGCTCTCAAATTTATAACAGTTCAAACAAAGTGCGCAGAAGTATGGTCGATTCCTATGGATCACTGCCGTTTGCACCATTTGGTGCAATTCCGCCGTTTAACTCTTTTCCAACGCCAGCCTTTCCTTCGCCGCCCTTCCCACCATCATTTTCCGTTCCATTGGGCCCAGCTATACCTCTCCCTCCACCACCTGTTCTGCCCTCACCTTTCCCACCAACTTTTCCTCTACCATTTTATCCAAATCCAAGTCAAGCATTTCCATGCCCCTGCAATCCACCAGCCCCTCCATTATTACCAGCAACACCAGCAGGACCCCCTCCAGCGCCTATTATTTTGCCCGCTCATACTGCGGCAACATTAAGTGTTGCCTCCTTGTTGCATGCCTTGATTGCCAAAAAATTCTATCCACCAGTTGTACCCTTTCCGGTGCCTAAGCCTGTGCCTTTTCCAGTTACAGTAAAGGTAAATCGAACTAGCGTATTCATACAAATCATATTGCTAAGTAAGTGAATAAGTTTGTTTTAATCTTCATAGTGATAAAGCGTACTGTACAAATACCTTTTATTAATTTATTTCTGATTTCGGCGGTTTTTTCTCATATTAGCGCTTTTTATTTATAATAATAATGGCTATTTATATATTTTTTAATGCTGAACTTGTGTTTATATTACTTTTAAGGTTTTGAGTGATTTTTAACCAACTCCAGTATCTCTGTAGGCGAATTAGTGGATAGTAATCTGGTCTACTAACTGGGCAGAAAGATCGGCTTTTCCACAAAGAGTTACTGTAAACTTTAAGACATCCAGTTAAAATCAAATCAAGTCTTATTTTTTTGTAGTATTAAGTATTTTATTTTCAAAAAGCTCTTTTTTGTATTCCTTTCAATTTCGAAATCGCCTAGAAATAATTCATTGTAAAGTTTTTATTGAGTTTTCCTCAATACTGCTTTGTACTAATAATTATTCTTTGTTTCAGGTACCTGTCCCTGTTCCAGTACCGGTCGAAAAGCCTAACCAAATAACTATATTAAGGCCAGCTGACCAATCGGAGGAGTCTTTTGTACATGGAGACCACAACCACGAAATAAGCGATGAATGGCACACATCGCCACCGAATCAATGGCACACATCACCAGACAGTAATGAGTATTCTCCTGGAAACACATAGAAGCTGTAATTTACACAGGAGCGTGAGTATCAGCAGGCTCACACCTTTGGAATTCGAAATAAAATATTTCATTCCATAAAAATCAATAAAATATCCTTTATTTGTATTGTGTTAAGCAAATTGTGTTTCATTTAATATTTATAAAAAAAAAGTTTTCTCCATGTCAAAAAAAACAAATAAAAATTTTTATATAAAAAAGTCTGGAATAACTTTAATGAGCCAGTCTAAGTTTGTGTTGCATCAAACCAAATCGTGCTTTTGTTTTTAAATAAGTATAAAATTATTATATTGAATAAAAAAAAGAAAAGAGTATACAAAATACAATGGAATTGTAAAATAAAAAATAACAAGCCTTGCATACCGCGGAAAATTAAAAAAAATTAAATATATAACTAAATTTATAACCTTTTTGTTAAAAAAATCAAGGCAAAGAACAAAAAACAAGAAGAAAATCCTTGTTTTTGCCTTGCAGCATTCCTTCAAAACAAAACAACACACGCAACAGAAGGTTAAGAACAAAAAGATCTCTTGCTCTCTTCGAGAGATAGAGAGAATAAGACAAAGTCTAAAAAATTAACTCTCAAACTAATATGCTTTTGGAGACAGACCAATCAAATCACTTCAAACACAATACAGTTGGTCCAAAATATCTTATTATACCAAGAATTGTTGGTGAAATCACTTTGAAAACTGTCTCTCTATTCTTAAAAAAAAATTTAGTGTGTGTGTGTGCGGCGAAGTTGAGATCCGCAAAACATTAGCGATTCTAAACATGCCTATAAAAACCAAGAGCTCTCAATCACCTCTTTCTCACCAAATATTAAAGTACAAGTATCCGAACAAAGTGCCCATAATTACTCAAAATTACTTTACCCCCATTATTGACGAAAGTGAAGAAACAATACTAAATGAAGCAAAATCGCAAAACGTTATTGAAGTAAAAGAGATTATGAGAAAAGATGCAGATAAGCTTAAACCAACTGGAATAACTATTTTTACTTTCGCAACTGTTGAAATGCCTGAATGCATCATCGTAGGATATGAAAAAATTATGCTGCGTCCATATATGTATACCAGCTCCACTAATGTGCAGAAATTGCCAACGATATGGCCATCTAGCCAAGTTCTGTAAACATGTTGGCATATGCGCTAACTGCGGTATCAAAAGTCATACTGATGAACAGAACCCTTGCTGGTCCGATAAACCAAACTGCATTAATTGCATTGAAGAAAATAGAGACGAATTGAATAGTTGTGCTACAAATAAAAACACAAAGAAATCCAGGCAATTCGAGTAAATGAGAAATGCGATATGAAAGCAAAGACACAAAAATACCACATCATTGACCTCATATAACTCAATTGAAAGCATATATTAATAATAATACAAAAACAAGAAAGAAAAACAAAAATAAAACGCTCTCTACTCAGTTCTCAAGAAAATTTATCCACCTCTCCTAGTCTAAACTCGCCGTCAACTCAGAAATGGAATTCACAAAAGAGAGAGCAACCATCAGCAGCAAATAAAGCCACAAATAAACTTTTTCCTCGCAATACTTCAAAACGACTGTTAAAAGAACTCAAAGCCAAAGAGAAATATAAAAAGATAAAAGTTTCACATTCCGAGAGTAAAGGTGAAACCGGACCATAACTCCGGTATATGCTATATATCTATCTTTAGCACAAGATTATATTTTTTCAAGAGTACTGTAACGAATTACTACAAAATAGTTTCTAATTTCAATAATTTTTTATATTTTCTCTATTTCATATTATGACCCTAAAAATAATTCAGTGGAACAATAAGGCTATAATCACTTATTATGCTTTATTTATGCTTATAAAAAAACATAATCCGAAATTAGTTTCTCTGCAAGAAACTCATTTAAGAACGAATAATGACATTCCAATACCTAATAACTTCAAAATATACATACATATCTAGTTTGGCAAGTAATTCTTATAGTTGATCTGCAATCCTAATCCATAACTCAATTTTCCATCAACCAGTTGACACCGCAGACGTTGTTGACACAATAGCTCTTAATATTTTTTCCAAAATTTAGGAAAAAATAAAATAAATTATTTTCTAATTTATGTCCCTCCCTCTAAATCAATACGTTTAAAGAACTTAGATTGCACAATTGCTGATAAAGATACAAACTGTCTAATATCGGGTGACGTTAATTGTTGACATATAGCATAGGGCTCTCCAAGCAATAACAAAAGAGGTTTCATATTTATCAAATACAAAACTGAATTAAATTTTATACTTTTCAGCCATGGCTCTGCTACCTATTATACTACTCACAATACGTTCACACATATATGCCTTACATTTGCATCTCCAACAATAGAATTAGATTCCAGTTGGATTATAGAAAATAATAATTTAGTAATCTCCATACTTAAATCAAATACAGAAAAAACAAATATAAGGTCATATATACTTATTTCAGTCAACCCATGTCTATACAAAGTTTTGGATCGTATTATCGCTGATCGGCTATGGTGGTTTACATTAAACGAAGATCTTATGCACAAGAGTCAGCTGGGTTCCAAAAAAGGCAAGCCCCTGTCAGAATCCTTAATATATTTAGATACCATTATTAACCAAAAGTTATCACACAAAGGCAATTTATATATTATTTCGCTTGACTTCAGTAAAGCTTTCGATAAAATAGGAATGCTAGGAATGATCTTAAACCAGATATCACAATGGAAGGTCGGTCCCAAAATATGTAATTACTTAAGAACCACAGCATACTCTGACTCAATTAATTACACAAGGGTATCCCACAGGGATCACTCTTATCCGACATCCTATTTTTGACAGGGTTTAACGGCCTCGCAAGAAGCATAGCCCTTTCCTAGTACACCCAGATGAGTTTGTGTTAATTCAAAATTTAAAAAATAGAAGAAATATTGACATTGACATTGAAAACGTAAAATTTACTCACTGAGTCCAGTATTCGGGTGCAGAACTATCTATAAGCAAAACACAACACCTTCATATATGTAGGAAATGTAAACATTACAGAAACATTACAATTGCACCACATACATTGTCCATTGAATAATAAACTTAATATAATAAAGTGCCTTTAAACATTTAACTGCAATACGTCTTCATTTTTAACAATCTTAAGTTCCATATATCGTTATGGAAACGCTCTAAAATCTACATTACATAAAATAAATACAGTATTAATACTGCAATGAGGGTATCTCTTGGTGCTTTCATTTCACGCTTCAAAAGTAATGTCGATTCTCAAATTGCCCAGCAATCTAAATATATTCTTATCAATGACAATTTCCCTATCTGCAAATCTCTGAAAAAAGTTACTAAGTCCAATAAAGTGCTCAAACATCCTACTGTTCTAAAAAAGTATTCGATTTTTGTAAAAACACTGAAATTCCTTTTAATTCTAATAAACGCGCAAAAGATACATTACCAAAATAATATCTTAACCATTCTTTAATAAATATATCACGAAACCCCACCTGAAACTTAGGTGGACCATGTTCTACGAAATTAAAGAGGAATTGCAAAAGCAAAATTATACGACGATTTACGCTGATGGTTCAAAAAAGGGGACCATGCCATATTATAGCATAGTTTCGGACTATTCTCTTATTAAAGCATCATTACACACACTATACAGTTCATATTCTATGTATAGAATAATCCCAGAATATAAATGGTAAGTTTACAATATTTACAGATTCACTAGTCTCAATCGACTCAATTAGTAATCCCTCCAACACCGACTACTATCCTCAGATTATTAGATAAAGACTTATCTGTAACAACCCCAGGATAATACTCATTTGGATCCCAGGCCAAGTAGAAATACCGTGTAATGAACAGGCAGATAAAGAAGAAAAAAATGCGTTAATTTCACCTTTATTAACTACACCCGACTATAATTTCATGGACATAAAAGAATATATTAAAAAGACTTGCTCATAAAAACTATTCGAAGTTTGGGCCCAATACCTCTAATTTGTGTAAAGAAGTAAAGCCAAATAAAATGGGAATAATCTACACATTTAAAGATTAAAATAAAGAATAAAAAAAATTTGAATAGTCGTGATCTGGACATACTATGATAACACACAGTCACTTTTTTGATCAAATACTTCGGTTAAACATTTAATTCTAATAAGCGAAAATTTCAAAATTCAAAGGGGGGAAATTTTCAAAAATTCAGACATAACTAATATCGTACAAGATACGACATTAGACAATTCACTTTTATTATTGGAGTTCCTTTAAGAGTGTATATTCTATCGTTCAATATAAATAAATTAAATTAGTTGTACCATTTATGTTCAACTGAACGAGCTTAAGGCCATAGAAGTTATAGCTCTTATTCGAGCACATGAGCTTATAATTAAGTTATACGTTTAAGTTATATGTTTATATAAATAAATAAATAAATATCTTTAGTGAACCAATAATGTTTCAAATGCGAGAGCACCCAACCCAAAACTAAACTTGCAAGCGGCTTAAATAAAGTATAAATATAAACTATTTCAAGAATTGCCAAAGAAAACTTGCTGTGTGTAAATGTTGTTCAAACGTTGACAGTAACTAGAATAATAATAATTTTTCATTTCTTTACGAAATGATTTTATTTTTTCCAATAGAAATTTACTTTTCATTTGAACAATTAATAACACATCCAAACACACATAAGCAAACTTTTTTAATGCGAAAATTTCATTTCAAATCAATTTTTTTTGTGCTTGGCAATATTGCAGACAGAGTAGCGCCAACTAAAAGTACAAGTTAGAAAATATATTGTTAAATAAGCAATATTTGATTATTGATTTGTTTTCCCCAAACTTACTTAGCATGACAGCGCCAACCATCAAAAATGGTGGAATACAACCAAATGACATTAAAATGGGGAATAAAACGTTTCCTGTTATCGATCCTACCCGGCCAAACATCATTATCAATGAAATAATCATGGTTCTAAGAGAGAATTTTATAAATTTTATATTTTATAAATCGCCAAAGTAATTACCTTAACGATGTGGGAAACAAGTTAACAGATGTTCCTATAACCGATGTCGAAGAAATGCTGCCCATACAAATATATATCGAGGTGATTATTAACGTCGTTACAGAGGATGAGGACCAAAACAGGGCAATGCCACATACACCAGCAGTAATAAGTCCAAAGACTACAAAAGGAAAAATTAAATACTTAAAACAAATAAAATACTTAAACAAATCAAATGAAATTATTTTTTGGACAGGGACTGTCAAGGGGGCTGCATTTCGTGGAAAAAAAATGCCAAACCTTCTCTCCAAACCCCTTTGGCATAATCACACAACAACAAATTAAATATATATGTGTATGTATATATATTTATATAAAGATATCTTTTTTAAAGTTAGAACATACCTTGTATAAATTTGTTTCCCAATGCGTTGATAAGTGAACCTGCTACCAAATAAGCGAAAAAGCCCACAGCGCCCACTATAATATTACTGTGATATGTTGCTGGCGTTATAACCTTAATTTGATTAAAAATTATATGTATACTCGTATGTAATGCATATATATATTTATTTGTGATGTGTCTACGTCCAGGCAGAAATTGTAACCCTTTTAAAAGCCAATCCACTATTATAAATAAATCCACTAAATATAATTTGGACCGCCAGTATCACTTGCTTTGCAATTAGATATTGAAGTGTCTACATGATTGTCTATTGTCCTATCGAATATAAATATTTTATTGTATTTTTTTTTTTGTGTATAAGTTTCAAAACTATGTTTATGCTTTTGGAATTCTCATTTCATTTCTGCTCCTACATAATTTTATATGTTCACGCCATTTTACTTTATTTTTAAAAACGTTTTATCTAACACAATTATCAACAAAGTAGTTTGATAGTGTATATCAAGCTGAAGTAGCGATTAAATAATACGTACAAATTAGCCGTAGCAAAGAGACAAAACAAAGAATAAGAATACTGGATTGATTAACTATTAACTCGTGTACATTCGTATTAAAAAGTTGTTTGTTTTCCTATAATATTCCCCGCAAGCCAATTTTTACAAAGTTGGAATTCGCATTTTCTACGTATTCGCTTAATTTTAGAATTTGTATTCGATAAGATTTATATACATATTGTTTGTATAATTCTGCGAAAAAGTTTGATTTAAGGCAATGCATCTTCTTCTGTTGCATTCTTCTGAGTTACCACTCCCATATGAAAATTGATAGCCCTTATATACCCTTCTCCAAAAAAGATGGAAAGGTATTAATAGGTTTGATAAGGGAGATTAAATATAATATTGATTTGTGGCCTCTTAAGATATATATATTTTGTGTCCTTATAGGAAGACGAATCCATTGAGCTTTGCCTCTCTGTCTGTTTTCTGCATTTTTTATGTAATTTTGTCGCCGAGAACAAATCGAGTTTAAATTTTGTCTAAAGTCAACATTTTTTTTTTCGATTGAAAGAAAAGATGGAAAGAAATATAACCAAAAATTTATTTCATACATTAATAGTTAAAAAAATATACGCCACGCCAATAAAACCACAACGGATATCAAACCTAGAACAATCGTGTAGCAGCAACACCACTTTGCTCGCAGCATGACTCGTATATATTTCTTCTTACATTTACCCTTTTTGTGATTTTGATATCAAATTATTATTCTTAAAAAAAATTATATAAAAAAATCTTGAACTCCGAATAAAATGAAGTAAAAAATTGTTATATTTTTTAACGAACCCAAGCAAAGCGAATCAAACCTGGAGGCTTGTGCCTTGTGGTCATGGCCATGGATTGGTCGTTGAGTTTGCTTATGTTTTGTTGGAATTTGTATGTCTGGAAGTACATATTGTGTTTATATGGATGTACAATATTAATTTTGTATATTCTCGCATATGAAGTACTTGAATATAAAATTGTGCCTTCCGCATTGTTTTTTAAGCATTTTCTTACATGCGTGATTAGCGAAAGATATAAAGTTAATACGGTTTTTTTCTGTATTCACATTCATCATTCGCATTCTGTAAACTCTTAGTGGAGAGCTGACTCAGCAGAAAAGTATGTGGCGCTTTTGTCTGAGTACTGCGACTACATTTCTGATGGTAGTTTTATTCTTAAGCTGTCATAATAAAGTCGTACAGAGTGCCTTTTTCTGCCTGAACTTGTTCCCATACGAGCAGAAGAGTCAGTTTCTCACCACAATACATTCTTCAGCGGCAGTTTGCTGCAGTTCCGTTTTATTGACACTGTATTCGAGGATGGAACACATACTTGTGGATTCTTCTGAAATTTGTTGGTACTCATTTAATGATGCAAACAACTGAGGTGACCATAAACGCATGGTGTTGTGC
Organism: Ormia ochracea; assembly: GCA_963402855.1. Taxonomy (NCBI): domain Eukaryota; kingdom Metazoa; phylum Arthropoda; class Insecta; order Diptera; family Tachinidae; genus Ormia; species Ormia ochracea. The sequence goes on along the minus strand of OY727107.1, from coordinate 21,639,694 downwards.
CTGTAATAAAAAATTCGGGTGAATTATGATTAAAAATATCCATTTTCAGACATTTAACAACTCAAAGACAAGTAAAAATACATTATTGAAGAGAGCTTCTGTTAGAGATCATAAGTGAGAAACCCAGTTCTAATTTAAGAAATCACTACCATTTAATTTTTCTCAGTAATTATAATTAATTTACAAGTAAGAGAAATATATATAGAAGGCATTAAAAGCGTTATTGGAATTTAAATGTCTTTATTGCGAGCGTTAAAAATTCGAAAAGATTTCGTATCTTGTGTTAATGTTGTATGTATACTCGCTGACTTACCCCAATAATATAAAGAAGTTTAGAATATTCACGATCAAGCACAATCCTAAATATGGTTTATGAAACAATGGTAGGAAGCCCGAGGGTTGCTGATCCAATGTTTTTACTTCATTGCTGAGCTCGAAGTTCTTTTCCAATTTTTCAGATTTAACGGCAGCTTCAATAGTGGCAACGCTGGCACAATCTGACCTATCAGAGCATTTGTGATTCGGATTTTCATTCACCAGATATTTAATCTGCAATTCGTTTTATGGAAAATGTAAAAGAATTCTTTATAAATTTTAATGATAGTCGAAGAATTCAATTAATCAAATGGCAAATATTGGCTTCCAGAGTCGAGAAAAGATGAGACGAAAGGAAAAATTAAATTAATTAAAAATATTAATTAAACAACTCACGGGATAGTTTTCGCCAGATTGTCCTGTATTGATGGCATATATTTTCTGGAAAACCTTTAAAGCCTCCACGTTTCTACCCTGAGACATTAAAAAGCGGGGACTTTCGGGAAAGAATGACAACAGAATGCCACTAAGCAAACATGGAGTACAGCAAATGGCAAAATAAATTTGCCAGGAATGGACTGAAGAAATAAATTTGAATTTCTTATAGTAGAAATGTTATAATTTTTACTTACAAGTCATTCCAAATACATGGAAATCCCACTCATGTGGTAAAATTAAAAAAGCCAACACAGGCAATAATAAGGAACCGATTGAGAACATAATACCCACTAACATCATTACACGCGCTCTATGCTCCGTGCCATGGAATTCTGTAAGATATGACATCAGTACAGCAAATGGACCGCACATGCTGTTTCCGAAAAAATAAATATTAAAGCTTTTACAGATGAAACGAAAGTGTGGTAATAAAAATTTACATCAGGCCACCTAAGAATTTTGATATCATCAATTGCAAAACGCTCTGACTCATGGCGCCAGAAAGGAAACAGACCACATTTATCAAATAACCACACACCATTACTTTCTTACGTCCTTTCTTGTCAGATAAGTAACCCCACCCAATTGCGGATATTATCATGCCTTGAAGGAAGAAAAAAATGTAACAAGGATAAAATGATTCCTTAATATCGTAATTGTCAGCGACATATTATTAGTATTATTTTGTTAATGAACAAAGTGGAGTGTTCATACCGCAATACGTTATAGCATTTAGGACACCCTTATCAAGGAGATCCAAGTTCAAGTCGCATTCGGCACTTGGTAGGATGTATGATATAACAGCTGTTTCCACAATCGATGATATTGCCGCAGGGCAGGCTACGAGCAGTAAAAGTACGTTAAATCTTCCAAATCCGGCTGCTGCAATCGCCTTTTCAAAATTTGCCGGTGTTTGAACACCTTCGATTGATTGAGCTGCAAAAGGTTTAACGTTTTATTTTGTTTATTTTTTATTTTTTATTAAAAACCCAATTGGAACTATTTAGCCAAAGTTATTTTTACTTTTTCTTTTACCATTTTCAGTCACGTTCTTTATCATTGTCGCTATTTTTATAACTTTTTTCAATTCGATTATAAGTAATTTTGTTCTAAAACACAATCACTAACTTATTAATTCTCTAATGCCACAGCTCAAAATTAACACTTAAATGATGTGATAAGAATAAAAATCACAATTCCCGCTACTTAAAATCTTACTAACTGCTGCTCCTAAATGTTAGTAACAATTATTAAATATTTCTGGTAATGAAACAATCTCTAATCTCGTCAATTACCTGTGGAAGGTGAATAGGAAAATCAGATAAGTAAACTGGCAAATATGAAAGAGAAAAAGATAAGCAAGGCAATCTAAAATGTACAGATCAAATATTTAACAACAGCGGTGCACGCTGCTTTGACAATGCCTATTTGGATTGCTCGCCAGCAGTTCATGTGCGTGCTAGAGATGAGATGACCTAGATGTAGCGAAATTTTTAAGAGTGGAAACGGTATTAACTATCTTATTGCAATGGAAACACCTGTTCTATCATACATCCCGCCAAGTCACGAAGGCCACTTGAACTAGAATCATCTTGATAAGAGGCTCCTATATGGTATAAATTATTGTGGTGTGAATACAATACAATTTTCATTTCTATTTAAATTTATAATCAGCCGATAGTTTATAATAAAAGCAATCCTTTAATATACAGTGAAAGCTCGATTTGCACAACTATCGACTATTGCAACAATCCGATTAGCAAATGCAAAAGGACTTTGTAATTGCAATTTTTTTAAAAATTCATTGCTGAGTTTCCCTATAAAAGCAACTTATTCTATTTAATTAAATTTGAATTCATTTTATTATTACCACTTCTCTGAACAGCAATGAGCTCCTACTGTGCATCCATGTGAAGATTCTTCGCTCAAATTTTGTTTAGTTTTTGATAGCGTTCAGATATTGCAATCTATTTACAACTTACTATACTCACAGATACACATACATTCACACATAATTGCTTGCAATTATGTTTAGATACATGCATATATATACATATGTGAATTTGGAAAGATTTTGTATTGGCCAGCAGTTGAACAGGCTGAAGGATTTGATCCGAATCTCTCATTTTATAGAGTGAATGTTGAGTAGCGTCCAATAAATTTGTGATAAAATTAAACAATTCCTGACGTTTGTTTTCCCTGTTTATAACCCAATAAACCTCAATAAAAAAATTAAAACCTCAACGGATCATAGACTGTTAGTACTCGTATTTGTACAATTTTACAGCGGATACTGTGACAACAAAGGATGAATAGTCTGATAAGATCTGACAGTTATATGAGTTACAATTTATTCGAATACGATTTTAAAAAAAGGTTGCGCTGCACTCGCTAGCCTATTTAATTCAATTCATAACTTTATCTGATCAATCATGCGCTCAACACCAGCAGAACTTGTCTGGTCGACAACCTTCATCTAGACATTGACGTAGGTGTGTATGTGTGTATGTGTGTATGAATGTTTTTGTTTTGGAATGTATTTATTTTAGAATATCTTGCTTTTTGTTTTAGTTTCTGGCCTTAAGAGACGCTTTCCGAAACTACTGAACTGTGCTATTCTACGTTTATATAATTTTTCCAATTAATAAAATAGACAGACAGACAGATCATTATCAGCGTCATAAGTTATAATTGCGCAATGTTATAGCTTCTTAAGGTAGTGGGCAATCAGCGCTTCTTAATAGGCCGAATGTTTTATTAAAATCTCAAAGTACTATTTTTACTCATTTTATATTTAAATAAAATTGTTTTCTTCTGGTCTTACAATCAATTAAGGATGCAAGCGATTGACAAAGTTCGGTATATTGAGAGAAGCAGAAGAGTTTGGACGAAGCCGAAGCGAAAGTGCCAAGTGCTCTGCATTTCTAGAAGTGACAGCATCACTTTTTAATCAAATATATTCTATGTTAGAAAGATTTGTAAAAGCATAATGCACCATGTTAATTGAGAGTCACTTCACTTCTGTGGATTCGTTAATAATAAGAATTGCCGCTTTTGGCGAAATGGGAATCAATGAGTGATTGACAAATATTATCTGTTTGGTCCTGTTTATCAGGAGATACTTCTTCGATCGGCTAAGTAGTTGCCATCTATAGTGCTCACTATCGCTTGATCATAGCGTACTTCTTGTGGGCTTAAATTGAGGATATGGAGCATGAAACAACGCCAGAAATTCAACGGCCCTTTTATCTCATATCGGCTAGATCTATGCCACCAAAGCAAATGCTTGCAATGACAAATATCTGGATGATATTTTTTTGCCATTATAAAACAGCAAATCAAAAAATATGCTTTCATGCTTTTTGCATGCTTTCCATACGTCGTTCTAAAAGAAATTTAAGATAGTTTTTTTGAAATGCTCATTATGCCAGTAAACTTTTTGTACTATTTTCATTTTTATTCATACTAAACGGTTAGTATACCGAATTTAGCGAATACTGTAAAAAAGTACCAGAAAGAAAATAATGCTAAAAGTACCAGCTTTTGCTTAATTTGGTCCCAGTTTCTTTTGTTTCCATTTCTTCAATTTAATGACATGTAATTTTTGGCGTGGCAATGAACCAAAAAAAGTTATTTGAACGAAAGAGATATACAAATAAAGTAGTTAAAAGATCTCTTTGATGTGGCTGACTCACTCAGTTCATTTTCGTGAGCGGTGTTCTTCATCAATATCGTTCACATACTACTCAATACTGTCTGAAAATCTGTCCTCTCAGTTACGATGCAAAAATATACTTGTGTCGTAAATACTAATATATATAATTAATCCTGGTCCTTTAAGTCTAATAAGCCATAAGGTAGATTCTAGTCAGAGTTCTTTTACTTCTGCTTATACTTTCAAAGTCGTGACGATGCTTCAGCATCAACAGTTAATATCCAAATTTAGTCAAATGCAAGCCCCTTTCTTATGTATGGCAAAGCTTTCACTTTTAGTGAATAATTTTTTTTCCAATTTGTAAATTTTTATGTGACAATCATACCTTCTGATTAAGCATTAACACAAAAAACTATCGGTATAAGAATTCCATAACATTATTCGTATTTATTTTAAATAAATTAATTTTCCATTTGAACAATTTAATAATACATACTCGTAAATTTCTAAGCTATTCTTATTAGAGGGGAGTAAATAAATTTTCTAAAACAAAACTTTATTACTTCAGATCAATTTTTTTTGTGCTTGGCAATATTGCAGACAGAGTAGCGCCAACTAAAAGTACAAGTTAGAAAATATATTGTTAAATAAGCAATATTTGATTATTGATTTGTTTTCACCAAACTTACTTAGCATGACAGCGCCAACCATCAAAAATGGTGGAATACAACCAAATGACATTAAAATGGGGAATAAAACGTTTCCTGTTATCGATCCTACCCGGCCAAACATCATTATCAATGAAATAATCATGGTTCTAAGAGAGAATTTTATAAATTTTATATTTTATAAATCGCCAAACTAATTACCTTAACGATGTGGGAAACAAGTTAACAGATGTTCCTATAACCGATGTCGAAGAAATGCTGCCCATACAAATATATATCGAGGTGATTATTAACGTCGTTACAGAGGATGAGGACCAAAACAGGGCAATGCCACATACACCAGCAGTAATAAGACCAAAGACTACAAAAGAAAAAATTAAATAGAAGTTGTAGTGAAATGTCTGACTAGTAGGACTAGTAGCTTTATCCCCATTAAGCTCCATGTGTCCGCGTGCTCTTTGTGTATAAATTTAAACCTCTTATAGCTGTCCAATCCTTCTCATTATTAAAGACATGCCTACAGAATTTTAAAATATTCAAGCATTTAGTAAATTTGGTCGAGATATTCTTCCAATTGACGAGTATTTATGATTTATTTTGTTAATTTATGAATATTAATTTCCCTTGGAAAAAATATTTAAAGTAGCGTTTACACAACCCATACGAATGGTTTTACTGGACATCATTGGGGGAATGGATTGTGGAAACCGCATTTAAATACTCACACTTTTTAATAATTTTATAGAAATTAGAAGAAAATATAAAATATAGAAAAATAGGTTAGAAATTTAAAAAATAATTATCGAAAAAATTTTTTTTGTTGTGCTATTTTGACAAAACCTTTTAATGACATGCTTTTGTAATTCTCATATAATTTTTCGAAATTCCCAAGATTGTGTAATTGAATTAATTATTTAAATTAAAAAAATTCAGTCGATTAAACTTGCGGGTAATTTTTTAAGTTTTCCCTGTTCACATAACGCAAAGTCAGCACTTACCTTGTATAAATTTGTTACCCAACGCATTGACCAGCGAACCAGCCACCAAATAAGCCGTAAGATCCGTAATTGCCACTACAATATTGTTGGAGTACGTGGCAGACGTTATAACCTGAATTTAATTACAAATTAAATATACGAGGACGTGCCTTAGTATACCTTCACAATCTGTTATTTAAAATGACATCCCTACCACAGAACATTCTTCCTTGGCACTTTGGAGCAATGCTGTTTTATTGACACTGTATTCTAAGATGGTGCACATACTGGTGGCCTCGCTTGAAATTTGTTGGTACTCATTTAATGATGCAAACAGTTGGGGTAACCACAAACGCATGGTGTTATGACTGCAATAAATACATTTTAATTAGTTTTAATTTATTTAATTATTTTATCTCTGAGTATTTAGTAAAATAATAATTATTCTCATATTTTTCTTCAAAATATTCAATTGAGTTATTGTGTTGAATTTCGAATCCAAAACTCGGTACTGAAGGACTTTCGTTAAACCAGCGATAAAGTAAAGATTAAGTGTTTGTTAAAAAGTGATTTAATCGCAAATTAATATCTTTAATTTTTTTTCGAGAATTTGAGTTTTCAGCGGAATATTTTATATGGTGACAAGTTAAGTTTTTAATATTCGTTTGGGGAAGATCAGCATCTGCAAAAACGGACGCCACTCTTGGGATGTTTCCTACTTCCCAGATAATTTATCAGCGTTTTTTAAAAGATGTTGTCTTTCACATTCATGATGGTGAAGAGCGTGTAATCATTATTTTTTATATGGAGATTGCCAATTCATTTTATCTCATAAATTCGTTTCATAATACGCGGCTCCATCTGGAGTGCAGCAAAAAGATGATGCTGGAAAATTAGATGTTTTCAAAAGAATTGATTAGTCAATTTCCGTCTCTTTTTGAATGTATCAAAATCGAAGGTCGTTGTAAAAAATAACTGAGTATAAAGTGTTGAAAGTTTGTGACAAAGAAGCAAGCATAGTAAATGAGAAGTGTATTTTATATGACTGAGCTTCGAAGAAATAACTTGCAGCTACAAATTGGCACTTTCTAGTTAAAAGCAGAATATGGGAAAGAGCACTGATAAATATATTCACCTTATAAGAAGCATATAGAAAGTAAATGATTGCTCCGAAGATTGCCGTAGTTACTAGCATATAAGGAATATGCTACGTCGAAGTACGTACACACATTCATTATGCCAATTTTTTCCCCAGATACTCATTTCGCATAATAATGTCTTTATTTCCGAGGTACAAGCTTACTTACCCCAATAATATAAAAAAGTTTAGAATGTTCACGATCAAACACAATCCTAAATACGGTTTATGAAAGAGTGGTCGAAAGCCTGATGGTTGCTTTTCAAATGTTTTTACTTCATTGCTGAGCTCGAAGTTCTTTTCCAATTTTTCAGATTTAACGGCAGCTTCAATAGTGGCAACGCTGGCACAATCTGACTTATCAGAGCATTTGTGATTCGGATTTTCATTCACCAGATATTTAATCTGCAATTCGTTTTATGGAAAATGTAAAAGAATTCTTTATAAATTTTAATGATAGTCGAAGAATTCAATTAATCAAATGGCAAATATTGGCTTCCAGAGTCGAGAAAAGATGAGACGAAAGGAAAAATTAAATTAATTAAAAATATTAATTAAACAACTCACGGGATAGTCTTCGCCAGATTGTCCTGTATTGATGACATATATTTTCTGGAAAACCTTTAAAGCCTCCACGTTTCTACCCTGAGACATTAAAAAGCGAGGACTTTCGGGAAAGAATGACAAGAGAATGCCACTAAGCAAACATGGAGTACAGCAAATGGCAACGTAAATCTGCCAGGAATGGACTGGAAATTAAACAAAAAAAATTACTTTTTTTTGCTTTCCCCAATAATTTTAAAACATTCACTTACAATTCATTCCGAATACATGGAAATTCCATTCGTGCGGCAAAATTGTAAAAGCTAAAATAGGCAATAATAAGGAACCGATTGAGAACATAATGCCCACTAACATCATTATACGCGCTCTGTGCTCCGTGCCATGGAATTCTGTAAGATATGACATCAGTACAGCAAATGGACCGCACATGCTGTTTCCGAAAAAATAAATATTAAAGCTTTTACAGATGAAACGAAAGTGTGGTAATAAAAATTTACATCAGGCCACCTAAGAATTTTGATATCATCAATTGCAAAACGCTCTGACTCATGGCGCCAGAAAGGAAACAGACCACATTTATCAAATAACCACACACCATTACTTTCTTGCGTCCTTTCTTGTCAGATAAGTAACCCCACCCAATTGCGGATATTATCATACCTATAAATAAATAAGCAAGGAAAATAATGAAATCGGACTATTTAGTTGTGGTAAATAATAGATGGTCCAAACCAACTACAATTCTCATTCGGATCCCTACATTATACTCGTAAGGAAGGTTAAGGAGCATGGGCATTGCGAAATAATTTTCGGTTGCTAATAAAATATTATCAAAGTGATATATAAATATATTTACATGTGTACATACATGGGTATATATGAGTGTTTCTACAAGTAAGTAAATGATATATAATATGTTCACACCCATGTAAAAAATACGAAAAACACCAACGACAGCTAACAAAAATTAACACTTCCAGCGGAACGTCATTTTTGTTTGTTATTCGACGGGAAGAACTTAATGAAAGGAGGCTTTGCAGTCGCAAATTTCCGACATAATATTCCAATGGCCGAGACGATCTTATTCTGCCTATCATGATATCTGAAGGAAAATAGAGTATTTGCTGCTTAATTTTTGGCTAAAATATTTTTATTTAAGGAAGAAAATCTTGGATTTGAGGAGATTATTGAAATTTGAAATTTTTAAAACTCTTTTTTTTCTCGCCAAGGAGTATACTTTGATCGGTTTAGAAATCGGACTGTATTTTCTTGACTGTTTAGAGGAGGAACTTGAATTCTTTAAATGTTAGTCTTACGATCCAACATATTTGATCTTTTTCTTTCTATCAAAAAACTTCATTCCCCTTCATGCCCTGCGGCAGAATTAGTGTACTTATAATGTTTTTAGCATGTAATAAAAGAGCTTTTGGAAAATTCTTTACTCAAAGCAGGAACTCATTCTTTGCGAAGCGATAATTCGGCTCATAAATATGCATACAACATAAATATCGGAGGGTGTCATATCATTCGCTCCAATGCAGGGATATATAATATGACTTCTTAATAAATATATGCGAATGTTTCTCAAAAGCAATTAGAGTACATACCGCAATAAGTTATAGCGTTTAAGATGCCTTTATCGAGAAGATTCAACTGTAAGTCGCATTCTGCACTTGGCAGGATGTACGACAATACGGCAGTTTCAATAATCGATGACACCGCTGCAGGACATGCTACCAGCAACAGAAGTATATTAAATCTTCCAAATCCCGCAGCTGCAATCGCCTTTTCAAAGTTTGCTGGCTTTCCAACGTCTTCGTGCGATTGACCTACAAGGAATAGAAGGATGTTTCAGTTCACTTACGGGGGCTTTTTATTTCCATATTTTTCTTTGTTTGTTCTTTACCATTTTCTGCCGTGTTTTTTATCATTGCCACCATCTTTTATAATTTGTTCCCAGCTTATCGAGTATTTTTTTATTAATTTTTTTTTATTTTCTTACGCTAAAAGACCTTCACCAACGTTTAAATAAATTCTCTAAAATCATGTAAGCAACGGAAAGTTTTTTAAAAAAAATTCATCTCCAATCGCTGGCCAAAGTCTTACTAACTGCTGATCCTAAGCGTTACTAATTATTATTAAACATTTCGGGTGGCAAATAATCTCCGGGGCTATAAATTATCCGAAGAATGTAAATATGAAAATTAGGAAAGCAAACAGATAAGTGGAACGATTAAATTATAACGAATTTCTGACACCATATTTATTTCGCTAAGTCTACTTCTATAATGTGTTGCCAACGACCCATTTAATTAAATACATTTTAGAGTTCGCTTACGTTTAATCGGAAATATGGAAGTTCATACTTAACATGGTCCATGATACATACTCGTTTAGTTGGGCTTATAGGGAGCCAAAGACTTGGTAAACTCTTATATGATTATAATTTTTTGGCATTATTTTCATTAGCAAACGTAATCAGTTTGTGTTACTCGTACACTAAAAGCGTGGGCTATGCTAGCTGTGAATGCCAAAAATCCCAGATCGTTGTGTATTATCGTTTGGCTTCACAGCAACAAAATTCATTTGTGCTTTGGGAAAGGCAGATCTTGCCATATGTGATCGGATGGTTTTTAGTTGGTATTTTTTCACCAGTGTGAATCATGCTCTTGGTATTAATGTTGTTCACTTGCATATCCGTCCATGTTGGATTGGCCAATTCGACAACCAAAAGCTTCACTAATATGTATGGATGTAACTGTCAAAGTTCAAATGCTCCGTACCAAACTTGTGACATACAAAATCATATCTATCCAACTGACCATACTTTTCTGTTCCACGGCCTTGTTAAATGGCTAATTTTTAACTGTTTCTTTGGCCCATTTTATGACAAGTCCCTTCACTTAAATATTTTCTTTAACAACAATGGCTTCTTAAGAAATTTTCCTCTAATGGAAAGATTTTTTTGTTGGTTTAGAAAAAAAGAAAAATATTCAATTTGATTGAAGTTTGTATGCAAAATAGTAAGCAATGCCTATGCATGGCAATTGGACTTGACTTTGGTACTTTTCGACAAATTCGAAATACGTATTACTTATAGCCCATAATACATTGGCACTTGTATTGAACGTAAGTTCGTTTTTTAGAAAATGGTTGGCGCTACGGCCATTGCATTTCATGGTTGAATATGTCGAAAAATGATGAATTTTTATTTTTCTTTATAATTCCAATATTTTGCCAACCTTTGCTACGCTTCCTCGACGAATTATTTATAATAATTAATTCTTTTTTTTTTGGACTTAGAAATTATTATTTAAGGGAAGAACCTTTTGCTCATAGCAATAAAGAAGATAATAATAACAAATAAAACTGGAAAATGTAGAATTAAAAATGCCGTAACGTTTTTACACAACTTTTAGTAAATTGTGCGTACATTTTAAATTCCTAAATTGATAAAAAAGAATTCTGCCACGCCTATTTTATTTTAATATTACTTGCACTTCTTTAATAAAAAGTTGGGGAAATAAAAGTATTCTTAGTTTACCTACATAGCAATTTACTTTTATGATAAGTTTCTTATGGGGCCAATTCTGCGCATTATACTTTTTTCACATATCCCCTTTCCCAGTGGCACCTCAAGTCCCTCCTGCAATGTACTTGTCTTTTGCCAGATTTTACAATGAGCATTTACTTTTAACTGACTAATGAATTTGACAAGATGAAACGCCTTTTTGTAGAGTGAATGTTAAACAGCATCAAATAAACTTGTGATAAATTTGAAATTCGTGTGAATGTGTTTGATGCTAGTTGATGATTTAAACACCTAATAAGTTTCTGTGGCAGTGAACAAATGAGATTACGGCAAATAATTTAAAAGGTAGTTGATTTCAGACTGTTGTTATTTGCACAACTTTTTGCGACCGCAAAAGATGAATGAGCGGATGAAATGTGTCTCTTATTTAGAGATTAATTCTGCTTTGTATGCATTATAATTTATTTGGTTTTATACAGTATCTTTTTTGAAAAGCAAAGCAAACATAATCTCTAATTGTCGTCACAAGGATTTTAACATTATATGTATGAATTAAAAGTAAACACAATACCACATGGATGTAGATGTGTGGCTTTGGCTCTTTCCTATCACTTCTTATTATATTGATATACAAACATATATACATACGAGTACGTAGATAGCCCGGTAAGTGTGTGTGTTTGTTTTACGATTTCAGTTAATTACAAACGTGTTTGCCAGTTCAAGCAATTAGATTGAATGGCACCTAGTGGTCACAACCGCTAATAGAATTAGAATGTAACAACAAGAAAGAACAACAATTTATAAAATAGTTTCCAGTGGTTAGAGATATCAAGCTAAAACCACCGGTTAGATTTGCATAAAACTCTGGAGCAGATAAATATTTTTGTTTATTTCACTTACTTCTTTATTAAAGGGCCACAGAGGGCCTAAATTAAAATATGTACTATATATGTATGTATGTGCGCATATGTATGTTAATATGTATGTATTAACAGCAGTAGTTATAGAACGTTATTAAAAATGGAATTAAGACGTAATAAATTACAAACAAACTAATTAGATAACAACGAACAAATTGAGAGAATACCCCAAGTAATACTAAATTTCATTAAATGTTTAATTTTTCCATTTTATTTTACATTTTTGTCTAAAAAATAATTTTATTGTCAAACAAGTATTGTCACACAGTATTAACACATGCCAAATTTAGCATGTATTATGAGAAAATATTATAGTGAAACCTAAAACCGTATTCATTTTTTTACAGTCGAATACCACGTGCAAAAGTTGTTGAAAATGTTCATGATATGATAATTTTTGTCTGATCTGGGCTGATTTTACTTCAAGCCTTCTTTTTTTTTATTCTTAATGTATATACCAAAAGTTGTAACATTTTAATTTTTTATCTCTAGAACTACATATTTTTAATCCAACTTTTTTACAACACCAAGAAGAATAAATTACTTTGTTTGTATGTAACAAGCATATATCATATGCTTTCATAATATATTTGAAATATGGTGTATCACCATATTCGCCATTTTTATTTGATTTCATAAACTATATACTTTGGTTTGAATGAGTCGTTCGACTGTGTGGTTGTTGATATCCTGTACACAAGAGTTTTACATCTCGTCAAGATGTTAGCAAAATATTAACGAAATAATTATTTGAATATTAACGTAAATAATGAAATTAATAAGATACAAAGTAGGAAATATGATACCACGGTACGATATATATGTATAAAACTACGCAATGCGTCGTTAATCTAGTTGGCGTCCCAGCAACGATTCAAGGGAAACAATTTGAATATGTTAGAATTTGATAATGTGCAGTTGTTTCTGGTAGACCAGAGGTCATAGCGCTGGGCTTAGTGCCGATGCCTTGAACTAAAGTAAGCCAAAGAGGAATTAGTTTCATTACTATATATATTTTAAGCCAACTGCGAAATTTCAATCTATCTGAGAAGTAGGCAAAAGTTACTTGACAAGCACATTTAGAAAAAGGAAAGTAAATTTTAAAGCTTTTGAAATCTCTGGCAAAATAAAAACGTTTAATTTATGCAATTTATTCTTGCTAATAGAAGAAGTGCCATAAGATGGGAAATGTGATGAATATCGTTCATAAGTTTTATGGATATTTGCTCTATGCTGAAATAAGTTCTAAGCTTAAGTAATTCAAAAACTCTCCTAAACTCGTTGGCTTAAGAGTTTTTTTAAAACCGTATTTATCCTTGAATTGCATTTTAAATTCCGAATAATTTAATCCAATTGATCTTCTTGTTATAAATTTTTTTTATGAATTACCTTTTTGGTTTGCGATTGCTGTTCTAGCATTTTCCGCGAATGCAATGAAACAAAATTAGTTTAAATAATTGAGGCTAAAATTTTTTCGCTATTAAGGCAAAGATAATAATAAAAAATTAATGACGTAAACATTATTTTATTATTATTTTTTTTTATTTAAATTTTATATAACTCGGATAATACATAATATATATTTAATATATCATTTGTTTACATTTTCTTAATTTGCTTTTTGTTTCTTAAAAACTACCAAAATAAAATTATTGAATTGATTTAGTATTTTTTTAAGTGTTAATATTATTTTATTTCGTTTTTAGAAAATTTTATTCGCTAACCGCATAATAAAAAAATTTAGTTCTTACGTTTGTTTTATAAAATTCGCAACGCATTTTCCTTCAAATGGGTTTCATTATCTCACTTCAAATTTTCTTATAAAATAAAGTCTACATCGAATACAACGCAGTTAAATTCATGTGTGATATATGACAAATGGATGATGGATGTTGTAGAGTATTTAAAAATAGAATTTACAAGGCATACGGTTTCTTTAATTCAGGGAGAGCGTATCTGACTTTTCACATTAATTGAGGAAGCTTTTTAAAGTTTAAAATTTTCAATAAGAACTAAACAAAGGAACTAAAACTAAAAGGAAAAAGACACTAAAAAGGAAATATTTCGAAACTCAATAGAATAATATAAAAATATATAAGATTGAAACCAAACTTATACAAAGTTTTTCAGAAGTCAATACAGTGCACACCTACGTGGGTGTGCATTTTACATATTTTCATTGATTAAATTTCTTGACTTCTTTTTTTGCAGAGATACTCCCAAGCTAAATTAAAGTAAAGATATTTACCTATCGGACTACATACATTGTTAGTTGTATTTTATATACATTTATATATAAATACATAACCTAAACATTTATGAAAATTTAGGAATGGAACAAATATATATATTCCTCGAAGGGAAACAAAGAATAAAATTTCGTGATTTAAAATAATAAAAAAAAATTTTCTAAGGAAACAATTTTTGTTAGAGGAAAATTCCAATTAAATATCATTTTTTTCGTACTCCTTCCAGTTTAAGATAATTGTTGATTGGAAAATTGCTTATGAAAGTAAGAACCACTAGGGCGCTACTATACAGTCTTTAGTTAACTAATGACAGTTTAACTAAATATAACTTTTTAATGAAATATTTGAACTTGGCCTTAAGGGACTGTTAATTGATTTTACAAGTTACTTGATGAAAAATCTAAATATTTTTTTAGATTTTATATGTTTTTCTATGTGTATGAACTACGTGATTTACCTACAAAATAACAAATATTTTAATACTTTTTTACAATCCATGGACTCTTTAAATAATTATTGTGTTTCAACTGAATTTTTAATTTCTTTAATATGGTCGACAGTACCAAAATAATATATATAAAATGATTGGTTTCGTTAGATTTGATTTTCATGATTTTTTACATTCGATTTATAGAAACGTAAATATTTGTTTAGGAATTTGCAAAACATACTAAGTGTTGCATCGGTTTTATAGCTACAGTGTCTTATAGTTTATATCAAAAAGGTTCCTTTTGAAAAGCTGTAACGAATTTGGAACAATTTTTGGCTAAACCATCACAGCTTATTGATTCTTAGAATATAGATCATAACATAATATTCTAATTATACAAAAAAAAAAAAACCTTCTGAAATAAATATTGAAAGGCAAATTTAAAACAAATTCTTTTTAAAAACAAATTTCCTCTACATAATGGCATTATTTGGGATAATCTTATAAATTTAAATTTCAGAACATGTTCACGAGCCGGAGAAACAGGTAACATGAATGTAAAATGGCAGTAACAAGATAGATACCAAAAAGGCTTGTAAAATTGTTGATGATTAATTAAAACAGGTTGAATACAAAAACCTAGTTGTTCTTCTTTACATTATTTTCTGTTTAAAGATATTGAAATATTCGAATAAAATAAAAAAACAAATATATAATTACACATGACTTTTTCTTTTTCTATTTTGAACCCAGATGTTTATATAAGATTAGTTGGAATTTATTATTTATTTCATATTTTTAGCTACTTTTTGCAATTAACAGATCCACTGATAGAACAATTAGTATACACTTGTAAATTCCTTTTTTAATTTTAGTTTAATTGTTTGTTGTGTTGTTTAAAGAAGCCCTTAATATATGTTGAGTGTTAGGCATTTATATTTTGAGAGGTTGTGAGAGTCAGTGTCTATTTCTTTGTATAAATGTCACTTTTCGTTTCATTTAAACTTTCTAAGTTAAGCACTTGATAATATATTTGAACGACTTTGGTTGTGGTAGCCGTGTATGTAGAAATACTCAGTTCGGACCGTAACATCAAGCTCCACTTGTAGTAGCATCGTCACTGTCTAAGAAATCACTAGATGCTACAACTTGGGGCTGGTCGTCTGCGTCATTGACATTTTTACCAATACCATTATCATCGTTCAGCGGAATCTCTATGGTCGGCTCCAGAAAATCATTAGCTGTCTCTTCGTTGACATCATTTGTGGATGCGTTTGCTGTTGAAGATGGCAAAGGCGGAGGCGTTGTTGAGAGCATTACTGGTGAAGTACTGACTGCCGCTGCACCATCCCCCATTCCGCGTTCGATGGGCATTGCTGACGATATTAAAGGCGATGTAGGTAATGAGTCTTGGGGCTGCTGACAAAAATCATGGTTAGGACTTTCTCGAGTAAAGAGACCCATTTTTCCTTCGGACATTATAGAGGGAACTCCTACACCACCAACATTCACATTTGTATTTTGATCGCTATTGTTTAAATGAGGCGCTGCAACAGGTGCTGGAGGCCCACTTACTAAATGTGGAGGTGCATGTTGAGGGTGAGTATTATGACCTGCTATAGATATTTGTTGTGGTTGATTGTGTGCATGGTATCGCGGTATATCCGCTTTACGCCACAACGTTATTTCTTGCTGTTTAAAGTAGCGGCGATCTTCTGTGTCCATCAATACCAGATTGAGAAAATATTTAACTGAGAATTTTTTATTTATATCCCGCATTGTAGGTGTAAGATTATAACCGGCTAAAAATACACGTATTGGTATACTTTCACCTTTAACTGGTGCTCCATCCATTATTTCGAACTTCGCAATCGTTTCGTTTTCCGTAAATGAATTTTGCCCGCCAGTAGTTGACTCTCGCTTAATGATGGCAATTTCCATGTGTTTTATTTTAATGCGCACCAACAGAAAATATATTTTACCAATTATAGTGTCCTTTAAATGATATTTACTCTTGTTGTACTCGAATTCAATATGCAAACAATCTTCAATTCCGACTTCCATTTTAATTGGATTATTTACATCCGGGTAACTGCATAGGGTGTGAACAGCAATATCAACTTCCTTTGTAATATCACTAATGCGACGTACAATGGTGACACGCAAAAAGTAACGTAGACGAGCATTCGATCCATTGTATATTTCAAACTGTTTCTCTACGTTCGGGAACTCAAAAGGATAACTACTGCACTGAATAAGATCTCCTGGACGTGCTAAGGCTTTGGCTAAACACTTAAATTCGTGATGATTACCGCGATCGTAAAACAGTTCTACTTGGCCAATGAATTCGATTTTAATGCCTTGATGTTCAAGTTTGCTGCCAGGCTTCTTTAGTGTTACATTTACCTAAAAGATTAATCAATTGTTAAAATATCTTAATATATCTTGTTGTTTTATAATTATTTTCCTATAGTTCAAAATAACATCTTGATAATTGAATAACATTATAAATGATTATTTTTAATAATACATTTTATTAATTTATCCCATTTCTATTTTAATGAATATAGTGGTCCAAAGCTTAAATAACACAAGTAATAATAATGACCGAATAAACAATTTAAAAATTTACGGCCCATTTACAATGTTGAAATAATTAAAAAAATTTATTTATAAAAAACTCAACTACTCTTGACATTAAATTTTTATTAAATATATATTATGTATCCATTAAAAAAGTTATTATGAACGGAAGGTATTATTGTTAAAAATTACACTAAGCAAACAGAATAATTCCAACCAAAAAGTTGTACTGACATGGATAAAGTAAGCAGAGCTATTCTATATTATGAACTTATAGAAAAAGCATTCCTGGATTTTTAGAAGATGCTTTAAGATTGATAATTTATAATAATAACTTTGAATATTTAAAAAAAATAAAATTTTAAGTAATTTTGAAAAGAAATGTTAGTATTTTTTTATCTGTAGAGGATAAGTGTGTTCTGCAAATTAAACCTTACTTGCTGAAATATATAAGTATTAATTAGGAATGCACAAATATGAACTCAAACAGATAACATACATTTAATTTTTTTTCTAATTTTTTTTTTAACTAATATTTCATTTAAGCTAAAAACATAGTCATTGTAATGTAATGAAAAACTTCCATTATTCATTTTTTAACATAATTATTTTTAATTTTAAATCAAAAACTAATTTTAATTTTAAAATTTGTGGTCTGAAATATAAAAATATAAACGTGTATTAAAATAAGCAGCACTTATCAGCTTTAGATAAGTTTGTCATTATTTTAATATCCATTGCCATTCAGAATGTACTTTTTTTTCTTTGGACTTTATTTCGCTTATGAGAATTATAGCAAAATTAATTAAAATAGCATTTGAAATACTATGTAAGTTTTGTTTTTGAATTTGAATTCTTAAAAATATTTTCAGCTCAAGGTATTTTTTATATAAAAATACAATTTTTTTTTTTCATATATAATTATATTCATATAAATTTATACGCATAATTGTAATAATAAGTAAATATATAAGTAATAAATATATACATTCATTTCTCATTGGTCACTTTTATACCAAAAAAAAAAACATTAAAATAAAAGTATTTAGAATTTAGTATTTAGAATTTTTCAATTTTGCTTTAAGCACTATTAGAGTTATTTTCAACACCAATTGTCTGTTACATAAGCTGCAACATTAATATATCCAAAAGATTACAATCTGCCCAAATTTCTTAGACATATTTTGTCATATAGTTCATTATAGTGCAAATGTAGTGTACATGGATTTGAGTAAATTAATTTCTTATGTTGCGTCAATACTTCGAAGAGTATTTAAATCAAAGCTGTGAAATTATCACATATTCAAATGGGGTCAGCCATATCAGAAAAATAAATATGTAAGTATGAAGAAATGGCCTACGTAACACATACATAAATATATGCATGTTGTATGCATACTTACGTTCAAAATGTTTTGTATGCTTCTGCAAAATTGTTAGACTGCAGTATCTCTGTAGAAAGTCAAGACTTTAAATATGTAGTTGAAATTCTTAATAGAAAAGTTTTATAACGCTGCAATCACAAAAAATAAACAGAAATCAAATGCACACAAATTAATTGGCAATCAAGTGGCGTTAGAAACCGAGCGCCCTAGCCGCTCTTTGATCCGGTAAATGCGATTGCAATGTTCATTTTAATTTTAATGCGAAACAACAATCTCAAATTAACACAATGAAAACGTAATGTAATGCCATAATGGATATGTACCAAGGAAAAAAAAAAACAATCAAATCGCAGTTATCAAATTTACATAATATACATGTCCAAATGTCTTATTACAAAATTTTTAATATACCCACGAAGTTTACCTTGCCGGACACTGTTTCACCGTCATAATAGAGTAACATTTTTTCAATTTTACCATCTTCTCTTTTGACCTCAGTCATTTTCCTATTTTCAGCACCATCGAAAACAATATCGATTTCGGCCGATTGTCCAAAACCCAAAAAGTTCATATTCGCTTAAGTTCTTAATAATATATTGCAGAATCCACTTAATAATTAAAATGCTTAGTTTAATATTTTTTAAAAAAAAATTTGTTGACAAAAAATGTATTTTTGGGCGTTTAGTTGGAAAATTCTCTTGCTTCGTTTGATTAGTTGTGAATTGTGATAAGTTTGACAGTATATAGTGGTGCCATACGCAGGTACAATTGTAAAGTAGAAAATTCAATAGGTTTTCAATGATATGGCAATGATATAAATTTGCTCCTGAACAGTACTGCCAACTTTAATATTTATTTCAAAAGTAACGAAAAAATATACATTAAATAATATTCATATTTACGAGGACCTTACAAAATACATCAAAATACATGTTTTCAATTGAAACTTTACCGAAGCTTCCGCCCTTACACATGTCTGTTGTTCTCCAAATAAAATTAATTCGTTCACCTTTATATTTATTATGCATGAAATATTTTTAGTTTTGTATTGCCAACTTAAATCCATATACCCAACACTCACACGAAATTTCAGATAATCTACAATCCTTTATAGATTTGAGAGTTATTACTGCTTCTTTTATAGGTATGCATGTGTGTGTATATGTACACATGCATTCATAGATATAAAAAATTAAATACGCATTGTAAGGCCATCCCATTGATCCATGAATATGTGTGTACGTAGAGAAGTAATTATAAAATTTTTTCTACACCCATATACACATACATATTTATGGATATGCAAACAGAAACCCTTACATGTTACTTCAAGTACGTGTATATCTGTAACAAAGGGCAAACTGCTCCCAGACCCTTCTGAGAATAATCTTTGCATCGTAGCAATTAAGATTTAAGTCATTTGAGTTTTGCACCTCCAACACTGACGATCGAAATGGTAAGACAAGTTCGACAATTACAAAAAATCAAAGGGAATGATGAATTTTTTTCTCTGAATACTAAGAAACTTCATACATATATTTGCATGTATATGTATGTAGCGCATACATGCATCCATGTTGTGTATTTTTCTCAAATTTATTTAGAAAATTCACGTTCCTATTTCAAACCCACAAAAGAAACATCTAACTGCATGCCCTTACTTTTTTCCATTTTTATTAAATTTCATTGCAGCTCCGATTAATATTGCTGTTGTCCGTTTTGACAAATATTCAGCCCATACCTGTTCATGAGCTAAGCTACGATGATTGGAACTGCTTGGTTGAGGATGTTGAAAAATCAAGTAAAGTGCCTGGCCATGAGAAAGATTACTATGAGGTATTTACCCTAAAACCCATCAATGTTAAAATGGATAGAGAGGATAAGTTTAAAATTCATAAATCGAATAAAGACGACGAAACAAAATTAATAGAAGACCGTAAGGAGAAAGAAGTTTGGGAAAACGTTAAATCCTTTTTAACTAACGACTTAAAAAATTTCTTTAC
The DNA here is from genome assembly GCA_963402855.1 of Ormia ochracea. NCBI lineage: Eukaryota > Metazoa > Arthropoda > Insecta > Diptera > Tachinidae > Ormia > Ormia ochracea. The sequence goes on along the minus strand of OY727107.1, from coordinate 21,618,834 downwards.
GAATGCTGCTGATAATTACAACCCTATTCCAAAGATTACAACATTCAGTGATGATGTGAAACGAAGCAACTCTTGGCGTGATATTCGATCTTTCTTTACCGACAGTTATGATCAATTGGCTAAGATGGCACAAAATATAAAAAACAATGTCAAAGGTTATTTTAATACTAATCCTTCACAATAACACGAAAAGAAAAATTTGTAAAATGTATTCTAATTGTACGATTTAGTACTTTGTAGTCAATAGTGTCAAAACATAATAAGCAATTTTTCTAAAGAAAAATTTCATAGAAGTTAAAAAAACTTTTTCTATTAGAAATATAATTTTGCTTGTCTGAAAATTCAAAAACTTATATTCGCATTGTCTTATACAACGATAAAATTATAAAAAAAAACATTTTTGTTTTAAACGATGTCCAATTCTTTTTAATATTACAGTTTTTACAGAGATGTAAAAGTAACAAAGTGAACTACTAAATTAAACCGTGAGTCACTGCACAGTCACGTATGATTTGTACTTGAACTATTATAAATACTGCCTTTAAAGTTTTGCACATGTTGGATTTAGCAAAATATATGTAATAACAATTGATATAAACAGTTCGTAAAAAATTAGAAATGATGTATAATTAATAAAGTAAAAGTATAAAGCTATGATAATTCATAAAATTAATAATACAAACGATGTAATCATTAATGATCAATAGCATTTCAATGGCTCTTTAAGGAGTTTTGTCCAAGCAATCGGATCGTGTGGATTTTGTAAATCTTTGCGATACAAACTTTTACCTTGACTTTGTAGCTCTGCAAATTGTGCCACAATGGGATCACGGCCACATGAAGCCACGGCCACAACTTTGTCTTGCTCGTCAATGAAGTAGGCCACAAATTTAATATTTTCCAAATCGCCTTCAATAACCACATCTGCATACGGGCCATAGCCGGAGTAGCGAAACCCTTTTCCAAACAGCATGGTAAAGAAGAAAGGCACTGCTCTTAATTCTTGAGTATTATTGGCGACCATATTTATAGCCGCTATACGACCATGATATTGAGCCAGTTGGTAATGACCTATATTTGCAGGTTTGTTATTATAAGCAAATACTGGAGCATTAACTATATCACCACCAACATATATATTGTCGATGAGTGATTTTAAATACATGTCAGAATCAATGGAACCATTAGCGTTAATTGGTAAACCAGATCCAATTAAAAATTTTGTATTGAATTTAGATCCAGTTCCCATAATCAGAACATCGCAAGGCAGTTTAGTTCCATCGGTTAAAACAACCTCTTTAATGATATTACTGGAATCACCGACAACTTCGACAATGCCACTGCTCATAATCATATTGACATCCTTATCGCGAAATAGACGTAGTACTCTTTCGCCAATCACCGCACCAAAACTTGCCATTAGAGGATATTTAGTACGAGACACGAGTGTCATCTAAAAAATTTAAAATCGCTTTGTAGTTTGGAAATATACAGTCCGTTGTGTACATACGTAAATCAATATTTCATTATGTTTTGGTGTTACTTTTATGTCTTTAAGTAAATACTTACACTTTTAACTTTCTTTGCATAAGCTTGTGCTGATTCCAAAGCGATAAAACTGGATCCCAAACATATCACATTCGCATCGGGTGTAATTAATTTATTTATTTGCTGAACGTCTTCAAATTCACGAACCACGACTACCCCTTTCAAATCTACACCTTTAATGGGTGGTTTGCTGGCACTGCAACCAGTTGCAATGAACATTTTATCATAGCGAAGCGTGGTATCGTTAGACAAGTAAACAGTATTACTGTCACAATCAACTTTAGTGGCTTCCGTTGACATTAACGTTTCAATGCCATACTCCTCATAAAATTCATGATTGCGCAGTTGAATTGTTTCAATATTTATATCGCTTGTTTTCGATATTTTAACACGATCATAAGGTAGATATTGCTCCTTGCACACCATAATAATGCGACCAGTAAAGCCCTCTTGGCGCAAAGTTTCCGAGCATACAGCGCCAGACGGACCGCCACCAAGTATCACATAACAAATTTGATTTTTGGGATCACGTTTTACCATATTTTTAAGACGCCGAGAATTTTCAAGATCTTTGCGTTTTGCTCGCAGGAACACTTGACCATTCTTGGCCACTTCAACTTTGAAACATGGCAAAGAATCTAGGCCAGGAAAGTCTTCAATATCACCGGTATCTATATTAAAACAAGCTCCATGCCAAGGGCAACGCACGCGCCCTTCCCCCAAAACACCAGTATTCAATGGAGCCCCATAATGAGTGCATTTGTTGCCTAGAGCTTTAATTTTATTACTTTGTTTGATAACCAGAACTCTAGTGTTTTCATCAAAATCGAATTGTTTCATATCATGTTCTTCCAAATCGTTGAAATTGCAAACAGCTACAGCGTCGGTATATTCTTCACTCATTTTCTTCTCACAAGTAGATTGATATGATCCAGTACCAGTAGTGCCTGGCGTGGTAGTAAAAGGAAACAGACACAACATTAGTTTCATAAACATTTTATAAAAAACCTTTTTAAACAAAATAATTTAGTTTCATTTCATTTTCTTTCTATTTTTTATACCATTCAAATTAGAAATGCTTCTCCCCATTTCATATGTCTGTATTTATGTGTACATCTACACAGTTTTTCGTGTTTGTTCATTATTTGTCAATATAAAATGTTACGAATTCTAAAAATCCATTTGAATTTTAAAAACATAAAGGTTATCAATTCCAAAAACATTTCAATAATTTAAAATAATCACTTAGAGTTACTAAATCAGTTTAACAACACCAAAAATAAATTGTCTAACATTGTATAAACCTTTGAAAAAATGTTTTGAAATTAAAATCAAATAAATAAGGTTCTAACATATAACAAAAACAAAAATCCAATAAATCATATCCTTCCAATTTTGCCCCTTAATTACCCGTTTTTTCTATTATAAATAACTAAAAACACTGATTTTGATTTTCTCCGAGAGGCAGTACAAAATTAAAGAAAAATTTGGGGCCAGGCACGTGGATCGGGCCCGGATAGTAATATATATAAAATGTGTTTATATTACATTAATAAATTTAAAATTGTCAAAAATGGACAAATGATTTCAATATAGATAAAGAAATAAATTATAGTCCACAATATATGTTAGAAATATTGGATACTATAAATGTTCCATCAACTAGAAAAATTAATTTTAAATCACGTGTAGCTAATATGTTTTTGAAAACAAAAGTGAACATAAATTAGCTTATTCAATAATTTAATTAATAAATCACACTTTATGCTAAAATGTACAAAAATGTTGCTTTTTGGATCAATTACAAATTAAAAATACAAGTTATCCATGTCTGATTTAATCACCTTGTAAAAAAGCACTTGAACAAGTTAAAAAGTTTATTTTTAATAACACTAATAAATAACTAGCTAACCTTGTTCAAATACAACAAAACATTCCAATAAAATTGATATAAACAATCGTAGTTGCCTCTATTGTTTCATTACTCGTGCTTTGTTAAAAAGATATTCTGCCAGCATTTTGATTTTAGCACACTTACACTTTCCGAATGTACATTTTTTGTTATACTCGTATTCACATAAACAGTAACTATATTCCTAAATAGCTGAATGTTTGTATATTCTTGTTTCAATATTTTTAATTATTTCAATAAATAAATACCAGTTTTATTACTATTTAAAGAATATTTTCCAATGTTGCGCTCTTCACTTGAGGAAACTACTTACATTCAACACTAATCTGAAACTAAAAAGCTGTTTGGTCTTGAACAAATAAGTTACTCACATACAACAGTTTTTTACCGTCTTTTATACCAAATTTTTTACAGTTTTTTACCCTCTTTGTGTAAACTACATTAGACCGAACAAAATTAGTGTGTATGGATTTTATGTAAGGAGGTTAATGCACGTCATTCTCAATCGCCACCCACTTATAAACTTTGCTGGGAATTTAAACGAATATTTAATTATTTTGTTTATATTCGATAGAGTTGAAATGACTATAATTGAATTTAGAATTTCAAATTCCCAAACTAACATTCTACTTAATTAGGAGTTCATCGCTTTTTAAAAATCATGAAATAAAATCATTGGTGAAAAAATCAGTAACCCGCACATGTTATTTTTTGGATCATAAAAATTAACAAAATGATGATAATAAGAGAAAAACGAAGCTAAAAAATATGAATAAATTTAAACATTTTACTGCACCAAAGATTTTTTTATGACTACTAATCATTAAATACTTTCAAATTATGATGGGTTGCCTTTCAAATTATCTTCGAAAAGAAGTTATTTTCCATTAGTGATTTAAATATACAATTAGAATGGAAATAACTCGTACAAGCCATATTCAGACCATATGCAAGTGTGCAGCTGAAAAGCTTTTTACGCTTATTTGTATTTGCTTTATTTGGCAAAATTATGTTTCAAGTAATACCACGAAATACGAATACACTGTAAGAAAGTAGTTCTAATATTATGTCATCAATAGTTTGTATTACGCGTGTGTACATAATAGTTTGTTACAGCAACCATTTATTTAAAATGGTTCGGCTAATGACTACACTTGAAAGTAAAGTCAGTATAAAATTAAAGCTGTTATACTTGGGAATGTTCCCTCATGTTAGTTTATTAAAAAAAATTAAAGTGTTAAAGGCTTCTAAAGATCTACAGTGTTTTTCTTCATAAGTATTATTTGGTTTTATATTGACGATTGCAGGATTGCATATGTGTAAAAAAATTTCTTTGTTTTGATTCATTTCTAAACTTAAAGTGGAAACAAAACAAAATGAAGCTTATAAGAGGAATGAACCATAAAAAAATTCCAGGGTGATGCCTGAGCAAATCACTCAATGGCAATCTAATCTAAACAAAAATACTAATGAGCTGGCGATACGTATTGCATATACTTCAATGTATCTGTGTATATGTATGTAATATGTTATTAATCACTTTCCAATGAGGAATTATTTATTGAAGTTTAATGTCGCATTTATATTTTTGCGTCCATGATAAAAACAATTAAGATACAATTATATCCAAGGATGTAGTACACATACAAGTATAAATATTGTCTTTCTTATTTAACCATTCATATTCTAACGCACGCAATAACGCTATTATCTAATGAAGAAGAGTTACAAAATTAATTTGCGATAACTCAATTTCTTTTATTAAAGTTGCAATTTTATTCATTTATGATATGATTTCAACCAAAATGTAAATAGGAAAAATAGAGGACCGCTAACAAGAAGCTAACACCGCTGGAGTTGAACGCAACAGAAGAATATTAATTCTTGAAGTTATTCCTCTGAATATCGAAAAGGTCTATCAGTTAAAATCAATGCATCTCATAGAAAGTATGTGTAAATGCATTCTTACCGTTTTCTGTTTGATTTGTGCCGCTGTTAGTCACATACTGCTTACAACTGATGGATCCCATGTCTAACCCACGTTTGGATTTTAGTAGTTGATGATAGGGTTGCCACAAACGCTGCGTACAGCAATATCGTAGAGTGCTTGCCAAAAAATGCCGCAGTAATTTGGCGTCATTCACTGTCGGTGTAGAAGATGAGAGTGAAAAACACCTGTTGACGTATTTTATATTTATTTAACTACATATGTATGTATATGTATGCAATTACATCAATATGTATGTATATATAATGTATACACTTGTAGGTAAATATTAGAGATATACGATTGGTAAACCAATAAATGCGTGATATTTTATGAGTCGTCAATTCAGCTCTTTTCTTTTACTTTGATGCCGAATATATATACACACATCCTGAAACACACTATAGCTCATACATACCTATGTGTATAAAATATATACAAATATATCGGTATATCCGTAAGAATGTATATATTTTTATTTTAGTTATTGAATCCGAACTGACCTGTTGGGATGATGTAGCTTTCCAAATGAGATGCGATTGATTCCACAGTAATTGTTATTAAGATGCCATAAATTTCTCGCAGAAATATTTATCGCTATTCCAGTCGGTCTCAATATTTTCTTGTACAAAATATTTGTTACAGTTGGGAAACAATTGTATGTTGACCTGGCACAAGACGAAAATTAAATGTTGAATATTTTTCTTATTCCATTTAATATTTTATAAATCTGTATATGTGTATGTGCATTTTTATCACAGTTTTAAACTTAATGGTTGATTTCTAAATTCAATGCCATTTGAAAGAAAATGTTTTTAACGAGAAAAAATGTATTATTTAATCAAGTTTCTAATATGAATTACGGCCGATGTGGTACACACATGGATGGTTACTGATTGAAAGAGCGTAATATGTATCTGAGTGAACTTAGAGTATATACATTGCATGTATGTATGTATGTAAATATGGAAGCACACACAATTGCCGAGTGGCTGATTGAGTCAGACGTTCATTATACGCTTGTTTATCTGTAACACACTACGCTGGGAAAAACCAGTCAACAAGTGAGAATAAAAATTAAATGAATTTGATTTGGCCAAGACCAGAGGTAAAGTTTTTGATTCTACAGAGTGTAGAATATTTATTGTATTTATATATCGTTATACATATATGCTTTTCAATTAATTGAAAAATACCTACATACATACTCGTACATTCATATGTATATGTACATATGTACATATTTATTTTTAACATGATTAATATTATAATTCCACAAATAGATAATATTGTTTCCTATTGCACATTGATAAGTTTTAGCTCAGTGAAGTACTTGATTTTGTTGTTTTAATTAAAGTACCATTATGAGGAGGTTACGTGGAATAAAATACAAAATGCAGATATTCAAAAATCCTAAATTTTAATTTATAGACCATATGTTATTATAATATTTTTAGTTTAGATATTTTAGAATAATAATTTATTACATAATCAGTTATAGAGTGCAAAAAACCTTTGGTAGTAGAATTGAAAAAAACAGAAGTTAGTACCTTTCTACATTAAAGTTGCGCTATATATACTTTATACACATGTAAGCATTTATACTCATTTATTACGGTCGTTTTCTTTAAAGCCTTAAAAGCTAAGGCAATGAAAAAACGAAACAACAGAGTAATGAAAGTTGAATCTTACAGATTCCCACAGAGTAACTTTTATATAGGTATTTTGTGTGCAGTCTGATACGCATATACACTCGTCCATGTACATTCGCATCTCCTACTTTACTAGTGGTAGAGATGCCAATATTCTCTATAGAAGCGAAAACTTATCCGTCTTCTCTTTTAGGTTTTTATTATATTACATTACCTCCAATGCTGAGGAATATTAGATCATTCACACAAAACAGAATTGAAACAATTGTGTAATTCTAATTGTCTGAAAAACATATTTACGCAGAAGGGTCAGTGCAAAGTTTTTCGCAGATCGCTAATAATAAAAATGCAACGTTATTAAATGTTAGTAGCTGTAAGGAATTTTAAGCTACACTCTCAATATAAACGCCTCCTTGCTAAACTTCATCAACTGCCTTCATAGAAAGATTTAATAATTTGGCTTAATAAAAGAAAAAGTAAATATTTTTATAAGGTTGTTCTGAAGCGGATAATAATAAATTTTCGGGAAATATTTTTATTATTTTTTTAATATACTATATACGAGATGTGATCAAACAATAAGCGTTATTCTCCATTTTTTCCAAGTTTTATTTTTATTTCATTTAAAACCTTTCGCCTGTAAGTTGTACTTGAAATATTTATGGAATTGCATATGCGAGTGTATGGGTACGCAGGTATAGGTTTGATACTTTATGCTAATTTTTGGAGAGCATACGGCATTAAAAGGCAATAAAAACTACTCGATAGTATGTTGAAAAATATCAAATCTCGATACAAAATTAATTAAAAACAATTCTTTAAAAAGGAAAATAAAAAGTTCACTCTCTACTAAAGAAATTTTAAGTAGGAAAAATACATGGAAATAAACAATTATTTGGAAGCCTCAGTTTCGGGGTTATGGGACAAAATTCCTATAAATTTTTTTTTTAACGGAATTATTTTCACCATGCGTTAAAGGATCTCGAAATCTTTATAAGTCATGCAAATGGTGAACACAGACTTGTATTGAAACTCCAGAGGCATGATCGGGCTAAAATATTAAACGTACATGTACATATGGATATAAAAATCTAATGCACATTCTTTCATACATACATGCATGTTTATATGTGTGCATATGATTACTTTTAACTGCTTCATTATTTATAGTTAATAGACCGTATTGGTGTAAATTTATATGTACATGACATAAAAAAGCAAACAAAATCCACTCCATAAAGTTTGTTGTCAAAAATAATCCAGTTAACAAAATGGTTTTTAGCACGTTTTTGATAACATTCTTAAAAGCAAAAAAAATGGGATAGATAAAGTTTTAACACACAATTGAAATAACAAAAATCCACACACATTGTTTTTATTAAAGTGCACTGCACACGGTTACAAATGCCAAAAGCATTTGTTTACTTTTAAATAATTCCATTCGTAAATAGCCAAGAGAGATTGAAAAAAACTATGAAAATTAATTTTTCCAATTGTTTGCAGAACAAAACGATTTCGATTACTTTCAGAGCAAATACTCAACAGCTGTTCCACATATATTGTTGTAGTTGCCACACTGCTAAGTTGGAAAAATAATATAGAGAAATACACAAAAGTAAAAATCAATTTAAAAAAAATCAAAATTTATAAAACAATTACATTTTCTAGAAAACTACAGATTTTACTAAAATTGCTGTTCATCATTCTTAAAAATTGTGCTACAATTTTTTTTTGTCTTCTGTGTTATTATCTTTGTTTGAAGCTGCTTTATTTTGTTTAATGTTTTTAAAAATAAGACTAAAAAATTGTTAAAAGCATAATGCTCTCGTGTAGATACCAAAATATCCAGCTGGGTGGCAAAGGCAGTAGAAACATTTAACTAAAAGGCATTTAGCTCATGAAACGGTAATGCCGTGGGTGCATTCGTTTGGAATGCATTATATCGATTAAGCTTATAGGGGGTCATGTCTTAACTAATGCATTTTTGTTACTCTATAAAAGGTTGGAATATATGTTAAGTTTAAGTGAAATTTCGTGAAAAACTTTTGCGTTGTTTGCAATATTAATTACATCGTAGGAATTATATTCACTTTAAAAAAATTGTAAAAGAAATAAATAAACAGATGAATAAATGGAAAGATAGATAAATAAATAAATTAAGGAATAAATAAATTATAAATAAATGAATAAATGGATAAATAAATTAATAAATGAATAAATAAATAAATGGAAAAAAAATACATATATAAATAAACAAATGAGTTAATAAATAAATAATTGGATAAATATATGAATGAATTAATAAATACATAAATAAATGAATAAATATATGTAACGAAAATGTACCTGTGTCATCACTTGTGCCACTTTTTTTTTGTCAAACATGTGTTGTCAAAAAAACACAGTTATACGGAGTAGAGCAATTAAAGTAGAGAAACAGTTATACGGGATAGAAGCATTAAATGGTGTTTCTAATTCATTTTTAGGTATGGTTATAATAAATAAATGTATTGTTAAATATGCTAAATAAAACTAATTCATTTTTAGAAAAGCAATTTTATTTTTATTCTTTGGAAGTAATTCTTTACTACATATATAAATGGATAAATAAAGAAATATATAAATAAATTTAAAAAAATAAATAAAAAATTTGTATGCATATTCAACTAATATAAAGTAATTATTTAATATGGTAATTAATATTAATTTAATATAATTAGATAATAAGGTTTGTTCTTTAGTAAATAATTTAATTGCATGACAACAAAGTTGTACAATACCTAATATACCAATTTATAAAGAAATTATTAATAAATAAGTTATTATTAATTGTAAAAACAATTTCCAAAAATATGTTAAATTAAAAACAAAACACAAAATTACACAAAAATTAGGAACAAAATTAGCAAAAAATGGTTTGAGGACGGATTTAGGCACAAGTAAAATCCTTGCGCGATATTTAAGTAAGCGATAGTTTCTGCAACAAAATGTTTTTTTAAATAAAGCTTTTGTTACAAAAAAAAAAAAAAACAACAAATTATTGAAAGTATCGAAAGTGTCCTTAATTCTGGAGTTAGTGTCGACGTCGTAAACGGCGTATGAACGCTGAAATTGTGATGTTCGACGTTTAATTTCATTTTGCTGTTAATGTCAACGCCGTACACGAAGTTTAAATATAAACTGTTAATTTGAAAATTTATTTACTGAAATATTTGTAATTAAATACTTATTACTTATTTTTTTCCAAATCTCTCCTTTAAGAGCTATATTTTTATAGTTCTTGGAGAATTTGTTATATAAAAGTTCGTTTTCGCGAACAGCATTTATAATTTTTTCATTTAATGTACTATCCGAGCTCATTTTAATTAAAAAAAAAAACAATAGCTTAAACAAGTACAATAATCAGATAATTATGTATGTATATTGGTTTGACGTTTCATTGAACGCCGTACAAACGCTGAAAAAGTTGAAATCGATTGAACTTTAACAGCTCTCATACAATTTCATACGTTTCACCTTTTTTTTGACATTTGACGACGTTCAGACGGCGAATACGACGTCGACATTAACTCCAGCATAACAAGTGTTATTTTTATTATTTATTTAAGAATATATAAATAACTAGAGTACCCTGTGCATACTTTGTAGTGCACTGAAATAAAATTAATTGAAACAATACTAAAAATGAAAACATTTTTGTTGAAATGAAGGTGATTAATACTGATTTTATTGAAGTGCTCTATGATAAACAACGTTCATCGTTTTCGAATCTGTATTATCGTGAATACATAGAGAACAGATGTCTTTCCAATGCGTGAACATGCAACATAAAGTTGTCTATGTAAAAATATTTGATATTTTAAATTCACACCGCAACCTGCAAACGACTGTACTTGTGATTTATTGATAGTCATTTCGAACGCAAGACGCACTGGAAACTGCAATTGCCTGAACTCGAATTGCATATCAGATGGTTTCATTGGTATTCGTGGAATCAATACATCTTCCCCTTTGAATTTTCCAGTTAAAATGGTCGCTTGAATCAAATTTGGCATTAAATTTTTCACTGTGAGTCTCGTACCATTACATAAACGCGGCTGGTTGATATTACTTTTACTGAGTTATGACAAAAAGAAATATAAAAAATTATTAATCGAAATGGAAGCATAATTTTTTATAATTTTAATGTATTTTTTACAAAGAAAACTTTTAACCCTTATGTCAACGGCAACATACCTGTTTTGCGTTTTCAAAACGCTGTAGCTCTGAACTGGATAACCAGATTGACTTGAAATTTCATGATAAACTAGCCAAAACTGTTTTACGCAATAGCCGTCAGTTTGGTAAGGATTGGATCATATCTTTGGAAGATAAGCCCCATTTTCAAAGTTGCACCCTTACGTCAACAGCATACATACCTGGGTAATATGTTGATATAATTGAAAATTATTTTTTATTTTGAGTTAATTTTTCTAAATATTATAATATTATTATTATTATATATTATTATTATTATGTAATTATTTTATAATTACTTGCTATTATTGAGGTTCAAGTACATCTGTCGCATTGCGCCAAGTCTTTTGAATGCTCTGCGTTGCATAATGGTTTGTTGCATAATGTGCATGATTTACGAGTAGGGCGACGTTTCGAGCAGATGTAGCAATTCCCCTTTACTTTTAGGCGTCCCGTACTATCCCGTTCCTCTGCTTCATGTGCTCCAACATCCGCAACTCGGATGGGCCTTCCTAGCATGGCTTCGATTGCGTTGCGCGTTGAAACACACTTTTCTCTATTTCTGCCTTGCATAGTTGCTCGCTCAGCTGATGGAGAAACATCCTACGGCGGCTTGTACATGACTTTAGGTGAGTATTGTTGTCAACGTATATTACATATGCAGCAAACGCAGCAACGTCCACAATATTATATTGATAGTACCTGCAGTGGATAGGACGTGATGGAGTCGCACACTCACCACACTTTTATTCCATATTTGGCAGGTTTTGATGGTATGTATTGCGTGAAGCCAGTTCCACCGCGATAAGCATACAATTGTTCATCTACGGTGACGTTGGCTCCGGCCACGTAATATCTACGAAGACAGCTGTTTAGCATCAAAAAAACGTCCGATATTGCTGCTGCTTTATCAGTTTGCTTGCGTTCCTGGCGTGTATTTCCATTATCAAAACGTATGAAGCGGCTTATTTCCCAAAATCGTCGTACACTCATTGCAGCACGATATAATGGATGTGATGTAGTTTTCCACAAATCTTTCGTATGCACGTAACCGGAATGTGTAACGCCACTTAGCAAAAGTACCCCCAAATATGCATCAAATTCACTTTTTGTTACGGGAGTCCATGATCTCGATTCTTTTTTTGGATGTTTGGCATTATCATCATCATAGAATTGCCTTGCCTTTCGATTTGATTCACGAATAATTATGTCGCAAATTCCATCTGACATTATCTAAAGCCCCGTCACCAACTATTGAATCGTGGTCATTTATTTCTTCTAGACTCGCTTCAAGAATTTTACGAAAATATTCTTGCTGTTCTTCGTAAGAAAGTGCTTTTAGTTGTCGTGGAGAAAGCCATTCACTATCAGCCATTTTACCTTTTTTTTTTACTTAACTTTTTTATTTTCACAAATTAAACACAAACGTCTTTTCACTTCGAATCAGAAATGTAAAAAAAGTTTGCTGACGAAACTAAAAAGAGTGAAATTTTTGCATCAATATCTGTCTCTATCATATATATGCTTGTAGGTGTGTGTACCTACAAAACAACTTTTTCCTAGAAACAATGACTAAACAAAAATGTAAAACTTGTAAAGTTTTGAGTTTTTTTTTCAAAAAAAAAAAAATAGAAAAAAAACTCAGAAATTCCAAAGAACGAGTGAGATATGCTAACGGCTTGCCATTTCTCATATAAAACGTATGCACATACCCGGGTATGTTGCTGTTGACATAAAGGTTAAAACAACAACTTTATTTCATTTTTGGTCCGCTATTGTGCGTTAAAAACGTTTCAACAAAATGAACACTTTTTTTTAAACATCGAACATTCAACTGTTGTTAACTATAGAAAACGAAGTATGAATTGAAAACCAATGTTAACTACACAATTTAATCATGAAAAGTGTAACTCTATAAAACAAAGAACAAATAAACTTTTGAGAGAACACCGCAGTGTGTACCACCGCAATACTCTTTTTCTCTCACCCCTTCACTTTCAAGACTTTACAAAGTAAACTTTGGTTGGCTAAATTTGTGCATACGTATACAGGTATGCGCACATAACTAACAAACCGAAAGGGATACAGATGTCACATATATGTATGTATATAAGAACCACCGCACTGAAGCAACCTTTCAAACAAAAAAAAAAAAATTTGGAAATCGGTCAACGCATTAAGGCTAACATCGGTTAAATACACTTTTTACAACTTTATTTTATATATGTATATAGGATTCGAAATCGGGCAAAAAAGCGCTTCAAGCTGGCCCATGAGGGGATCGAACCCGCGACCTTCGCGTTATTAGCACGACGCTCTAACCAACTGAGCTAATGGGCCAATAATTCCACGCCCACCGATATGAAATGCAAAGTGAAACCTGCCTCGATTTTTAATATCATCAATACAGAATTGATTTGTACAAACTGCTCTTTCTAATTCCCCACTCGCAACAATTCCTTAAATAGAAGAGACGTACACGTAACTTTTTCGTTATTTTTTCGTCCTTTTTTGTGTAGTACCTTCTGACTATTTTTAGCGCATTTTGACAAAGGCTGCCGTTTAATTTTCATCCTTATTATTAAATGATTGGTACTATCGAGTTCTTTTGCAAAGCTCGCAATAACTGATGCCTTGTCAATATCATCAGACAAATAAAATCACAGTTAACTTCTTTAATTTGATCCACATTCAAAAATAATTTTTAATTATTATTTTCGCACGTTAGATTGACAACACTTGTTAGCCTTCTCAATTTCCGCGATTTTTAAAAATAATGAATTAAAAATATGGAAAATCAGAAACAAACATACACACCCACATACACAAGTTTATAATAAACCATGCCTAGAAATTAATTTTCTAAGGGCGTACCCATATTTTAAAATAGTCGACCATATACAGAGAATATTATATATAAGTAACTTGAAAGACAGTCCTCCATAGTTTTACAAATACCATTTGTCTAAATTAAGCTAGCGATATGTGTGCATGCATTTTGTAAATTGATCAACAAGAGAAGAATGCTGTACGAAAAAAAGCTAAATAATACGAGAGTGTGAGTACGTAGAACGAATAATAAGCTAAAATTCAAAAGGTGAAAGTCCAATAAAGCATTTTAGTTAGACCGTACAATCTCATATAAAGTAATAAGCGAAAAGATATGCTTGATATCATGAGCCTACTCCACATACATATGTGGATACAGATGCATACTCGTGTGTAAAAATACTCTATTATCACGTTTGATCATTATGAGTAGTTTGTGCGAAATGTTGTTCTTGTGTATACGGTTTTTAGCACTTGTTAGCGCACCCACAAGTGGTTTTTGAGTGGCTTGATACCGCAGCATATCAAATGTATGCCATTCATTTCAAGATTTTTAAGGGGGAGTTTAAAGAGTGGTTAATGTAACGTATACGTTGTAAATAACGTATACGCGTGGCATTGCTCTAGAACGGCACCAGTATTAAAGCGAGGAGCTTTCATTTTTTCCAAGCGTATCATCACCCATACTTATACTTTGCACCACCAAAAATCCAGATCGTCTTATCTCTGTCAAAAGAAAATACGATCAAAATTAAAGGAAACTTTTATTGTAAAAATAAGTGATCTAAAAAAAGTTTAAAAATTTATGAAAAAAAAAAATATTTAAAAATATAAAAGAGATATAATTAACGCTTGATCCGTACTCACACACTGCACTGCACTATTGTCTATACAATATATGAAGTCCCATAATCAGGGACGTTCCAATAAGTAAACACTTCCACTAAATTTAAAAGTGATTCGCTCAACAAAATGAATATTGGGACAGTTCGACAGTTTCTCTATCCCACAAGGGACGCCACAGCCAAAATTCCAATTTTTTATAATGATCTTTCATTTTTATATGTAAAAAAATGTGGTATTGCTAATAAAAGATAGTCATTTCGCTGGTAAAAATTTTTTTTGGTGACAAAATTTTATTCAATCACGTTAGCATGCAAGATCGTGAGTGCAGATCATAAGGTTATTGCTAAGAGTGAAACGATAAAATTATACTTGCTTATAAGTTGAAGAAGTTTATTGGCCTACTTATGCCATACTCTTTTTAAATAGGAATTACTGAATTATCTACATGCCTTCTTTCACTAGTTCTACAATCCCAAAAACTTATGCACTGATGCCAAAACTAATGCCATGCTATATGTTACACTTTTTTTAATTTTAACCAATTAACAATTATTTAAATTAATAATAATGTTGTTTTTTAATTGTTTATATGAGACTTACGGCTACGGAATTTTATTGTTGAAACGAGGAATCAATTGCAAAGCATGCACACAATTTAAGTTCAAAATGGCTGTGATCTTTAACACGAACTCATTAGAACGTGTTGATAATTTTAGTAAAAAATAGATCAAATTTTAAGTTAATATTCTGCAATTAAGTAGCAAAACTTTGGTAAAATTTTTCATACAATTCAAACCCTGAGATTTCAGCAAACAACAGTAGACATTAGAATATTGTATGAGCGGCACTTCCCCGAATAGTAAAATAATAATTCAAGTAAAATGCTTCGAGTTAAAGAATTTCGTTGGATTTGCAGAAATGGAATTAATGACTCTGCCAATCAAGGTGGGTCAAGTTGGAGCAAATGCGTGATATGGAAGTTGGACTGTATTTAGTATTATGCGAGTAATTACTGTATGTTGATTCCAAAGGTCAATTTCAAATAATAATTAATAATAATTTAATTTTAAATATTCTTAAGACATTTTTGAAAACATACTTATCACTGACATACATACACACATACACATTTAACAATTTGCCCCATGGTGCAATGTTTGTTTATTGTTTTTAATAAATAGAGCGGAAGAAATCTATTTACATGCATACGTTATAATTTTTTTAACAATTGCATAATTTATTTTCTTCAAGGTACTTTACAAAAATTTAATTTCTCTGTACATACTCTCAAACAAGCGTATGGAGATACATACATACATATGCATATGTGCACACATCCATACGCATTAATGTTTTATTCTTAAGCACAAATAATTAATGTCACTGCAAACATTTGTGAATTTTGTTTATTGTTATTGATATTATTTTGATGGTTGTTATTATTGTTGAATTTATTTTTAATCATGGAAAAATGTTTTTAATTTATACTTGTTTACTTCAGATTTTATGCACCATTTCCATTTTAATCTTGCTTCGAAGAGTTGGCTTCTGTTGTTCTCATACAGAGCGAAATTTAACTCTCATAAATCACTTCCTAGATGCGTGATTAATAAGAAAATTTTATTAATAGTATTTTATATTTAACAGAAAACATAATAATATAAAACTATTTATTGTTATTTACATACATACATATTTAATCGTATTCTGTCGAGGAATCCCTGACAAAACTGTCAGTTCAAAAAAACAAAAAAAAAAAATGTAAACAAATATTTTGTTTACAACGAGTCGAAACAAGCATTCAATATCAGAGGCGCATATGAGAGAGTGTGTGTGTTTGTGTGTGGATGTGTATAGGCAAGCAGTTACAATATTCCAGACAGAATTATAGATTTGATTACGAATGCATGTATGTGGCTACATATATAGTGAGTATGTATGTATTCAAATGTGCATAAATGTGAATTTACATATCCACATCTGAATACATAGTTACATACATAAATACATACTTATGTACATTCATATGAACATATGCATGCACGGCATGTATAGCTCAAATCTAATACGTTCTGCTCTACATCAGCCAGCCAGCATAATTTACACAAACATAAAGCAAATTCTATGCAACGGAGATTTGCATTCACTTGTATGGATGTGGATATGTATGTAAGCATGCGTGTTTGTATGTTTAAAAGAGAGATTATAATTTGAGATAGGTAAAAGTTATCTAATTAGTTTATTAAGATCTAAATAATTTATAATTTTTAATAATTTCTCCCTTTGCATGAGACTTTTCAATATGTGTATTTTCTAAAGAAAATCTTGCTGGAAGAGTGGCTCAAGACTCTACAGAAATAACTTTAAAATTATTAGAGTCAAGGCCAAGGAGGCGTGTCATTGATTTTGGATAACTCATAAACTTTCTTTTGACTCTGACTGTATACATACACTCTTCCATGTTTAGGTTACGGCAATGTTTACATTACACTCAATGCAATGAGAGTCAACTTGATATTTGCAATAAAGAACTGTTGAAGAATTTTTTAAAAACTCACCAGTTTATAAAGTTGTCAAAAAAATTTTATTTACTAAATATTTAACAGACATGTAAGTATGTGTCGAAGTCCTAATATAAGAAAATCGTATCTCATTTAACATTTTTTTTAGCACAAATACATCTGCATATCGTATAAGTTTAAGCAGATGATGTTTAGAGAATTAACTTTAAATGTTACGAAAAAGAAACATAAAAACCAAGATGCATCTTTTTTATATTACGCAGTCGGAATATATGTACGAGTATGTTTGCATATACTTCTTATAGTACACATTTCTAAGATACGATTCATAACAGGGTCGATATCGAACGAATTTTCAATAAACTTTTAATGGGAATTTCTATTGATATCGAATGCCGCAGTTTGGTTTCTGCCAAATTTCAAATTTAAACTCGAAATTATTTAGCACATCATTCGTTGACTTTGAATAACCATTTTATTTTACATAAAAATCAACATGTGACTCTAAGGGTTTATGGTTAACTTATAACAAGTGCATCCTTTCTAAGTTTAATATGTTACGTTTTCTTTAAACTTTCCCTATTTAACAAATCGGGAAAAACAAAGTGGTTAAAGTTAAGAGAACTTGACCTGATTTTTATATTTATGCTATTTTGCGAATATATATTTGCAATCCACACATCTACATACATACATACATTTATAAAACTAATGCAGTATAAAAAATTAATTTATAAACATTTTGTAAACAAATTAATTTTAAAAATACATGTGTCTACGTATTAAGCACTGCACAAAATTTGTATGGTGCCGCCTTTTTATTTATTTTTTGATTTAGCTTAACCTGCAAAGCTTTCGACTTGTCTGCAGGAAACACACACAGAGTCTAGGTAGGAATCGCACAAGCGCCCCCGCTTTAGTACGCGGAAGGCATGCTGTCGTTGATTGAACTAGTAAATTTATTAAAATACAAATAAGTTTAATAAAAAAGTATACGTAATGGAAAATTTTTAACACTGAATGTATGTACTCCCCGATTTCAGCAACACAATGATGGAATTTTTTATAGCATTTTCCACGACATTTTTAATTTTTTTTTTAATTCCATAATGGGATGCAATTGATAATACTAATTGCTGACTAGCTATGCTAGCCCTATATAGCAACAGCCGCTTTTGTAAATAAAACAGTTGAATTGCCATCAAAGTAGCAAAAAAAAAGCATACTTAGACTGCAAAGGCACTGGAAGAAGTGTTTTAAGCTATAAAGTACAATGTGAATGAATAACGCGCAACCTACTAATCCGGAGGTAGCGGGTTCGATTCCTGCCTAGACCCTGTATGTTTTCCTGCGTTCAAGCTGAAAGTTTTGCAAGTTAGGTTAGTTTAAAAAAAAAAAAATACGTATAAAATTCTTCAGTAAGAATTCAGGAAGGACTAATCACATTCATTACAGTCTAGCAGGTTACTATATTTTATACAATTTGATTATAAATTTTTTAAAAAGGTAAATATAAAATAAAGGAAATTGTATACCAGTAAAGCTTGCACACTAACTATCTAAGCACACTGACTCCTAACATGAGTTTTAATATCAAGATGAGTAAGATTTTTTTTTTGTAATTTTTTGTAGTTTACTGTATTATAAATTTATATTGATTGCAATTTATAAATTTTACCGGCTGCTATAGTGGAATTTCAAAACACTTTCTTTAATCAAATGGAAGTGGGATCTTTACTAGCAATTGTGAAACTGTCATGCTATCCGAAATCTGTTTCATATATTACTTAATTTCGGTAAGTGCATGGTTTTCCAATATTATATTTATTTGTTCGTCACTACATCTGAGAAGCCTGACTTTTTTCTGAGATTCGGATGGCGAAAAGTTTATCACCCATACACACATAAAATCACACATTATTCGCTCCGGAATAGCATACATACTCGTACTTATCAACGTATACGTATGTACGTAAGCAGGGTGTATTTAAATACTTCTCACAGAGTGTAAACTGGCATACAAGTTCCAAATGAAAACCAAATGATTTATTGCTTTTGCTGCTTGTATTTATTCTAATTGTAAACAACTTTTTGTTTTTAGTTTATGGATCATATCACAGCTTAGATTACTTTTTTTTTATAATTTCAATTTTTTACTTCTATAAATGACCTGAATTCTTAAAAAGAAAAAATAAAAACTGAAGCCCCAGTATTCTAAATACATTTGTTTTTCTTCTAATTTAAACAACTGGGTTTTTCAGATAAACCTTGTGATTGTATTGAGTTAGAATTATTTATGCTGTGTGCATTCGGTTCGGGCAATCACTGTTTGTATGAATTAAAGTCCGTTTATTAAAGTTTATTATTTCTTCTCGTTGCCTTTGTTTTACGGCGCAAGTCCTAAAATATTCTAAATTTGGCCTTGACATTATTAACATGCTAATAAACAATGTTCGTTGAAAATAAATTAACACGCTAAGGAAATGTTCGTTATATATATTAATAGAAATATGCAAGTATACATATCCATATATATATATATATATGCATATGGATATATGTATGTTTGTATGCATGTAGTAGGAAGTTGTTAAATAAAAAAAATGTAATACATTTTTGTGTCTAAGAACGGAGAAAAATTAATTAAGCGACAAATAGAAAATAATCTCTGGATACACGCAGTCCGAATTTAAAGGCTACTGAAAGTTCAGCTTTAAAAACATTGCCAGAAAGTTTTGAAAGATATTCTCTTTATAGCGTGAAGCCGAGAGTGAGAGATAATAATAAAGCTATTCTACTGAAAATCGTTGGAGGGGCGTTATTTTATTTTATTTTATTTTTGCAGTCAGTTAGGTATGGCAGAGATAAACTGCTAATCGAATTTAAGCACACACTCACAAATATATAATTATATAAATACGCAAAGGGAAAGCCAAAATTTGTGAAAATAATATCTTTTTTATTTGTGGGCAGATGGTTTATTTTTTTGGCTTCATTATAACTTAATTTTTCAATTCAATTAATTATTTAAAAGGTTTCAAAATTTATACACAATTTCAGCATCAGAGTTGTTCTTTCACAGTTCTCGCAGTGCTTGTGCGCCAACAGCTGATCTCGAACTGTTAATTACATTCAATAGTTCTTGAACTAAAAAGTACTGCATTTGGAGGAAGCTTGCAAACTATAAAAATTATATTTTATTAAAATTCGTTAAGTGTGGTTCTATGCGAAAATTCATCTCGCAAAACCGCTGCTATTCAGCTTTTGCTTACGCCTTTTTTGGTTTGATTTGAGCATGCATTTATTACCAAAAAGCTAATAAAAATAATATTGTTTGCAATAACTCAATAATAAATTTATATTTGAGTTAAAATTGGAAACCTAAATAACTAATCAACGGATTTCAGTCACTTGCTATTTTTGTTTCGCATTTTTATTTGGGCAGTGTTTTGAAGTATTTCTCGGTGTTTGGAAATAATATTTCCTCTATTCAAGGTAAAAATCCTTAATTAAAATTTCTTAATCAATTTTTAAACCTTTTACAAAATTCTGCATACATACGTATATTAATTTTTAGTAAAAAAGTTATCCATGGTGGTAACTCAATATTGAATTAACAACCATTTTACATTAATTAAAAACTTTAAGCTTCAATAAAGAAGCTTTTGGAAAACAAAATTAATAGGTAATTTTTTATTTTAAATTCAAGTTTACCCTTTTTATTAATTTAAAAACAAACATTTTTAAAACTGACTACATTGCACAGAAACTGATACTATTTTTAACTTTTCTGCGGTACGGGAGCAACCACAATTATGCCCCATTTCGCCTGAATCTACTGTAATCAAAAATTTTCTACTAAAATCGCTTGGATTCCATTTATATTCCATTTTATATGTTTAATATTGGACTACTACTACAGCCACACTCCTTATGCAATCATGTTATCAAGTTGAAATAAATTTAAAATTGATCAAATATTCTCTTTAGCGGATCGCAGGCAAAAACATTTCAAATTGTCGTTTATTTGATAACAAAAGGGTGTTGCGATATTGTGTTATAAATGCATGAATAAACGCTTGAAATGTTACAGCAGAACTATGGCTGCATGTACCGTAGCCCTTTTATTGAACAAAATGTTCAAAAATAAGTCAGCAAATAAAGCAAACAGCTTGTCTAAGAGTACTGGAAACAAATTGTAAGTCGCAAGACAGGCTAAAAGGCCATGATACACTATCCTACACAATCGCACGATTCTTTCACACGAAAATCGGATTGGGATAGCCTTCCTATTTTAAAAAAAGGCATCCAAATAATGTTACTAGTCCCTCACAATTATACAAAAATGATGCAAACAATTTTTCCCATGCTGATTAAAGTAAATGCAGCTCTGGCCGCATTAAAATGTTCATAAACTTTTGCTTATCAAAAAAAATCTAAAATTTTTAGGCTACACTCTTCTATTTTTTCAGCCGAGATACCATATTTGACAAATCTTACGAATGTGTGGGATTTTGGTGTGAATGAATTATACGACCGAGTAGGATAGTGAAACGAGGCCTTTAACAAAATTTTGCAATTTTTATTACGCAATGTGGGCCTAGGCCACTTCAACTGAATTACACTCTTCGTGTTGCACACTGTAACATAAAGAACGCAAAACAAAAATGTAGAGAATGGGGCGAGAAATGAGAAAAGTCAACTTTCATGGCAATAATAAAAAATGCTCCTGAGTTTTCTGGCGCTAAGTGAAATTGTAATTGATGAGCAGAAATTCCATCTGAGTTCTACATCAGACGGCCATTCAACGTGATTAAGTCGTGATCTAGTTCTTATTAATGAAAATAACAACAGCGCTATCGATAATTATGAAATTATTTTTAGCACGCGCCATGCTCTGCCATGCCAAGCCCAGTCAGCAAACTTTACTGATTGAACGATCGATGAAATTATTTTTTATTCATTTCTATCTGTCAACCAGAATTAATAATTCGACAGATGAGTACAGATGTGCAGTGATCAGAAAAAGAAGAGGCAACCGGCAAATGTTTGCAATTCTCATATATTTTCATCTCTTCACACTCTTTACGTAGGACAAAGTCTACCGGTACCGTTGATATCCCATCTGCGGAGAATTTGTATGCAGTGCTGCCGAGCACATAATTTTATTATTGTAATGCTTTAATCGATCATTTGTAGTGCGTTTCTCTGCTCTAATTTTACTTTAAGTGGACTTTTGTCTATTGGTCGTTTGGCTCGTTAGTTTGACGCGTCATGGAGCTTTTATGATTCTTACATATTTTAGCTGTTGATTAATAGTGCTTCATACAATGTTGCCAATTGTTATCACTTAATATTTTTATTAAGTGTCGCCTTTCCAATAATTGTTTTACTTGTATGCTGCTAAATGAAAACCAAACACAACTACTGGAATGTAGGGAGTGCATTTAATATCCCTTTACGTTTGCTGAATCGCTTACATGCGAAAGTAGAAATGAAGAAATTATTAAATGAAATTAAAAATGATTGGCACTTGCGGCGGTTTGGCGCCATTTTCATATGTAATTCTAGCCTGTTACAACGCATACGTCAAATGCAATCTACTACACACGTAGAAGCACACATAAACATTAATTGACCATTTTATAAGAGGCAGTCATA
This sequence comes from Ormia ochracea, assembly GCA_963402855.1. Classification (NCBI taxonomy): domain Eukaryota; kingdom Metazoa; phylum Arthropoda; class Insecta; order Diptera; family Tachinidae; genus Ormia; species Ormia ochracea. The sequence goes on along the minus strand of OY727107.1, from coordinate 21,595,641 downwards.
ACTAAAGAAACGCCATGAAACATTTATTTATGCAGTTATATTTCGATACGAGTGATGATGGAGGACGTATTCCGCATATTCGATTTCAGTAATTATGTTCGGAAAACGAAGATGAAAGAAAAATATTACTGTCGGAACCACCTTTGTCGGACCCACTGTACAATATATTGCTATTTTACAAAAATTTTTTTTTTAATTTTTTTTAATTTTGCAAGCATATATTATTACGATAATGAAAGAAATTTAAAGGATTTTTTTTTAATTTTCCTTAATGAAAGAAAAAAAAAATGGAAATGAAAAAGATGTCATTCCTTTCTTCAGGGAATCTATTTTGTTCAGGACAAAACCTCCAACATCAAGAAATGATACAATGCTACTGCAAAATCTAAACATCTCATCTGATCAGATGTCCAACAGCAGGAATTGTTGCTGGATGCGGGAACACTTCAATGGAAAATTCCTCTGCCAAACAGCATATTAAAAGGATTTCTCGTTGCAACTGCATTTATTTATTTAACATTTTAATCTCTGCTTCCTTAAAACAACGTAAATTATTTGGTTGGTTACATTTTCTTTTTTAGAAATTTGTTTATTTGGGAATGAACACAAAACCATAAAAACACACAATAAATCAATAACCGACCCTGGTGGTTCGATTACATATAAGCTTCTCGGTACATTCAACTTGAATCTTAAGAAGTTTTCAAAGTTTTGTAATAGCGTATCATCATATCGTCAGTTAAACTGAAAAAAACTGAACTTATATTTCATTTATTGGATTCGCTCAACGATATTGTTATTTGTCGATACAATTCGACATAAGAACGTTACAATCAGAAGTAGAATTCAGATAAGAAATTCCTCTCCAATGTTACACCGAATTTGTAAAGAAGATGTAAAGGATAAAAAAGAAACCGGAGTTTAAGTCAACATTTGCTAGGAAATTTGGCGTGTTCATAAATTTCGCCTACACGCAACATGGGAACTTCCTCTGAGCCAACTCAATTTGAAAATCGGTCCACAAAAATATGACCACAAATAAGAACTCCTTAGATATTCGCTTAATCTTAAAAAAGCAAGCTCACTGCGAACTCCACTTCTAGCCATTGGGATTTGTTTAAAAAAATTCTATTTGGAATCGGAAACTAGAAATTCTTCCACTAATTCTTGTAGTTTTCCATACAATCGAAACCTTAAAATATTTTTTATTGAATCTGAGTTGGGAACACTAGCTTTTAATACCATTTGAATAATGTTTATTTATATTACATACAACACTTCTTGTTTCTGTGTGCGATATAACCTGTGCTTTTTTATTTTTATTTTTTTTTGGTTAATGTATTACGATCTTCTCCAGCAAAAGTGTCAATAAACGTTCCTTTTTCTTCTGATTTTGCTTTTTAAAGTCTTGTCGTGGAAAGCTGTCAATATGCGATAAGAAAGTCAGACGGTATTCAGTGATGATTGAAATGAATTGATTCTTTCATTATAAGAAACACAGAACGGTATCAGGAATTTTGAGGTTTTAATCCCCAGTGCAACACTAAAAATAGAAGAAAAAAATTTTAATTGTAGTGGCATTCATCTGTTTGGGCATTGGGAACGTCCGAAATTTTAATATGGGAAAATCAAATGCCTGAATTCCTGAATGCCTGATGACTTCGAGTTGTAAAAAGCGTGATTGGATAGACTTGGGCAAGATAGACGATAGATTTTTACATAGCAGTGGAGTCTCCAATTATTCACCAATTGAATTTGTTTTGTCAATTAAGTAATCAGTTTTCCTATTTTATTATTTTTCATTCAAATAAAATAATAGAATATGTTTTAAATAACGAATAATATTCGGCTTTTAGTGAAAAAAACGAAAACAATTCTGATACGTAATTACACTTTGAAAATTTTGTTATGAAATGAAAATATAATAAGAAACAGAGAATACCTTTAAAACAATAATAAAATATAATAAAAGCAAGAAATAAATAATTATTTAATTTCTTTGTTTATTCGTAACACACTGATTAAATAGATTCTTCGAAATATCTGTCTGCTTTAATCACTTGAACTTTCTTACACTGCAAATGGTATCAATAATTGATGATGTTTGCTTCAATTCCAGGCAGCTCATATAATATCATATTCCAAAAATTCGCTTCTTAATATAAAGAGTTGAGTTATTTTTATGGGAGGTGAAAATTATTAAGTCGTTGACGCCTTACGAACAAGAATTGCGTGATCACTGGGTAGTATGACACAGTCTCCGTGTCATCCTTGTTATCTAGTAAATTTACATCTGCCTGAATCAGCACAAGTGGCGAATTTCCAAGTCAAAAGCATGTTTTTTTTTAGAACTTGCAGAAGCTGCATGCAGAGCTGCATGCAGAACTGCATTCAGCTTCTATCTCATACAAATTTCAGATGTTAAAAGAACCTTACCTCTACTGATAGGCATCATCTCTACAGGGGCCCTTCTACACCGTCTCAACTTGTGTGTTGTCTTTGAATAGTATGTAGTTGACTATACATATTTAGGGTGGTGACGTAAAACGTCAAAAACAAACTTTCCAAAGGCGTTTTAATTTGAATTACATTCACTACTTGAACTACCGAAGTATATATGGCATTTTCTCTTTTAAGACTACTTGAAGTAGGGATTAGACCCAGGGATTAGATAGACGCATTTGTAGTTGATGAACTTGCCATTTAGTAGAACGTAGAAATCGCTTTGCCGAATACAGTTCTCAGGCCACAGTGTGAGTCATAATTGGAGGTTGAAACGAATTTACGTCACTGAATATATTTATAGGCTAATTTGCTTACACAATCATCATTTTTCCACACATTTAGTTTGCTTATAAGTAAATCGGATATTATCATCGCTATAAATTATTTACTAGGAAATTTTACGTGACTAGTGACTATGCCTTCATCACAGGAATACTTCACACCTGCACCCTCATGAGTAAAATCGATTATAATTTTTTGTTTTTTTTTCTTTTATGACTATGTGACGTAGTAATCGTAATCGTAGTAATCCATACGTTTTTTACCATTTCGTAGGATCGATATTGAAGCGATCTCTTTCTAAATTAATCAAGAGGTTATATTTGCGTTCTGGACATTTTTCTTCGGTACTGAAGGACAGTTTTTAATCTAATTTACGTTAATTGATCGAACTACATTAAATAAAGTATTCAACTATAATTGGAAAAATCTGTTATGCGACCACAATTCCCAACGTAATCTCAAAGATATTCTATCGTTTATTTTTCCAGCTAATGGAGCCCTGAACTAAGGAAGTGATTGATACAAAGACATGCCCATGCATGTAACATTAATGGCGTTTTCTTTTCTACATTACAAATGTCGCCCTGTGAAAAGGTGCCTTTTTAAAATGCATTGCCCGCCCTGTGAAAATGCAAATTTTTATACAACGAGAAAAGAACAGAAATTAGAAAAAAGTGCAATGCCTTTTTTTACAGCTGATAAACAAACATTTTCTGTATATTTTATGAAATGTGTATACAAAAATGATCAGTTGGCAGATTGCTAATTCATCTGCTTGAGAAAACAAATATTTTTTTTTTTAATATCTCATACAAATAAGCAGCCGGATAGTGTTCTTTTGTTTGTTTTATATGATACATAATATAAAAATAATTATTAAAATCTAATTTTCTGACTCTTTCAACTCAAAAGACTTTTTTTGAACATTTTCTGGTAACACTGTGCAAGAATAAAAACCATGTGTTTTACAAGGCAATTTCTGACCTGTTGATTTGTTCAGGGCAAAAGTGCAATACCTTTTGCACTGCGAAAGGGCAACATTTTTTAGAAAAGAACAAGCAACCCTTTCACAGGGCAACGCATTTTCGAGAAAAGAACACAAAATTGCCCTCCCTGCGGGTAGTGTTGCCTTTTTTTGTAGAAAAGAAAACGCCATAAGTTTTATAAACATAAATCCATTTTGTTTTCCATTTTTAGAATTATCATAATTATGCTCCATGAATGAATTGAAGAGGCCGAGTTGATGTCAGATTGCCTGAACCTTTTCACATTATTATTATACTATATACAAAACCATGTGAACAAGCATCAATTTATCGATATATTGATCGGTTGAACAATTAAGTAAAACAATGTGACAGACAAATATTTAATCTGAACGGGGCTGTCTACGAGTGAATTGAAATATGTAGATTTCTATGTTCACTCCCATGTATGAACGTAAAATAAATTATTGTATTTATATGAAAATAAAATATTAAAATAAGCATTTTTAGAGTATGAATAATAAATAAATTGATTGGGTGTATTAAACTGATAATAATATCAGCGTTATATGCACATATGTGTACATACATATATTCTGTCATTATTAGTGTTTGAGCTGGTAGTCTGGCTCTACTCTGCATCAAAAACAATGTACAGTCCGTTAAATTTTTTTAATGGCACCTCGATATTATTAACGAAAACAACTGTCGATGAGCCAAGAGATATTTTAAAGTTATATTTTATTTCATGTGAAAAGACTGCAGTTTGAGGGAACCATCACTTAACTTAAACGTTGTGATTAACTGACGGACTATTGAACAATTTTTTTTATAACAATTAAATGATTAATTAAATTTAGTGACTTTATAGCGTGATTTCGCAACTTAAGGCAAATAATTTATATGTTTCGTTACATATAAAATAATAATACTTAAAACACATATTAAATAAATAAATATTAAATAAATAAATATTATTTATTTTTTCAACTAAACATAAGATTTTTATAATTCACACAAATAATACATAAGAAATATTAATATTTATATACCAATATCTAGAATGTAGTAGAGGCCATAATACGAATCCCGGAAACTTTTCTTTAAATTTAGTTGGAATTGCATATGTGGTAAATGTAACATGCACGATAAAAGGAAAAAAGGGCTCATATCGAATTCTTAATAATTATTATTAACAATACAACATGTGTTGTCTACAGATTTATAATATAAATAAAAAACCGATTTACTTAAAACCACATTTCGAGATATTTAAGTCCTAAGCGACCATTCTCATCATGAAACTTAGCATAAAGGAATTATTTTTTAGCTTTATGTTAAGCGCAATAGGAAAGTTTCGTGCCTTAAAGCTAGTTCTTATTCAAAAACCCTGTGTATATTTTCACTATATTTAATTTGGTCTCAAAATAATAATCAATTTCTTCAGGTTTACAAATTGTTGCACAAAAAATAAGCTATTAAACAACAATGTATACTGAAATAATACAAAAGCTCGCATATCCATACATACATATGTATGTATGGATATGTATGGATATCATGGATACAAGTGTTAATACTATGCTAACCACAACATTTGGCGCAACATATATTAAAGCACATGACTAAAATGCGTGGGCATATTTTAAAGCTGTTGGCGGTGGGGATAGAACCCACGCATGAGGGGAAGTTACGTTTTCCTTGCTTATGAAAAAAATTTTCCAGCTAAAAGATCGCTGACTAATAATAATTACAGGTTTTGCCGGGAAAGGCATGTTTCATGGAACTACTAGATACTGAGTTTGCAAAAGTTGGCTGAGTTTAACAATTTTTATACCAATATTTTTCAGTTTTATAAATTAAATGTATTCCTACAACAAGTTAATAGAAAAATCTTTATTTCGCTTACCGAAATGAGGGAAAACAAGCTAAAAGCATATTGTGCTATCGCTCATGATTATTTTTAATCTAAAGAACTAAGATGTAAAAGTTTATTATCCAAAACATATTAAAAACTTACCATACTACTGATAATCAATCGCGGTTCACATTGGCGAATTCACTCCCAAGAAAGCTACTGGGATTCCAGCGTTAAAGTACGTCGAGTTCATACTACGGTTAAAAAAAACCAGATCTCAGTGCATTACAAGAGGATGGTCCTTTCATGTTAAAAACATTTGCAATAATATCGGGATCGCTTACAAGCTATCCTTGCAAAGTTTTTATATAAATAAATCGCTACCTGCATGTTCCTTGGTGCCAAAAAAAATAAGAGATCGAATTGGTTTTGAACCCATTTTGCTGATGTAAAAATTCTACTTAGAAACGTAAATTGAAAACTTGTTGTCTATGTTGATGATACGATTATTCCTTATATTTTTACTCGGAATTTTGAGGTGGCCCAATCACCGCAATTCGTACATAAATTTTTTCAAAATATTTTGCGAAAATTTTGGAATAGTTTTGAATAATTAATAAAAAAATTTAAAGTTTGTGCTAAAATATAATTTTAACTTGTACAGGAAAATGGTGAAATGCTCTTGTTTCGGTTAGCCTGGATGTTCAACCTCAATATATGGATCTGCAATTATTTACAAACTAATTAACTGCACTCATGATTTACATGTGCATTTATATAAATTTGCTTAAGTGCATTCATTACTTTTATAAATAAATTATATTTGCGAAAATAAAAATATTTCATTAAAGTAAACAACCAGAAGTTAATAAAACTCTTAAAATTTGTTGATAATGAATAAATGAAAACAATGACAAAATGGAACGGACCAATAGTTGCGAATAAGAGTTTGCCTCTAGCTGCTCGCTCAGACGCTTGTGCAATTCTAAGCGAATATCATTTTATTAAACGGCTGTGAACAGAGGCAATTAAATGCGAAAACTAAAAGAAATCGGTTTTTTATTCATTTTTAAAATAATTACTACAAATAATAATATATTGATGCAAACTAAAAATAAATAAAGTTTAATGGCATAAAAAAAAAACAAATAATTAATTTGATATCAACTAAAGCTAAAAATAAACACACGTGTATATGTAATAAAATAAATTAAAAATATTAAATAATTAATTGACGTCGATCGTATAATATAAATCCAACAAACCCCAATTAAAAATCTCACATATTAAAATTCAAACAGTCAGTCAAACACATCTAAAGTTTTATCGGCTCAACATCTGTGTAAAAGTTTGTAAGCAAAAAAAAAAAAATCAAAAAAACAACAACAACAAGAAAAATATTAAAAATTATCATATATTGCTAAAATAAAATAATAAATAACACCTTTGGCTAAGTTTAGCCAGGCGCCAGTTTAAAAATAAACTGACTGGATCGACTCTTACGTTTGCCAAACAGCATTAACCAACCAACCAAACAACCACTTAATCGTAATCTTTGTCACCCAAACATGCAAATATATACGAGGATGGTTGCCGAATTAGCGTATCTAGTAACGAAAATCCAAGCAATTTGTTTATTAAATTTCCTCACGAGATCTGTAGAAGAAAACTGCAAGGAGTAGCAGAAACTTCCGAACTAATGGCTTTAAATTCGAATAATTCAATTAGCAGAGCTTTTGCGTTTCATGCGTGTTTTTATGCACTGTTACCATCCTTAAAACTTGCTAGATATCACCCCAATAGGCAGACAAAATAATAATTTTATAAAAAAATTCGGCGGAGCTACGAAATCGATTCAGATTCCTTAAATGCAAATCCTATTAGTAAAGGACAAGATGAATAAATAAATTTATTTTTTTTTAATTTAATCTTAAAATTTATGCCTTCTCGAATCTTTGCTGAAATATATAATTATAGATATCTGAAATTAATAAATAGATATCTAAAATTTTATTAGTTTCAAAACTAGCTAAACTAATTTTAAAAATTTGTAAGCGAGAATACAATTGTTTTATCGTAAATTTTATTTAGAAGTAAAACACACACTTAACACTTAACTGGATATTATTTTATTTATTTAAAGCTAAAAATATATAAATAAATTTATTTTAAACTTCCTTCGGTTCATCAAACATTTTTGTATCCTTTTTAACTTAAATTGTATCAATAATGTATGAGGGGTTTTTTAGAAAAGTTTTGCTCACATTTAGAAAAAATATTTCAATTTAGTTCATATTCTTAGCAAGCAGGATATTCTTTACAAATATTTAATAGAAAACAATTTCGTAGTTACACGGCAACCATTGAGATACATTGAGATACAAAATTAAATGAATTTTTTCCAAAAGCTCTTTATAATATTGTAATTTTCAATTGAAACAAACACTGGTTCACATAGTTCTACAACCACCCTCGTTTATGCATTGGAACAGGCACGCTAAATATGTAAAATATAACACCAGCTGATTATGTTACCGTGAAAATCTTTTTATATTGAATTTTTTGTTTGTTTTGCTTACACCAGTTGACAACAACACATGCATATTTAGACGAAGTAACAACAACAAGGGCATTGCCTAGAGGATCGAATTTTGTTATCGGCACATGGGCATACATACGTACGAACACACACCTACATACATACACATACTCGTATAATAAATAATAAACGTCAGACAGTGTTTGTTTGAAGAAAAACTATAAATAATAAAAATGGATTACTAAAATAAAATTAATGTTTGTTGCACAGGCGTATACGATAATGATAACAACGAAACCAAACCAAACAAAAAAAAAACGGCAAGAAAATTTCAACGCTGTCAACAATTACATCGATTGCGAAACGTTGTCAACGAAAACAAGTGAAAAAAACAGTGTAAAATAATGAACAAACACATTGTATGGAAGCAAATTACCTCCAACAAGTCGAATGTTTGAGTCGAACGGTGACAACAAACATTTGAAAAGCACAGCGAATAATAATAGCAATACTCGTAAAGTATCAGTGGCGGTAATAGTAGCATCAGCATCGGCTCGGCATCGGCATCGGCATCAGCATCAGCATCAGCATCAGCATCAGCATCAGCATCAGCAAAAACAAAAACTGCAAATATAGTCGTGTCGTCAAACATTACAACATTGCACACACACAGACTCGCACAAATACCGTAACACGAAGGTTTCAACGTTCATCGAAAACGATTTTATTGACCAGAGCAATGGTGAGCTCGATACCGAACAGTGTAGTGATCGCTCCCTGCACGCTGTCTTTTTCCACTTTGCAAAATCGAAAACTAATTTTATCAAATCGGATTAAGATCTAAGTCGAGTGAGAATAAGATATAGACACTAATGACACAAAAAAGAAAGAAATGAATACTTTAATAATATGAATTTTTAAGTATTTTCTTAAAAAAACTATTTTGCCACAAAAAGTCAAACAACACAAAAAAACCAAATAAATAAATAAAAATTAAAAACTGCGTGTGATAGAGAAATAATAAAATTGTGTTTGTTTATTTCCTTGTAAGCCATCATAAATATTAATTTTTTGTCCTTAAGAGTCAACCCTCGTAAATTTAAATAATTCCAATTAAAATTTAAAGTTCCTCATACAAGTGATTACAGCAACAATAACAACAACAAATATTTTGAAAATTAATAAAAAATAAATATTAATTTATTGACATCTCCACAATATCATCATCAAAGTCTTTCAGGCTCCTGCACACAAGAAGAACGACAGGCAACCATTTGGAATCTCCTGCTGCTTGTATAATGAACAAAAACCGCTTCTCAATATTTCGCAGGATTGTTCAGATAGAAAACCATAAAAGTAAGTATAATACTTTCATTTCATTTCCTTCATACATGCATACATACATACAAACAAACAAATAAATGTACGTACAGGATATTTTCAAAACACGATAAAACTAAGAAATCAAAGAAAAAAAAAATTTAATTTTTATGTTACGTTATTATATGTTATGTTATTTTTATGTTGAGCATGTAGGGCAGCGTGCATTATCACATTCAGCATATTTTCTGATTTTGCCCCTCCAATATAGGCCTGTAGTCCGAGAAATAAAAATGTTTGTTAACAGTTTGTTTTAGAATCATCTCTCAACAATTTAAAAATAACATTTTTAAATTTTTTTCCGAATATTTTAAAATATCTTTTCCTAATAGAAAAAAGATCCCGATATATGCAGCCGGAATCATTTGATAACTTGTATGCGGGTCCGTTGTTGAATTTACCTGAATTTAGAGTGCCAAATATGTACACGCATTCCTCTCTGGAATAGACGTGTCATGAATCCTCCTGAAGATTCACTATCATACACAATTGTATTATCTGTCATATATGGCATGTCTGCCGAAAAATAGAATAGTGTATCACAAAAATACATCTGAGTGAGACATTTTTTTGACAATTCATACGATTTGCCATCAGAGTTGCATATATAGTTCAACTAACAATGAAAAAATTTATTCGCATCAAATTTGTATGATAGTGCGGCACTAGCATAGCCATTTTCATGCCATTATTTAAAATAGAATATATATTAAAATAGAATGTGACTTTACTCACTAGAGTTGTAAAAGTTGTAGAGTAAAAGATGGTAAATCGTAGGATCGTACTTCATCGATATTGCTATAAACATTAACAAAACAAAAAAAAAAAACTGGTCCGGTTTTCAAATGCTAAGCAATTTCTGGTGGAGAAAAATTTGCTCGGTATTATGAAGCAGTACTTGCAACGCTTTATTTTAAGTTGCATTAAATTGTGAACACAACCAGCATGCCTTTATTGTGATATATTGTATATGCTACAATGGGACTGAAATCAGCTCTCTGCTTTTAATTAGCTTTTTGGCTATTAGCTACCCTCCACCAGTTATCACTATGTATCATTGTTGCTTCAAACGCAGCAATTGTACTTTCTGACCTAATGCAGTCAACTTCATTGATACGATGGGTCACACAAATTTCATTTGGAAACAATAAATCAATTTCAAAGTACCAACTGAAGATAACAAACTTCTATTTTAATATAGAAAATTTTATTTATAACATGTTTATTTCTTTGACGTGTGATTTGAAGTACTTGCAATACGTCCACACACGCACACATATCCATTAGTACACGTGCACATATACAATGAAAAGTGATTACACAAATGATGTTGTTTTATGGGCAGGCACTCATAGGCGAACTAAAATAGCCGCACAGTAACGCACAAAATTTTTCGAATCTAACACCACTTGAAATAAATTGGGCAATTGGAAAAATCTTCTGAAAGTTTAGATTAAATCTTTGTGTTGTTATTTTGTTTTTAAATTTGTTAATTTAAGCCCTTTTGAGATAACAATATGAATACATTCAAACATATAAAGATAGAGGAGAGTATGTAAACTAATACAAAAAAATTAAAAATAAAATCATATAAATTATTAAATTTAAAACAATCAGATTTCGAACATTGTAATTAGTTGATCTGAATCAGGGCAAGTGGCAAGTTGAAAATTTTGTTTCGTAAGTTTTTAAATTAATTCGAAATTGAAAAGATATTAGGAAATGTTTACGTCGTGCAATAAAACTTCATCAAGTCCTGATGAAATCCTTCAAATCTTGCTTAGTTGTTCTTAAATGCATATAATCGTCATTGAAGTAAAAAGCCAACCAAGAAAGAAATATTATGAAAACTGTCTAAAAGGACCCAGTTTTCATAAATGTAAATTTAAAAAAAAATATTTTCAAAAAATTATTTTTTTTTAATATTTTTCCTTATATTTAAATAAGATTAAAATAAAGAATTAATAATGTTGGCACTTACAAAACAGCAGGAGAAACAGTGGATCTCTTGAGGAGGAGTAAATTACTCGCCGAGACCGTGTGATTTGAAACCTCTCGCTTAAACCAAAAGCTTAAAAGCAACATCATCGCGCATTACGAGTATAATAACGATTAACAAAAGTTTATTGAAAAATGTGATTTGTAATTTTCGTAAACGATTGGAAGGCTGGCGAGCCAGTAGGGATCACTTGACCGACACAACTCAGTTGTAAAAATATTTTTAATATTTGAAAAAAAGTCTTCAAATTAAAATGATACCTTAATTTGGTGCACCCATTACAAACTCAAATTTTCTAATATCAACTATACTTTAGAAGTGAAATCAAACAGCCAAAGAGGAATACATATGTAATAGTAGATGTTGTCCGGACTTGTACATTTGGTACAGATAATGAGACACGTAAAGTTGAATTTATATAAAATTTACTTTATTTTTTTTCATTTTATTTATTTACTTTTTATTATTTTAAAATTTATTTATTTAAATTTGTATTCACATATTCATGGCCGGAAAAGATGCGTGATAATGTTATGCTTGTATTTTGAAACTTCTTAATGAGTGAGTTCAAGCCTCAGTGCAGCCAAAAATTTTTTTTCAAATTCTTTTATTAAGGGCAATTCAGTTCTAATAAAATTAAAAATTAGAAATTTAAATGTTAAAAAAATATTTAGAGACCTTAGAAAAACTGTAAAAAATCATGCAGCTATAAAAATATTAGAGTTGTGTTTTGCACCATTTACTGTTATAATAGACAGAACCCGTTAAACACCTTTAACAAAAAAGCAGTTTTTGCTGCTACTGAAATGATTTATGCATGATATAAATATACATATATTCACTACGTCGGCTTAAGAGAGAGTCAAACTAGTGCAAAAAACAGCTGCTATTAGTCGGTTATTGGCCACATTATTTAAATATTAGATGATAAAAATTAGCCTTTCTGCTCCAAACTATGGCCTAACCCTTGCTTTCTCTATGCTATCGAGTTTTTGAGGCATCAAATTGATTAGAAGGCATTCTATTGCTGGACTTGGTGCAAAAAGAGAAAATTATAAATTGAATAAGCGTTTTCTAGTCATCTCACACGTCAAGTCTCTCGTCTCAATTTCAAAATTGCAGCTGTAAGACAGAAAGCGGGTTAATACTGAGCTGTTCTGGAGATTCAAAATTAGCAGACTCTTAAAGCGTAATTAAAAGTTTATATAAAAACTGCTTCGGCAGCAATGAAGACCAACAGTGGGCTAATTAAGTATACAACCGCTGCAGTCTGAATTAAATCATTTGCTTCGATGGGATGGAATGCAATTTTTTTTTTTTACATTTCGTCCTGCTTACAAGGAGAAGAGTGTGTAGATATTGTGTGCATAATATAAAAATTGTTTTAACGAATGTGTCCAAAAATGAGGAGCATTATAAAACTCTATACTTTATTTAAACACAAAATACGACGTTCTGAAAGTCTGGCTACTTGCGAATTTCCTTGGCCGTCAAGTGATAGTGAACTCTTTTAAAAATGAATGATTCAAATTTCATTATTAGTGGAAAATAATATTTCACTTATTATACTAAGACAGTTTGCAGGAAGCCAGGACATAAAATTTGTATAGCACAAATCGTTTGCTAAAAAACTTTTTAAAGAATTGGTAACATAATTTAGAATTGTGTTGTGAAGTGTTGTAAGAAATTTGTGAATTCATCTCAACGCCTGCGATCTAGTTTTCCAGATATCCAATATTGGCGTTGGATAAATCAAGTTGGAGCCCAGTTGGTAAATAAAAAAATAAATATTAGTGTCTAAATAGATAATTAAATTTAAAAGTTAACTTTACTCCAGCTCAAGCTCTTTTTTTTAAAAAAAATTTAAATATATAATTTTATTATTCGATATTTCGGTCCTTTTTTGTGACCCATCATCAGAAAATATATTAATACTTTAAAAAATTAAAACAAAATATAAATTAATTAATTCTTTTCCTAATGATGCTACACAAAGAAGTTACGAATTATCGAAAAATAAAAATGCAAGGAAGCATTACGAAACTCTATACTTTATTTTAATACAAATCAACACATGCTGAAAGTCCAATTGGAATTTTGCGACCTTTTAAAATACTAATTAGGAAACTGGTCCTGTAGATCAGCCACAATGGCTTCGCAAGGAAATTATCTGTTAAGAATCTTAAAAAAGTACGCACATACAAAGTGAAAAAAATTAAAGGTTTAAAAAAATATATATGTATATTTTTCTGTTATTTTTAAAAGCGATGTATTTTAATTTTAAAAAGAACACGCAGCAAAGACAAACATGCTTTCTAGTTTATAAATTTGTGTATTTTCATTTGAGGCTCTCCAAGGCTTACATATTTATATGTAATCCGAGCACGGTTCGATAAAAAAAATTAAATATTAATTTAGTTAATTCCGCTCCATCGTCCTTACCGGGTATGAAAATGTTGTTTCGAAACTTTCCATTTTCTATTTTATAAAGTCTGTTCTGTTTTTAAACATTTCAAAAACAATTTCATAAAATTTACTGCCGTATGTATGCATGTATGTAAGTATGTGTGTGCTTGGAACTAGTAAGAGTATATTTTTAATTGATGTAAAATAAAATAAAAATATTTTCTTATAATGAGCTTTACTGAGCACATTTAGTCATTGAAGAAAGAAAGAATGTAAAAGTTCGACTTGGTGTCTGATGGAGTTGACAAACCTATTTGTGAAACCTGAATCTTTAAATCATTGCAGATGGTGTTTCCTCTCCGTTCAATGACTGCACTTCAGCCTCACCAGTCCATCTGATGAGCTTATCAACGTTTTTAATTGGTATTTTAGTGCTTGCATTAGTTGCACCCTTGCAGGCGCACCCTTTAATACCGAGCGGCAATAGTCAAAATAATGAATACAAAAGGTATTGCAGTAATTCTTTGTCCGATGTATTGCGGGAGCTCTGTGGTGGGCGTACTAGTTTGCAGCAAAATGGCCCATATCGTAAGTTGCCATACATATTTTACACAACCTCATTATTCCGAAACGAGCCCATAAAATACTGCCTTACTGATAATTTTTCTCTTTTTTCTTTTCATTTTATATATTGTTTGGCATATTAGCGAACATTGACAGCACGTTCGGTTCAAGTACTTTGAATCGCCTAGCAAATGATGACGACTTCGACTATAGAAAGGCTCAAGTGGAAAGAGTGCTTGAATGTTGCTTAAGACCTTGCGGCTACGCGGAATTAAAAATGTATTGTGCACCGATTTGAAGTACGGCTGTAGAGCATCTATATAAAACTAACTTCTCTAGATCTCCCGCAATTTGAGATGAGATTTTCTTCTTCTCTTTCAAAGGACTATTTTTAAGAGTTGAAATATTATTTTGTAATAAATAACTTAAACTAAAAATAAATATGTTTTAAGAGAATTAAACTTTCCTTTTTTTTTGCTGAGAAGAGCTTTTTATAGATGCTGATTGGTATTTAAATATTTTTATTGATTTTATTAAGCCCTCCATAAATGGGGTATATGTTTCAGAACTTTCGAAGACTTCTAGCAGTTTTTGTTTACTAACTTTTATTATCACTGTGGCAATATTTTATTTTGATATTATGATAAAATACAGAAAAAGCTTCATAAAGTAATTTTTAAGTAAATATTTAAAAATTTGAATCGCATTCTGGATTGTAACCAAAAACAACAAAAAGACAGTTTTCATTATGAAGTTTTGTGAATCAAATTCTCTATATCGAAACTACGAATGTGTAACTCTTTTCATAATGAGCAGGGAATTTGCATTTGGTATAGTTTCCAATTCTTTCCAGCTTAAATTAATTTCTTTTTCAATATGTTCTTAAGCTTTTATTAGCAAAAATTGTTCAAAACATAAAAAAAAAATTCTCTCAGTGAAGAGATACTTTTCAGCCCACAGCATTTTGGAAGCAAAGTGTAGAATTCCCATACACTGTAAAAAAAATGTAAAAAATGTAAAAACTATTTGTCGGCTTGTGTAATCCGTTTACAATTTCAGGAGGTCCTTAAATGTACAATTAGTTTTGAATAATGTTGATATTTTCTAATGGAAATGGTTTTCTTGGTTCCTATTGCAAGTCTTCTTAATACCAACTTAAAAGTTAATTTAATTAATTTAATGTAGTCAAATTTAAAATTAGTTTTTGAAAGTAAAATATAATTTTTTCACATTAAGCGAAAGATTGAACATTTAAATTTATCTTTATTTACTTTAATTTGTTTTCTTTCAGAAGATGTTTTCCTCAACACATCGTATCTTAAGTTTGCCAGCCATTATTTTAGTAATTTGTTTTATTGTGATAATTTACATGCCCACACCTGCCCAATCACATCCCATGTTAAAACCAGATAGCGACATGGCCATTAAGCGTTATTGTAGTACAGCGTTATTTGAGGCCATACGAGTCATATGCGAGGGTCGCACAAATTCCCTATCGAGTTTATATCGTAAGTTGCTTGAATATATAATTTCGCCCTTTTTTAAATGTGTAAACTCATTTTCAATTGAATGTTTTCAGCGGAAAGTTTTGGCAATCGAAAGCCAAGCCTTCTAAGACGTCTGCTGCCAAACGACAGTGATTCCGTATTTCGACCAACGTTAAGTGGTGCCGCACATGAGTGTTGTCGACGTGCGTGTGGTTATTCGGAACTCCATGCATACTGTGAAAACTAAAACTTAGTGCCGGAGAATACATCATCATTATCATCATTTAGTTTACTCATCCTTGCCATTATCCTTTAAAATAATTTTACTCATTTTATGCAATTATTTTCTGCAAAAAATATTATTTTATACTCGTGCACGTCTGTTTGCTCCATCGATCATACATTTTAGGCTGTTTAGATTTATTTGTCTAGATTATTTTCTGTTTTGTTGCTTTTAATTCTACGTGTATCTCAACAATTTAGGTTAATCCTTTTGCAATTTACATATTCTAATGTAATAAATCCAACAAGCTGTGTGTATATTTTATAATTTTCGTTTTAGCAAAATGTTTTTAGCAAATTTTTATATAGATAAAAAAATTAAAAATGAAATTGTTATAAAATTATATTTAAATAAAATTTTTAAAACTGAATTACTTTCAAAAGTTTACAATAAATTTTATTTATTTTTGCAAGTTGTATCCTGCAATTGAATAAAACTGCGACATCTTTTGTTGTGAAAGCCCACTTCTTCGAAATAGATAATTGCAATTGTAAAAATTTGTGAAAATTGAATTCTATACAAATTTCTTATAATATATACGTAGAGAGAAAAATATCGCATCCGATATATAACTCGATATATTTATCTTCAGGCTGCTAAGTTCCAATGAAAATCTTTTGAGGATTGCAGAACAGTTTGTATTTATTTAGAATCAGTATAAAAAAATAGAAGTAAAAAATTCAAATAAACAAACTTACAATTCTACAAATAAATTGTTTTCCTCTAGTAATTGCAAATATTACTAAAATTATTTGAGTGCATTAATAATATGGAAAAAATAATTCATATACAAGTTTTGCATTAAATATATATAAGTCCGGCTGTGGAAGCTGAAAACTTTTTCTTCACTGCATAGCTCTAAAAAAATAATGCTAACATTCACTATAAAAACATTAAATAGAATTTTTTTTTCTTTCTATTTACTTATCCTTATAAGTTATTGAATTGTATTGCTGAAAATATAATAAACTTGTTTAAATTTGTAAAAGTTTAATATTACAAGTAAATAATTTAATTTCTACAGGTATTTGTTTACTTGTGCCAAAATTGATATAAATTTTTTTTTGTTCAAATTAAGCTAGAATTCTCTATTAAAATAAAAACAAATCTCCAAAATGAAAACTACTTAAATCGTCGTGGCAACACTGTACTTATTAGATTTTGATGGAGCAAAACGTTGCATATCTTAAGGTGCAACTGGAGGAATGTATGCTCTCTTGAAGTTCATGTTTGACGGAATTTGTCACAAAATCGGTTATATTTTTATTAGTTACTCCCTGTCCACATTGCAATTTTGTTGCAGCAATTCTTGGTTGTTTTTGGTGAGAGGGGTGAGAAGCTTGAGGAGGGGTGCAGAATATCGTACCCCTCTCACCTAAAACAACCAAAAATTGCTGCAACAAAATTGCAAGTGGGGACAGGGAGTTATTAAGGAATTCGAATTTCTTGCAGACAACAATTTATTCTTCAAATTTGGAAAATTTTTTTTTATCATATTTTTTATATATTTTGCTTAAGAACACACAAAAAAGAGGAGAATCAACGATGAGCGGCCAAAGTTTGTTTTCCCTCATTTTGCATAATAGTCCCGCACTTACATTGCTAGCATGCAGAGACATATATTTTGAAATCGATCAGATTTCTGCGAGATTTTCTTTTGAATAAATTGTATGTTTGTGTAGCATTGTACATATATGAGTATATTTCATATCTAGTGTAAAATTTAAAATGGATATTAAAAATTTTACCTTTTACGAAGAAAACCGAAAAAATTAGTAAATCTGTGTAAATTAGTTTATCCATTTACATACGTTCCCAAAGCAGAAGATATTGAATATGCGGAAAAATGTGAATTCTTCAATAAAATAGTAATTCTGGCCCATGAGGGGATCGAACCCGCGACCTTCGCGTTATTAGCACGACGCTCTAACCAACTGAGCTAATGGGCCACATGAGATGGATCCACATCCATTACTCTAATCAGAACACACAATACTACAATTTCAACTATGTTTACAATTTCCTTATTTAAACTAATTTAACTTAAAAAAATTAATTGAAACAAAATGAAGTTTTCTACAATGCGTCCTTATTTTAATTCTATTTAATTATTTTCTTTTAGAGTCAAAATTTGTCATAAGAGGATCACTTCTATAGCCTAGAACTTATACACAACTTTTGAAAAAGGAGTCGTGTGTGTTTTATAATACCATTCTATTTAACTTTACGCCTGCTGTAACTTTACTTTCATTAAAAGTATAAAAATTAAATTTTTTATAATATGGGACGTATATGTATCTACATATGTGTGTAGTCTGAAAAATTTAGATATTCTAATATAAAAGATTCTAGAGATAGACTTATATGTAGATATGAAAACTGATAATTATATTATTGCCAACTTGTTATATGTAAAAATGAAAACGATTAAAATATTTATTGTAGAGTTTCCCCTACCAAAAAGACAACTATTGTAAAAAAATAGAAAAGAAGATCACACATTTACTATTACCATTCTCAATTTTTCTCCTTTCTAAAAAGAAATCGAGACCGGGTGTTAGCAGAGCAAGGTTTCGATCCTCGGACCTCTGGGTTATGGGCCCAGCACGCTTCCACTGCGCCACTCTGCTTCTATACTCACATTTCTTAATGTTTCATAATTATAAAACAACTGTCATAAATTACGTACCTACGCTAAATATGTATATTTAAACATTTTTTCATAAATTAATCAATATTTTTGTAAATATTGAAGTTTGTATATCACATCCAATCAAGGTATATTATTAACCATTATAAATAAACCTGCCTATTTAATGAAAAAACTGTGAAAGTCGTAATAGATATTAAGTTTTCGTTTTCGCCATTTGTATAGTATTCAGAAGAGATTTCTAGGAGACAATATATTCCCGACATAATAGGCTACATATTGTGTCTAATAAGCACTTAAATGTCTTCTCAATTAAAACAATTACATAAAAGTATATTTTTACAATTTCAAAATTAAGGATTCAATAAATAAATAATTTAAAAAACTAGAAAACATAACAGGAAAACGGAGGAGTTGCAACTTCAGGCATCAAGGTATGGCCTTTGCAGCTGGAGGACAAAATATGTACCATAAGGAGCGACAAGTATGCCCGGCTAGCTCAGTCGGTAGAGCATGAGACTCTTAATCTCAGGGTCGTGGGTTCGAGCCCCACGTTGGGCGAAAGTTAATTTTTTATTTCACCAATTACTTTATGAAAATTTTCTAAATGGTAATTCAAACATGACTCCTTGAATGATATACAATTGTACTTTTTTTTGTATTGAAAATCTTTTGTATATAGCATTCATATTTCGCTTTAATACTAATGATTTTAAAACACTAATTTTATTTATTTGCAACAAAATTTCTTTGTTAAAGGATTTTCTATAAAATAGATAAACATTATGAAAAATACTATCGTGGTTATTCACATACTCCATGTAGTCTGTTTATTTGGTAATTTGAGTCAAACACTACTAAATAGAAATTAAAGAGGATCACTAAAGAGTTTACCGCTAAAAGCCGTTAAAGATTTTGCCGGGCACGTAAACTCTTAAAAGAAACATTCAATATTTTTGACTATGTTTATATAGGTCGCTCGCGATAACATTACAACTGAGTTTAAATGAAAAGAATTTTTTTTCCTAAAGGTATATATGTAAAGTAAAACATAATTTAGTTTAATAACAAAACAAAAAAATAATAAAATAAATAATAAATAAATAAAAAAATTAAAAAAAAACACTACACAGAAGACTTTTATTTCTTTGCTTATTAAATGAAAATTAACATTTTTGCAAAAATAAAATTAATGTGATGATGATTTGTTTGGTTGCTCGACACTCTGATGAGCAGTATCCCTCTGTTGTATTTGAGCAACGATTTTTCTCCTTTTGCTGATTCTTCGACTCCTCTGGCTGCTTGACACTGGGATTGCCTTTACTTATATTATCAGCTTCCTCATTTTTCTGATTCTTCGACTCCTCTGCCTGCTTGACAATTAAGTTGGCAGGATCCCTTTTTTGTGTTTGATTAATGCCTTTATTAGTATCACTTTTCCCATTTTACTGATTCTTCAACTCCTTTGGCTGTTTGACAATTTTATGGGAACAACCCGTCGGTTGTATTTCAACAATGCGTTCAGTACTACTTTTAGGCTTAATAGGTGGCACAGAAGCCCTACTTATTAAAATGCCATTTGATGAGATCATAGAGACCACGTCTTTGCCGTCAACGCGTTCGGGCAAATAATATAGTCGAACAAATTGTCTTTGTATGAAGCCATGATCATCCTTACGCTCCCCGTGCTTGCCTTTAACTATTACAGTGTCATCAATAACCTTGACACTTAAATCATTTGGTGTAAAATGTGAAACATCCACACGCACTATAAAATCATTTTTGCCAGCATATAGCGAAATTTTGTGGAATGGAAATTTCTCTAACATATTTGGAATTCCAAGTGGATTGAAACAGTGATATACCGGTTCGCGCACATCCTTTTCAGGTGGTTTAATTACTGGATCTACCCCTCCCTAGTCCAAAGTTTTCCTCAACAATTCGATCAACACCATAAATTCTTCACCTTCACACACGGCATTGCTAAAATAGTTATTATGGCCCATGAGGGGATCGAACCCGCGACCTTCGCGTTATTAGCACGACGCTCTAACCAACTGAGCTAATGGGCCCGTGCTTATATTTGCGAAATTCCTTTGAAAGTGATTTTAGCAAGTAACTATTTAACATATATGCACGTACTCAATTATAAAAACAATCCTTAAAATATATTTGTTTAATGAATTTATGAAACACTAATTAGTAAAAATGCATAATTTATAAGAATTGTATTTATTACAATTATAAAAATGGTGGCAATACAGATATCGGAAGCAGAGTGGCGCAGTGGAAGCGTGCTGGGCCCATAACCCAGAGGTCCGAGGATCGAAACCTTGCTCTGCTATGAATCCTTTTGCCATTTCAAAATCATATTTTATGAATCATTTTGAACTATGAAACACCTAAAAAAATTAATAAATCTAAACTAAAAAAATTAAATCAAATTTTTTGTACCCTTGTCAAGCTGACCATCAAACAACATGTAATTAAATTTTTTTTTATTGTATAAATAAACCTTACTTCGTCTCTGAGTACTACTGACTGTACTGTACTACACTCCCATATCTGACCGGACAGGCAAGGACAACACAACACATCGATAAAGTTGTTTTATTACCGGTACTCCGAAAGAAAAAGAATTTTCGCCCAACGTGGGGCTCGAACCCACGACCCTGAGATTAAGAGTCTCATGCTCTACCGACTGAGCTAGCCGGGCACATCGATATACGAATGCTACAGTTTGTTATTACAAATTTTAAATAAGTAGAACCAAAATGAATTCCCTGATTCGATGAGAGCTTGCTATAGTAGTTCAATACTTCCAGTCCAACACAAGTTAAGTAAATTATAACTGATATATATATAATAATTCTTCTTGTTAATATAAATTAGATTAGTTCCCGATATACTTTTATATTTTATTTACCCGACACTATGTAACATAATATCAAATTATTGGACTTTCTGCAAAAACACTCCGACATGGCCCATGGGGGGATCGAACCCGCGACCTTCGCGTTATTAGCACGACGCTCTAACCAACTGAGCTAATGGGCCTTGTAACAATACCTGCTGTTAAAGACACATGTTGGAAAATTCTTTTACGTTGGCCATTTTTATTTTACGGTAACCACAAATTAAAGTTGTGAAAAGCATTCTTAAATAAAAAATTTAATTTTACGCCGAGGATTCTTGATATTATTTTTTAGAAAAACCATTTTATTAAAAAGAAAATTGAATAAAATTTCAAAAGTATATTATTTTTGAATTTTTGAAGTGTTTGGGCCTTTCATGCTATTAACAAGGTAGTAGACTTTCAGGAGCTCATTTTATTCCTCTTTTGTTTCTCGTCACGATTTGTATTGAGCACATATTTTATAACGTTTGCTTGGAGAACACAGAAGCATATGCATGACTTTTGTAAACTAATTTCACAAGATCGCTCATTTGGTCAGTTGTCACTCGCTTACAAATTCAAGTTACCACAAATACCACATGTGTATATACGTTTGACATTCAACGACTACATACATACTATTTATATGTATATTACTGGCAGTTTCTAGAAGAGTTCTTGCGCGAGTTTAGCTTTTTATTCACCATGAAAATGCGTGTCATGAAGTATTTTCAACGCTTCTATCAAAGGTGTTGTAGTTTTTTTTAATTACATTTTTATTTCAGCAGACAGAAACGGAAATGTTTTCTGCTACTTATTTCATTAAAATTTTTAAAGAAAGTTACAAAATTTGTTCACTTGTAGTTTGCTTGTAATATGCATATACACATTTTTTTAGTATCTACATATTTGTGTTTCATAGTGCAGTGTGACCATTAATGCTCCTAAAGCAGCAAACTGCTACATTTGCCACAGCATAATTAATTTACTGTTTCAGCGTTTCGTTTAGTAGACACGCTTATTACTCTGAAGGTGAGATATTTATCAGACGAAGAAATGATCTCTTCTCTTACTGTTACGCTATTAAGTATATAAATTACTAAAATACTTGTTGGGGTCTTTTTTGCAAATCGATATTGGTCACACTGTTTACACAAAAGCACTTATTGCGGAATGTGTGTGAGGTGGTTGCGTGTGTATGATTTTGTGTAATGTTTTTGAGTTTTAGTACTAACGCATCCAACGACCTGGGTGGGGTGTGGTGCAGTGTTGATGTGTTTTTTTATTTGTAGAATGGGATTTAGTTTTATTTTACAAAACTCATTAATATATGTTTGAATGAATTTTTACTTTAAAAGTTTTTGTTTAAATAGTTGATTGGAAAATAAAAGAAAAATTGTAAAAAGTAAATTTGACCATCCTAGCAGAGCGAGGTTTCGATCCTCGGACCTCTGGGTTATGGGCCCAGCACGCTTCCACTGCGCCACTCTGCTTACATTATCAGGGCTGGTTTCAATCGTATAAATATATTTTGTACTGGAATTTTGTATGCCATGTTTTCTTAGAAAAAAATAATTGAGATATGAGGTGGTGAACTTGGCCCATTAGCTCAGTTGGTTAGAGCGTCGTGCTAATAACGCGAAGGTCGCGGGCTCGATCCCCTCATGGGCCATTGTTGTATTATACCTGCTTTTATAATATTCAAAGGGTTTATTGTGTTACTTGGTAGTTAAAAAATGCATTGCGCTCTGCTTATTACCACCACAGGACTGTTCTCTTGCGTTCTCCATTTCATTAGGCATTAGCAAAGTCGACGAGAGATTTGATCAAATAATAGAGAGCACTTTTCTTAAAAGTGTTTTACTAAATTCAAACGTCGATATTTTAATATGTAGTCAAATATCTTACTGTTTTTCTTTCTATTTTTATGTTTGCTTCTGTAGCACATACCTTATATCGATAATTAACTGATTTTGAAACTATAATTTACTAAACTTAACTTGTATTTAAATGATTACTAATTGTGTTTGCTGCTTTTAATTGTTAGTTAATTATTCTGTCAAACAATTGGTTTGTTCGTTACATCTGATTTTAATTAAAGCAAAATTCGTTATACCGAGATTTGTTTGCATTTCGCTTTCAGTTTCTTAAAATGATTTGAACTACTTGACCTGAATTACTGTTCCATTAAAGATGAAAAACGTGGTTTTTGAAAAGAAATACTTTACGTGAAAAGGAAGGTGCTCAAATACCCAAATGCTAAATGAGACTTTTGTAAGTTTGACAGGATTTGAGTTTGAGAAAAAGTTTACAATTTTGACGATGTAAAGGGAAACCCTTTTTTCTACTTATTTATATGTTGTTATAATATTTTCAATTCTAAATTACGTGTTCACAGACAACAAAATTCCGAGATGAATTGGCACAGGGTTAGTTTAACGCTTTTAAGATATGCCGAGTGTTAAATATTAAACAAAGAAGCAAACAAGGATAATGGTAACATACCAACACTACAGCCAGCAGCAAATGTACAGATGTGTAAGCTGATATCCGTTCGCATTATTACACGCCACTTTAATAAATGATTCAAAACTTTATTTAGTTGGCCAGTATTGACTGCAATTGGTGTGATTAACAATATCTTAAGTTCAGAGATGCCGCTTTTAAATACAACCAAATTTATTCATTTTTAAACTGAATGATGGAGGCGGTTTTTTTCTACAATAACAATAAATTGAAACGGTTTTAATACTTAACTTGTTAAACTTTTAAATCGCTATTTTAATCTTTTAAAAGTTTTCTTTTTTGCAGTGTGTTAACACTTCACACGTGTTACTGAAGGTCATGTTTCACTATCCTACACAGTCGCACGATTCATTCATACCAAAATCTGATGTAATGTAGTCCTTTTTTAAAATATCTAATGAAAACGGCATAGGATCGCATTGATCACTTTTGTTTGTTCATTAATGCTTAATTCTACTTTAAGCCGATTTGTTTGGAATAGAAAAAAAAAAAAATAAAGAAGAAAAATCAATAGAAACAAACAGCTGATTCTTAACCGAATACAACATGCAAACTAATTCTGTCTCAATGCCGTGTTCAGCGATTTTTCAATTTTAGCCTAAATTTTATATCAATTTATAATATAGAGCAACCAATTTATTAATTGGCAATTTATTTTAAATTCTTTTCTAAAACGCTTCTAGTGGCAGCAAATACAACCCTGCAGAAAATTGTGCAAACCAAATTTTGTACTTGGCAGCAATGAATGATATTAAAATTAAAATGTGAGAAACTGAAAGAAATTGCTGCTGATTTGTGTTGCCTTCCTGACACATTTAGGATAATTAGCTTAAAGATAAATTGAGAACGTATTTTGTGAACATTTAATTGTTGGAAGTAAATTAACTTAATTACAATTTATATCTAAAGAGGGCTAACGGATGAGAGTTGGTATAATAAAGTGGAATACCATTCTCCTTTCCATGTCTTGCCTTTGTTTTATTTGATTTTTAATAAATCTATGTATGCAAAGCAGCAGAGATACCATCAGCGTATCATGATACACTACTGAGACATCCGATAGTCACAAAGTAATTTTAATTTGCATATAAGTAAGTTAACTTTTGTAATATTTACTCGCTTTATAACCCAATACTGCATGGTGACTATTTAATGGCCTAAACTCAACATAATCTTATCTAATATAACTTTTTTCTTCGTTGGTAGAAACCCTTTAGATATTTGTGGGTATTGACGGCTGCCACATTTGAAAGGTTTTCTTATAATGACCGATGTTCTTCACATATCTGGAACTTCTTTCAATTTCTTGTTACCAATTGGAAAATGGAGTATTTTCGGTTTCTTAATTTTTTATTATCTGATTAAGGGATTTTTAAAAATAAATATGAATGCCAGGACTACGAGAAACAGATGGCACTTTCCAGCACCATTCTACTTTTCGTTAAATAATAAAAATAAATTCACTTTTTTGCTTTTATTTGATATTTGAATCGCTGGTTGCAGAAGTTAAAGTATGGCGGATTCTATACGGGTCATTAGCTCTTAACTTTTCTACTAATTTCACAGATGGCCTACACCATTTTTTTTCCTAAATTTAATAATTTTTTATTATTTTTTAT
Organism: Ormia ochracea; assembly: GCA_963402855.1. Taxonomy (NCBI): domain Eukaryota; kingdom Metazoa; phylum Arthropoda; class Insecta; order Diptera; family Tachinidae; genus Ormia; species Ormia ochracea. The sequence goes on along the minus strand of OY727107.1, from coordinate 21,569,661 downwards.
ACGTGGCGTCCCATAATTAGCGCGAGATTTGTATTAAGTAGAGCAGTTTTCGAAACTTCAAAAACGAAAACACGTTTTCGTGGAACGCACTAAACGATCACTAATCCTAAACGATCACCTGTAGAATTGTTTCTTCTAAATGCTAGCCATATTTTACTACACAGACTACAAATTCATAAATTGCGTTTTGGACTCCCTATAAAAATAAATACTATATTTGGTTTTAACGGTAAAAATTGTTCAGTATGCAAGCTGGGTATTCACTTCCTCCCTTGGCTACGAGTGTTTCGTATTATTTTACAAAAGAAAATTTTAAGTGGGAAACAATTTGCCACGAATCTATATTTTCGTTAAGGTTGTTGAATTAAATTTGTTCAACAAGTTATAATGCAGTCTTGAGAAGAGGGGAGGTATTAATCCGAATGCATAAATGACCTATGAACATTGAAATCACGATGTATATATGAAAATGAAAATATATGGCGACCAATTGAAATATATGGGGCTTTTATTTGCTTTTGTCGCTCTTGGCCGATGATGCACAAAACGTACAAACATGTTCAAGGTTCGCATTTTTGCAAATTTGTATTTTGAGATTGCAAAGGCGTATTGAGTATTTTCTTCATCAAAAATACAAATATTGCATTGAGAATTCCATGCCTTGAGAAAACAAACAAACAAAAATTTTTTTAATGCAGTCTGGGCAGGAATCAAGCCGCTACCTCCGCTACGAGTCACCTGCTCCTATTTTAATTAATGATTGCCTGGCAACGTAATTAGAAATAGCAGTAAAAAAAATTAATATTTTTTTTGTGCAGGCCAGGAAAAGTTTTATATTAAGTATCTTAAAAAATTTATTTAATTGATTTTTTTAATCCAATAATCATTAGATCCTTAACGTGTTATGGAAAATATGTCAACAGTGGTTGAGAAAGAGGAAGTAAAATTCTAAACTCTTACCAAAGCTACCACCGAAATGCAGATAAATGCTCTAGACGTTATTACAGGAGGGAAAAAGACAGAGAATCCAGGAGTAAAACTGTTTTTTTTTTTGGCTCTTTTAATACTAATTTGCTTTGGCTTAAATGTTTTAACCGCCATCCTACTTTCTGCCTATTGAGTCGACTATGTTCATACTCAACCGAAATATGTTTTTTAATTTATTGTAAGATGCATTTACATAATCGTAAGTGTGCGAAACGAATCATTTATTTAATCATTTAAACGAATTTATTTTCCCAATAATTGTCAAGTAAAATTCGTTCAGAATTATTGCGACGTAATTTGACAGCAGTAATCATAAACAATCATATTCGCACTCCATAATAAAAGAGTACGTCCAAAATAATATAATTCTGTCATTGTGGGCAATAGATGTTAACAGAGTTATTGCTATTCTTAGCGGGGGACAATAAAGTGGATAGAAAAATATTTTTTAGCAAACGTCAATCTTAATTAATCTTTATTAATCTCTCTTAGAGGAATTATTTTCAGAATTCTTTTCGCATCGAAAAATAGACAACAATATTCACAGACTCGAGACAATTTGTTTATGCGGCCAGAACTAAGAGCACTTTTTTTGGCAGCATTTTTCTAATCCTCTAGAGAATAATTACAACACAGCCTTGGGTTCAAGTTGTGTACATATATAAACGTAATTATTTATTTTCAAAATTCGCCGAGTGTACATCATATGAAATCCTATATTTCTCTCTTTATATAACAGTTTCATATAACAAAAGGCTCATTTGGTTTCTTATGTGTTTCCCCTATTTAGTCAGCTGTTTGTTTACAAATTCAAATTAAAACCATAATTTTACAACTGTGTTATTTGATAACAAATAGTACTTTGCGACTCATTCCAAAGAAGACTGTGAATTAGCTAATGGTCAAAAAAGGGAATGGGATTAAAAGAAAAGGTTGGCAAAGGTTTTATTACGTCACGTTTTTGTGCACTTCGTTAATAAAATAAAATCAGTGACGTGTATTGATTTTTTCGTTTATGAAAAAAAAACTTTACAGTTTTTACTTTTTTCGTTATTTAAATATTTATTTTAATTAATTTATTTTCTAGACGTCACATATATCCTTAAATATATGACGTTTCCGTATTTTTGTGATATTTGAATACCGCGTTCCAAATTCAGTTTAACCAGCTTTTATTATTATTTTTTTTAAAGTTTTTGAAATAAATGCTTTTAGTTTGAGTTGATTAAATAATAAAAGGGGTTTTAAAGTTAATAGAAATGTGTCCTGAAAAGCTGAAATTTGAAATTTGTCTTCGTTTAGAACTTAATTTTGTTCATGAGGCTCAAAAGCCCATTCACACATAGTTCTATTCCATAGCTACTCTTATCCCACGTAATACGCGTATGCCAACAAGTCCAAAGTCACATACTTCTGGGGGCCCTCATACACTATCCTACACAGTCTTATGAAAAATGCTATAAAATAGGATAATGTGGCCTTGAGATGTCAAATGTTGAGATTTGCATTTACTTCAATCAGCAAAGAAAAAATTGTTTGTTTAGTTTTTGTATTGTAGTGTAGCAACAACAACGCCATTTGGAGTCGGTTTTTTAAAATAGAATGGAATCACATCAGATTTTCAAGTGAATGAATTGTTTGACTGTAATAGAATAGTGTAATATTATAGCGTATTAAATGCTTTCGACACAGTATGTTGACGGCGGCATCTTGTCAAAAATAGAATGTAAATAGAATTATTACTTTTGTACTTTTATGAGCGACAATGCAAAGAAATAGTGCTGCAGGCATAATAAAACAAAAAGCGAAGTATGTCATTACAAAATTAATTTACTTTATTTAACAGCAGTTGATATGGGAAATTTAATATTATAAAATTACCAAGTGAACTAAATAATATTATTTTCTCAAAAGCGAAATTGTTGAGTGTAGCGTCGTCCATGCTAAGCCTGGCGGCCTCTATCAAAATAATGTTGTCTCAATCTACAGGACACAACAGTAGCATTTGAGGTCGTACTGTGGTGTAAGTTAGATATCCCTGATCATACTATACTGGTAAACAAACACCACAGAAACTTTAAGAATAAATAATTATACGGAAATAAACCAAACAACAATAAACCACTGAAATAAAAGGGCCAGAGTGGAAGCATAGAAAACACTGCGTAAACACTTTAAAAGAAGGTATCTTTTCTTTCATAGTGTTATCAGTATATGTTTAATTTGCAGAGGAGTAGTCACTTTATGATACGAACTTAAACACAAATATTAAGCGTCAACCCTTTTGCAAATATTAAAATGAATGCAGCAAAACTGTTTATGAATACATATTTGGACACAAGTATGTAAATATTTCTGCATAGGCATTAACTCCAACACATTTATCTAAATATTTATATGTTTGCATTTGGATAATAAAATGGAAATTTCAACCAACTGCCTGCAATAATAAGGGGCTACCAGGCAGATAGTTAGATAAACAGACAGACAGACAGACAGACAGACCGACAAATGTAGCAGTATTACACCATTTTATCTGCATTTTATACATCTGCTGAGATGACAAAGTGTATCACTAATTCATCTGTTAACTGTGGCTTGTGCCTCTGAGTTAGTTCTCTTGAAACTTTGATGCAATTTCCTTGAAAAATCCTCCGACTTTGTATAGCATTCACCAAAAACTTGATGTGTTTTTGTTGAACGATTTTCTCGTCACACAATGGAATTACCGTGGAAGCCATATTTTTTAATTTATTATTTTTAACAGTCAGTCTGTTTTTCATGTCAACAGCACATGAATTTTATAATATTATTTTCAAATGCGCAGTTTAAACAGAAAAAAAAAATAAAATCGAATTTCATCTTCATTTTCTTTGGCACAGCCGTAAATGAAATAGCATATTTTATTACGAAAATTGTATACGGAAAAATTGTCATTGGCATAGCCGCTGTCCATATTTCTCTGAAGCTGTTGCAACGGTTCTGTGCGCACCCCGGTCATATAGTGCATCAGTGATTTGAGAACATTATCACCTCACGCAGCATTTTTCTTATGGATCTTCAGGTCTCTATCAATCACCCATAAACTAGCAGCTCCCAGCCTGATTTATATGTAACACTCACTTGAGGTTTGCGATTAGCATCTCTGCACGATAAACAAAAACTACCTCTGCCATTGCTTTATTTAAATTTTTATATGTTTTATAATCGCATGACTGTGGCACACTTTTCTATTATTATTGTGTATGTGTACGATTGCATTTAAAAAAGTTTCGAGTATCAATTTCGGGCATTTAAACTATCTATAATAATATATAACTCTTTACATCTTTACATGCTGTGACAACCTTGCATTTCTGCCAATTCAAACATGCAACAACAACGATTTACTTATTACAAACATTTAAAATTGATTTGTGCCACTACGACAGTGTGTAGGTGCGCGTGTAAGCATTCAAATATAAATTATATGGAGATCTTTAATTTAATAAAATTTAAACATTTTTTATACACATAACTTTTTTGAGGAGGATATATTTTTATATTTAAGGATTTTAATATCATTTATAGAGACAAGGTGGGTTTTTTATATTTTTTTCAACTTGTTAACAAAATATTGGAAGTGTTTAAAAAAATATAAAAACCGGTTTTTAGTAAAAAAAATAAATAAGAACTTAAGACCTTTTTTAAAATGAGAGGAAATGATTTTAATAAATATTTAAAATGGAAACCCCATGACGGCGCAAATTCGGCAATCTGCCAAAACAATCCTGTGGTTGGAATGCCATTCCATTCGGTATGAAATCAACATCAGAATATAATGGGAAATTCTTAAGGAAGTTTTTGAGAGAATTGAAAAGCAAATAATTTCGATTAAATTAATAAAAAAAAATTAATATTCAATTTCATTAGCTTAAAATTTTTTTTCATTTCTTTAATATCATTTTTATAATTAAGTTATTTTTAAGTTACGCTGTCATTTTTGGCAAGTTTTAATTATTTTTGTTTACCATGATAACTGTCCCAGTCCTTGTACGAAATAATCTCACACGTACTACTCCCAATACTGCTCTGCATATTCTACTTTCAAATTATCTGAAATTTAAGATTTAATTATCAAAAATCACGTCTAATTTAATACACTTCTTCAGCATTAGTCTTATCCATCACTATCGTTAAAAAGCATCCATTTAAAAGTCTCGATTGCTGTTAAAAAAATTAGCAAAATAATTAGCAACTGAAATGCTATTTCTGTTGCTTTTTTCATTTCATACACTTACCCGAATCCAGAGTATTCACTGGAGCAATGTTTCTTGTCAAACACAGGCAATGTTTTCTCAAGTTATTTTTAATGGAGTCAACGTTTGGGGATGATAACCGAAATTGCCAACAAAATGGCGACAGCAGTATAAGACTTGACACTTACAAAGTCAAGAGATGTATCAGACTTTAAATATTTAATAATTAATGAATATGGATGTATGCATGTATGTATATGTGGCTGTGGGACTCAACATGTTTGTTTCTCAAATCCAAATAAACTCAAACAAAAATCCCAAAACAAACACAAAAACATAAAACTTGAAAACGAAAATCATCTGTAGACATCCTGCTGACTAAGTTTAATATTCAGCTGGTGTATGGAAATGGCGAAAAGGTGCCGTGGCCCACATACCTTTTATTCATATTTTTAGTTTTCAGTCTTTGTGCCACTTATCCTTAGATTCTTGTGAATATGGTGTGAAGTTTTTCCCCTTGTAAGCGTTTTCATACGTTTGAATTTGTTCAACTGATATTACAATGCGAGGTAGAATTGGATGGCAGAGAACATGTAGGTATATTGGAAATATTACACATGAATAGCTTGGAGTCTAAACAGGCAAACGACATTCATTTAAATTTTAATATAAATTTAATATTCTGAATACAATGTTAAAGTATGTACGAAACACATATACACTGCATGCTTTAAAATAACTCGCAGTGCTTTAGGAAGATGGCGAACAAACAAAGGAGTAAATATATATGTATGAGATGTTTGAGATTAAAGGAGTTGCAATAAAGAGTTGTATAAATAAATTCATCGACATCATATCCGGCATATGTGCGGATTCGAACCACAAAGTTACTTACATACATACATACATACACAAATGAACATATATATTGACGGAAGAGTCGCTCGAAAATATGTAATGAATGTGAGAGTAAGCTTATGCTATTCTCCATTAACAATTCTACCAAATAATAATGAGAAACGCATACAGCCCAACTGGAGGAAAAAATTTGGAAACGATAAAAACAAAATGTTTCAAAAGTTTGTTTAGTGAGCCAAAAAAAAAATTATTTTTTTATATGGCAGCTCTGAATGGCACAAAAATTAAAATATCTAAAACGTTACAATTAGTTGCTCTTCTGGACTTATATTATCCACAATCATATCTAAAGTAGGCGCTATTTAAATGCATGTCTGAACAGAGTATTACGCATAAATTAGAGGTGCCATAAATGGTGGAAACACCTCAAGCTGCAATATGTATAAGGTGACCTCTGTTGTCATCTGTCAATATCATTTTACGTACATACATAGTGTCACTTTTATAGCATCGCTCTGCGGAGATCAAAACTGTCTCATAGAATATAGAATATTTTCGTTATGAAACGTTATAGGCAAACGGATATCCCACTAGAAAGAAGCGAAGAGTTTTCTAAGGGTATTAGTTATTATATTAATGTGCTAAATCTTATTAATTTTATCATGGAGGAAAATACACAACATCAGGCAGAAAACTTGCTTATGCATTTTTTACACTCGAGTTCGGTTATTTTTGTGAGCCAAAAAAAAAAACAATAGAGAATAACTTTTTGATTTTATTAATTTTTCTTCTTAATTATGTATATAAAAAATGATATTCTTATTGATTTCATAAGGCCGTCTTATTAATTTTTTCATGAAGATTTCCCTTGTTGGTTTCATTAGGTCACCTTCTTGATCTTTTTAAAAACTTTTTCTTCTTGATTATATTAGCTTCCTTGCCATTTCATAAATATGATTTTTTTTTTCATATTTTTTTTTTCAATTTTTTCAAGTTTTTTTTTCTTTGTTTTTGGACTGTTAGTTAACCATGTATTAGTTGTCAAATTGAAAATGTATGATGTGTAATGCTTGTTATTCTATTTTAGTCAAGACCTCTGACAACTTCTAACCGATTATAAAAAATTTAAATAAAATACTCATATCAATTAAATTTTAACAGTGGCATTTATTTAATTAATTAAATCAATTAAAATTTAAGCATAACTAAAAAGAAGCTTTTTAAAACAAGTGAATCTGAGTTAATGCGTAAGTTTCCACGCATTTGAATATACAGTGGTGGTGACGAGTTTAAAACATGAAATAATGACCTCTAGCAGTAAAAGTGAAAAGAACATAATGTCGTATTGTATTATTATTAAACTAAAAATGTATTTAATATTTTAATTTTTAACTGCCTGTGTCTCGATGCCGACAAGAACATTGTCTTCGCACAAAGCCGTTTAAAACAAAACCAATTGTTTAAGTTTTGCCACTGTTTTATATGAAATTTTCTTGTCGACGTCGTGGACAGGTAGTAGATGTGTTGGCTAATTTAAGAAGCTTATATGTAGTATAGTAGTGCCATGATGGAACAAAATAATTTAACAAAAGATATCGACCTTATTCCTATCTTTTAATGATGGGAACTGTTCGATGATCATGTCACATACTGTTCACTTATGTTATTGTTTCAAGAAGCATATTCAAAAAAATGGTAATTGCAGATATTTATTTAATAAATTGGACCCAAAATATACTTGGGCCTTATAAAGCTCAAACCAGGCTTACACGAATAAATGAGTAATATTGTACGTATAAAATTTTTTTTGTTTAATAAATATCTTTTCACTTACATAAGTATTGTTGCAGAATTTACCATTTATATGCGAAAGAGAAACGGTATCGGCAAATAATCGGGCATTGTAGTTGTTGTAAAAAATTTCTGATAGACTTAGTAGTTTGGGGTTTACGTACTCCCCACTCGGTACACAGATCGTAGCAGAAAATTCAATATGTAGCAATAGCCTTATAAAACTCCTTAAAAGTACTGTAAAAGGACATCTTGAACTTGCATTCAATGAAAAAATAAGTATATTAACTTCAAAATTCAGAAGACATTGGAATATATTGGAAATAGAACAAAAGTAGCATATGGTGAAGTGCAGCAACGGTCTTATGGTATCTGCGAAGTATTTACAAAAGCAAGAGTGGTAAACATTTTTCTGTTTTATTAAATTTGCTTTAATGCCAATAAAATTATTTGCTGAAATTATAATATTGAGAACACAAGCGGCAAGAAAAATTCGACAGGAAAATTATTTTCCCGTTGGACTAATGTTGAAAAGAAAATTTGTACAACTATCCTGCCACTACGGACAAATTTCTCAGAGATTTGAATTGCGGTATGATTTTTTAGAATTATTATTAATGTACCATACCTATTTAGATACATACATATGTACATAATTTTATTTCCATCTTAAAGATTATTATTTCGAACGAAAGTGCTGGTTGCAGCATAATTGTAGTCCACGAGAGCAAGTACTTCCTTTCTGAAGGGAAACAAGGAAAACTAGATTTGAAGAGATACTCAATGCAACTTCTTTAAACCATATTTTACAAGAATGGCCAAGATACAATGATTTTTTAGGTTATGAACTAGTGGGTATTGGTATTATTTTAATCTTTTTAATTTACTTTAAATTTTAGTATTTTTCTTATTCTGAAAAGATCGAAATAGATTTTGATTTTTTATACCCGATCAAAGGCAATAATTTATTTTTAAAATTACACATTTTCTATAAAAATTTGTTTATCATTTTTGACAAAGAACTCATAGACCGTAAATCAAGAGACCATTACGTACAATATTTACGTAATAAGAATATTACGAAAGGTAAAATATTCTTTAAGAAGCCAGAATTTATAATATTTAATGGCATTTTCTTTTCTACAAAAAAAGACAACATTACACTCTTAAAGGGTAATTTTGTGTGCTTTTCTCAAAAAAATGTTGCCCTCTTAAAGGGTTGCGTGTTCTTTTGTAAAATTGTTGCTCTTTCGTCGAGCGAAAAGCATTACACTTTTCCAACGAACAAATCGAGCGGGATTGCTTTTATTCTTACACAGCATTACCAGACAATGTTCAACAAAAGTCTTTTGAGTCGAAGGAGTCAGAAAATTAGATTTTAAATATTATTTTTATATATAGTATCGTAATTTTTAATTATATGAGATATTAAAATAAAAAATTTATAGTTTCTCAAGCAGATGAACAATCTCAAGCAGTGGCCAGCGTGCTAATTTAACTGAACATTTTCTAAGGGAACATATTTCATATATTTTTTTGTTTACATATGTCATAAAATATACATAAATATTTTTATATAATATAAACATTTTTTATCTAATTTGTGTTCTTTTTTCGTTAAATAAAAAATGGCATTTCCACAGGGCGGGCAAAAGATTTTAAAAATGCGCCTTTTCACAGGGCAACATTTTTATTGCAGGAAACAAATTAACGTTAGTTTTACTTATTTTTTATTTCTTTTCAGATTCTAAGTATTGTGTATATACTATACTCCTTCGTGCGTTAATACAACCACGCCGTTAATGATATCCATTGTTATTGGACCAGATTTTTCAAGAATTTCTGAGTTTTTCCTATTATGTGATGGCCTGAAGTGGAATTGTGCTTCGTTGATATTATTATCAAGTTATCTTAAGTTTTTAAAACAGAATATTCTCAAAAAACAAGCAAACACGGTCATTTTTAAAACAGTATTTTTTTAATGTAAAGTCTGAAAATTTTTCTTCTGTAGAAATTTTTTTAAGGAAATTATAGTAACAGTATTCTAATATGTATTTTGTAAATAGCATCAAGTTAAAGTAACGACCATAAGTAATTATAACTACATATTTATTTAAGCAAATATATGTAAACTTTATATGTAAAAATTTAGTAATATACTGGTAATATACTGGTAATATATTATTACTGTTTATTATTATATTAACGCATATACATAGATATAATAAAAAAATAAAAAAATAATCAAATAAAAGTAAGGAGTATTATTTATAAAAAAAAAGTTAATAAGATATCCTGGTAAAATCAAGAAGAAAACCTTTTTGGAAAAGTCAATAAGATCCCCTAATAAATTCAAGAAGAAAATCTTTTTGAAAAAATTAAGAATATCAAATAAAATCAAGGAGCAAACATTTTGAAAAATTTAATAAGATAGTCCAATAAAATCAAGAAGGCAACCTTATTGAGAAAATCAAGAAGAGTACCTAATAAAATCTCTAAGTTTACTTTTTAATTTTTTCAAGAAGGGGTTCGCTATGAAAATAATATGTTTTTCTTAAGAAAAAATGCATAGAGTTATCTTATTAATTTGATTCTATTTTCTTAGGTACAATTAGGCACATTTTGCTGTATGTGGGCGTGTTCGCAGAAAAGACATAACAGATCATTATGTTTCAATTTAACTACGTCTATCATTTTATTAGTTAGTGAATTAATTTTCAATAATCTTTACAAACTTCTTATGAAATCAGTCAGATACCTTTTGACAGAACTATTAGCAACTGTACCGCACGCCCTCGACATTATATATGACTTTATATATTATATATGACGGTATCTAACTAGTGGAGCGCCTGTCTCATTCGCGTGCAGGCCGCGTGAATGACGCACTCGGAAGCCTAGAACGTATTTCCATACCTTAACCGTCAGAAAAATGTTTTTACTCCATTACTCCAATCCTGTTTAATATGATTCCGATATTTTGGCTAAAGTCACGTCCTTTTGACCAATCCAGTCAACATATTGACGGAAAGCACAAAAAAATAAATAAAAATAAAAAATCACTTTTGATACGCGTTCTAACTAAATAAGAAAAATGTGTAGAAATGTTTTCAGAAGCATGTTCCGTAACTCAACTTTATTTGTCTGCTGGCGAAAATTCCACACCAATAACAAACAGCACGACACTGTTATAATTCGGTACGTTGTCAATGTGTCTAGACATTGAGTGAAAACTTAAAAGGAGAAGCTGCTTGCAATACTTGGTATTCATTAATGGAAGGAACTCCGAGTATTGAACGCCGGTTAAAATCATTAAAAAATAATGTAAATGTAGTTAAATTTATATAATTTTTTTTAAATTATTTTTAACAACGCATATGTGTTTGGGTGCATGTATGTATGTATGCGTTTGTGTTTGGTGACTTCCATTGCAAATCATTTACTTATTTATTTGCAGTCTTTGAGCAGAGAGCTTATTGCAAGGATGGATGCGAGTGCCAGCGTATTTTTAAATAAATAAGAAGAAAAATGTGAAATAAATATTTACGTTCTAAATATTGAATGGTAATGACCTTGAGCGTGTATGTGTGTAAATATTTATTGATATTCTCTTTCCAGCACAATGGGATGAACAATTTATACGATTTGGTTTTATAATTCGTTTTGGTTTTGGTGAAGCCACTGGCTCGGCTCCACTTTAGTTTCTAAGCATTCAAATTTAAAGAACGTGAACATTTCAGGAAAGTTTTTTATTTAAAATTTTTGTTTTGTATTTTAACAATCGAGAGCGCTGCAATACTGTTCAATTTGTAAACGTAATTTGTTTAAAATGTCATTCAAAATTTAAACATTTTTTAAGGCCAGAATTGTAACGCTTGATTTGGACTAGTAAGAATTAAAATAATCGTTATTAATCAAAATGTACTTTTAGATGCATCTTTAACCCATGTAGCAGCCACCAGATTCACTTATAAGGTTGCACAACAAGGCAAAAAATCTGAAAGCTAGTGCTTGATAAATCCTTCAAGGTTTAAACTCTAGGTTTGCCACATTTGCTATTAATTTATCTATTGTTTAAGCTTAATTTCTATAAATCAAGTAACTTCAGCCTGTAGGTCAAATTTAAAACAGAAAATGTTTCATCATCCCCCAATACTCTTCATCTGAAGCAAGACATTTCATATTCAGCATCAAAACTTTGACATACTCTTTTCCAACTTTAATTTTTTAGCACAAACTTGGGATTTGTCATAATTATATAGTTCGCCCAATTTACGCCGTTTAAGTATGGTTTGCCATTCATACGTTTAAACCAAAAAGCTTGCACTGATTTATTAGGCATTAATGAGGTTGCAGTGCGATTGTTGGTTAAATATCGGAAGATGATCCAGTTTCTGCTTTATTATATCGGGGTTTCCATTAAGGACCTACACACTCGAAATTTAAATAAAATAAAAACTATAACAGCTATGAAGTATTTTGAAAAAGAATGAAGAATGTATTTGGAATGCATGATTGGGCCTTAGACCAGCACGAAACGGAACCAGTTTTTTAATCAAAAAATTATGTTTTTGGATAAAGGGCATTTTTACATCATTTGTGACCAAAGTAAACCACATGAAGTACACGAGACACAATTGCATCCATTAAATGTGATTGGTATTGTCATCGGGACATATTGCTTTGAAAACGAACCAGGAAGCAGTGTTACCGTTAATGCAGTTCGTTATCGGTTAATTTTAAACGATTATAAAAATTTTAAAATAATTTAACATGCGAATTGATGAAAATCGTCTTAATGACATGTTCTTTAGACAAGATTGTGAACCTCACACAGTTCGTGATAAAATGGATCATTAATTTCACGCTTTGGCCGAGTAAGTTTGCCGCCAAGGTCTTGTGTTCCAACGCCGTTGGAATGCGAAAAAGTACTTCAATATTGGAGGGTTCGTATGCAGAAGTGTAAGCGCAGCCGGGGCGATCATTTGAATGAAATCCTTAAAGATTTATTTTATTTAAATAGAAAGTATGGAAACCCCGATATTTTTTTTCATTTGATTTCAAATCTGTTGTTTCTATTTAATTTTAAGACATAAAAATAATAAATATTTCAAAATTATTTTTAAAAAACTGTAATAGATTTTGTTTATAAATCAAACTTATTCATAGAAAATATTTTATTGATTTCTGATTTTGAGTGAATTTTTCTTTAATAAAAAACTTCGTAAATTGAAAATATTTAGAAATATATGAGAAGTAAAATTTGATTAGATTTTATAATTGTTATAGTTTTGCTCTGTCGCATATTTTTATAATATCCAATAAAAGTATTTGTTTTTGCAGTTCAAATTCAACTTATTTATTGCAACACACACCCATCCACACACACACACACACACACACACACATGGGAATGAAGTTAAATGCAAAATTATACATTTTCAGGAAAAACTCAATTCATAATTTATAAAGTATGAATGAGATAATCGCACAACCACAATTGTATCTACGAGTATTGATACGATATTATTAATTTAATATCAAAATATTATAATTGTTGTTATAATGAATCACATTGCAGCCATTGTAGTGGTTGCCTGTGCATTTCCGGTATGCATTCAATCACCAGTTTTTCAAATACTCGAATAATTCCCTTTTCTGGAAACCGCATGCATAACAATGAGTTGTAATTAAAACATTTGGATGGTCTCAATTGCATGGATGCTCTTTTTCTACTGCCGCATTTATTAAACCCCATTTCAATTTAAATGTATTTGAATAAAAAAAAACATATTTATAAAGATAATTTATTTCAAATAAAACCATTTGAAACTCATAAAACAAAGAAAATCCGCAGATATTATAAATATTAAATCATCAACGCATTTAGTAGAAATTACCTAAGATTGCGATTCCATCTATATAATAATTCCTCCATAACCATGTTTGATGTATATTTTAATATATATTTTTCTTGCTTTAAAAACCGAAATTAATTATAATTAAGGCACTGTTCGCAAGTTGAAAATAAAAATAAAAGAACAAGATGCTGCTCGTATTAATAAAAGTGCTTGAGGGCTAATGCCGAGGGCTCTTAACTGATTCTTGTAACCGTTTCACTACGTAGTCATGTGCATCACTGGAAAACGTTTCTTATAATTTTCTAAGAGCAGATCGGGAATTAGCCAACAGCCAATTTAAAATAACTGAGAAATAAATTTTAATTACGGTCACACTTGCCAAATATTTAATTCAATAGGCGCATCCACTAAATAAATAATTTCGTTTCAAGCAGCTTTATACTAAAGAAATGTACGTTGCACAATTTTATTTGAGCTACTTAGCCCTGTTTATCCTTTTTAAGAAATCCAACGATAATGGCTTTCAATAAAAGTTTTTTGACACTAAAAGTTTTTTAACAGCTTTCAATGGTTACACATGTTTCGCATCAAATATTTACTTAATGTCAATTAAATAGAGAATTAATGCATTTTCTTCGTTCTTATGCGATTTTTCGATTTGCTAAATTTTAGTTCTCTAAATTATCAGTTGGTTTTTTTTTTTGCATTTTTGCATTTCTTGATAACATACATTATCAAGAAATATTTATAATTATAAAGGACGATAAATAAATTATTGCGATATAAAAAAGAACGGGGGGGAACGGTCTTTATAAAATTATTGGAATGCTTAAATACTTTTTTTTGGCACAGTAAACTCTTAATTATATAACGATTATTTCCGTTCTCTAATGCAAATAACTTAAACTAATTTATCTGGAACTATTTTTCTTTAATCAATTTTTTGAAGCAGTGCCACTAATCAGAAATGAGGCCTAATAAGAAATTTAAAGTCAATTTAATATTTTTTAGAAACAGGCATCCTCAAGTTAGAGCCATTGGTAACCACTGTAGCAACTTTCAATACGAGTTTTAAAGCTCACGACATTTTTCGCAGATATAAAATGACCCCAATGCACACCTTCAGAGAATATTTAGACGTGTTATGAAGTGAATCCTTAAGGTTTCTTTTGAGCTCCAATTTATGTTGCCAAAGCAATTTTACGGAATGTGAAGAAGCTCCAGAAATACTTTAGGTGCACATTTCGCTTCATTGAGGTATATATTCTGTGTTTGATCATAAGCAATACCAAAAGTTAAACTAATAAACGCAAATATACACTGTCATGAATATTCACCACAATTTTGCGTTTCGATTCGGATCGTAAATTTCGTTCCATTCCTCGTAACAATTCGATTTGTCTTTCGAAAGTACGTATTCTGCATTACGATCGTAACTACATTTTTTCAAGTTCTTTGTTTGCCAATGCGAAGTTTTTCAATTTTTATTTCTTATAGTTAAAAAAGTGTATAATTAAATATAATGTGAGTATAAAACGCTATAAATTTATTTGGTTTTTTTTTGTAACTTTAAAGCCTTATTTCATTTATTACACGTCAAAAAGCACAACACCTGAACAAAATCAAAAGCTGGCGATTTTAATGGCAACGCAGGATGATATTGCATCTGGTTATTATAAGTGCAACAAAGAAGAAGTACAAGGATTATGGGAAGAAGTACAATCATTCTGGGAAGAAGCTGAGAATGCACTAAACACAATAGGACCACCAATAAAAACTGCCACTGGCGTTTACCGGCAGTTCATGCCAAAGATTCTTATTTATTTCTATTAAACACCATTTGGCAAAGAAGATGTTCTAAAAGAAAATTTCACTGATAAATTCAACTAGTGTTAAATAACATCTCTTCATTTGTTATAGCTTTGAAAAATAAAATAAAAAATTACAAAAAAAAAGGAGAAAAAAAAGAAAATGTATTGGAAACAAGATAAAATTGTTTATAGTTGAGCTGGTATACTTAAAAAACAGAAAACCAGTAGTATTCAAAACTGTGTACTGAAAACCTATTTCAAACCATACTCTGGCATATTCAGCAATTTTACAAAAAAAAAAAAAAAACTCAATACCGCAAAACAACAACTGCATTGCCTACAATGTCGGTAACAAACTATGGGGAACACCTTCTCCAAACATTGCACTGCAGATCCTTCAAATCATTCATTACTCTGGTCTTCATTTAAAACATAATGAACATAATCAAGTTAAAGAATTACTGAAGATAAAAATCGGATAAGAAAGAATATGAATATACCGAAGTAAACAAAAATTTAGAAAAAAAAACTGCATGTATAATTTATTACTTAAAAATTTTGAATTTAATCATTAAACTTTAATATGGCGAACTTTTATTAAACTTTTATTTACCATTATTGAAAACGAGTTTCCAAAATTGAATAAACCAATTTTTGTTTTGATTTGTACAAACAAACTGTTTTCTTTTCTAAGTCATATAATTTTATCGTTTTCAGGCTGTTGAAACATTTTGCTTAATCGTGCGTGTGAATATTCATAAATGTATATTTTTTATTTTTGAACACGTCAAGGTATTGATTGGCATTAGCCTTTACGTTTGAGTGCATTGAACAGCGTACACACGTGAAGCTTCATAGTTCTACCCAAAAATCATTATTTAAAACTTCTGAATTCTTTACAACGTAAAACCAGAGATCGTTCGTAGTTCGTGAAGTCAACGTTAGTGGGTGGATTTTAGCAAAGCGGTAAATTAACTAGGAAGTTATATATATATGTATGTGTATATAGGGTAATGATAATAAACTAGAACCCAGTAAATCTCCCAAAGCTGTTAAATAATGTATAGATGAATTGTCGGGATCAATTTTCCACTTCCACATCGAGAGTAAGTTATATGGGCGATATACAGCAGAAATATTAACTGTAATTTTAAGAAGAAATTAAATATAATTAATAAATAAAAAAATGAATTTTATATACTGCACTTCTATGAAGCTGGCAATCAAATATGAGAAAGCGAAAGCCCAAGTTATGGTCGATTGTAAAATGTATGCAATCGGTCACAAATCTAAACAATATGTTACCAGGAATTGACGAAGCGATCAATAAGCGACCTGTTTTTGCTACGGTACTGCAAAAACAAATAAATATGCGTACACATATACACATACGTCAGTAGACATATTGTAAATAAAATTAATACAATATTCTTAGATAAATAAATAGATAAAATAAATGATATTTTTTTAACATAATACCACATACCTCCTTTGAGCAACGCTTTCCAGGGCCACTGAAATATTTTAGTATGGGGCGGTATGATGCCAATAATGGAACTTTGAAGTAACATTGTCAATATTTTACTAGCTTGAACTGATTCCAGATTTCCGCCAACACCACATAACCATGGAATCGTCAAGCACATCGACAGAAGCGTCAAGAACTAGACCACCCAACACGAATTTTCGAAAATAAAAAAGCACATGTTAGCAGCAGAACTTCAAAATATTACTCATTTAAATTAAACATTATTTAAGTATTGAAGTACAAATTTAATTTAATTTAAGTACGAATTAGGCGGAAGGTAATATTACAAAGAACAGGGAAAACTTCACTTTAATTATTTTCGACGGCATATGCAGCCATAAAAAAGGATTTTCTCATATAGTAATTTTATGTAATATATGTATGTTATGTGTTTAAATAGTTTTCAAGTTAATTGGTGTTAACAATGATTAGAAGTGGGGCTGATTGCACTTACACACTTTCGCTAATATTGCATAAAGGCCATGATCCAAAATATGGTGCATTTGAACACAGGTCGTGCATATTTATTTTTTAATACCACTGTATTAAAGACTAGATAACAAAATACTGAAATATAAATTATCCGTAAGTGAGTTTCTAAGAATATAAAGTGAAAGGATATATTTCAAACATGAAATATTTATAAATATTATTAAATTATGTGTATGTACTTATATTATAGAATAATACCGTAGCAATAAGTGGCAGCGAAGGAATTGAGACGACATCACCTTTGGAAGCAGCTAAAGCTATTGCTAAATTTTCAGGATTCAAATTATACTTTTGACCGAATAATATCAGACGCTAATAAAAAGTCTGTTAAAAAGGAATGTAAATTCTTATTTAATTAGTTTCATATGTTTGTATGTATGTATATAAAAGTTCTGTTTACTTTTGTACGACACTATTGACACTTACTTAACATAAAACATGACGATATGGCCGTAATCATTGCATACGCCGTCAGCAGCATAACATGTTCAAAATTAAAACTACGCTCTATGGCAGCGACCACGGATACAAACATTGTCACCAAAAATGAAGCACTCGTGTCCTGCGCCTGAAAGTCGAGAAGCCAGACACATATCCAAATTGCCTTTAAGCATCAATAAGGCTGGTACCAATGTAAACAACTCCCTAATAGCTTGTAAAACATTGCTTTTCTGTAAAAGAATTACCAGAGTTGATTTTTGAATTGTTACATTTCATTGAACTTGTCAAGGCGATCAAAGTACCGACCGAGTAACAGTTAATAAAAATAAAAACAAAAACTTTTGGAATGTTTCGGTTAAAAAGCGTCTTCATATGCATAGAAATCATTAATACAACACACATATTTGTCCTTACTCCATTCAGAGTCGTCGTAGATACAAAACTTCTATTCCACAACAGTAATACAACGATGAAATAATTGATTATCGTTGTTAGAATTACATCTCTAATAATTTAGAGACTTGGGACTACTTTTGTTTTCACTTTAATTAAAAAATATTCCTGATAACTTTGAACATGTGAAAGGTTTGCGGCTCCTGTTATAAGTCAAGAGTTCTCTTTATTTGCCAAGAGTTAATTTCTTATTTGCTTGAAATGTTGAAAAGTTTATTTCGCCTAAATACAGATGCATTTAAGTACGTGCCACATTTAAAATTGTAACCTAAAGTCTTTACTGCAAGAATCGCGGTGAGATACTTATTGCATCCAGTACTTTTTAAGATAATTTCTGAGATTCTGAGTGGTATAGGAAGGGGAATTGGTCCATAATAGATAAATTTTTTTTATGACATTCAATAAAATAAATTAGCTGAACAATTCCTTCAGGGTGTAATTGCTTGTGAAATTGAAGCGGGATTGCCATAGCTTCTTCCAGGCATGAGTGTTATTTGTTTACAAATTCTGCCCCCAATAGACTTGCTCCTAGTATCTTAACTTTTGCGAACCGTCACTTGATCTTTTGTTCGTACAATTTAGTATTGTTGAATTTTTTTTTAATTCTTTTAAAATCACAAGAAGTACTACCTTTTCGAAAATTTTTGACAAGTGAATATTTTTCTATTTTTTTCGATATCCCCCACTAACTTATTGAATTGATAAGTATATGAAATTGATGTTGTTTTTCCACTTTTTTCAATTAATAGAAAAAAAGTATAAAAGGTCTGCCCATTAAAATTTTGGTTCATATTCATGTCGTTGATTCATTTCCTTTTTTCCCAAAAAAAAAAATTTAGATAATTTTAATATTTAAAAAGATACTCTAAAAAATAGAATTTTAGGATATAACATATTTGACCTATTGTAAAGGTTGGTTTTTATCTCTACAAAAGAAAAATCATAATTAGTTCATATTTGGTATTATAATATTGAGCAAGAAAAATGAAAATTAATCATAAAAAATAATAAAGCTAAATGAAAAGTTGTATGTTTTGCAATTCTCAATTGATTTTTGAGACAGTGGGCATAACACAAGAAGTCTTGGGATTAATAGCGTTTGGTTTTAGCATCTCGATTAGCTTAACCGCACAACAAACAAAATAAACAGTAATAATCTAAAAATTACATACATAAACGTATATATTGATATATTTTAAATTTAAAATTTCCGAAATATACACATACATACATGCGAGTACAAATCTTTACAACATTGTTAACGTACTCGATATTACCTATTAAGTAATTTCAATATATTGAAGTATAATTGAAGTAAACTAAAAAAAAAAATATTTTCCCTTAAAGGCATTTCATTTAAGTAAAAGTTGACAATTTAGTAAATAATATTGTGTATGTAATTATTATTAATTTTCTTAAGAAAGAAAACATTGTTAATAAAATTATAAGCATGGTAGAAAAATATTTCCTCTAAAAAATTCATCTGATATCAATAACGATAATATTTAACAACATTAAATCTATTGCCTTTCAATGCACCCGATCGATAACTAAAGAAAAAAATAATTAAAAATCATAAAAAGTATCACTGATAAATACCACAAATATTAACTTGTTTTAAATTATAAAAAATCAAATATAGTATACTTTATATCTAAATATGGATGTACATATTTAAAAGACATGCGTTACAATTTGGCGTGGAATACGTTTAGATGAAAAAAAATGTTTAAGTTTACTAGATGTGAAGTTCAATACAGAAATAACTGAGATATCGTTTTATATAAAAGTCCGAAATTTTGAAATAAAGTTGCCCATAATATTGAAGACATACAGGGCATGCCATTACCAAACTTGCTCATTTCTTAAAGATGTAGACGGTGATATAGAAATACATTTAAGTTGTAAGTCTGCTTGCAATTTCTGTATTGTAATACAAAATATTAAATTAATCATGCATATTTTACAAATTTTTATTTAAGAAATGAAATTTTAATATCAACTTCATTGCAAGTATCTACTGCCACTTCTCTACTTTTTTACAACAACACTGAATACGATACAAATACTGGCAACTAAAGCTAACGATTTGTGAGAAAAAGGTTTACAAATCATATACACACTCGACACACTCGCATACACCCGTACACACTTGCAGATATTTTCAGAGTAATACGAAGGTTATTCGCCAGTGCTTGCGAGAGCAACAGATTGAAAATGTGTAGCAGAGTAATAAATATGTCATGGCGACTTTTTCCCGTCAAAAACATTTGTTTAAACGTGATATAGTTTGGTGGCGGCTGTCGGTGAGCTGATTGTTTCTTTGTTACAGGTATGCAGTTTTTTTAACATGATTCCCAATTCTTAAATTTCATATTCCCAAAATCTCCTTAGAACATTACAAATTACTTCACTTAATTATAAAAATTTATTTTCTTTGTAGTAAAGCGAATTTAGTAATAAAATTTTGTTTACAAATTAAAAATTTTCCATTATTCTACAACAATTTTTTTGTATGCAAAATGTTGAATAGAAAATAATTATATGATCAGCACTGGATTGGTGACTCCTTTAATTTTCATTTAGCTTCTTACTGAATATTTTTACCTCAGTTTTCATCAAAGACATGCCCACAACTTTGTGTGGGTTTGACTATTAAATATACCATGGCGCTGCTGTTCGTGTCCTTGGACTTTGAATCTTTTCCACCATTAAGGCGAGGCAGTGCGCTAATTAAAAGCTAAGCAAAAGTGTACAGTCTAATCCGAGAGTGGAATTCCTGCTCATAAGCCAGTTTAATTGAAATGCTTTTTCTTTCGTTTGTGATCATTTAGCTAATCATTTTTATAAGAATAAAAAAAAACACACAGAGGATCTAGGCAGGAATCGAACGCATGGCATCCTCTTTAGTAGGATGATACGAAAGCATAGCCAATTTTACTATTCTTGAAGGAGTTACCAAAGTGTCCACGGATTATCGCATAAAAAGGAATTTTCATATTAACTTCAATTAAAAAATACAAAGAATCACATATTTTGATTAAATTTAAATGTTTCTTACAGCATATCTATATCACATTATGGACCGAAAGATCGTTGCAGGTAATTAAAGGGTATTCTTTAAAGGGTTTTTGGGAAAAAACTTCAATTTAACATACTCATATAATTATTATAATGTTTGGAATAAAAGAAAAAATTATACTAAAATCAAAACCCTCTTGGTCGAACCGTCGGAAGACCATTTGCGAAATATCTACCTCTAAAGAATGATCAGCACAGTCAGGCATTTATATATAATCGTATATATTTATTTAAAAAAGAAACTACTTAATATTTGTTTATCCTCTTTATTTTTCCTGATACTCTTCTTGTGCATTGCACTGGTTGAAAATTAAAACCATACTCTGCACAAACCAGATTGCAAAACTATTCACTTGCATTAGCATGTACAGTCAGTCACAAATGTTTTAAAATAAATTCAAATATAAAATAAATAAATAAATTCTGTTGTTGGTTTTTGAAAAATAAAAATTAAATATAATTACATTATTTCAAATATAACAAAGTACACTGTATTTAAACTTTTGCATGCGACTGTAGATGTAATGCTATATTTATTCAACCACAAATATTTACTTTAGACCTCATCTAAATTACAAGGAACAACATTTTTAAAGCAAAAACTATTCATGGAATGAGTACTTTTAGATTTACAAATACAAAATGCAAAAGGACGAAAGTAAGGACGAAATAAAAAGCATTGGCTAAATTTAAGTGAAAGTTGAAGTGAAGGCAAGGCAAATTTCAGCATATTTTAAAGGAATAATTTTCTAAGAGGAAAATTTTATGTATAAAGAAAAAAGTTTGGAAAAGTAATGAAAACATTTTTTATTTCCTTTCATGGCATTTGTAGGGAATAAGAAAAAAATCTAGAAAACATTTTTGTTATAAAAAAGATGATACAACATGATTATAATGCTTCGAGTAGTTTGGAGTCAGTGAAGCTGACGTTTGAATGCCGAGTTTTAAGAAAATAAAGAAATGTTAAGATGAAGTTGTGGCTGGCCTACTTGGTTCCTGGCACGAATATGTGGGGAGTGTGTTGTTGTTGTGTGAGTGTTTGTATTTTGATAAAATATAAATTTAGTTTAACAGGATTTAATCTAAATATGAGGAGTGAGGTAACGCATCTCCCAATGTAACTCAAAAATTTTTCTGCCGGCGATAAACAATTCATTCTAATTGAAATTTAAACTTGGGTTTAACATCACTGTTTCATTGTGAAGGCGGAATGTAAAGGAATCGAACCCGCGATCTCCGCTTTAGTAGGCTGTAGATTATTCATGCCCGTACGGAGGTACCCAAATAAATAAAAAATAAGATGCGGTAGGGGGCACGTATTGTAAAAGAAACTTGTGATCCGCCTTTCAATACAAATCAAATTATATTCATTCATTCATTTATTTGCTGTAGGAGTAGTTGAAAATAATTTTTTTCCTTTTTTTCTTGCATCGTTATCTTTTAAGTTTTTCTACTCACTCAACAGTTTCACAATCGGTTGTGTTTTTCTGTTCAAGTAAATTGTTAATGGCTGCTTTTGAGTTCTACCGGTTCTACTCTGTGCTTTGCGTAGATTTTCGTTTTGGCAAGTTCGTGCGTTTTCACCTTTTTTGCAAATAATTTTATTCAATTTTTAAATTTCTAGTCCCCAGTAAACAACGAATTGTTACGACAGATGGAACAACAGTTGCCTCATGTGGATTATGGAGTCTTGTGTCGCAGTAATTTTGCTTCTTACACCAAAATATCGGTTAGTTTATTAGTTCCTGAACTGCTGCTCACGGCAAAGAAGGTTAACTTAAGCATATAAAAAACAAACTTTTTGGGTTTCTGGACTCAATTAAATTTTATAAAGACACATGTGCGTATCAATTAAAAAAGGTTGTGCTAAAATCGTTTATATTGGGTACATTTGCTTATAGTACTGTTTTTGAAGCGAATGTAGCAAAAAGACAGAAATCAAAAACTGTAAGTAACGTACTTAATACGGATGTTTTTAAAAGGATTCTTTTTAGTTTTTGTTCTTGTTAATATAAGACTTTTTCATTTCTCTTCATTCCTTTTCTGGCGCTCTGCTTTCAAGTCCTGGCAAGCACTCAGTTGATGGTTAGTTGAAATGTTTGGTGTTGTGTGGTTAGCAGGCCAAGGTAAGCAGGAAAGTTGAGAGATTTAACAAATTAATTTAATTACAAATACAGTCTTAATTATGTGCTTCTCTCTTGAGGTCGTTAACATTTTTTTATATACTTTTTTCCTTTTTTGTTTTGCTGCTGGCAAAGTTATAAGTGATGTTTGCAATTGTTCGACAGACTTTCCTCTTTTATGTAAAGACACGTACAGTGGTACGTACAAACATGCTTTGAGGCAGCTGTTGTATTTGGTAATTTGTGTAAACGAGTTGAAGGACTTTTTCCCACAGACACGTGTGAACGTAAATGGAATTTGTTCTTCTTTATTTTTTGGCGTTTAATTTTTTGTCGCTTTTTCTTATTTTATTAATAAAATTTTCCCACATTTCACAGCCAAGACTGAGTTTGAAGTTTTAAATAATAATTTTTCGCAAAGAAAGAATTTTGTACAGTGCCATAGCCAACGCTTTTGTTAAGCGAAAGTTATTGTAAAATCTAATCGAAAGCTAAGGATCTCTAAGGGATATAAGTTTGCTGGAGTCTGCAACAGGAATAGAAAAGAACCAACTTTTGAAATCTTCTGCATTGCAGGCGTGGTAAACAATTTTAAAAACTTTTTATGATCGCAGGGTTGGATGAGATTTGTGTCAAAGAAATTTAAATTGTTATTTCTGACACAAAATAATTAAAACTTGCAACAAAGCTTGGAAGTCCAATGCAATGTTTTCCTATTTTAAATATTTAATTTTTTTATTGAGCAGGCATCATTTGCATTTTCAACTTAGGACATTTGATCTCGTAATATCTTGTGAAGAGCCCAAATATTGGGATTTTCATTACATACGTACACAATTTAAAATTAAATAAAACAAAAACTATAACAATATAAGGCTAATTGCTTTTTTACTTTGAAAAATGAAACTAGTAATTGTGAAATCATTATCGCTTTGGATTAATCGAATTTTGAAAAAAATTTCAAGCTTAATATTTCCTTGTATAGTCATGTGACGTCCTTGAGCCATAAAATTTGGCCAAATGGGAAGTATTTATTTCAGTAGAAAGAATAGATTTACGGATTCCAGAACAGTTTGAATGGTTTCCAAAACGGTAGTAGTTTCATTCTTCAAAATACATGTTACCTTTTATAGTGTTTGTTTTATATAAATTTAAAGTGTGTATGCGCCTAATGGAAACTCTATATATTGGTTTTACTGTAACCATTTTAATAAACTTTACAATACACATCATATTTCCTACGTACTTATCTGTGCATACACTTGAGCTTAAACGATATCCTGTGCCTTTGTGTGTTCGTGCTCATTGTGGAGATTCCAATTACATGTACGCAGGCATGTGCTAAGTAAAATACCAACAACAACAATAAAATATTTTGCAAAGTTTTCTGATACATATTTTATCTTGCATTTTGGTTAATGCATCCGCACACACACTCTCGTATGCCTATTTGTACACTAGATAAGGATATATTACATGTATGCATGTGGTTGTGAGCAGTATCTTTACCAGCATGTTGGCAAATAAATTTTCTCTTCAAATATTACACCTTAGAAGATGGCGAATCTGAAATATCAACAGCTTAAGCCAAAATTCCTCCAGCAATACTACCAACAACCCATTCACAAAACTCACATTAGTTTTCTTATTTACAATAGTTTTGAAAGCGGAAAACTTATCCAAGAGCCATAGAAATATTTTGCTGACAAAAATACCCTCTTTGTTTGCTTGAGTACTTATTTGCCTTTACGGCGCTGTACTTGTGAGTGTGTGTGCATAAATATTTGAAAAATATCTTGATTATTATCAATTTGTTTTTATGACTGCATGCAAAATATTGGTTATGATTTTGAAACGAGGCAGTTACACAATCGTGTTATTTAAATATTTAATAACGACTACAAAATAAATGATAAAAATTTTGGCTGGCATGCGTATTACTTTTCCGATTACAAGCTTATAAGTGTATGCGCGTGGCTCTGTGTGTGTATAGTGTCCTTAGTGGTATTCATTTAAGGACATGAATGGAAAGGTTAAATTATACACTAAATTGCATTTTAAATAAGTTCTATTTTAAGAAAAACAGTGCTGGACGAAAATAGCTTATGCAGTTATATTGGAGAACTTTGTGATGCAGATTAGAATTTTTTTAAAAAAAAAATTGTGTTTTCATTTAATAACTTTTTAGAGGCTAAAACTCTTTCTGTTTTATGATCGTTCTTGAGACAGCTGTATTCATATACTGCTAAAGGCAATATACATAAAAGGCAAAGTGGCATAATTGATAAAATTTTTTTGCCCCTTAAATTACACTTATTATATAGTAAACTATTTAATAAAGCAAAGCCATTGGCTTTAAAAGATATTTGGCTCTTACCAAACCGGCAGACAATGTGCTTTAATATTAAACTGAATATTAAATTTTACAGTTTACTGGGATACAAATTTGTAGTTATTTATATTTTAACAAAATACTTGTATATAAATGTATATATTTATGTGTATTGAAAAAGAAAAATTGTAAAGAAAAATGTAAAAAAGTGTTATTAATTTATCGCAAAACGAGAAATGTTAGCGAACATTTTTAATTGAACATTTAATCGCCGAGAATGCTTCCCATGAGAATGCTTACTTTGAATGCTTACTCAACTACATGGGCCCATGATCTCCGATGTAGCTGTTGCCAATTTAAATCTACATATATCCATTTGTTACTTATAGGCTATAATGGGCCGAAATAATGCTGACAGAGTGTAATGATAATATGTCAAATTATTTTACTTTAGTGAACAGCATATAAACTAAAGAATTTAATATTATAAATGAATTAACAATTCATAAACTTGTTTTTCACAATTCTATATGTCGAAAATATATTTGAAATAAATAATTAATTTTATTAAAAATAAAGTTTTTGAGAGCGACGCCATTAAAGTATTTAATAACTACTCTTAACAAGGCTATTGCGGCCAGCGGTATTTGTAGTTGTGTAACATACTGTGGAGTTAAAAAAGGATGGAGGGCAAAGAAAGGAAGGGGCCCATATAATGGCTTTGGCAAAAAGTGATATTAAAAGTTAATATTCTGTAGAATAATCAGGAAACACTTATAACAATTTTCTGGCAGAACATGTATATTTTCCCAACTACCAATTAAAAATAAGTGGAACTTCATTATTAAGTTGCGGTCACACTTGCCAAATATTTAATAAAATAAGACTGACCACTACATATAAAATTTTGCTACATGCAAATATTTATTAAAAATAGTTCGTTGTGTATTTGCCTTTAAGCTATTTAGATGCGTTTATATCTTCAACGAAGTTTAATAACAAACGCTTTCCATAAAAGAATATCACGCTTTAAACACTTCCTAAATATGATCGCACCTTAACAAGAACTTAACAAATAATAATAAATTTAAGGCGAAAGAAGTATAAAGGAGAATAAGTGTGAAAAACCACAACAATGTAGAGCAGTATTGCCCATCAAGAGGTTCAAAAAACGAGTTGCTGTTTTGTTAAAGCAGTATTTTATTAACGTGACTGTTGAAAATTTCTCGTCATTTAGACGTATTATATTCTCAATAATTAATTTAAATTGTAATAATAATTTTTTTTTTTAAAACGCAATAAAGTTGAATATTTCGGGAACTGCTACCATTTTTATCCACATATTTTCTAAGAGCAACTACTGATTTAAGCAACTTTGAATGATAAGTAAGAAGAACTTTTCAATAGAATCAAAGCCGTGACAAGAAAGCAACGCTGCACGCAGATGAATTAAATTTCTTATTCACTTCTATCCTAGTTAGATTGTTAACTGAGAAATAAATATTGTTCTGAATATTATTTTGGGATTTTAGTGGGAAAGAAATATTACATAAAATCATCCTCGATAGTATAGTGGTCAGTATCCCTTCCTGTCACGTGGTACTGCGGGCTTGGCTGATTATTAATTATCACATATCTTTTGCATGGTAGGTGATGAATACATAACAATTAATAAGAATCCTCATTTTCCATTTATATATCTTATTGCATCGGATTATAGAAAAAGACCGCAATCATGGTTGCCCCCTTTACCGAATCCTTTAGCTGCTGCCTGATTAATTTAAACTATAAAAAATTAATTGAAGTTTATGTTTAGTTTTTATATTTTTAGATTCTAAATCAAAGATTAATTCATAACACACACATGCAATTTGAATTTCAGAACATTTTGCTTATTTAATTAAAATGCAGCTTCCATTGTTGATATTATCAGAAGGGGATTGAAATTAAAACAATTGGCTTTTGCTTAAACGCACCCCAATATTTACGAGCAGTTTATACAATTGATTTGTCTCCCTTGTACATGTGGAACATAAATTTCCAAGGGCCTGTAACTGGTAGTGACAGTGGTGGTGACATAATTGGTTACCGCTTCCTCTGCCAAGTATAGAATATTCATAAATGTGAAGTTAGAAATTTCCTTGTTTTTGTTAACAAACCACTTCACCTCTACATTTCCACTAACGAAGTAGTAATTTGTTTAGCTGACTATGTGTGTAAATGTTAAAGTGTTTCTGGTACATCTCCAATTATAAAAAACTCAGACCCAAAGTGCTAAACGGAGCGATTTTATTGCCCCCTTATGGACTAGTGATGTTTGTAATAAATATAATAAAACAAATTCTCTAATAATTTTACTCGCCAAAAAAGATATTTAGTAAAAATCGCAATCATCATGACCACGATCTCTTGCGATGAATCTACGAATTTACATTTAAATGATAAAAAATAAATGCCCAAATACTCTGCTTTCATAATAAATAAAAATTTTTTTGTCTAAATAAAAAATTTATTGTCAAATGTTCCTATAAAAAAATTTCAGCCGACATTATTAATTGCCAGAATTTGGATTGCCAGGAGCAACCTTTTTCTTCACGACTTTGAGATTGCTGCACAGTATTGAGATTGAGTTGAGAGGCAGTTAATTGAAGAGATCTCTAAAGCTGGTATCCCAAGAATGAATAATAAAAACAGATGCTAATCAAACCTCCAACCGCAAATAAATCCTGAAGCCGAGGACTTTGAATATACCATCCATGATTAGATATATGAATAAGGTGTAAAAACGATTTTGAAGTTATTTACGAATTGAGAAAGATCCAAATTGAATTGACTTTAATTGTACTAAAATACCTACCATGTAGTATAACGAAGCCATTATTTTGTGGATAGGGAATACAGAAAGCGACGACAAGATGCTGTTGAACTCTGTGGATTAACCGATGCATAGAATATGGGTTATTTCAAATATCGATATCAGAATCGCCTCGATGAAATGACTATGCAAGAGTATTGGTAACAACACAGTTCCTATTTTACACAAAAAAAGAAAAAATCTGTAATTTAATTCTAGTGGAAAAGCTTCATATTAAACTTGAATTTTCAGTTTGAATACTGATTAGTGAAACACAGCACTCTAAAGAAGAGTCTGAAAAGCAAAGTTGCGCAAAAAATTTAGGTAAAGACATTTTTGGTAGTATTGTTGCTAGACCTAATTCAGCATGAGCAGGGAAAGGTCTCGAATATTTTCCATGAGTTGGGAGAAAGTGAGCTTCAGAGTCAGAAGGCTTCTTAACTATTTTCGATTTGTGTTAATGATTTACTGGAATCAGATTTGGATATGCTGATTATAAAATACTGACTAATGCATTTATTGATAAATCGAAACAAAAAAAAAACAAAAAAAAGGAAAAACAAGTGCAATGAGGTTTTGGGTATGAAATACCGAAAATGTTGATGACTAAGTAAGCAGTGAATATGTTTTTTCCTGTTAAGTATCCAAAGTCAAAAGAATTTTTAATGTTGCATTACCAGATGTTGGGAGTGAACCCACTATCTTGCCCATTAGTGGCCATTTTTGCATTATTTCAATACTATTTACATCCACAATTGAAGTAATGAAAAATAAGGAAATGGGGGTAATGGGGGTAGTAGCTGTCAACAGGAAGGCATCAAAATTATCGACAAGAGGTTGATGCCAACCTCTCTGTTGGGCATTTGTGAGGAAGAAAAGGAAAAGGACACACTCACACATTGGCATAAAACGCGTAATTACGTATATGGAGTCATTTTCAGGTGTAGAATTCCACAATGGGGATAAACATATTTCTGGCGCTAAAGACATTTGTGGATGTATTTATTAAATCGTGTTTGTACGGCTTCTTTTTATTTTGTTTTATAATTTTCATATTTTCACCCCTTAAAGTCAAAGTGGCAGCCGGAATAAAGAAATTAAATAGAAAAACTCATACAATTCTTAATACAAAACTGCCTGCCTACGTTGCTGCTACTACTGTTGTGAGACTGGTTTGTGTGGGTGTGTGCGGCCATGGCAACCAACACATTTAAAGAAGTTTTGTCAGAAGACGCATCAAAGTGCAAAAAGGAAATAAAGTTGTTTAAGTAGTGAAACAGTGCGCCAGGAGTAGTAGTACCAGTGTATTCTGCGGTGGTGGAACTTCGAAACGTGTTTAGTAAAAAGCAAGAGGCGTAAAGAGGTTTTTGGGGGGAATGCTGTAATAGCAGATATGAATTTTGCATTGAGAAAATATTGCATAACAAAATATAATAATGCGATATTTTGACGCATTTTAAGTACATGTGAGATCTATCACTCCCACAAAAGTTCCAAGCGGAAAGCGCTTCTGGTACCTGCAGCACAATTTCTTGGTTGTGCTTAAATGGAGAGGAATAAAAAATAAGAAAATCAAGAGCAACAATAAAGTCGCTTCTTTTGTGTTGCAATACTGAACTGTCGACAAAGTTGGCGGCAAAGTGTTGTTTGCTTTAAAACTTTATTGTGAGTAAAATTTTCAACTTTTAAAGCTTTTTATATTTGTTGCTATTCCTACATATCCTTCTTACTTGTCCTGTTCTTTTATCATTTTACATCGGCGGTGGCTGACTGTTCGTAGAATGCTGCCCAGCAATAGCAACAACGTGTCAGTAACGCCTTACAAAATTTCACTCCTACATTCAATTTACTTCTGTCTAATTCTTTTTTCTTTTACGTTTTTCTAAGCAGTTTTCCATCGCTGGTGTTTAAATTTTATCGATGTGGTATAAATTGTGCAATGAGAGAAAAAAAGGATACTCAGCGCCGCAAAACAAAAATGAAGTAAAATATTTCCTTCTTTATTTGAAGCTTTAATTTTGTATTTTTCTACTGTTTTGCTACAAACACCTCACACACTTGTAAACTGTGTCCTCCTTGTACTTCCTTTTCTATTTCCTCAACTAGATGACATGATTCTTCCGCATAAAAATGTATACTCGTACACAAACAAATATATTTCAACTTAAAATACTTCGTGTTTTATAGAAAAATGTAAGTAACGAGAACAGCAGCCACGGCAATAACGACCAACACATTTTGCAAAAATTCAGGACAAAGGAAGAAGGAAAGAAAAAAGACTTGGAAGAAGTATTATCAACCATGTTAATAAGTAGAGATTATCCCTCATCACCGCCAAAGTAATTTTTAGATACGCAACGAAAGCAGAGTGAGCGGTAAGTGATTGAGTTTGTAACCGTTCGGAGGGTGAAAAGAGTTTCATTGTTTTCGCCCCCTTTTATTTTTAAATTTATTGTTATTTTTCTATTTGCTGGCTTGTTAAAATGTCTGGCTCATTAATAAACGGATGGTTGAGCATTTAAGATGAGATGTGTTCCATAATATTAATGTATCTTTTCACAATTCCATGCACATTAAAATTAAAGTCAAACCTTTTAAAACTCTTAATAGAATCTCAATTTTTTTTTTTTTTTTTTGAAAGGAGTGTGTTTGTTTTTTTGCTTTATCAGGTTGGAGGAGAAGTGAGTTCAAAATTTGAACGTTATTATATTTACTATAATCAAGTTACAGGTACTGAAACAAATTCACTGGATTAGAGAACTTGAAGAACTACAACATGTTAATGGAGGCAGTAAAATTTGGAATAAGAAGAGCGAGGGGTGGCTACAAGTACCCCAAGAAAAATCTCAGCGACAGGTTTCTTTTAACAATCAGCTGATCAGCTTTTAATCGTACCCAATTAAATTTCAACCTCTAATAATTATTCTACTAATAGATGTAAATCCCTCTCATCCGACTTCAATTCATTTCAATTCCCAAGATCTTTTTTAATTTATTAGTAAGCCTTTCAATTTTCCAGAATTCGGGTATCAGCTTTATTTTATTTGCTAGATGACAGATCCATAATGTTGAACCTTTGCTACATGCCTTCTTTATTATTGCAATGAAATGGAACCCTTTTACTTATAAAACCACGCCAATACCATATGGAGTCTAACTGATTCAATTAGAAGTAGCAAAATAAGGAACCGTTTGAGATAGGACTTGTGATACTCGATGGCACATTAGCTGTCACAAGTCGTTTATGGCAATAGTTGAGAAAACTCAGTGTGAGAAGGTCAGATCCGTGAACATAGAGGCGTATCCGCGCAGAAGTTTGCAAAGCAAAGAAATGTTTCATTTCCCATAAACAATGAACACGATTTAATCATGACATCATAAACTTTAAACAGCATTATGATTCCCATACCACCAGATGATAGATATGATGGGGGGAGTTTGCTAAAAGTTTAAATTCCTGTTATTTTTAATAATTCTTCTCACACCTTTTTAATTTGATATGATTGTAAAAGTTGTTTAAAACTTCTATATAAAATCTAATACAAAGATTGTCAATACAATCAAAGCCTAAAAAAAATCATTAAATTTCTAAAACTTTTCTTTTGCTAGTCTCCTGGACACAAAAGCAAACTTTCGCTGGTCACTTACTTTGTTTCTGTTGAACGTTACTGAGCAGCAATCAGTAACTAAAATCCTGCAAGTAGCTTTATTTCTATTATATTGGTCTCTAATTCGCTTTAAGCTACACTGCGAATAAAGAAGTACAATTAAATGCAAACATTGTTTGTTACACTTTGAAGCTCTGGCTGGTGTTGTCATTTATTTATTTACTTTTTTAATACATTCAAAGCCTGAAATTATGTGCTGGCTAAAGTCGTCTTAAGTATGCCAAACACTCCCCGGTGCCCTGGTGGTCTCGACCACAGCACAAACATACAATAAAGCACTCATCCACTCTCATGTACGAGTATATTCATTCCTTGTAATCTCTTAGTGTATACAAATAGGTCGCATGGTGTTTCTTTACCGAGTGGACAACATGAAGTGAATGCAATGCCGTGCCAAATAAACATTCATTTTAAACCTACAAATCGAGGAAATAGAAAAACGGAAAACTGTGATGATAAATACGAAATGGAAAAATTAAATGGTATTACAAGTGTAATAGGAACAGCTATTCCAGTATTTTGCGACATTATTTCAGTTTATTTAGTTTTCACTAAAACGTCAAGTACTTCCACTTTAGTTTTTAAACTCTAGCAAATACGAGTGCATGCTAATAATATAAAGTTTCCCTTTAAAGATTTATTTAAATTGCAAATAATTTGTTGAAAAACATTTTTTTATATACAGAATTTTCAAATAAATATTTTCTTTGAATGAATTTTCATTCGAAAGCATTCTTAAATATAAACAACAAAAAATTGCATCTGACGAAACTTTTTTGTTTATTGGTTTCATTAGGCGAGTAATTTCAAGGCATTGAAAGAAGTTCAGATTAAGCACAATTTTTTTTATTTCCTAAATTAAAACGAGGAAAATTAGGGTACGAGGCTGAACTTGATCAACGGACAGTGTCCAAGTGTGGGCTCGATTCCTATCTCGCCCAATCATGAAATAGAAAGCTCTCATAATAAATTTTTCTCAAATGCTTTCATTTCACATGTGTATGAGTGATGGTTTTCGAAATGCAGGAGTGCCCATGGCATAGGTTGATAGCATGCATCTGAATACATGTAAAATATTTTGTGGTGTCTCTATATCTCTATATAACGTAAAAACAAAATTATAAAATGCTTGCAAAAAACTGGGAGCTATTCTGTCTCCTCTATCAGAAAAGTTTTCTTGGAAGGAAAATGAAAAATAAATGGACTGGGTACAGAGAGCCTAGTAAACTATATGACAATCGAGAAGCCACTCCCACAAGGGCATGCCTGGGAAATATTGAGATAAATTAAAAAAGGGTGTTCGTAAGGTGACTTGAATTTTAGAGCGACACTAAAATATACGAACACATTTGCATGGTATTGAATGCAGAGATTGGAGAATGACGAGACAAATGAACACATTCTATGTCATTCGCTGCCTTTGCTCGTAGGAGGATAACGCATCTTAAAAATACTCTCCGGGGAAAGCTGAGGGCATAACCTCATGCAAAATGTACCTTCCTTTCAGTGAAGCCCAAACTAAGCCCACTTAATACGATTTTATTAGTTGGGATTTTCTCAATGAATGTTTTACATGAACACATTCTATCAAATATTTTTTCTTTCAAAAGAATACAAAAAAAATGCTTTGGACCCTGATGGGTACACTTTATTAACTTCTTCAATTGAAATTTGAAAATAAGGAGAGGATAATGGGAACAGTGTGGAACTTGCAGTTGTGAACTACGGCAGTACTGCTGGTTACAAAAAGAACGCTACAGTAAATTTTAGTTAAAAGTTTTCTTGTCTCTCGTGTAATGATTGTAGCAGTCATTACTTGTTAATGCAATTTAGTGCGGTGTGTGCTGTAGATCATGTATACTCGCAATATTTGCTACTCACTGTTAATTATAGTAAACGCTACATAACGCTACAGAAGCTTTTATATGCATGGTGGGTGTAAATACTTTATGTAGTTACGTATCTTTCAGCGAAAACACCCCCCTGATAAAAAAATAAATAGATAAAATGAAAGTACTGAAATCAATCTCTGGTCCTGTTGAGTGCACAAAATAAATGAACATAAAGATGGTGTTTTCCTAAAATTATTAATAATGCGATATGATCCAGGAATAAGATTTCCCCTTAGTGAAGCTGAGGGACTTTTTTTGATTTTGATTTATATTGCTATTCCACTTCTTATTGCTCATACACGCCCGATAATGTAGATACAACGAAACCAGATTGTACGGATGCGTATGTGTATTAAAAGAGTTATTGCGCGTAAAAAGTCATCAGAGAATCTGTTCTAATAACATGACTCGCATCTGGTTGCAATAATATAACATTTTATTAGTCAAATCCAACTATTTTAATGTGGGTAGTTTTTTTAGACCCAAGTCGGTGAGTATAAAACTAAAAATATTCGAAAATAATTTTAAAATAAATAAAACTTTGGCAAATTATATTTCAGTTAAATTTTTTTTTATTGGTTTGGCAGAATATCACTTTAGTGCTTGCTCCACTAACCAACTGTTGGCTCAATATGTTTCCGGATCGTACACAAAAACCTCCAACACACTTGTTAGTGCATGCTAAAGCATGCCATCAGGAAACCTTTCCTTCACTCGAGGAGAGTGAACAGGGTAGAACACCCTGGCGTGGTACACACAGGCGTTTAGTTTGAGTATTGGAAAGTGCTTTTTATTATAGTATTGCATGCTATTCCGTTTGCTGCAAGCGCATTAAGAATATTCCTTAAATAATTTTTGCGCAGACCATAGAATTAAATTTTTTATTTGAACACAAATAATTGATAGGGCGCAATAGGAATGCCAGTAAAAATTAAATGTCATTGCGCAGTACGTTCATACTTGTGGTTGTGCCGTTTAAATTAAATGCATTGATATTGAGGCTGCCACAAAATGAGTAGTCATGGATTGGCGTTTTATAATCCGTCGTTCCAGTTGCCTGATGTAATTTCAATCTGCTCTCAAAAGCAAAAGAGTTAGGGATTGATTAAATTAATCCATTAATTGCTTTGGTTAGAAATATATTTTCTTCCACCTTCCAATTGCTTTACAGTTGCAACGATAGAAAAGAATGTAAATATTCAGACAACCGCTTGATTGTTGTTAAGGAAAAAATAAAATTATAGAACCGTACTAAATTGCTTAAGTTCGTTTATTGAGGTGTATGGACCAGCGGCGTAAGGCGATATTTTAGAGACTCAAATAATATCCACAAAAATATGATCGTATTAACTTTCACATGACTAACGACCCTTTAAGCGCTACGCTAAACTTTTAACTTTGACTACATCCTGAACGTGTACGAAATCTCCCTAAAATCCATTAAGCGGAACACACATTCCCACTCCCAAGCATAGAAACTTTTACTTCAATAATATTCGAATGAATGTATTCCCATTATACGTGTGTCTTTTTTTTTTTTGTTCAATATTTATACGAATATGCGTAACACGTAGCAATTTGACAGTACAATTTCAATCACTCATTCACTCAGCGGCTGTCCTCATTCCATCAATGTTTTATTTATTTACATTTATTGATTTTATTTTAAAGTCTTGCTTCTGCAACAGATTCTATTTATTGATGTTGCATATTACAGACACTGATGTAACCAATAACCATATTTTCCACCTTCTTCAAACAAGTTTTATAATCAATTTTTCTTGGTCTGCCATTGTGCCTGCTTACCTTTTCAATAGAGGCTGATTGGTTGTTTAGTAACCCTTTCCTAAGGACTTGATTTCATCTTTTTATTTTTATTTTTATTTGGTTTTTTCTTTTTTATTTTTGTTTTTGCATTCAAAGCTGTCTCGAATAAATATTTTATTATCTTAAATATGGAAAAACTGCGAAAAACACGTACCAGTAAAATGGGAAATTTTACTATTGCAGTTGTTCTTCCTTCAAGCTTCATTCTTTATTACCATATGTTTTATGGGCACACTTTACCATTGATTATGGACAGCTCTGGCAGTAGTTCAGTTATGGGATTTTATCCTGGAAACCAGAAGACCCAGATAGTGCAAACCGGGTCTCACCTTTTAGGATGCTGCAAGAATTTTTGCAAGCAAGCGGGCAGTTGTATGATTTCTCCACAATAATAACTAAAATAAAATTTTAATTTAAAGTATAAATCTAATTCAATTAAATAATCAACGTTCGATGAAGACAAGCCATTCAAATTCAATCTTTGTTTCTCTTTGCTATTTAAACTGCACTAAATTCTCACAGACTTTTCAAATACTTTTTGTCTTCTGCTTTAAGGCCCCTACACACTATCATACACAAGCGTACGATTTGTCAAATACGGTATCTCCGTTGATAAAATACGACAGTGTTGCCAAACAATGTCGCATGTTTTTCACATACGAAAGTTTATGAAAATCTTCATAAAATGACAATCTGTATGCCAACAGAGTTGTATTTACTTCAATCATGGGATTGAATAATGCGATTTGTTAAAATAGGAGCGTGCCCAACAGTGTTTTGTTTGAATGCATCGTACGACTGTATAGGATAATCTATGCGGGCCTCAAGAACACCGTCAAATGTATTTCTATCCACATTATAATTATATTCATATAACTGTAATATTAAGTAAAAAAAATAAATGTAAATGAATAAATATGAAATTGAAAAATGTTGAGAGAAATGCTTTCATTCATATCAGGAATTGTTTTTTAATCGAATATGGGAGAGCGTTTTAGTAGAAATTTATACACTCACGCTCACTTTGTAGAAGGGAACGAATCTGCATGGAATTATATAAGATTACACACACACACACACGTAGAAAATAAGCAACTCGTAACGCAAATATATTTGAAGAAAACACATTTTAATGAAATATAAAGCCTCATGAGCCTCGCAGTTGTGTGGCAGAAAAATATTGTGCGTTTTTTCCAAGTAGTTCTTTTTAATGTTGTTTCCTTGTTGCATTTTTTTAACTGTGTCAGTTTGGTTAAAAGGCTCTTAAGCGTTATGGCCGCCAGCACAACAGCCCGCCAATAGTTTGTCACCCTATAAAAAGTGACTAGATTTTTTATGCAAATTTGAATTCAAAAAACAATTATTGTAGCAAAGTTGCAGAAAACTGTTCTCTTTTATTGCCTTGAAAGCATAAAATAATTCTATCCTTTTGATAATCCTTCTTAAACATTTCAAATGTTGTCTTTTTAAGGAGAATCTGCAGAGAACTAGTAGAGAAAAATTATGTGCCACTTGTTTGCCATGCGCAATAAATATAAATTTTTCTCTTACTCAAGTCGCGCCTCTGCTCATACTTCCTGTGCTACCAAAATGATATCATTGTCCTTATTCACTTTCAAAGCATGTGGCTTCTATTCGTTTGTGTGGGTGTGAGTACGAGTATCTATTCGAAAGTGTAAATTCACCCAAATAGTTCGCTGTAATGAATATTGCTATTGTTATTGTGTTTTTCCCTTGGGTTTTATAATACTCAAACTGCCTCTATTATTATTTTGTTTAATATCCTTTTTCGTTGGGCGAATGTCAGTTGATATTGTTTTTCAGGAAATTGTTCACCCTTTACGGTCTAATCCGATTTCATGCGCTTCATTTAATACTCCTCCATTTATCATCCATTCTCGGTCTATTGTCGATTGTCAAGGATTTTATTACTAAACGATTATTTATCTTAATGTTCTCTTCGGCTCAAATTAACTACGAATGCGTTTAATTTTTCATTTACACTTCTCGCTAATTTACTTTACGAATCTTTTAATGATGTTGAGGACCGTTTTTATTTTTCTTTGCCCATTTGCTGGACTAGCCAATAATTAATTAATCAATAGTATTGCGGTTGGAAAGCGAAAGTATCTATAATTAAAAATTGAGATAAAACTAAATTGTTGTGGCATAGAAACTAGTAGAATTAGCATAACGCAGCTTAATCGCTTTTTACGTTTGAACTTCGATTCGAGAAGGAACATTTATTCGCAATGTTTATTTCTTTTGAATGATTGATGAGTTGCGGAGAAACATTGAAATAATTTAATGATTGATTTCATTCGTTGATGAAGTATGAAAATGCTTTCAAATGGTATGCAGACTAGCACGAGATTCATCAGTATCTCCAATCTTCTACACATTTGCCGTGCCAATTCGCGTCTCTTTAACTTCTCAGAGAGAAAGCGAAAGCTACCGTTCGTTTCGGTTCACGAATGAACTTTGAGCAACGGCACTGATCGGAGATGTTCTATCATATAGAGAGGCATGAGACTTATTCCAAAATGAGCTAAACTGTTCTAAAGATGGTTTGATGGATTAACTACTTTCGTAAACGTAATAACTAAAAAGAGAATTTTTCTTGCAAACTTTTCATCATACTTTGCTCACACATACAACTAAAATTATGTGTAAATCATATCATTTATCGTAAAGTATTTCAAAGCCAATGAAGCCGCTTTGAAAGTTTATTTAGTGAGAAAAATAATATTATTTTTGCCAGCAATGAATGATTAAAATGTCAAAAGCAATAGAAGAAGTTGCTCTCGCGATTTGTGCACGATAATTGACTGAAAACTAAATTTAGAATATCATGTGTGAACACTTATTTGCTTCAGATAAATTGACTCAATACGAATGTGTGCACGAATTGTGGGTTAAGTATTTCAGTTACTGTCAGCAACTGAGGTTTAAACGAATAACTTGCATTAGTTCAACACACGTTAATAATCCTGGAGGATATAATTATTGGAAATTAAGCCGAAACAGTTCTTGGCCCGGTTGCCTTAAAGCAATTGTTTGAAAGCATGGTTTTCTATTTTCACTGGTTCCATCCAATGAATGTGATGTTGAAATTTTTGTATTGTTTTTCCATAAATGAATTGCCCGGCCAAGTGGGTTTATAAATAAAGTGGGAGAAGAAACCTGTGCAATAACTACATGCACACACAATGAATGAATGACGTAGAAAAAGATACGCTTCTACGCAGCCCGAAACGTGCCATCACCGTCATCATCAAGCACGTTTGTACTTACACTTGTTTTGCATGAAGTTCGTGTAGTGAATGGCTTCAGCAATCGCATGCAAAATACTTCTTTCTTTCTATTCCATTGTTTAATCTGTACGCGGACACACAAATAAATTTAGTATTTTAGCAATTGACGATAAGAGACCTTTTGCTTTTTCATAAATTGCCAACATAACAGATAAATTTGTGTTCAACGACGCACAATGGTACTGTTGGTACAAACGGAGGCGCACTCGTGTGCGCGGTTTGAAGGCAGAAATACACATGCACTGAGTTGCTGGAAGTATGACTTTTAGAGTTGTGATTGAAGGATTTGACGATTATTTTTGTAATCAAAGCCACTGACCATGAATTAGGACCCTTAATTAATATTTTGAAATATACGGTTATTAGCACTTGTGAAAGCGAATTAACACTTTTTATTGGGTCTAGAGGAAATTTGCCTAATAAAGCAATAATTATTAACTACGCCAATGTTATTAGTTGGAGTCCCGGCACAGTCCCGGCAAACCATTAGAAAAAGACAGCCCATGTCTCTGACCACTAGCACTGCGTATAGGGAAAAATGCCCAGCATGCCATTTTGTGTTGCATCAGTTTGGACCGTGGTTGGGAAGTTCCATTTTCTTAAACTTGCGTAATTTCGATTTATCAATTTTTACGTTTTTGTTTCAGTTTGAGGTTTAAGGCTTCACAGTAGCATCGTTAAAAGGTTTATTTAAAGCAAAAATAGAAAAAAGGCGATTACCCGTTTAAGTTTAAGGCAATTATGTTTATGTGCATCTCGGTATAATGGTTAGTATTGCCGCCTTCTACTCGGGACACCAAAGTGCACTTCCCCGTCGGCGAGAATGCTTTCATCTGTATTATAATTATTTTATATAATTGAAATATTAAATAAATAAATGAAATGTTTATGTGTGTGTAAAGGTTGCCTTCTGATTAGTTGCTGCTTGGTTTGCAGTTTCAATTTGCATTTGTTGTTGTAAATTTTCTTAAACTTAAATTGCAGAGGACCACAAAATTTTATTAGAAAATTTTCAGAATAAAATTTAATAGCAAAAGAGTCGGGAATGAAAAAAAATCGTTCACTATGAAATTTCATATAAAATATTTAGTAGATTCTGCTCTTTCAGTCATGCTTATCGTGTCGAGTGCTGCTGGCGTTCATTTTACAAAATTCTTTACATAAAATATTCACTGCAGATAATTATATACAGAAAATCATATGTTCTATTACTTGCGAGCTTTAGCGGCTTTTGCAAATAAAATGAACATTTAAATAGACAATCTAAATACCAGCAAATGTAGTCTATCGTATAAGAAGGAGAAATCAGAAACATTATGTTGTAATGCAAATTGCTATATGGTTCACACTCAGTCAGACGGTGTGCCCGGCACTCAACTAATAATATTTATCTTACTTGCCGGATAATAAAGCCGGTCTAAATAAACTGGGCATTAAATAAGTGGTTGTGTGACAGTTTCTTTGTTTGTTTCTTTTTATGGTGCAGAGAACCACTTGTGGATGTTGGAAGGGGTGAGCTGGTCTTTCTTCATTTCAGTACAATTTGCCAATAAGTATCTATGAAGGGAATTTCCGTGTCAGTAGACAACTTCAGCAATTAAGAAGGCATGAAAGAATGTGTTTCATAAATGCGGAAGAAGTGCGTCGCTAAGAAAAATATGTAAGTATGTTTGCTAATCCTGAAGGAAGTTGTATTAAAATAATTAGTCGAAGCTCTTAAATACTCGTCTACAATATAAAATTATTATTGCTAATACATGTGTAAGTATTTATATTTATTGTGTATGTATATTTATTAAAACAAAAAATACTTTTCTCAAATAAATTTAAGTAATTTGTTACAGTACATAAATCCCCGTCTACCATATGAAATTATTGCTACGAATATATTTTGCAATAAGTGTGTTTATTAAAAATAAAAGAACTTGTGCAAAATAAATTTAAGTAATTTGTTACAGTACCAAATCCCAATTTCGTTTAAATTGTTCATACCAAAAAAATCTCCTTTTCCAGTTTTTATAATTTTTATCCATTTTTGGGAAACAATTTGAAAGTTTTTTTTAAAAAATATAAACATTTTGGAATATATATAAGCTTGGAAGAAAATAAGAAAAGAATAATAAATAAATAACTCAGAATCAGAAATAATTATCTGGAATTGTTTGGATTAAAATGCAGCTAAACAAAATTATGAATAGGAATTGTATGTGAGTTTGTGAAGGAATATCTACGTAAGTTTTGCTATGATTATGGGTGGCTGCTTATCCAACTAGGAATTTGACTGAATGAGTATTTGCTGTTCTAGTTGGTTTTCCACGGTGCCATCTCCTATCGCCTCCCACTTCATTATCGTCATCATGAGTTAAAGTGACAGCTGACATATATAAAATCCTTCATGCAGCGTGCTGATGACGAGTTGTAAAATGAACAGAAATATGTAACAACACGCATAAAACGAGCATATGCCATGAAGTTGCAAGAATCCATGTGTAGGAACGAAAATACCACCCACCTGGACGCGAATACTGTTTCGTGTATGCAGACTCACAATAATATTTTTTTGTTTTTCGGTTCTAACAAACAACAGGATAAAAATATTTCCGAGGCAGTAGCGGCAGTTTGTTCGACTTTATAAATGCCAGTTTCACAACCAAGAGGAATGACAGATTAGCCGGGATTGGAAAGGAAAGTTGTGTATAATTATAATAAGAAATTGTTATCAAACAATTGAGACATTTTGGTTACAAACAAGAGGTTTGGTTTTTATCCATAAATGGGAATTATCTGTCAAATTATATATGAGTTTTAGAAATGTGACATTTCAGACAATTAAATAAATATTTACTGTATAAAGTCCTTTGAGTCTTTCTGAGCACAAGCTCTTACAATGTATATGCGATGGCCGTTCAAAAGAATTTAGTTTAAATGGAGAAAATTCTATACCGATCCGAACCTGTCCATGTTGTAAAGCTTTTATAGCTATCACTTTATTATGGGTATTATCAATTTTTATGATTCTGCTGCAGGATTAAACTGCTTTTAATATGGCACATAACGTACGGACAGACGGAAATCGCTGCATCACATCTCCAGTCACTTAGGATACCGAATGCAAATAAATGATTTATTGTCTCCGATAAATATTGTAAAAGTTGGAAAAAGAATTTACAGTGAAGTTCGTTTATAACGTTCATCTCCTGTCCAATATATCGACGTACACCTTTTCTTTAAAATAACCTAAATGAAAAAAGTCCAACGGTGCCAAATCACATGATTTTTCTGCTTATTCCCATTTTCATATTAAACCTGAATAACTTTACCGCGTTGCTCAATTGTATATCTTCCCATGCTTCAAATTGAGTTAGTTCGAAATTGAGAAATGCAGAAAAATACTTGACGTTTAGGCGTAGTTCCATCCTTTATGTCAATTTTTATTAAGAAATAGTTTTTGAAATATTCCTTCAAGTCCAATACCTCCCAATCATTACTTTCAATGGAATTTGTGAGAATTTATTAGTTTAGAAATTTATTAGATATTGAGTTTTGAAAAAATTTATTATCATAAATACTTCATGCGGTAAAATAAAACAAGCAGAAAATAATAATAAGCACACCGTTTTGGGTAACACTACGACGAAAGGAAAGAATCATACAAATTATAAGAAAGCTTTTCTGGTCAGCCAATGCAATGCTTTGTGATTCGAAATAACCGAACTTCACTGTACATTGTTGAAACATGCAACAGCGGCGCAAGATTTTGAAATTGCAAAAATATACGTGGCCATAATTTTTTTTTCTTGTGCCACATGCATGCACTCTTCATACTCACGTCTTTATTATTTATTTCTTGTCCTCTTTGCGCTCAGCAAAGTGGCTGAAATAGTGGCAAAAATTTGTTTTAAAAAAATTTAAACACACAGCCAACTTGAAGAAAATGAAAAAGCGTCACAAAAGCACAAAATCAGCAACAAGACGGCAGTGCAGAAGATTAGACTGACTTACGGGCACAGATACGTGTAGAATGGCTAGTAAGCTGTGTTCACTAGCAACGATTTTTGGCAGATCT
The DNA here is from genome assembly GCA_963402855.1 of Ormia ochracea. Taxonomy (NCBI): domain Eukaryota; kingdom Metazoa; phylum Arthropoda; class Insecta; order Diptera; family Tachinidae; genus Ormia; species Ormia ochracea. The sequence continues at coordinate 21,526,044 of OY727107.1, read as the reverse complement.
TTTGTTGTACTATTACAAAGTGTTAATATGTGAATTGAGACACCTTGTTAGCAATGTTGCAACTCTCAGGAGAAAAAAGGTACCACTTTGTGCACCCGATGGAAGCAAAAGTGAAAGATGAATTTTCTACAGGACTAAGAAGTGATGGAATTATTGAAAAAGGCAAAAAAAAATTATTATCGCATTTATTCGCACCAATTGTTTTAAGAGCTGAGAAACTCTTGCGCACCTCTTCGCATGTGTTCAGTGTGATCCAATTAACTTTAAAAATACTTCGTGACATTAAGAAACATTTAGATAAGTGGAGGGAAACGCTCTGGAACTTGCTCAATGTTTTGTGTTCCGTTTTGTAGCGTCCGGGTTGTCTGCTTTTGAAGGTGTCGTTGGCTGAAGTAGTGAGTATATTAACCGAGAGTTGCCAAGGCTTGAAATGGACTCTTAATATTCTAAAAAAAAGGATTTTTTGTAGCTGAATAAATAACCTCTATTTCCTTGGCCTTCTGTAGCAAAATGTCAGAGATTCCAACGCCTAGCTTGCTTGAAAGAAAAACTCGGCCTTCTGTACTATTAATCTTTTTTTCTAATTCGAGTGCAATCAATTGAGACAGAGTAATTTTTATTTGTTCGAAATGCCGTATTAAAATAGTGATTGATATCGCATAAAGTTTGTTTATTTTGCAAACTTATTTAAGGACTCAGTATTTTTGCAATTCTCAATTATGGAAATGGGTATCCATATCAAAATTAATATAGAAGAAAATCATCTTCAGTGATGGGGAGCGAATATTTTTAACTCAGTGGATTCGTGAATAAGCAGAATTGCCACCTTTGGGGCGAAAGACAATCACATAGTGATTTTCGAAAAGCCAATATACCTACAAAGAGTGCCTGTTTCGTGCGGTTTTTAGGCTGGCTGTACATCGGACCGTATTTTCTCCATAATAAGGTCGGTAAAAATTAGGTCAGACAATTACTGTGAATGGTGTTCGCTATCGTCAAATGACCACAAAATTTTTATGTGCCGAATTGGAAGATGTAGATGTGGAGGATATGTGGTTTCACCATGACTAGGCCACTTACCACACAATTAACGAAATAATGCCTCTTTTGCACGACAATTCGAAAGGTCGTATTATCCCACATGGTGGCGATATCAATTAGACGCCAAAATCATATGATTTGGCACCGTTGGACTTTTTTCATTTAGGTTATTTTAACGAGAAGATGTGAATCGATTAGTCACAAGAGTTAAAGGGTGAGATAATTCTGCACATTAACGACATAGAATCTCAATTATGTCTCAGTGTCATCGAAAATTTGGATTATCGGATGGGGGTGCGCTGCCGAATGTTATCTTAATAAAAAGAAATGGCAATCATTTACTAAATTTACTAATAATTTTTACTAATAATTGTTTTACTACATTACTAATAATTCTTCATTACTAAGAATGGCATCATTACTAATACTAATCAACATCGACCTTAACAATTTAACCATAATTTAGTTTCTAAATATAAATGCAAATTGTCTTTATTTCCCTGCATAAAAATGGAGCAAAGAAGAGAATTGTTTAATCAAAATGATTCCCCAATTGCCATTTCCATATAATTTCCATTTTGAAAATTAATAAAATTTTGTTAACGATGTAAAAAAACACACACACACACACATTCATTGACGTGATGACAATAGATTTTGAGAAGGTTCTCCTTCTTAATGTATTTAGTCACGGATTACAAAAATATTGTCTTTGCTCACTTAAATACTTATTGTAATGTTAATGAAAGATAAAATTGTTCATGTAATTGTAGGAAATGAAATAAAATGTGAAAAATTTTTCAACAAAGTGAAACCAACAGGCATTTAGTTAAATATTTCGCTTAACTAGTAATTAAGTGTTTTATCGCGATAACTTATTTAGTCGCCAGCAACAATATACACGCTGTGCTGAAATATTTTCCTTTAAATGCTCAGCACGGAGAATAATTATAACCCAACATACTATTCCAATTCTGGAGAATAGCAGCACTTTAACAGATTTAACTACTCCCAGTTGGCAAGATAGTTCCATGCAACGTTGTCGTCAATCAATCATGCATACTCTTTGTATCTTGTCGATTTGGTTTCTATGCGACATGGCAAATGATACAATTGTTTGCAAGCATATAAATAACAAGGAATTGTATTTGCTTTGATGTTAAACACTTTTAAGGCTAATGAAAGCAACTAATTTTTATGGTTCGCCTGTTATTGGCCGGATTATCGTATGACCATTGGCGCCTCTTTATTACACCTTTTGTGCTTAGAAAATTTTTAACAGTGTACAAAGTAAAATATATAATAAATAAATATAAAAATACAATATATAATAATAAAAAAAAGGAAAAATAAATAAAAAAAAATTTGAAAATAGTGATTTAGAACAATTTGTAGTCAAAGTAGGATTTTGAAATTCCAACTTAAATAACTAGTAAGTTATGAAAAAATTTAAAAAATACTTTTTATAATTATTTTTAAAAATGACAATTTTTATTCGACCAAATTTTAAGCGAACCGACGGAAAAGAATATATGAAAATGTGGGAAAAAATTTAAATATACCGGCAAACAGTCACATAACCAAGTGAGCAATCATATCAAATATAATCAGTAAGCAACTTGCCTCCATGGTAATGCCTGCCAGCTGAGCACATACACTCACCTTCGCTTCTTTTGCGGTCGTATTCAAAAGTAGAAGTAAAAACTATTAATAAAATTCTACCCAACAACAGTATAACAGGGGTTAGATCGGCACTGTATCGCTGTTAGCAACGTATTGCATGATTAGAAGATGCTCCCGGAGTCCTGAGGCTTCAAAAAAAACTGAACAAAAATATCGCAAATCGATCATATAGAGTTAGCGAGAGTTTTCGCTGAGATGCTAATAAGTGTTTGTGTGCCCTATCGACAACTATAAATGGTGGGAGTAACGCTTCTTTGTTGCTTCTAGCTTGAAATACTCGTACTCAAATTTGCGGTCGATGCTGCTGCATACTTTACAATGCTATTTTTGACAAGTCTGCTTTAAAGCACAGACGAGTATTTACGGATTAATAGAACTAAGAAAGTACCCTCTTAGAAGAAGTTTATATCTGTCTGCCCAGCAATTTCTTTCACTACACTGCATGCATGTCTACTTACTTTGAAGCGAAGGAGGGAAAAGCGCTGAATAAATGCACTTTTTAAATAAATATTTAATTCAGATTTATCTAACAGCATTCAACATTGATATGTATGTGCGGATGGGGGTTTACCAATTGGGTGAAAGGGTTTCACAAATTGTGAAATAAAATCCAACATGAGTAGTCAATTTTCTTTACAAGTCATAATAGATGGGGAATCTTCAATAAATGATAAGAATAGGAAATTTTGTTATATATGTGTCTGTGCATATGAAAACGTTCCAATGCAAAATATTACTTGCAAGTCTACATACAATATTCTGTATGTATTCTGTCGCATGCAAAATGTTTGTTTTAGGATACGATAATTGGAGGAAGAGACTCCCTTAAATTCTGTTAAATGTCTCATTTTGTTTTGTTAAAGCAAATCTTTTTGAGAACAAATTAAAAAAAAAAGGAAGCAATAAAGAGAAAACAGTAAATATTATAGTTAAACATTGCAAGGGCTGTTAAAAAATTATACCTGCATCGCTGTTGGAATATGAAAATCCTTTATTTTGTACCGGCTTAAGCGTAGGATTGTACCAAAGCGGCAATCAAAATTTACTTTCCAATTACTATGCCAATTCAATTAAGCCTGCACACTTTCCTGCGATTCCTTCATTTATAAATATTTTAATAAATTCTTTGATTCCTAAAACATTATTTTGTATAATTGCTGATCGGCGGCCACTTTTCTATATTATAATAATCAAATAATTTATTAATTAATAAGGCAAGGAAATGATTAAATTATTATACTCAACAAGTGCGGAATGTGTGAAATGACAAATTTGCTTAGTATGTAAGAAAATTGGAGCAATTGTAGCTTAATTGGCAACCACAGTGTTATATATAATAAATATTGAATAGAGAGCTACACTCAAATAATTTTGTACCTCATAGATTGCAGTTACTATCAGTAATTGTATATGCATTTTGATTACTCTCTTAAAAAACTCTTAAATAGCTCTTAAGAATATTTCTCTTAAAAATCTTTAATCTCATTTTGTGTTCAACTTATTAAGAGCGGGAGATTTTGCGTACGATTTGATTTCCTACAAAAAAAGAGACAACAAAAAGCCGAAAACAGCTGATTTATTTGTTTAGTTTTTTATCTTGTTTACGGCTGGTTTAGTTTGTTTTGAAATATGTTTCTGTGTATCTTGAAGATTGTATTCAATTGCTTTTCTTTTTTTTATGCAATTATATGAACGAAATTCAACCACTCTCTTATGAAATGAGTTCAAACGGTTTACTTATTAAATAATTTATCTTGTGCTTGGGTGCTCTTAGAAAACTTTTCGAAATAATGTTCTTAAAAGGTAATAAAAACACGTATTAAATGAAAACACTACCTCGCCTGTAGCCACTATACAAACGTAAATATATATAGAGATACTAACACACATTGTACATACATATTTACGTATGGATATCGTCATATTAAATATACATGTGTGGATGTGTGGCTGCTATTGAGAGTAGTATAAATATTTTAATTAGCATGGACAGGCGTGTGGTTAATAGAAACTTATAGCGAATTTCTTTACATTTCAATTAAGCTTAATTTGGGTTGCTTACAAAAAAAATGCGTATCTGTAAAATATAAATACAACTTGTGTATGCGTCATGATACAAGTAAGATATTTTAGAGTTTGGCAATAAGCAAGGAGATAAATATAAATGGATACAACTTGACATTCTCACTTCCCCACATGGTGATACATACATATATACATACATGTTAAAAATATATTTATGTAAACATGTAAATAGTGCGCTTAATAAATTATTACTTTCACTTCAATTTTTACCCAACAGTAAAGTCGTATTCATGGAAATTATACGTTATAGGATATCATCTCAGGTTTAAGGGCACTAATTACACAATTTCGGTTAACATAACGGTAAGGGTATTTACTTGTAAAGAGTTATTGAAAGCATAATTATGAAGTAAATGCAATTTGAATTTTTTTTTTGCAAGATATCTCTAGGCTTATTTTAATTGCATTTTTATAATTCTCTATTCATTTGTGGCAACATGGACATAACATACAAGTGTACACATAATTTGTTGGCTTGAGCTGTAGCAGACCTCATGATTTTAGCTGTACGTAAGTTAGTTTTATTCAAAGACTTGAGAGCAAAGAAATGATTTCAATATTTGAGTTCCAACAGTGCCAAAGATTAAGTAGTTTGATTTTTTAAGCCAAATAAATAATTTAAAACTAAGCCTTAAGGAAACTATATATATATATATATATGAGGGTATAAGGGATGAGGCAACTAAGCAATCGGTGTACGCTTATGCGAAATGTGGTGGTTTGATAAAATTAGTGTCATGATATTTATTACCGTTTTTTATATGTATTTCGCAGCTCTCTGCATACGATAATGGTTAAAGCCATATTCAAGTACGTGTGCAGGTAAGCCGAAAAAACTCGACAAAAGTCGACTCTCTTCTTCTCATTATTTGAATATGTAACCCTTGTTTGAAAATATTTTATGCTCCAGCAAACAGAAAAAGTATTTGTTTGTATGAGTCTGAAAACAAGTTTTTGGCGCGCAATAAAATAATTTGGCAACCAACGCATTGAGCTAAACTTTCCACTGTAGAGCTAATACATATTCGTACATTCATACGAGAACACGCCAATAACTGTGACTTCAATCAAAGTCAAGGCAATATCTTTTCAAATAACACATAAATATTATTCATTTGGGGCACTTAATGAGACAGTTTTGTTCCACAAAGGTAAAATATCTCTAAAGCGCATCTCTAAAGTGGATGCACTAATTTTGGAAAAAAAAATTATCAAGCACATAAATAATCTTTATAAATAAATTTTTTATTTGTATGCATTAACTGCAAAGAAAACCACTATTAGCCACTGTATAGCTGTATTACTAGTATGCGTAAAGTGCATACCTACGTATGTTGTATGTATGGTGTGTAAATGATTGGCTGGTAACAATTAAAATGCTAATTGTCAGCTGTTTTGAAAGAGTGTCTTTATGGCTAATTAAGTTTTAAACTTGTTTTCACTTAATTTACGCTTATGGATACTAAAATTTGTGCGATTGCGGTCGTAGTACTTCTCTGCGCCTAGTTCTATGTGTGTGTAATCTGTTCATCATTTATAGCGAAAAAAAGTGAGATATTTTTTTACTTTGGTTTATTTCATAATATTTAATAATCCATATTGAATACCTTCTCCTGAGCATTCTCTTCAGCTAGGCAGACAATTTTGTGAGCAAATATTTACAATTGAATAGTTTTTCAAGTTGTTCATTTGCCTCTTACTCAGCAGTATGTTTCTCCATCTCTCTCATTCTCAACTGTAACCTGTTTTCCACATACTCGTACGTATTTGAGATACGTTGGTATGCGAGAGTCTGCTGTATGTTGGTTTCTCGGTTAGCTTAAATTGAAATGAAAATTTCTGCTAATCAGTCGTACGTCGTCAATGGACAGATATTGCAGCGGCGCACAAAATGGTGGTTGAGTTGTGTTCACGTTCTTTGTTTAAAGCTGAGAAACTTCACGTGTATTAACGACTTGTGTACGAGAGACGAATTATTTTCTTTGTTGTATTTGCGTTTATTTTGCTTTTCGTGTTTTTATTTGTTATTTTTTTCAATCACATAGAATGTATAATACTTAAGATCTACTGTAAAATCGACGTATTTGCTCGTGTTTATGTGTGTGTGCATGTGTGTATATCCATGAGTTGCAGATCTGTTGAACTTAATAACTTGTCGTATTTCTTTAATTACATTTGCAGGAGAAAAAAAAAAAAAATAATGAAAGTAGTTCTCTTTTCATGACTATTGTTTGGTTGTAATACAAGAAACGTATGTACGAGGTCAGATGTGCATCTGCGCATACATGAATAGATGCATGACAATTGTGTTTTTTTATCTGTACTCGTACACACAATTAATGTTGGCTTTATAAGTTCCATTTAAATATTAATGTTTTCCTATTTTCACTTTACTTTATTAATAAATTGTTGTAATGAAAATGAAAAATAAACACAAACACATCTATACGTACATACCATTTAAAGTATATTCAATCTGCTAGCCAGATTTCTTTTATTTAACACCCATGTAACGTATAATTTTTATAATCTTTCTTTTAGAAATGCCATTTTAAGCCAAATTTTTTTATTTTTTTTATGAAGCAAAAATTTGTTTAATAAATTCACTAATAAAAATGTAAAATTTTCGACATGTAATAAGAAAGTCAGACGGTAATGAATTGTAATGGATTCACTCTTTAATTGTAGCAAAATGATGTCAGATATTTTAAGTTTTTTAACTTGAATTAAAAATTAAAATATTTTTATAATACTCATTTACATAAACTAAAAAACTGGATGGAATAAATTTAAATAAACTTACTCGAATGCAAGCATTTGATTATAACGCTCAACCTGTTTTGTGGCACTTCAGGAAATGTGTATTGATCTTGAGAAAATATTTCCTACAAGTAAGAAAATGTTTAAGAAATTAAATTAAAATAGAATTTAAAATTAATTTTATTTCATTCTAACTATTTTCAGCTGAAGGCACATTTTTAAAAAAATTTTAATTTTTTCGCTACTTTGTTGGGCAGCATCAACAGGAAAAGTATTAAGTATTTCAGCTTAAAATGTTTAGAAGAATTTAAATGGGAAAAGCTAAAATATGAAGGATTATCGAATTATTTTATTTCAGTTATAAAAATTAGTGTTGGAAAATTATTTCAGTATGAATCGTTTAAAACTTCCTTGTACTTGTAATTCCTGAACCATTTTTTGATTGATGTTGGGTTTCACCAAATTGTAGAATCAGATTTACGGATTTACATTCGATTTTATATATTTTATAGACGTTTAGATGTACCTAAAATAATAGAAATAACGTATGTCACGCAACTTAGCAACCAGCTGATGCCGTTTGCTTTACGTATTAACGAATATGCCATTAAATATTAAATCGAGGGATTTAATTTTATTTATTTCCAATTTAATTATCAATAAAAAAGATTTATTCTTTAAAGGCATTAATATTGTAAGTCTTAGTTTGTAAATACATTGGAGCGGAATACAATGGAGCGGAAAAGAAAGTGGAAATGCTGATTACAAAATTATTGTAAATGTGTTTATAGAAAGAAGGCCGCGAATCATGAGAAAATGAAATAAAGTCTTAATCTAAATCAGATTGTAATGCGATTGATATATAAAAAGCGTTGGCTGAGGGAGTGCAGAGTGAAGCACGTGTGCTGCATTGAATATTCTCGCGCCACAATGTAAAAAAAATGTATACTTATTTAATTTAAATCAAGTCTAAAAGAAACTTCATGACATCTTGAATCTAATAATTTAAACGCTTTGTCATATTGAATCAAAAATTGCTTCTGGGGAAGGAGACTTTTAATTCCTGGCACTTGAGAAGCTTTTGAAGTTTATTAATTTTCCAATTCATTTGATTTAAAAGGTGGAAAATATTTCACTTAATTAATAGCTGTTGGCGTAATTTGTTGGCGTATCAACTTGACTAAAAGCTGTCGCTATTAAGTACGCAACTTCAATTCACCTCCAATCATTACTGTTTGCTTTTTTTCTGGCTTAAACCGATACCAAAATGCAATTCCAATTGCTCACAATTGTGATTTCGGCCTTTCTACCGTTTTAAAGGAGACAGGGAAGTTAGGAAATTAGTGAATTCGAAAATAACAACTTTTATTCTGAATTTCTAATAAAAGCCATTTACTGAAACGACAGATTATATATAAAGTATTCAACTTTTATTAGAACTGCAGAAAGCATTTGCTCATAGTTTTACTAAAACCGTTAATCTGAAAGAAATCTTAAGATTATCTGAAAATGATTACGTTTTTGCGATTTTGTTATTTCTAAGTTGTGAAAGACTTTATTGTTGTTTGCCACACTGGTCACCTGTGTAGGTACTTAAATATGTGTTTATGGAGGTGTGCACGAGTGTTTGGTGTATGTGCAGGCTTATAGTGCAATACGAGCACGGTTATGGGTCATGACGTCGCTATCACTGTGAAAACTGTGTTCTGTGTAGTAGCAACGGTATGGTTAAACTGATTACTCCTGTTTAGGAGAAATTCATTTTAAAAGCTTTTACTTGTGTCGGGAGGTTTTAAGCTGACACTTTGCCCAAATGCAATTTGAGAGTAAGACAAAACCGAAGGATTTGCATTAAAGTACAAAAATGTACAAAATGTACACACAATGTACACAGTACAAAATGCAAGATAGTACAAGTTCATCTCTTTATTAATTTATTTACTAGTAAATTTACTGAAATGTTTGGTGTGTTTCCTCAGAGTAGGAAAAACGTAAAGCCCGGATTTAATCTTGTAAGAAGTTCTTTAAGTCAATGTCGAATTAAAAAATTTACACATACTCTTAAGCTCAAAGGTTCGAATAAGGTTCGCATTATATAATGCCATACACAGAGCTTTCATGTACTGGCTTAACTCTTCAGATCATAAGATATGAGTTTTTATGCATCCACACAGATATTCCTTTAGCGTTTTCCATTGTAACACCTCCATTTCAACGGTTCATAATTCTCTTGCCAAATACTTTTCTAACGCTTAAACTGCATGTTATGAGAAGCAAAGATTTACTTATTGAAACAGTAAGTACGGCTTCCGTCTAGGAAGTCGCAGAGCTCGTTGCTTGTATAGAGGCAAGGAAGGCGAAAGTTTCACTAGTTTGTTTTTATTAAAACATTACAAAAGCATATTGAGCGCAACAGTTTTCCTGTTTTGCCTTAAATGAGGCCTTTTTTGGTTACTAAACTTATTCCAACAAGCAACGACAAATTGAAAATTGAATAAATTGAAATATAATTGCGGGCAACCATAAATTAAAACTACTTTCGAAAGATTTTTTTAAAACTTGAAATAATTTTAAATAATCAAAAACTCCATTGAATTCCATCACAAGATATCAAAAATAAAGCGAAATATACATAATAAAAAATGACGTACGACAATATTAAATAACTTTTGACATCTTAACGAGACAACCAGACGAGAAGGAAATCAGTTAATATCCCGTTATATTGAAATTCAGATTTAAATTTATAGTATTTTTTAATTTTATTTTGAACTTTGGCAGTTATAAAAATAACCTTTTGCAACGCTTTGCTCAGTCTTGTGTTTCATGCCTGCTCAGAGCCTACCTTTGGAGATTGTGTTTATTAAGAGAGAAGAAGCGGGCTTGAATTAGAGAAGATATTGTACAAAAAACAGTTTCATAATATTCTAGAAAAGGCCTTCTTTTTTAGTGCCCTGCTGTGTTTACTAATCATACATTGCAAACTTCTTGATGTTTGTTTTTGTATGCGTTCAACTTTACTGGCAAACATTGTGGCAAAATGTTATTTAATGTTTTAGAGGTTTCCTTTCTATTTTTGCCTTAAATAAACATGTTAGAAGTGAATTTATACAATAGAAATGTCATTAAGGAAGTCAAACTTGTGATAGAGATGGCACAACACATTAACAAATACGAATTGAAAAGCAGAGCAGCCACTGAAAGAAAGATAATTTAGAAGGAAATATGGGCTCGAATAATGAAATTCCTAATCGTGTTAATAAATCAGGGTGTGTATCAGGAGTGTGGTGGCAGATATTTAGAGTTCGGATGGTATAGTGACTGAAGTCGCTTCACAGAAAATATTTTTAATAAACATGAAATTGTACTCGTATGAGTAATATATTTATAAATACAGTTAAAGCTCGTTATAACGAATGATATAGAATCGCTATTCATTAATTCAATTTTATTAATTTTAATTGAAAAATAATTGATATATTTAATGCTATAAAAATGGGCGATGCTGCTCACGAAACTGCAAAATATGGAAACATGAATTTTATATTTTTTCTGATCGATTTGCAAAATTTTTCTAGCAGTTCCATTTTCTGTTTACATTTCCAGTTATGTAGCTGTGTTGTGGCTTACATAACGGTGGAAGAAGGAATAATGCACAGCGTAGTAAGTCGGAGATCGCGCGTTCGATCAATGGGTGATTTTCTGCGGACAAACCGAAAGCTTTACAAGTTCAGTTAGTGAAAAGAAAATAAAATTTACATATTTGGAAATCGATGGCTTACCGCAGTAAATGTATTCAATGCATAATTGCATTGTTGCAAATAATTTTGCCTTTTAAAAATCGATGCCTTTAACATTATTAAATTACCTCCGAATAAAAACTATTTTTCTTGGTTTGCGGTCCTTGATATGTCTTATGCAGATGATTGGAAGGGAAAGGAATTTAATAAAATATTTCTAATACTCTGCATTAAAAATGCACAAGTATTTTTGATTTTCTTCTTATTCTTCTTATTCGTATTCTTATTAATTATAATTATGTTACTTGTAAGTAAAAAGCAATTTTTACCAAACATTTTCTTACGTTTTGTGTTTATTTTGTTAAAATTTTATAAGAATCCATTTTAAAGCATAAATTAAAGTGGTTAACAATCCGTTTATATGGTTTGGTTTTGTTCTTCATAACTTTTATAGAAGGCAAAAGGATATAAAAGCAGACAAACAAAAACCATGCAAGCGTAAGGAAACGGAGTGGGATGGCAAAGGGTTTTCATTCATCATTATGTGTAAGAAAATATGAAAAATTTATGTGCTTGTGCAGAAAGGAGATAAACAGCCATTCATCCACTGAAACCGATGAGTCAAGGGGAGACTTAACAATCATTTTAAAGGATTCAGGTAACGATTAAAGTGTGTTTCAATGTGCGTTGTATTTAAAATTTGAAAGTGGTTGAACATGACAAAAAAATCTTCTAAACAAGTTGGTCAAATATTTTTACATATAATTGTAGCTGCTGTTCATGTTAAAGTTTAAACTCTGCAAAATTGAAGGGAATTAAATTCTGTGTTTATAATAAACTAATACTTTGTCCCGTTTCACAGTATGACTATTTTTTTTTTCACAACAACCGAATTTATGGAGGCCAAATAATGATCAACTTCATGTAAATTGATATTATTTTCCCTTTTTTCATATGTTTATTCTTTTACTCTCCTTTTTTGCTGATTGTGGCATTTTGGTGTTTCGCCACTTTATCTTTTATTTCCTTAATGTTAGAAAACGACATATAAAATTAAAGTGAATTTAGAAAAAAGAAGAAAATTTTATTAAAAAGATTTTTGCACGCAGGAATGAAAATAGTTTAAACTGTGTAAAGTGTTAAAAGGAAACGAAAGAAAATGTCAAAAAGAAAATTTTCATATTGTAAACCGAGACTAAATTACTTAAATTTTTTTTATCAATTTAATGTCTGCTGATACGATGAAGAAAGAACCCATTCCATTGTTTATTTATGTATTCAGATGTTAATCGATTAATCGATTATTTTTTATTTACCTTTAACACGGACATCAAAAATACTGCTGACTTCTTAATATGGAATATTAGAAATATGTTATTAAATTTCTTTCGCTGCCAATCACCAAGGTTCATAAACCAAGAAAAATAGTTTTTATTCGGAGGGGAAGTAGTAATATTAAAGGTACAATACAATAGATGTGCATGGGCATGGGCATATCTATTGTATCAGGCAAATACATCTCTTATAAGGCTTTGGATGAACTCAAAGTATAAAGTTGCGAAAATTTTTTGCTTTCCACTATTTTAAATAGCGCAACGCATGTAGGTGGAAAGATTCTCAGCCTGAGAAAAGCACCATATTCTGTCAGCGTCAACCAACATTCAAATGCCACTGGGTGTCAAAATTCTAGTCTATTTCATATTAATAACGAACTTGTAGACTTTATTTGGCTACTTCGCATTATTAGATGTTTGGTTGATCCTTTATAATATTTCGTAGCCGAAAAGTTCAACCATATGTAAAGAGGACACCACAAAATCAGTTACTTCGTATTGAAATTACACTGAAATTCAAATTGGTTGTTTTGCATTTTTGCCCCTCTTCTACTGTAGTCTACGAAAAAAATCTAGAATTACTAGTTTTTCTTTCAAACAACATTTCGAAAACTGTCAACGCAACTTTGTACTTTTCGTAAAAATTACATTCCCAACCCTGTGTTTCACAGGGAGCCGGAACAGCCAGCGGAAACTCGAAAATTTTTTATTTACATGCTTTTTAACCGATCCATACGTTGTCCACCTATGACTTGTCGCGCACACAAAATTCCTCTATAGCAGAAAGGCCACATCAGAATAGGAAAAAAATTATGTTACTTTTATTGGATTACTAAGGCCTCAGCTCAAATTTAGCACATACGAGCAAAAAGTTATTTTAGCTTTTAATGCAAACGCTTGTTATAACTACACGTTGAGTACAACGCATTAATCGTAGCAGGCTAAACCACCAGGAGTTAACGATTCTAAAGGAAATTAAGGATGTTATTAAAATATTAATTTTAATCCCTGGATCAGTTACTTTAAGTAATTTTTACTTGAATTCTTAGAAAAAACTTTTTCAAGCTTCTAGTACATTGCCATTGGATAATTGCATTCTTTTGAAGAAGAAAGGGAAAATAACACACTTCTCCTTGACAGGAGCTGCATCTGGCAGTTAAATTAATATGAAGATAAATGCTCGTTTAATAACTCAATATTATTTGTCAGCAGCCGAAATTTCCCTATTGATAATGATGGCAAGTGCAACAAAAAAACTTTCCAAGCTAATGATCCTTTATATGATGAGGTTCTGATCCCTACCAAAGTAATACAGAATGCGGTATCGGGAGGGACACCCCAGCAAAAAAAAAAAAAAGGGATGGAGTGTTTTGGTGGAAACACCACTCGGTGTGATGACGATATCAATGCGGAGGTACGCACTTCACCATCTGCTATAAAAACCTGCCGAAAAAGGAGATGAAAACTGTTACGCTTAACTATCTTTACGCAATTAGGAAAGGATTTTGGTAATGAACGTTCCTTCAGTTAATATAATTTCAAGACATTTTTTAATATACTAAGAAAGCCTAAAAGAGTTCTGAAATCCTTTTGAAGAATTATTTAGGGCAATAAGAATTATTTCACCAGTGAAAGCCAAAAAGGATGCAAGTGTATTTCTATTCAAGGAAACATTAAATGGCCTGCCAACATTGACGTGTCATATAAAAAACTATTCTTAAAATGTTTTGAAAAATCTCAAGCAAATTCCGAGAGTTCCTCTATTTTGCAGGCCAGTTTCACGGACTTGATTAAAGAACTTGAAGCCAAGGATGGCAGTGATTGGAAATAAATATTGAATAGCAAACCTGTACAGCTGGAGATATGAAAAATTTGGAGTTTGATGTTTCACCTGAATATCAAAGTTACATTAACATTATTAAAATTAGAAATTGAACTTTTTTAAAATCTGTTTATAGTAATTTTATTTAATTTTTAACAATTTTTTTTATAGCAAGCGAAATCTTTTCCTGTAAAAGTGTTAATTTTCACTTCAGCAAAAGCTTTTCTTCTCATTTAAAAATTAATATTTTTAAACAATAATCGGCAATAAAATTTTCATATATATACATATGTATATATTTTTTTATTACATTTAAATCTTTTACGTTATAAACAAGATTTAGATTTCATTTTTAAAACACGGCAAATGAACTTTTGCCAATTGATGTTTTGTATACACACTCGCGCACACAAATTTCAAACAAATACTCGTACAAACAAACTCACAAATGCGTAGAAGTTCAAGGCAACGACCTTGAAGAGTTCTCGCAGTGACGAAGTTTTCTAAAAAACAAGTCAACGACATTTCATTATATTTATTGACGACTTGTTTACAGTGAAATCTATTTAACCCACATACCCATGTACATTTGGTGCTGCTCCCTCAAACACTGCTGTGCGTTAGAATTTTCCTCTCTCTGTTTGTTTTTTTGTTTTCACATTCGCGTTGGTCAAATGAATGGCCCACATGCAAATTGTTGTGCACGGCCAATTATAAGGAGTGGGAGAGTGGAGTTGAAATGTTAAAATATCGATCCAATGCAGCAGTGGCGTAGGAATTTAAGACAAAACAAAAGTGAATGAAACCATTCGAGAGAATGAAAATATTATTTTCTTTTCTCTTCCACTTTTAAAAATATTGCCCTCTGGGAAATTTACATTTCATAATTACAAGTTTTTTGTAAAGCTTTATAAAAGCTTGCAATGTTAAAGTCTAATAAATGTTTCAGTTCATGTTTGTCGTTGATTACAAATCGTGGTGTAAATCAGCAGAAAATTAATTCCAGCACGTTTATGTGAAGGCAGTATGGGGAGCGCCATTTCAAATTAAATTTCATTTCGAGTTAAATTCCAATTTTTTTTTTTAACAAAAAGATGATTCAATATTTATAAAACTCAGCGCGAATGATTGTAACAGGCAGGGTATTTCTGCTCATAATTAATCCACTTCTTCTTGTAAAATGTGTATGTCGAAATATTTACAAAAGGCTCCTGTAGGCCTCTGCTGATGGGCGGCCTACTTTGAAGGATCAAAGAGAAATAAATTGTCGGATATCGATGTAATCTAATTCAGCTTGTTGAAATTTGCTCACAAAGATCAAACCTTTCCACCATTTTCAGAATTTCTGGCCGAGAAGGTGTTGCACTATGGCGACTGAAGAATTATGCCATTTAGTGCGATGGCATAGCGAGATTCTCACAATTTTTCATGTGAATTTTAAGGTTTCCAGAGCATATTTTTAACATGTTTGGTGGCATTTTGGTCAAATACGTAGTTTTAGCTTGCCATTGCCATCTCTTCTGATACGAACATGGCATTTCAACAACTTTTGCCTGTTCTTTCTAAATTAGTAAGTAAATAAAAGTTCAAGTATGCTTATGAGAGCAGCTGCAAAGCGATTTCGTAAGCAAGATATCTGAATGAAATTATTGCCAAACAATAAAATAAATAAATAGTGAAAAAACAAACTTTATTTAGGAGTAGTATTGGCTGGGAAATAAAAAAACTTGAATTTACATGCGCAAATCCAATACTCGTTGCAGTTCGCTACTGCACTGCCCTCCTGCTTAATTAATTTTGAAAATTTATAACCACTTTGCATTTTTTTTTTGTTGTTTTGTAACCGTAGATTCCAACAACAAAATTTATTTAGACACAAAATATGTGTGGATTGCAAATTCCATTTGCATTTTGCATCAATCGTCTGCCTGCCCTCACATATTATTTGGTTATTGAACTCCAGAGTACAATGAACGAACGATTTGCTGTTTTCGTGGCATTGACAGTAAAAATTTAAAGGCAATAAAGAAAAAAAAATATATAACAAAAATTAAATTAAATTAATAAATAAATAAGAAAACCACGAATTCTTATTGAGAGAGGTCAGTTTATGAACACACACCAACACAAAATTTTTGCTGCCAATATTTACAGTTGCCATTAAAAAAAAATCGAATAAATGTGATAAAATATAAAAGTTTCATGAACTTTGCCGAGTTGCTTATGACTATTGTGCTGAAATAATAATTTTCTTGATACTTCTGAAACAAGTTTGTGAAAGTTCATTGATCTGTGATATTTAAACATTCTGTGGAAGAAATTAAATATTTATTTATTTTAGATGTTAAATGTCACTTTTAATTTTCAATAAAAATCTGAAAGATACGTGTTGGTCGATAATAAAATAATAAAAACTAAAATGAACTCATAAGATTAAGCCACGCCTTTAATTTAACATTTCAGAAATTTCTTAATAAGGAAATTAATCCGTTTAGTCTACAATACTTTTTCAATGTGCGTGCACATAATTATGGAATAAACGAGGCACCTTTCAACATACGATTCATTCACACGAAAATCTGATGAGGTTCTCTTTCTGATTTATAAAAATCGTTTGAAAAATGAAGCAAACAAGTTATTTCTATGTTAGTTGAAGTAAATGCAACTCTGATCGCATGAAAATGTTTTTGCAAATCATACGACTTGTGAAAACAATCTGCCACACAGATACTATTTTAGGTCATATACCATATTTGACAGATTGCACGATTGGCCTTAATGTTGAGACGACGCCTCTTTAATTTCGAAATTAAATCGCTCAAAGTGCTGTGTTTTCACCCACATATGCTGTAGAACGTTTACAGATCAGGGCACAATTTTTCGATTTACTAGAAGGAACTTATTCTGAAAAGCTGAATACGTCTGAAAAGTATTTTTAATATTAATATTAAATTCGGAGTGGAAATTGAAAAATAAAATTATTGAGAAATTTGAAATATCCGTTAAAGAGTTTCATTATTAAGTAATTTTTTTTTCTCCGAAAACTGAGAGAGCATACGCCGTTTGAGCAAAATATTAAATCATGATGCGGTTTCGTCGAAATATCCCTTAAAAGCTTAACGAATCTATCATGTGCCAGAGAGGTAGATGGGGTACATCAAAGTTTTCATATGAGAAAAGAGATCAATAAAAATTAGCAATGCCAGACTATCACAGTTAGCGGAGAACTTCACAAGGCATTGATTGTCAAATTTATTGGATTAAATTTAAATACATCATTGAACATTTCGTGGATATCATCGACTGGTTGGATCTGATGTACCCTAGTTATTGGAATCATTCAATTGTATATACGTCCCAGCTCTATTCCAACGAATCTCAAGCTTCCACTAATAATGTAGCCCATTTTACTTATCAAACCCAGCGAGACGTACAAACAGAGCTGCTCAAAATTGTTCATTTCGCGTGCGTATCATTCAGTAAAGCCACGACGTCCACCATAAGCATTTATTAACCATTTTATTGAACCTTCAGTCATTCAAACTGCATGTCAATAGAATGCAGAAGAATTTCTTGTGTATTTCATTTCTAGATGTAGAATAAAGTTTTAAAATTATTATCGCGAATACGAGGTCACAACCATTTATAAAAAATATAACAAAAATTCACAATTTGTAACAATTTTAAATGAATAATTGAGACAAGCACAAAAAACAAACATTATTTCGAATTCGTTTATATTCACTATTGAAGCGTGCATTGCTTAGTCTGCTGCCGTTTTTAATTAAAAAGCTTAAAAATATAAAAATAACAGAAAGAAACATCCATGAGTGCGTTGTAGTCAGACATACAAAGAAGAATTAATGCAAATCAGTGTTCATAAAGCAAACTCAAGTTAAATGGCATAGAAATTGTGTTATTTCTATTTATAACATGACACGGGTATTCCCATAGAACGTTGTCATTAGTAACCTCGTAGTCGTTGCAACAGCCTCGCAGAGAATGGAAGAAATCATTGATGTCACCTTAATGGCCCATTGAAATTTAAAAACCTTGAGGTCGAAGATTTTCCGGTCGCGTTCCCCCATGCATTTGTACTGCTGGTATAAAAATTGAAGCTATTGGACCAAGTGTGTGTTACGAATATGTGAACACATTTTTCGCGCGATTTTCGAAATGAGCATGAATATTCAGTTTTAATTGAACTTCGTCATGTGAAGGAAATATCGAAAACCAATTCTTATATATATAAAGAAATAACCTTAAGGTTAAAATTTAATGAACGTGTTTAGCTGATACGGACTCACTCCCGAAATATAATGGACTTTGTAGTATCAAGAAGTTACATTAATTTTTGTATTTTGTGCGAGAATGTTTTCTTGTTTCCTTCAACTCTGATCAAACTTTCAACAATTTTTCCCATTTTTCCCATTTTTCAATCAGTATCTAGTTTGCACTCCCACTGGAGGTTTAAAAAGGCAACTTAAATGTTTTAGACTCAGAAGAACTCTACATGCATTTCGAGATCACGAATGTTTACATAGCCTATTAAACATATGGCTGGATTTTAAAAACATGGCAGAGTAATAAGAGCTTTTGGGCCAAACTGATGATATGAAAATCTGTACTCATTTTTTAGAAAAAATAATAATTCTGTGGTTCGTCATCAAACAGCATTTTAAAATCCCATCCCATTTTTACTTTATGCTCTGTAATTTGGGCGTTCGTAAGGAAAAATGCTCGACAGAGTTATTGTTATAATTTCGAATCTTGTGTGCTGAAAAGTGTTTTTGCAAATGTTTTATTAAAAAATTGGTTCAGAACTAAAAATCAATTTCTTCAAACAACGCAATTATAACTGAGTCCATTTAAAAAAGGAAAGTTTAGGGCAGTATTCAGAAAATTAATTTCCAGCTTTAACAATCAGAAATCAATCCAATATTTATTTACAAGTTGAAAGCTTTATTTAGAACTTTTTTTTTTGCTTCTTGGCTAAATACAAATATTGGTGCACTCTCGTATAATAGCAACATTTTTTTCATTCCATTTCAAGCACTCTATTAGCTCATTCTTTACCTCAAATGAATAAAAATGAAATAAGTTAGCGAAAATAATGACAATATGATTTATTACAATACGAGTATAATAATAACTTTGCTACAGAGGGTGATTTTCTCTTATTTATCATTTGATAAGTGGCTTTCTGATTACAGGTGGCTTATATATAACATGTAGGTCATGTTCCGGAAAAATCACTTGCTTCATGAATTGATGAAGAGAATCTGCGTTGTAAGAGCATCGCTTTATAAAGGGGTTTACTGTATATATTTCTCCAGTTCACCAGCAATTCCATTTAATGGAATTGAAAAGTTTAACTTTCTTAATAGCAAATATTGTTTCAATGTTTCATCTATTTTCAATAAAATTCCTAAAGTTTGCTTCAAACCTTATACTATAATACATCCACCCAACCTTTACCAACTTTTTTTTCTGAGTGTGTTATTATTACTTATTTCTTCAAGCTTTTGCTTTGTGTATTTTTATACTCATATGCTATCTTTCGCCTTTCCTAGTCATCATTGCGCTATTAGGAAATGGAGCATAAAAGAATTAAGCAAAATTTAGGTTATTATGTCAAGTTAATAGACGCTTGTTTACTTTGCATAGATGTTTTTAAAATTAAGACTGAAAACGTTTGGAAATATTTAATGTTGTTGTCGATGATTGCTATTGTTTTGCAAAAAAAAAAAAAAAAATGTGCAAATATAAAGTTTATAATTTCCCTTATTAAAACAGAATATGACCCCATTAAGGGGCTGTTTTCAAAAATTCCATTCGAGTACAATTTATTTATCTATTCCTCTGCTAAAGGAATATTTAATGAAGAAAGATGTTTGATACTTATGATAAGAAAATGGAAATCAAACATGTGCAACCCCGTTCACACACAAAAATTTAAAGTAACATTTTCTATTAAGCTTTAAGTAAATTATAAAACACAAATCACGAGAGAAGTTTCCTTTAGTGCTTTTGACATTTCAATTTCGATGAAATTTAGTGGCGGCAATTACAATAGTCTTCCAATGCCTTATGAAATTACCTGAATATTGGAATAGTCCAGTATGAACCTAAACGAAAAAATCATGCCATTTTACAAATGATCAATAGAACCAATATTTCAAATTTTAACAGTACTACAGGGTGGGGTAAAAAAACTGCAACAAAGTAAAACGCTATATTTTTTTAATTTTTTTTTAAATTTTATTGAATGAAAGCAAAAAATGTCGGAAATAGCATCAAATTTTAGAATAAGTTTAGATTTGTTCGAATTGGTCACCTTTGGCACGAATTATGGCCTTCAAGACGCTGCCCGAATGTTGCTCTGTGGTATTTTGGCCCATTCCCGGCGAAGCGCTTGCTTGAGCTGATCGACACTTTGGTATTTTTTAGTGCCAACCTTGCTTTCCAAAATACTCCAGACACAATAGTCCAACGGATTGGTATACGGAGATTTTGTTGGCCATTGTGCCCTGGAAATGAAGCGAGGAATATCATTTTGTAGCCATTCTTGGGTGACGCGTGCTGAGTCCTGTTGGAATGTCCAAGGTCTGCGGCCAAAATGTTTGCATGCCCAAGGCTTCCATGCCCCCTCCAGAATATTTTCGAGATAAAATTGGGAATTTATTCTGACGCCACGTTCGATTAACACGAGCGGAGAGCGGCCATCAGCTGGTATGGCGGCCCACACCATCACCATGGCCGGCGCTTGAGTTCTGGAGGCCAACCGAAGGTGCATATTTTCACCTGACCTCTTTGGCGAGTAAGCACGATCATTTTGTTTGTTTACAAACTGCTGGACAACGAATGTTTTCTCATCGGAGGAAACCAAACCAGGCAGGAGTCGAACCCATGACCTCTGGTTTAGTACGCTGTGCATTATTTTTTCCCCTACGGAGACACCATGTTAAATAGTTTCTTACGAAAAACGCTAATCCTACACACACTGTCATCCTTTCCATTCCACATATTCCGCCACTTTAGTCCAGCAGCCAATTAAGGACACCAAACAGCTACTTAAAGTTTCCTATACAAATTGTTATACACATTTCGGCGAGAATTTTTAAATTAACAGAAGAAAGTGATTGCTTCCCAATTGTTGCATAAAAAATTTTACGTTAAACTTATTACGTTTGCAATACAAATTAAGCTCAACATTTAATTAAATTTTACAATCTATTCACAAAACATTTGGCTCAGTTTTAGGCTGTTAAATTCCCAGTGGGGACTTTAATGAAATTTCTCAGGTACCGATAAAGACTTTATGTTGTGCATGATTACATTTATTCAGCGTACTCCAACGTCGGCGGAATAACCCGAGAATATCCAAGTACGTGTGAATATCCTGTTTTTAGTATGTAACTGGTTTCTAACTTGCTTACTTCATTAGAGACAATACGACAAGCAAATTAATCCTAAATTAAGTTGTAGTCACAGGTGGTCATTTAATTATACAACGGAAATGGTAAAGATGCAAGAGGCGTCTGAGTAAATCTCAGGATGTAGAACTAATTTATTAAAAGCAGCATTTTCGTAGTAAATATCTTTAAATGGATGATAGCAATGAATTAACTGAAATTGAAAAGAACATAAAAATGTGAGATAAAACGCCATAAACTCTGGCGACAGTAAGCTAATAAAAGAAGAAGGAAAATGGCTGTGACTAGAATGCAGATGGCCGTAATTTTATATTACGATGGAGAACGGAATGGTTTTAATAAAACGTTTGGCCCATTTGTACAATGACATAAAGCAACTTACTTGCTTATGAAATAGTTTTAAAGGTAGAACGTTTTATTAGTTATTATGTAAACAGAACAGTTTCATTGATATTCTCTGCTTTACTAAAGGAAACCCATATTTTACTGCCCAAGATTACCTCAAATATTCATTACAAGACTAATACCCGTATTTACACACTTGCTCAGTAACTGCCTAACCATTTGCAAATCCAAAGCCTTTTTAAAATTTCCCTTAACCACACCTATTCCCGCAAACAGTGGTTAAAATTGGTAGTGTGTTACTGATACATTGTATAGTGCTGTATGTTTTTGTAGTACGGCAATAACAGCACTAAGCCAGAGCGATTTCAATGATGCTGCAGCGAAGACTAGAAAAATACGCCTAAAATTCGTGAAACATCGAAATTCTATAAATCGTTACATTTACATAGAATGCGTGCCACTGTTTTGTGACACAAAAGTAAAACATATATGTTATTCCGGCCGCCAACACAACTATAATCAGCTGAAGATTATTTCTATTCAACGCAAGGACCTCCTAAACAGAGCATTCGAACCATGCTTCGTTGTCCAAGTGTTACGACTCGTTATCAAGAAGGTAATTGCGGTACTGTCAATGGGCCAGCCAATGCTAACATCCTTACAGGCAGTAGAAGCATTGCAGGAAGTATTAGTTGGAATTTAATAATTTGATTCTAGGCGACCAATTTTTAACAAACTTCAATTATAAAAAAATTCTACAACCGAAAATTTTCGGTAAAAAAATTGTTATGTAAAATAATTTACATTGTTCACACTTAATTATTGTCTCAATAATTAACTGGGCAAATCACCTTTAACTTGAATGAATGCCACTGGGAAGAGAAGTCCTGAATAATACAATACGCATCATAGAGAAGCAAGCACATACATGTATAATCCATTTAGAGAATGTGTTCAAGTATAAATAACTGTATTTCATCAAGAAATTTAACTGTAATTTGGGTACTACTCTCGTATATTCAAAAGCCTGCTGTTCAATAGACTATAAAAGATTTCTATTGGTAAAAATTAACAACGCAATACCCTGCTTCTTATATGATTTATTAAATGCTCAGCGAGAAAGCAAAGCAGCAAATACCGTTTAAAATTTCGCTGAATAGCCAAGCTGGTGAGTCGCACTACTGGAGAGCGTTTTGAGACAGACCCATTTTATCGAGCAATTCATTGTTTAGAAGATTGTTTAAAAGAAGTTTTTATTTTAGTTAATTGAAAAGTTGTTCGTAACATTGAGCTAGTTGATAGCAGAGTTGATATTTTTTGCAAAACAGTACTTAAAATAAATGGTGGTACAAGTGTGAATATGTTTTTTCATGTGTTCGAAGCAATGGAAGCAATGCGAAACTGATAAAAAAGTAGAAGATTTTTTTTGAGTCTTTGCACATGCAATTCGCATTTGTTTTTAATATGCCAATATGTAACACAAGATATATATTGGCGCCTACTTTTGTATGGCACTATAGTTGAAAATGCTAACTCGATTACAGTTGGCAATATGGACTCTGAGCACTGTGAAAGAACCAGTTCATCACTTTAGTCTACAGATATTGTAAGTACGATAGTTGTCGTGTTTGTCTATTTAAATGCTGATTCCAAAGTGGGCAGCAAATGACCCACCTTAAAATAATGGTTGTTTCTGGAGAATGATGTTGTATGACATTTGCTTACCTTGTAATTATTGCAAAATTAAAAATGGTTCGTTCGGTTCGAGTGAATAAAATCTTTATTATAGAACATTGCAGCCCAGGCGTTCCTTTGTGTTCTGCCACTCAGTAATGACAAGTTGAGTTAAACTTTTTATTAATTAAATACTTTTTGTTTTTAGATCTTACAAAGATTTTTGTTTTTAAATTAAGAAAGTTGAACCCCAATACTCAGCCACAGGCCTCAACAGTATTTTCGTTTCCTTGAAACTCATGTGCAAGTGCCATGTGTGAATGTATTCCCCCGAGTGCTGCTTAATAATATAAATTTGTATGTGTATAGAAATAAGCTCGCATTAATACATGCATACGTGTATGCCAGCTCCTGTCTGAAATGAAAAATTTATTGCTCAACAAAAGGAAATACTGGTTAAATTAACAGCCATTCCAACATTTTATCAAGAATACCTCTCTCATTTCTAGTGACCCAATTAAATTGGCGTGCTTATTGTATCTAAAAAGTTTCTATGACAAGCTCAAGTGAGTAAATGCCAAAAAAAAGGGAATGAATGAGTTTCGATGTTAATATGGTAAATATTTTAGCTTAATTGAGTTGGCGATAAAACGTGACACGGTTCTCCTTGCTTCGTATGTACTCTTACAAAAGAATGAAGAAATTTATTATTCTTCCGAAAACAAATTCAGTTTTTATAGAAGGAAATGTTCATATAAAATCGTTTTCATTATCTATACAGAAACTTTGTTGACTTTGTAGACTTTAAAGAATTTATATGCAGGAACATAAAATACTCATAAGGAAGGAGTAGAAAACACAGGACCAATAAAAGTGCCACGAAGTACGAGTGGAAAGGTATGCTTAGCCAAGTTTGAAGCATAAAAATTTAAATGCATTTCTGCCTATTATTCTCCATTGGCAGGCTGCCGGGATAGCAATTACAAGAACATTGGAAGGTCGTTAGCAAATCGATGCATTTTTATTTGACGACATATTTATAGGGAGCATAAGATGGAATATAATTAGTGTAATTATTGTTAGAAGGCAGTACGATTTTGTACTTTTTAGCGCTTGTGAAAAAAGCATAAATTAGTTATACGAACAGCTTTTTGCGGTAACGCTAAAGAAATTCGCTAACTTTCAGTTGACACCTCTGCTAATCGTTTAATTTAGTTCGAAATCCTGTGGCAGGCTTGCCAAGAACTAACTAAAATTAGGAGAAACCAACAAATTCTTTTGTACAAATACTTTTACATAAATATTATTAATTTTTAGCTAAAAAATTTAATTATTTTTAAATACTTGGTTTGCATGTTAATGTAAATTCAAAAATGTTTTGCTTCCATTAAACAGCTCGAACATTTTAGTTTATGTCGTTTAGTTCCGTAATTGCACAAAACTGTTTTAAACGACACCGACTCGGATTCCATGAAGATTTTTTTATACCCTCCTTTTATGTATTTTGTTATTCATAAAAATTTGGGATCGGAAAAAGGCAGCGAAAAAACATGTTGTGGGAACTAATAGAGGTTTAGTTAAGCTCCAGAAGGAAGGAAAATGATGTTTCTGGAATACTACAAAATATTTGTATCAAAAAACTGTAGAGCCGTTAAAAAACCAACAATCAATTCCAATGTAATCATTTCCCTCAATTTAAATACAAATTTATTCGATAAATAAAAAAAAAAGTTATAAATATTTTATGTTCAAAATGCATTTAATGCTCAAGACCACTTTTAGTAGAATGAGATATTTTCTTTAAAATATATTTATTTTATATAATATTCGTTTTTGGTTTCATTTCTATGAATAGAAGTACAGAAAGCAAGTCGCCGAAAAATGTTATCAAATTAAATATAAATATTTTTTTAATGTTCTTCTATTGTTTGTACTTATTGAACCATTTTTAAAACAATTAAAAGAGTGTTTCTATTAAAAGCCAACAAAAAAAAAATAAATTATCCCTACAAGTAAAATTTATCATACATGGAATTGGTTTCTATTAGGAACAGGTCTAATTTATATCATTCCTTAAAACGAGGCACCACTGTAATTTTATCTCAAACCAGTTTGGCTTCTTATTATTTCTGTAATAATTAACTAAAAGTCAGAGTAGAAAAATGTAACAGAATTATCCTCTCTCACAATCGGCCCCGTCCAACAAGTATAAAAAATAAATAAATTAAATGCAGTTTTTTATATTCAGAATTGTGTTTAAAATGCACCTATTTTTCACAGCAAGTATGCTTACAGAAGAAGTGCATAAAGCGAAGTTTAAATTATATTCAGATGTACGAAAATGAATGCAACAACTTTCTAGAAATCTATTGAAAGTGTTTCCCTTTCTTGGACGAAAGTGTGGCCGTGTAAATATGAACCTTTTAAAACCTCTTGCCATTTGATGATTGACAAGCAGAAACACGAAATTAAAAGTAACAGCTGACCACAAAAAATACAAAAATAAAGTTATAAATTTAAAAATAAATATGAAAAACTGATTTATTGCCTTTCGGGGAGTGGGCAGATGCATATTTTCAAACATTTACTAAATATATTTAAAAGGCATCTAAACAGTGGTGTAGAGTTGCCAGATTTCCGACTCATTAACCTTAAGATTAAAAATATCATTTTATTTAATTTCAAACACTTTTTTATCACTATTTTACACTTAAAAGCCACTACGTTCAAGGTCATCTGGCAACCATTTTTAAATATAAAAGGTAGCTGTTATATGCCGTATTGCATAATTGCATTTTTTTATCTTCACCAATTTTTTTATTACAATTTTTTACAATTAAAAGCCGTCCTGCTGAACGCCATCTCGCAACCATTTGTAGATATAAAAATCAGCTGTTTCTTCTCTAAAAGCGGAAACGTATTTAGAATTCCCCTTCACATGAATGCTACACAATTTTAGTTAGCGAAACCTAAATTACACACTTTAAGTTAAATGTGGCATTTTTTTTTGTAGAAAATAAACGCCATTAAAAGCTTTGCTTCTTACCACAGGCGTATTAACTGAACTTACATAATGATTTCGGAATGAAAGTGGGGTTTCAAGTATTTAAGTGTTCTTTTTTTTGTATTTTTTTGAGTTCAAGGCCGTTTTGAATAAATTACTTTAACAATATTTGTTAAGTCAATATTTCGTTATTGCTTTGTAAATTCAGAAAATATTTCCTTGAATTTTAACAATTAAAAAATTATAAATAAAAAATTAAAATAAAAAAAATGTATTTTTCAACGACAAAAGAAAAATAGAGAGGAGGAATATTGACTTAATAAATAATGTTAAAGTTATTTGTAACAGAAGACCTTGAGCTTTTACACATTTTATTTTTTTTAAAAAGTAAAAAGTAACTTTTCTCGTTCAGTAAGAACTTTTGAGTTATAAATAATTAATAATATACGAGTGAATGTAAAATAATCAACAAAAGTTTATAATACGAGTGTGCTTGAAGAATATCTTTCAAGGCTGTGTTAATAATCTCTATTCCTTAAAATCCAATAAAACCAATTTTTAGTTTTATAAAAAAGTTCTTCGCCGCTAATGGCTGTAAATTACCAAGAGGAATGTTATTCCAGTGTGAACTCTTTGATAGGAAGAACTACTGCATAGAAAGAGTAAGACTTCACGAGAGCACTGTCTGTCTTTTGCAAGTGCTGGTGCCCCAGTAGCACTTGGCAGTTGCAATTCAGCTACAAGCAACCGTGACGCAATAAAAAGAACTTAATGAGATTAATGGCCAGTTTAAAAAAATTATAACTACGCTAAACGTAAAGAAAGTAAGAGAGTTTGTTGGCAAAGGGTCGGGTGCTGCATCGCCCACTTTTTGCAACTTTCAAGTAATTACTTTTTATTCATATAGATGAATGTATCGCAATTTATCGATGTTGTTTAAACCGTTTCAAAGACAACTAGTTTCAATAATGTAGGCTACTTGTAGGCGTACCCCCGCCCGCATTTTATAATGTGTTTAAAAATGGGAGCATGCAGTCATGAGCGTGCATATTTCCCAAAATCAGAAAAATTTACATGCCGATCTTAAAAATAAACAATAAGCCAAATATCGAAATATCTGCTAAAGAAAGCTTGAATAAATGTGTATGCAAGCATGATAAGGAGTTACAGTGTCGAAAAAATTGAAATAAATAAATTTTATTTTCCTTCTTTTAGTTAAGAAAATTCTCGGTATTTTTTAATTGAAACAAGTTAAAATTAATTTTGGAAAAAAACTGCTGGTTTGCGAACATTTATGATATATAAAACTAACCTATGGTAGTATTTTCAGATAATATTTTTTGTAATAAAATTATCTTCATATTACAGTCTTTTATTAATTCATTATCGGTGGCAGTTTGCTTGTCAGCTGTTTCAGAACAGCTTCTTCTTTCTGGCATGTTCTTGTTGTGGCTGCGTATAAGCTACAATGAATTGAAAAGAAATCATACGCAACGTAGCCATTTACGTTTTTAAATGGGGGAGAAGTGTTTGTGTGTGTGTGTGTGTGTTGTGTGTCGACCAACGTCGATGTTTAGTGAGATTTTTCAACTAAAAACTTTTCGTAGCACTTCTGAAGGATCTTTGTTTGTATGTCTCTCCTGCTACTCGTAAGACGAAAAATTCATAGAAGGTCCAAATTAAAGTATACGACTCTTTTTAGGCAATATAAACACACACACATACACACTTACAGTTTCTAAGCCAATTTCTCACCTGCCAAGGATAAGAGGGGTGAAAAGAGCAGTACATTGCCTCTTTTCTTAAATTTGCTCTACGTACTACTTGTAACATATTGCCCATATTAACACATCCATTCGGTACTATTTAAATGTCACAAATTGGTAGAAATTAATATACTATTTCTATCGTAGTGTGGCATATTGCCCATATTCAAACTTGTATTTGGTACTATTTAAATAATAAAAATGGGTGAAAAGCAGTACAATATTTGTAGACTGCCGGAGCATATTACCCATATTCAAACTTGTGTTTGGTACTAATTAAATATTAAAAATTGATAAAAATAAGTATAATATTTGTAGCCTACTACTGCATAAAGCCTATATTTATACATTCATATGTGTATCACACAATAGCTTGTAATACAGCGTAAAACGTTTAGTACTTTTAAGGCATCAAAAGGCTGCGTGATACTTTGTTGTTATGGTCTTTGTTTAATGACTTGACAGGCATACGGCATCTTATACATTAATATGCATCAGTAAAAGTGACCCATTTTATAAATGCTTTATAAACTAGATACATATATAAAAAATATATTATAAGAGGAAAAGCCACACAAGCCGCCACAAATTTTCTCACACTAATATATTCCCCCCGGGCATAGAATGGAATAGGCTGTACATTTTTGGGAATAAAAATGGAATAATTGATTCTTTTTGGTAAATTTAATGTCTATATAAGTTAGCGTCTGAAATAGTATAGATTACATTATACTGTAATTTTCCAAAATAAAAATTTATAGCATTTCGGCAATAAAAAGCGTCATAATTGATACTTTGGTACTTTGGTACTCGCACTGTCTTTGATACACAGCTTAAAATGTATAGTACTTTTATGGTGCTAAAAGTGGGAGAAAGTGCTTTGTTGTTATTGTGCCTTTTAGATAGTACAAATAAAAACATGAAATGATTTTTAGCGAGTAAAAGTGGCAGCTCAATTTGCAAACCTTTCTGCTTGTCCGGAGGAATACACACATGTTCTATGCCGGTATCGAACCCGGCACCTCCGGTTTACTAGGCTGTTTATTATATATTCACCTGCGGAAGCATTTATATTGAATTTATTATGTATCCCCAATTTCTGGTATTTGCGTACTCTATCTTATTTTCATAAATTCTGGTTTACAAATCGCTTAGAAGCTCCATTTAAATAAATACTTTTTTCTCTCTATTTAACACCTCCACTCTTTACACATGTTTATCATATTCATCCTTTCATTTATGAAATTCATGACAATTTCCAGGTCGCATGTGCTCTCTAGTTTAATTTAATCTGAATATAAATTTCTGAAGTAACAGGATACTTCATTAAGTGTTTGCTTATTTATCAAAGTACTTGGCGTTTTGGTAACTTCGTAAGGATTTTACTTTATTTAACAAAGTTTTTGTCACACACTCAATACTTTCTTGTGGGATATCCTTAAATTGTTAATAGTAACCTTAACAAATAGATGACATATTAAATCTTGTAGTATTTTGACAAATATTTTGTCACAAGTCAACATTCTTTTAAATGTGATAAACGACAAGTTTGGTTTTAATTTAAGGTATGTGGGAGTTGCTATAACGGATTGCTTAAGGAGGCATTAAAAACTTCAAAGGCTTAGATTTTATTTCATCTTTAAGAAAAAATTTCTAAAGTCTCTAATTTTAATTAAATGAAAAAATGTTATATTGGTGTGCCAGTCAGTAACTTTTCTAATACGCAAAAATTTCATTTTCTTCGTGTTGTATTTTGCAATGAATGCTGCGTCCTTCAGCAAATTTATTTATAAGTAGAATCAAAACTAATTTGACTATAATCCGCAGCATTCCTCTTTGGTTTAGATGGTTTGTAAACAAAACAGAAACTTGTGCAATTGAAACTTTTACTTCTTAAACTGCAGTCACTTTTAGTGACTGCCTGTTAGAAAACTGCACAGTGCAACGTGCCTGTGCCTGTTCTCATTTTACATATTGAAGCCACCCAGAAGACGTTCGATACGCTCGAAGTATACTCTCTACAGTCTGCTAACTTTTGTTAAATCTGAAATGGCAGTGTAAGTAAACCGCTAACATGATATATTACATTCAACTTGAAGCTGCATAAATGTAAACGGCTCTGAAGTGTTGTAGCCTTGTGTAGTTAATTTGTGTAGGAAGAAGGAAAGTTCTGATGCCATAAAAGAAAAATTAAAATATCAAATATAGTATAAGTGTTGCGAATGGAATAAAGAATTTACATTTTTAAAAGAATTTTGCTCCTGCCCTTGACATGATTTTTATATGGATGAGCTGTAAAATGGCAAAAAGTTTATGATAGCTGAAGAACTGGTGATCATTTTCTTCGCGCTGGTTAAGTGTTCTTCCTTGGATTTTAAATATTTTACTTTGCCAGTTATGAGCATTTTAGATATTTTATATAGTACAATGAGCTGCCGCGGCAAGCAGCAGCCGACAGGAAGATGCTTCAAATGTTCAACTACATTTATACGAAGATTACTTGTGAAAACTTGTATTCATGCATGAATTCAGACCGCACTGCGGTGGCAATCATTCGCGATACTTGAAGATATTTCCGGGAAATTCGGCTGACCTGTCATAACAAGAAAAAGTTTCATTAAAAATTTGTTTCTTATTTTTAATTACTCCGATATCTCTAAACATATTCTGAGCAGCAGAGCTGCACAACTACAGTATTGTATGACTTGAACTGTCGATGGCAGCATTTGCCGCCATTTTGCAGATATTGAATATTAAAAGGAGGAATTCGTTTGAAAAAATAAATGTTTTTATTTAAAATATTCCCGGAGGATGACTTGCACTTATACAATTAATATTGTGCTGTCATTTGCTTCAAAAAAAGTCAAATAATTTTACAGTAACACAAATTCTACTTAATATTGTTGTAAAAATACAAATAAATTTAAATAAATTTAATTGATTTCATTTAAAAAGCTGCTGCGTTGAATTTGTGTAATGCATACCTGTGGCCGCTTCTGTCAATAGGCAGTCTATGCAAGTAAGGAGGCCTCTGATTTTATTCTCATAATTTGTAAAAAATTATTTAATAAAAAATTAATTTTTTTTTTTAAAAATGCATTTATTACTATTTTGCATAACATGGCAATTTAAATTTTTGAAATGCTGTTCCGCCTACATAAATCAGATAAATCACTGCTGAGCGTTAAATGACCAAAAAATATAAAAATAACAAAATCACACCTTTGCTTTCTAATTGAGTTCTTCATTAATCGTTTTTAAAAGTTCCTCACTGTTCTGAAATTTAAGTAAATTTTCCAAAAATTCTTCGCCGTTTGCAGCTTTGCCTTTTCCACAAAACACCCATTTAATGTGTAGAAGTGAATGCGTGAGAAAACATTTGTTTTCCTTCAAGCAAACCCACATTTACTTCTACACAATTGTAATATGAAATACCTCGCCCTCGCATAATCCTCATCACTTCTCTGCGATGTTATTTCTGTTTATGAATATTTTGTGTGTTCAAAGTTAATGTGACAATAGATGACAGATGTTGTCAAATTCTGCTCGTGGTTAAGAATATTTAATACAGCATGTGTTGGAAAAACCAGCAAATGGTTGTTTAATATTAGCCAGGACAAGACGTTATTAAGGAACTGGCAAGTATTTACAAAAAGGAAAGAATGAAAAAAATTGCTTTGCTTAAGCAGGAAAAAATAAATTAAATCATTTTCTTCTCAAGCTTAAAATAACACCAGTATAAATGTAAATAGAATAAAGTTAAATTAAGATTTTAAAAATTCTGTATGAAAAAATTAGGAAACAAGAATTTAAAAAGCGCGTTATTCTCTCCACAGGATTATTAAAAACTGAACTGTGAAACTTTTCAGTGAGAATAAAAGTTTCTAAGCGGTTTTTTACGCACTGTACTCTTTATTTAAAAGCTTTTTGAAAAATTTTAAAAAATGGATTTATCAAGAAGTTTGAATAGTAAAACTTTTATAAAGTCTCATACTTTATGTAAATATAACTCCCGCTGATCTAAATACTGCCCGGAAGAGGTCTTTTCTGTCGCATTCAATGTTAGAAATTCGCAAATACCATCCCCTACAACAACTTTCTTTTCACCTCTTTTCCTGAATAGCTCCCATTACTTTAAACGAGTAGTGGCCGTAAAAAAATATGATATTAATGGAAGTAGCAACTGCAATGCAACCCTGCATATTGACATGTAAGGCATACCCTGTTGCCATTATTATTGCTTGCCATCAAATTTATACCCATTCAGTCCACCAAATCCATCTTCATTTCATGTATTGAATTTATGTTCAGTAGAAAAGATTTGACAAATAAACATTTTACTTAAAGCAAAATATATAAATAAACTTTCAAAGCGGTCGTTACATAATAATTAATTTCATTAAAAAGTACCGCAAAGGCAGAAACTATAAAGCCTATTAGCGCTCTAAGGTAACACACATTTCCAATATTGTATCGTTGGCATAAATTGAAATTATAAATTCTATTCAGAACAATGACAAATGAGATTTTATTCATAATGATGCCAATACAGAGTTCATCATGTGTTCACTTCAGTGATTGTGCGTACACAGTCGTGTAGACATTCATTTAAACATTCACATGACTACAAGAATATAAGACACACTCCCTACACACACCCACACACACACACAAGAAGTAAAGACATTCTTTTTGCATACGGATAGCGGTGTATTGTATTCACTCCTGTAAACTTGTAAACACAATTAATCTCAGCTTTACTTGAATCAAAATGATTGAAGACAGGGCGAATTCTCGTATGGTTCTTGTATTAATTATTTTATAGCTTGTACGATTTGGGTTAATATATTTCCATCAACTTTTTGCGGCACTGTTAAAAAACTAAACTTTTTCGGAACGTCTTGGTACCACATCAACATTTTTGTAAGGATCAGCACTCTCTTGAAAACGAAGAGTTTTTTGCAAAGAAAGTTTATGTGTTTTGTGGTTGACACATTAGCGTACCGAAAAACCCATTACAGAGACAATTCTCCCTGTTAAGGTCTCTCCTACTCCATTTTATGTCGGAAAATTCAAGTCGCACGACCACACACACTAAACCTTAAAACGCGCTTTCAATATTCTTTTTTTCTGATGACGCAGAATACGTACACAGAAAAAAAATTTATAATATTGTTGGTCGAAGTATCCAATGTCGTCTCTTAGCCAGCACAATATACTTCCGTTATACCGCCCGTTATTGAAAAATAAAGTTATTTTTCCTTAAACTACTTCGTAAATGGATTCTTTCAAATTCTTTTTAAATTTTTTATCTTATCTCGCTATTTAGCGGAAATACAAACATTTCATGAAAAGAATTTTTTATTCAAATCGTAGTTTTATGCAGTTTCCATGTTGTTTCGCTCAAATGCACAAAACAGTTCAGGGTGGTTGCGTCGTAACTGACACCCTGGCACTGCGAAAGGATTGCGTGAAAATGCAAACTTCCTTCCACTTTATTTTTACATGCGGTTAAATACAAGCAGAGAATTACATTTAAACGGTGTGTGAATAAATTCAAAAGAAAAATTAAATACACACTTGAAAAAAATTACGATATGATCTCTCTGCTGTTATAGTGCTTAGAAGCAGTAATTAGAAGCACAGTCCGCTATCAACTGGGAAATTGGCAAAAAAAATGGTTTTGTATTTGCGGAAACCAGTTCAGATTCAGATGGGTGTTTTTAGGTACGTAATTTGCGGCTGAAAATTTATGTGTATTTCAGAGTTGTATTTTTTCATAAAACGTTGCATTTTTGCACTTAGCTGTACATCTAAGTTACATGCGAAATAACGTGGCACAGAGGGGTTTCCCCACATGTTACAGTGATTTTGTACTTTTAGGCGATTTAAAAATCGCTGAAAGTAAAAAAGTAATGAGTTGCACTATTGGAAGACACATGTGTTACACATCACCGTACAATCGGCTCTAAAGTATTTTTAGAAACAGTGTTTTTAGAAACTATAGAAACAGTAAAAAAATAAAATATTAAATAAATAATAAAAAAATTAATAAATATTTGCCGAATCATAACGTTTACTACGTCGAATACTTTCCTAGTTTTGCAAGATATTAAAACGCACATATACGAGGCGTTCTCCGGATATAATCGGAACCCTCGGAGATGGTAAAGTCGAATGTCATGGTGTGTTTTAATGAGGTTGGCGACTATTGGTTATTACAAGAAACGGATCAGAGAATGAAGCAAATTTAGCAAGGCGAGGTAAATGTTAAGGAGGGTCAAGAGTTTACGAGTGGTATGGGTGTTTCCAAGACTTCCTTCCAACCGCTAAATATTATGAAGGTTCTGGATTCAACTGCCCAAAGAAGGGATTATGAGTGATGGGCGAATCATAGTCGGAGATATCGGGGATGCTATCCGTATTCTTGATATCCTTTCAATGGTATGAAACAGCTACCAACCAAATTGTTACTCACAGAGAATTTTTTTTTTTTTTTTTTTTACATTCGCATAAAGAAATTATTAAAGAGAGGAAAAAACAAGAAAACAAAAACACCTAAATGTTAAAATTGCGAGCAGAGCATGTTTTCATGTATTTGTACATTCGTAAAGGGTAGAGTGAGGAAGGGGAAGATACCTGACACATGTGTTCATTCAATGGGGTTATTGAAACATTTAACAATTGTATCAAATTTTTTTTTCCTCCTTTTATGTTTCACAGCAAGCAACACATATAAAAGCGGATGCAAGTTGAAGGAACTGCTTTGTAGTCGAACTAGAAAAAAGGATTACAGAGAAGGTCTCGATGCGTATGTGTATTTATTTTGTTTCTTAAAAGCTTAAGTTATCAAATGGATTTCGGTTAATTATGAAAGAAAAAATATTGAAAAATTAAATCAGACATGCCACACAGCGACACGTGTAGTAATTGATTATTTGGTCGCGTGCCAACATGGACGATACGAAACGACCCCTGCCTTTCTGGTTACAACATGAGCGTTACATGCCGCACACTCATAATCTTTACACAAACACTTGTTCTAACTCAAAACGAGTGCACTAACTTTTGTCCGATTCTTTAAGTTTTATATATTATATTTATATCACAATCACTTTGCAAACATATTTTTTGCTAAATTATCAGCTTCCAGCATAATCTGGATGTAGATTTGGATTGGCAACAGACTTCTTTAAGGGTTAAAAATTCTTTTACCTGTTAAAGGCATTCGCGAAACTTTTATTATGCCACCGCTATTGTGCCGGCGTTATGCAGATTTCACGCATTTGAATAATTTATTCGGAAATAAATTAATTGGTGAAGTCATACGTTTTTCAAGTTGTATGACTTTCGTGTTATTGCGACAAACTAATCTTTATTACAGATTAAACGAAAGTGAGGCAAGGATAATATCTTTTACTATCATTCTAGGCAATTACAGAACTTGAAATGTAAAATTCAAGTTATCGCAATGGCTGGGAGGTTGTTATAATGCGTAGTGGTAAATACCGCACGTGCACAGTATCTTATATAGAAGTAAAGTGGTCACGGCACTGCCATGAAATTGTTTCAAAGGAATACAATATCTGCGTTTAATTTCGAAGAAGTCGTTTAGAGATTTTCCGATGTATTTGATTATTGAAAAGATGTAGGCGTGATGCCGCCCACTTTTTGCAATGCGAGAGTTTGTGAGCCTAAAAATTTTGTTAAATGGTATGGAAGTGGTGAGTACACTTTCTAAGATGTGTGATAATAATATGAAGTAGGCGCGGTAACGCCCACTTTCGTATATCCGTACCTGTATTTCCTATATATGTATATTTACAATTGTTTACGTATTCTGCAACTGACTGAATACAACTTTCCTATTTAGCTTTCCAATGAATGCATGCATATTCAGCAGAATATTTAGCAAAAGTTTCATCATTTGAAACTTAATGCATTCACATTCTTAAATAAATGTTTTTGAAAGCATAAAATAGGAAACTTTTCACAAGAAAAATTGAAGTGAATTATTTACTATTTCTGGCCCAGAATTAAAGCAGAGAATAGTTTATTTTAAGACTTTGTTTGGAAGCATGCAAACTCCGTCATACATATTCACACACACATACACACATACACTGTCTACAAATAACAACATTTTAACATGCAAATTCCAATACAACCACTAAAGTAATGAAATGTAGAAATTACGGACAAACGTTGGAGTGGGCCTTAAATGGATGTTTAAATAAGAGAAAGTTAACATCGTAATGCACTTTTAATTTGATTAGTAGGAGGAGGGTGTAGATATGAAATTGCTATTTTATGTTCATCTGTAGATGTTTAAGCCAAAATCGACATGCAAATAAAAGTACTACAAACCATTCAACCCCAGGAGGCAATATGATGCCCTGAACGCCTGTTGTTTGTATTTGATAGTTGTACGTGTAGGAAATTATCATGCACTTGGGAGGGTGTGTGTGTTTTTGTGCCAGGCTATTTATTTTAATGCAGGAATGTGTTCTAAGCAGCCAGGGGCCAGTGCAATGTGTCGAACTAAATTTTTAAATATAAAAATAAAACTGTTGTTTTTATTGTAGTTGAACTTATTAGAGCAGATCAATTTTTTGTTTTTTTTTTTGACTTTCTAAAACAGTGAAGGACTGCTTACAAATGCCTGGTCATTAGTAAGGATCGAAAGGTGATGATTTACAATTTAATACTGAATAAAATCAGCATTAAATGGCCCACTATATGCCAAGAGTATGACCACTTAACTGTCGGTTGGAAAAGTTTAAGTGGCTTCACAGTGTATTAATCATGCACGCCCTCAAATAGAGGGAAACATGTGGGGCAGAAGTGTTACAAATTTCCTAAGGGTTGCAAATTTCCAAGGTCCAAATTTTTTCATTTTTAGTGCTTGCATCTTGTAACAAATATAAATAGGAGAGTGAGCCTTTTCTATCACACTTCCATCGAGCTGACAGTAGACACGAATTTAAAAGCAGAATTTATCGAAAGTTAAAGTTTCTTTTCATCTTTAGTCAGATCCTACCAAAGTTTGGATTTCTTAGTACAACAACTACTACATCAGCTTTGAAGCTGCCAATTACAAATCCATCCACATGATTTCTTAAACTTGACTTAAAAAAAAATATCCTGTCTCCACAATAGAAGAAACATCAAGTCAGTTTGCCAGCAGGCAGCTCAGATTTCTCTCATCAAACTTGCAGAGGAAAGAAATTATTATCTGATTACGGTTGGGCCCACTTTAATATTTGACATCTTGCCTTCCTCCTTTAAGATGAGTTGTAAGTTTTTGAAATTTCAAATTTCAAATTTAATTATCACATGTTGGTGCGCTCCACTTTCTTCCTTATAAATTTACTTGGCTTTAAAGTATTTCCAATACGAAATTTTTTATTGTCATTAACAATTTTATAAGTTTATAGGATTTCTAATGAGCATCTCTTAAAGATTTTAATAAATCCGTGCGCACTGCTTAAAGGATATAATTTATATTCACTAAGTGTTCATAGAATTTCCTCAAATGGGGGGAAGGACATGAAATGGAGCATATTATGACTGAACATAAAACAAACACACTTAAGTCTTGATGACCAAAGATTTGGTTTATAAGCAAATTGAAGCATAAATTGATGTTAAGATTGATGAGGGAGTTGGGAGATAAAACAAGTCTTAAAACACATCTTAACATGCACAAAAATTAGATTGCAAGAAAATCCTAAAGCAAAGCTAGAAAGATGTTTTGCGTTGTAGTTAAAGAAGGACGATACTTTAATGATAAACTACATAAATCTTTGACATGTTGTGGACTTTTGTTTTATTTTTAATGCTAAATTGTCTCGTATTTATCATTAACGGCAACCGACAGACAGTAGTGGTAACAGACAATAAATATTTTTAGGGAAAATCTGTCTTTAAATTAAAATTTGTTCACTGGAATTGAATTGTGTGAAGAGAAGGCAAAACGTAAGATATAGGGGACAATGTTGACGACAATGCTTTAAAGAAGTCATTCGCCGTTTAGGCGATACTATTAAAAGAAATTTTGTCCAGCAACAATTTCTCTCTTGTGGCCTTTTTGTGCTGTAGTCCTTGATTTTTCTTGCGACTGCCTTATTTGCCACAGAGAAAACATAAAATCAATAAAATTGCCATAAAATACATAAACAAGATAAGACAAATGATTTGCTTATAAAAGGACATGCTACTTAAAGGTTCTTGTTGAATACAGTTTGTAGTTGGCAGAAGGCAAATTATTAATAAATTTTAAGAATGTATTAAATTGGCATTAATTTTGTAAATGAAAAACTTTATCTCTTCTTTGATGCATTTGAAATTTTTGACTTAATTTATTTTATTGAGAGTCAACATGAAAGAGAAAAATAATTTAAGGACAAAGGAAGTGGGGTCTTTGGAGAAGTTTATACAGTCAAACTTCTAGAATACCACTTTGGAAATAAATTTCCATACAGTCAGTTATACCATGCGATAAAAAATTATTTGAGATGGCAGACAAATTAATTTTAAACTTTAGTTGATGGGAGGAATTCCTTAAATCGAATTTCGCAGTAGTGAACTTCAACACTGGAATCTCTTTTTATTGCAAATTCATTTCAAAATAAGTGTTTTCACGTTTCACTGAATATCGATGTAATGAGTTATTCTTTGTAGTAAAAAAATGTTTTGGATATAAATTATAATATAAAATAAATGCGTCTACTAAAAGCTTTCACTGAGCGAGTGCGTAATAAATTTCGGGGATTCCCAAGAGTTGAAAGTGGAAATGAAAAATTTATGACATGGAACAAAAATCTTCTCAGTTAAATAAATGGCAGATGTTGCATTTTTAGTGACGATGTACAGAGCCAATAGATGAAGAATTGAATGCGTTCAATGTTAATTGATTCTAAATCACAAAGAAGAACCAACACAATTTCTTTCGAAGACAGACAGTTTTCGAAGAGCGCTACACCACCATAACCCCTTTACAAGCCCCATCCTGTGTAGTGTTTTGCTCCGCGATTTCCAGATGAGAATATTGCATGTTATTGCACATTTTTAGCCGATATTATTTCTTAGATCTCTATCTTAGATCTTAGATCGCAGATCTCTTCTTAGATCCCAGATTTTTTTAAACTTGTAGAGGGAATTTAATTTTCATTTGTAAGATTTTTGTTATGCTTTGTGATAACTTCCTTAGAGTTGCGAAAATTCGCCGCTCTCTTCAAGAATTTCTGCTGAATGGAACTCCAGAAGGAGCTGACAAATCCTCCTTCTGGTTTCATATTTCAACTCTTTCAAGGTGCTGTAGAAAGTATAAAAATTTTCAAAAGTTTTCAGCCAATGAGAGTCTACAAAATATTTTTGTCTTTTTACTTTAATTTGTGACAATTGCAACATATTCGTTGTAAGTAGAAATAATTTAATTATTAATATTTATCATATATGTTCTTTTATAATACGAACTTATATTGTATTGCGTAGTCAGAATTCAACCAGCCCCTTCTCTATTTCTTTCGACTGCATAAATTTTTAGGATTGTTTCCAAAACAATCGCGAGGGTTTTTACGAAATAAAATAAATATTTTATAACAGTCGAACACCAACCAAACCACTTTCATTATTATTTAGTAGAAAAACAAAATTGCGTGCAAACGATTTTGAAAGTAATAAAAGTTATCGTTGTTTGTTATAAAAATGATTATTAAATTGTTATCAGTCATTATAAAGACTGTGCGTATTAATCTTGCAAATCCAAATGAAATGGCACACAACAATTAACCACGAGTAGCGGGGGTCCAATAATATAGGCTGATGGAATGGCAAACTGTGGCATTTCGAACGAGCCTTTTGTGTCACTATAGACGCAAGTCTTGTGGTAGTTGAGGGCACTACAACACTAAATAAATACTGAGATATTGAACTGTTAGTAGAGAATATGAAAACGCTTTTCTAATGTGTGATATTTAAGATTTTAATTTTTAGGCAATTTCCTTAATATCTTCACGCAGAGGCAATATGATCGCCCCATTCGGAAAGTAATTATGAACAACATTTAAATTTTATATTTTAAACCAACTCAGGCGAATTGCAATATGTTATTAAGTAGGCGATGGCCAAAAAACTACAATAATGATAATAATAATATTATCAGTTATATTAATAAGTTTTTTCTAATAAAGATAATTTAAAAAATATTAAAAAATTGTTATCACCCATCTCCTCCATTAAAGACTCGGACTTAAGCCAAATACTTTTAGTTTATCAAAAAAAAACCAATAGAGTTCAAATCACCCATTAAATAATAGAAAGAAAAATATATTTTTCCCCCACCTCCAGCAACCTGTAATTTCATGGAAGCAGCATATTTTTGTACATTATGCCTTCAAAATCCTTTTTTATTTTCAAGAGCATATTTATATGTTAAGTAGTTTGTTAAGACATATTTTTGTGTTTCTTGCTTAACCCTCATCACTCTTTCAATTAATCTTCACTGATATTCGTTTCACAACGGTGTAATATTTGTTGGACCCCAAATGTTGATAATTTTTTAGAGAATAACAATTTAACCCCACACAAAGCACTTTTCATAGTCCCCGCAAAAACAGAAAAATTTTTCCAAAATTGGACAAAATGTTTTAAGAGCAGCAACAGTAGTAACTCAATAATAATTTAATCCGACCATCTATTGAAAGGCCTTAACTGTACATCGCCACAAAGAAAACTAATTTTTTCAGATCCTGTCACCGAAAGAAGAAAGTCTTTCTGGAGGAAAGACTTCAAAATAAAAATTTTATGATTTACTTTATTTCTAGAATTGGCATTATTTTATATTTCATAACTAAAAAATCATCCCAAAAAATTAAATTTAACTTAAAAATACATTGAAATTGGTTGCGGTGGTGTCAGCTATCTCCTCTGGGGAATCCAACGAGAACCTTTAGCAAATATTTTCATTCTACTTGTTTGCAACTTTGATTTGGAATTTGAGAAAATTTCCCCAAAAAATGCTAAGAAGCATTTAAGTAATGTTGCACCGAAAATCTGTTTCAAGATCCGTTGAAAGGCGTATAAGAACGACTCAGCTGATAGACCGAAGTAATCAATTTCAAAGCATTTGAAATATTCTGCTGAATATTAGTTTTTTCTTATCCAACATTATTTCGCCCTCTTGGACGCTTAGAGCAATAACTAGGCAGATTAAAAGTGCAGGTGCGCTAAATAAACCATCCTTCAATTAATTTATAGTCGGTTTACTTCATTTACATTTATTGATTTATTACAATGTCTAGTGACGATATAAAACTGAAAGATTAAAATATTTTTAAATGAAAATTTCTTATTCGCGCTTCCATATATACAACTGATTAATTTCAGCGCTCTGGCTCACTGTTTTCATATCGGCAATCCTGCAACCAGAATTTCCTTTGGGTCACCAATATCCTCCTACATTTTTCAAATTTACTTTCTTTATTTTTTTTAAAAAGTTTGTAAATATTTCCCTAATTAGATGAGCACACATTAATTAGTAAAAGAATTGGAAAAATGTAAATGATAAATGGCACACAGAGCAACCACATACTCGTATAAGAGCAGACCATTAAAGCGAAGGAAAATACATTAAGCAACACTTGGCATTAAATAAAATCCACAATTACAATTACCCTACAGACAGACCAGAGGAAACAGAAGCGATTAAGCCGGCTTTAAGGGTGGAATACTTTCCAAGTAACAGCAGAAATACATGCACACTTACGTACGTTCAGCCGAAATACAAGGAGCAAACAAGCAAAGCAAAAGGGGCGCATTGAATGATTTTTGGTGAAAACATCACGCGTACAAGAACAGGAAAACTAATCAACACATTGAACTAAAACCGAGCACAACAGGATTATCTGAACACTCGCATTTACAAAGTAACATTAATATCCCACATATATTCTGTGGAAATAACAAACAGGACAAGCAAATCATTGTGTTGAAAACAAGAGTATGAATACAACGACACGGCAGGACCTTTTCATCAACGGTAAGTGAGTACGAGTACACATTCAAACGTGAATATGCGCATGACAAACAGCCACATCGTAAAGAGTTCGCAACTGTTTGGTATCTCTTTAATGTGAGAATATTATACGAGTATGGAAAAATGCACAAACTGAAACCGAGAAGGATAGCGGCCTATTCAAATAAAAGAGACCCATTTACATGTATTTGTGTATGTGTTTTTTTTTTTTTTGTTTTTGTTCTATTTTGCTAACCCGCATAATAAACATAAATTGAATGACTTGTGACTGGGTGACTAGTAGACGTTACATTAAAGTGCTTCTCAGTCAAACTGAAAAAAGTGTATTTGGTTTTAATGGACAGACAAACACACACTTGCTGTTGTTTCATGACTATTCCTTTTGGATACAAATGCTAGCAAAACAAGCCTGTACTTTAAAGCTGGCTAAATCCAATCGAAGTTTTCTCTACTTTCATTAGAGATAATGCGAGCAACTATTTTGTTGGTGGGTCTCCTTCGTTACTTACTTACATCACATCACATCACATCACATCCTTTACGATGTGGCTGCTTTAGCAGTGAGTGTAAGTGTTTGCGAATAGATAATTCTTTCATCTCGAATGGTTTATAAATATTCTACTACACACACAGGCTAAGTATCGGTATCCTTTTTCTCTTGCATGTGTTGGTACTACAACTTTATTTAAAGCGAGTTACAAAATAAAACTGTTACAAGTCATCGACAAGGTGACAGAGTTGAGGTGCTTCAATGCTGTACTGCATAGTTGAGCGTAGTGTTAAGGGTTGAATGAATAAACTGTGGCATTTAAATTCCATCACAATCATAATTTATATTGCCTAAAGTTTCTTTGTTCAGCTTAGTATTACTAGATATATGTAACATATATTTAATTATATTCATTATAATATATTTTATGGGCCAGCCAGCCACTGATGTTGTAATAAACTAAACAACGAAACTTTTGTTAATTAATATAAATTATGAATGTGTAAATTTAGACGTCACAGTTTGTTTATTCAACCCTTAAAAGTTAAATTTTATTAATGTATCATATTAGAAATTGGCTTATACTATATTGGTAGTTCAGAATAACTATGTTCAGAATAATACTCTTAAAAACAATAACAAAATATCCAGGATAATATTCTAATGCTTCTAATCTTTCTGTGTAATAAAAAGTTGTGCAGACAACTGTACCAAAACCAAAATCCTTATTCGATACGAAGGTTGTTTTTAAAGTGGAGTAATAAGGAGCTGCAAGTACAACCATTCGAAATCCATCATAGTTATAAAAAATAATCAAACGAGGCTTTGGTGTCCTTCTATAGGAGACAACAAATTTTATCAATTATAAAAATTACTGCTTTTTTACTATTCAATAGGAGTTGTAACAGTTTTATTTTGTAACACGATTAAAGCTGTAGTACCAAGACATGCAAGAGAAAAAGGATACCGATGCCAAAGACCTTCCAAATAATCAAGTAGCTTCACTTCAGGCAACATTATCAAATTTTCCTTTTCTCACTCACGCATTATTACACTCAAGTATTTTATTTATTACTTTTATAATCCCTTCTTATTGATTTTAAAATACTGAGAGAGTGAAATTAAAAAAGGAAACTACAAAAATTACCAGCGTCGTATGAAATGACTGATGTTTTTGTGTGTGAGCGAAATTAATATCCTTCCCCTCAAACAGGAATCATAAAACACAGAAATGGAAATAAAAGCAAAAAAGCTTGCATTGCGACTCATTGTTAAAAAACATTTTTGTTTTCATCTTGGAAATGTCATAAATCTCCTCGAGGAAAGGACTCTATTGTACAAATGAAATGAAAGAAAGGAAAAATAAAAACGTAAAGCATTTTAATTAGAATGGTTGTTGCCAATATGCTTCCAAAATAACAAAAAAAAGTTTTATGAGACATTTGCAATTTTAAAAATGTTTCTGTAAATGGTGGTACATTAAAGAGACTTGTAGGGATCTTAAGGACATTCTAAAACCATTTCTAAACCAAAGAAGAAAAGGAATACAAAGTATTTAGAACTTCAATTTAAACACTCAGATAAAACAAAACAGACTACCGAGCATATAAAAAAAACTCCTGCTGCTGTTATTTAATTAGATAATTGTTGCGAAGGGACGTGAAATACTTTAAGTGCACTTCATTAA
The DNA here is from genome assembly GCA_963402855.1 of Ormia ochracea. Classification (NCBI taxonomy): domain Eukaryota; kingdom Metazoa; phylum Arthropoda; class Insecta; order Diptera; family Tachinidae; genus Ormia; species Ormia ochracea. The sequence goes on along the minus strand of OY727107.1, from coordinate 21,481,139 downwards.
AAATAGAAAAGGATACAGAATTTATTTTTAACACAAGTTTCCAAGCACAAAAAGTGTGTGCTTTTCTAAAGTTTGTATGGTTACAATCAAGTGCAATACTCGTTCAACTTAAAATATTGAATTATTGAGAGGTTGTGAAAAACGCTTATGTTGCATCAGTAGAAGTAATAGAGAAATGAAACAATTGCTTTATGGCTGGGAAGGATTTTTTCCTCAATTGTTAAAAATTTCATTGAGTGAATACAAATTTAAATAAGTGCTCACAGAACACCAGCAAACGAACTGACAAGAAATGTTTGCATAAAACTTTTTATACGCTTTCTTACTTTCCAAAATTAATTTTTAGTTTCTGCTTTATAACGCAAAACTCAAAAGCGAATTGTCTCAGTTCAGTTCTCATTCAGTTTTCCTTTTCATCGCCATTTAATTTGCATATAGATAGTCTTTAGGGCCACAATTACATGTCGCAGTGGAAAATTTAGCAATTTACCATTTCATAGAATTTTTATATAGCCTCTTCATATGAAAGGGAAAATGATGAAATCCCTGTATGTGTATAGAAATTCCCAAAATTCCAGCTCATTGAAAAGATTAACTCAAATGAAATCCATTGACATTTATGGCATACAGACGCCCCCATGCACGTATAATTTAATGGTAATGACACGAAAACAATGGAAATATTAAATTTCACTGAACCAGCCGTAGATTTACTATGCGCATAGGTCGCCTTACGAGATTATGAACAACCACTAGACATTCACACCTACCACTTAAAACAGTACAGGTCCATGTGTGTGTTTATGCATTCGATTACTCAATTATGAATCCACGTACTCGTTAGTACGCTCACACGTATTTATTTGCTGACACCGCTCGCTTTCGGGATACATTAGACACCGCTTTAAAAAATGTATGTATGTCCTTTTGCTCCACAACTGCTTAAAATTACATTTTACACGCAGTCAGCAAAGAAATTTTTTCATTATTATTTACTTCTCCACTGTATTTTGTCTCATTTACATGTTCAACATTTGGAAACCCCACCATGCCAAGAACAGCATATTCATTCTAAGTGGAAATAAATAATGTGTTTTTTTTTTGCTACGTGTGTCATTTTCAACTACTTTTTTCAATAAATTCAGCGAGTAATGTGTTGAACATGGGCTTCTTGTGCTTCTAGAGTTGCTGGTAGCTGGAAATAAAATCGTTTGAGTTTTATTCGTGTACTTTCAATTCTCGTTTATCAATGAGGATAGTAAATTCGAGTTTGAGTATCCTACACAACCGTACGGTTTGTTAAATATGGCATCTCTACTGAAAAAAAAAAATTGGTGTCCCAAAAATATCAGATTTTTATGCCAAGCAAAAGTTTATAAGAATTCATGCGATTTTTTAAATTAGAGAGATGCCATTATCAGATTTTCATGTGAATGAATAATTAAACAATCCCTTTAGGGATAACAGCTGATTTTTATATCTACAAATAGTTGCTACATGGCATTTAGGGTAACGGCTTTTAATTGTAAAAAACTGTAATTAGAAAATATTATTGATGGAAAATTGTCTTTGAAATTCAAATAAATTTATTTTGAGACCTTAAAGTTGATGAATCAGTAATCTGGCAACGCTACACTATCGTTTACATATTTCTCAACTATATTTAGTAACTTAATTGATTAATAAATGGATCACCCCCATATCCCGAAAGTGTATAACTCAGTTTCTCATATTCTGCCCCTGTGTTTCGTCGGTGAGCCGCAAAAAAAATTATTTTTAAAAACAACTTCTTAGCGGTTTGCTTCACAGCAGATACACAGGATACACCCTTTTCTTTTCACTCTCGCTTGAGCAGGTGACATCCCCTAAGAGCTTTGCTTACAAGAAAATTACAATTTTTATTTTAATTTAACTTAAAGACTAAATTATTATTAAATCAACAAAAAAAAAAATATTAATAATTTATATCAAAAATATCATAAAATGGGAATCATAAAAACTCCATTCTAAATTTCTTTTATCATTCAAAATGTTGGCATTTCCTTCAACTAAAAGTTTTCAGAGTTTCTTATGAATAAAAAATGAAAGCAACATTTTATGTCAGGATGGCCTGCAAGGAGACAGCAGAAACTGATTTTAAATTCGATTATTCAAGATATTGTTGTTAACATTTAATTTATTAATAAATTTAATATTTATTAATTTTTATATAAGACATTGGACTCGGCATAAATAATTCACAATTTTTATTATTCCCATTTTGGCAATAATTTTCATTGGCATTCTATTTTCATTTAGCCCACATCGACGATTACCATTTTAATTTCCGTTCAGATTCTTTTGTTGATTTTTATGACAAACATAAAATTTCCATGTTCTTGTCTAAAAAGAGGGTGGGGAATTTTCGTGTACGGGAGTGAATGCATCGGAGAGCCAGCGACGGTCTTTATGCCACAAAAGGCTTCGTTGTAAATGAACTCATTGTATTCTGAGCCATAAATCGATAGATTTCAATGTAGGGTTTCAGTCTAAATTAGTCCAATACTTGTCATCCATATACACTGTTGCTTAAGCGATATGCATGCCGAAGTGAATATTCCAAACGACTTCTAAGAAGGATAAAATGTAACATACGCAGGTGTATGTATGCGAGTACAAGTTACATTTTATGTATCTGCAGTCCTCGGATGAAATTTTCTTGTCCTTTATCCTTGTAAACAAAATAGAACGCTTTTGTTCGATTACCTGTCACATCCTGCAAAACATAAATACGGTTTGCTGGATTTGCCATAAAAACATCCATCTACACGACAAAAACAATAAGATTAAGATTGAAGAAAAGGAGAATAGTCTAGAATCAAGGACATCTTAATTGAAAATTCGAACGAAACATAAATCTTTCAAAAATATATAAAATATTTAGCAAATGTTGGCACAACGTTGTTGCCCGCGCTAAAATAAATTTTTTTTTACGTATCCCCATCTCGCACTAACAATTGCAACTTGTGTCGATTTCAGTTTGGAAATATTTTCATTGAATGCCTATAACTCTTGCGGCACCAATTATCCTGTTTCCCCTAACGATTTCTCATAATTCAGACAGAAGGGATGCATTGGCAGGAATTTTCTCATAAACAGAAAATAAAACGATGTGATGAAAATTAGAGATGACAGCGTGTTGAATTTTAGCAATGCGATGGGAGCTGAATAGGAGAGCCAAGAATCTGCTAAGCATGCTTGTTTCTAACAAGATACGCCACCATACAGAAGCAAATATATTTCGATAATAAAAAATCAATTTTTTTTTTGTATTTAATCACGTAATTTTATCTCATTTTCATTTTTCAGGGAACATTTACAGTTTCCACTTATTTGCATAACTTTTCTTAGTATTTCCTTCAGGATAATCCTTTGTTAACTTCATTGTTCCTTAATTCCTTCGTAGCTCTTAGTTTAAAACTCACATTCACGCAAGTTCAGTATTAAAAAAATATGTAAATAGGCTATATTAATAACAAGCGCTAATATGGAAAAAATCGCTAAAATCACGACTTTATAAAAATCGCAAATTTTTGTTTTGCTTAAGGACTAGCAAATATTAAAGAAATATACTCATATTCTAAAACGATTTAGATATTTGGCCCCTTAGAAGCTGCAAATATGTTGCATTATCGAACATTAATTAATAATAAACAGGCTTCTCCTGAAGCACACCAATTAACTTTTCATGATTGCTTTTGCTTCCTTTAAAGTATGTAAAAGTAGATGAATATCTTGAATATCTCTAAAATGGTTTGATTATTCACATTGCACTCAAACTCAATTCTAAAGCTTAATGGCGTACTTGCAATCACAAGCGGCCCTTAACGAAAAATTGTCTTCATTTGTATGCTCGGCCTGGCCTTATTGTGTATGCAGGATAATAACATTTTATATCGGCATAATAAATGTAATTAATAATAAATGTGAACAAAAAAAGGCCGCTTTAATGCTAAGGGAACATTTCGCAAAAAATATAAAAAATATTCACTCGGCAATAGCGGAGATTTTGCAAGGAAAAACTTGAAGTCCTTAGAAAAAAATAATCAATCCTGAAAAAGTTATTACTTTTTAGTTCTATCAAAGATATCGTCAAAATGAAAAAGGAAACAATAAATTGACAAAAATTGTTAGCAACAAGTAAAAGTACGCCAATTCGCCAGGGCGAATCTTGTATAGTCTGCTTTAAAACCATGTGCTGAGAAACGAATGGAATGACCCGAATGTCCTGAATGTTCTGAAGCTTGTTTTACACAGTTTTATGTACGTCAGTTTAATTATACGTCATCCAATGGAATTTCAGTTTTGCCATATATCTTTCCTTAAGCGATACGTGGTGCACACATTCATGCATGACAGTTGAGTGACCAGAATACTTGACTGTCATGTAATAATAATAATAATAAAGTTTTTCATCATAGCCACATTATTTACGCTTATTATAACTATTGTTAAGGCTTCATTAAGCTCAATAACTTTGTAAGGACTTTTTGTTTACTTATTTTAATTTAAATGTGAATTTCAGCTTTTAATTCTTTTAATAAAGAATACAAAATACGTGTGTGACACTTTGTAAAGTCTGCAAAAGTATTTCAAATTCTCGTGGCTTTAATGTAACATGGAAATTCTTCGAGGAGGGGGAATCTAGTTTTAAAATTTGCTCAGTAGCACAAGTTTTCTTCGGACTAAAATTTTGTTCCACATTTTGTCGTTTTAATGAATTTTTTATTATCATTTTATTTATTATCCCCTTTTAGACGGATCCATTTCGTTTGTGATAAAAAAAAACTTGTAAGTACACCTTCAAACAAATTAGTTAAATTAATGAATATCGTACTAGAATATCCTTTTTGTATGAAATATTTAGCAAATTATGTGGTTTATATTTAAATAAAAATTTCATCCTTAATTTTATTCATTTTCATTTATAAAAATTCAAAAAAATCTTTTACTGACGTATTGCAAAGTATTGACTTGAACTTTAATATGTCCAAAACCAGCACTGACTTCATTTTAACGGAAACTTTAAGTGCAGGAAGTACAATCGAAACTACAACTACACCAACAACAGCATGCAAACAATAACACTAAGAGAAAAAGAAGGAGGGAATAAAAGCAATAAAGTAAACAAGTGGATTGTTTTAATAAGCCGTTTACCAGCCGTATCCTTTTACTATTAAAATTCTCATTGCCTTCGCTTTCAGAATACGAGTAATTGAACTTGCATTGGTATAATTTTTCAAATATTTTGCTTTTTTTCAACTTTTAAGAGATCTTTAAGTATGAGCGGCAATGTTAGTTCCAACTAATTTCAAAATATTATCGCCAATTACTTATTCACAAATACATACTTAAACGCCCTTCCTTCTTGCATGGAAGGACACAATATGGGAAGCAGAAAACAAACACAAGCAGAATCGCATTTGTCGAGGGTAGTTGGGTTCGTGATAAGTGCGTGTCTGTATGATTGAAAATTTATTTATTCATCGTTCAGCTTTAATATATCTTATGCCTTTCAAAGGACTCGTAGGAATGGGTGTGTGTGCATGCATGTGCGTATGAGTGTGTATGTGTGTATATGAGCATTATTCTTTCGCTTACTCAAGGGAAATAAGCACAGCAGCTTCCTTCGTACTCTTCATGTTTTAGCGTGCCGCCCCACTGCTTTCATGTGAATGCCATCCCGCACGTTGCCATTTGAAATTTTAATGATGTCGAAATTTAAGGTCACATATTTGTACAAACCAATAATAATATTAAATATGGCTCATGCTTAAATTCTAATTATATTTTAATTTTACTAAACCGTTTTATTTAAAAGCACGAGTTCGTGTTTTGTTTGCCTATGAAAGGGCTTGTTTTTAAAAATAAATTTTTAAAAATAATAATTATTTAAGTTAAATATTCATGGAAAATAAATGAATCGTTAACAGGCGTTTTGTAAACTGGACAAAATTTATGCAAAGAAAAAAGAAATTGAATATGAAATATATTTTAAGCTAATTCGTTTCAAAAATAATTATTTTTAAATTGTCTTGACAATTTTACACGTTCATATTTGCTGGGTTCGCTAATTGTGGTCCGAGTTGCAGAGATTTTTTAAATTTTTTTATAAAATTAAAAATTTCTCTGGATTCCAAATCCGGCTTTGGGTTACAGTGTGACTAATTTAATTTCCTCTGGACTGATCTATTACCATCGCACTCGCCTGAAGTTGTAGTTTTTAACCGCCAAACATAAAATATAGCAATACCGCCTTCAACACAACATTAAAATTATTAAAACTCTGGGCGGAAATTTTACGGTTGAGGTTGTTAAATCGAATAAAATTTGTGTTTCTCCGTAAGCGAATGAATAATGCAGAGCCTACTAAACTGGAGGTCGCTGGTTCGATTCCGGCAGAGACCCTGGGTGTTTCCTAAGCCGAAAACTTTGCAGCTTGAATTAGTTGCCAAAAAAAAAAAAGGTTTAGTCACTTCTGAGCCAGCTGTTGTAGCTTTTCGAGAAAGTTAATGATCAGAGCAACTGACCACAAACAAATCCATCCCTCAACAGCAAGTATTGTTGTAGCATTTCTCGCCGATATTTGGTATCAGGCATATTACAGACGACATTACTCTCGTACATCATATAAAGTTCAGTTCACACCCATCCATCAGACAAAATAACAAGACGGGAAAATTACAAAATGAAATCTCTTACTGGCTGTCCATGTTTATGAGCTTAACATTAATCAAATGAGATCCTTGCAAGTGAATACTGTTAAAGTATATAAAGTAATAATTTATAATACACAAATTATAATCAAATAAGGAAAGCTCAACTTCTTAGTTCTCCCATTATTGTTCTGTATTCCTTTCACCCTTCAAAGAAAAAGTATACCGCAATTGCTTCGTTTGCAAAACATCCATCAAAGAACATTTTGCGTATAAAACTTGAATGGCGTGTGCTGTTGCATATAAGCGGTTTTGCTTAAAATAATATCATAACTTCTATGTCAATGATGTGACAATGGGTGAGTACAAACCACCATCTCAACATTCCCCGTACCCTCAGTTTTAGATTTGTTGCGAACCAGGGGAGAAAAGTTTGACAACGAAAGTAGCAAACGCTGAGCTTAATGTACAGAAATCAAAACAAATCTCTTTACACAAACACTATTAGGGTGGTTCGAAAATTATTTGGGTGCTTCTTAATATTTGCAATAATTTCTTGAGGTGTAGGTTACAGTACATACAGTACTTCCAAACAATTTCCTTTTTTTCCTTTTTTTTTCCTTTTTTTCGTGTTTTGCAAAACTTCCTTTAAGTAATTTTTGTTTTTTTTTTGTTTCTTTTTATTTAACTGAGCCGGCAAAACTTTCGGCTTGCCCGCAAGAAAACACTCGCAGTTTGGCCAGGAATCGAACCTGCAACCTCTTCTGTAGTATTCTGTTAGTTATCTATTCGCTAACGAAAAACAAAAAATTATATAAATATGACAATAACATCGCAAAAAGAAAAAAGGATATTTAAATCCAGCCATTGATTGTTGTGGATAGTATTGGAAAACGCTTATTAAAAAATTTTTATACGTTTAATGGTTATGTGATAAAAATTGAGTTCCTGTATGACTTCAAATTGTTATTAATCGGCCATATTTGATTGACATCAAAAGATTTTCTTTATATAGTAAGGAAAATGTCAAAAATATTATACTTTGTAAATTAAATAAAATCTGCAAAGCTTTAAGTTTGTCCACTGATATTAAATAGTTTCTACGTAGGCATCAATCAATCCAGGAAATCAAGTTCGTAACTGGTGAAAAAGTTCATAAGTTGTGTTAAAAAGTTTTATGCAGCCAAGATAACCATGTCCAAGCTGTCTATTTTACTGCATCTTTTACAAAATTTTAACACGAATACTGTTGTCCTTTCTAAATGAATTTTTTATACCAAACGTTTATTTTGTTTAAGTTTTATTTAAACTGAATTTTGAATAACTCGTTTGAATCTAAAGGAGAGACAAATTTATAACGCACTTGGAAAAATCGTTAAATAAAACGACTTTCGAGAGGCACGTTGTACAACTTATCCGACAACATGGCGTACAACTTGTTCGCTATGAAGTCCATGCAAGTACACAATTTAAAAAAAGATGTTTCAATCATTCCTCCGCCTCATTAAGTGCAATGTTTAGCATACCCGTTTAAGAAAATTTGTAATCGATTCCACACAAAGAAAAAACCCGTTTCAATACTGTACCAGCATTTTATAAGTTCACTAATTTAACGCAGAAGGAATGTAGAGACACAAAAAGCAATAAAGCAATTCATAAGTATAGATAAAAAATGTGGTAGTGTATAATACACACGAGTATACATAGTTTTCCGTTTGCAGGATGTACGAACATTGTGCCATCCGTCCGATACCACAAAGGATACGAAAACACGAAGGTATAGTGTAAATAAATGCAGAGGAGGGAAGAAATATTAACTAAGATTAAATTGTTTATATTCATGTTACAAAAACTTATGCTGGTTTAGCAGCAGCGCTATGCTACGAAATTCATTGCCACATTATCCAAACTTATGGGTTGATGTTTTCTAATTATGTATGAGCGTTTGTGCTTCTGTAAGCGAGCGTGTGTGTGTGTGTGTGTGTGAGGTTGTGAGGTTTTTGAAACTCCTTTTGGTTTTTTATTGGTCACGTTCCATTTAATTTGAAAATCTCATATAAAAAATAACTCGTGTCAAAGTTTAACACTCGTAACACAAATTGTTGTAACATTAAGTATGCACTTCCAACAACAGCATTAACAAGGGTATATTTGCGTAGGCCTTTGTAAGTGCTACGGAGGATGTTTACAGTTAATACTTAAGTTAAATTAAACTTAAGACTATTTACGTGCAAGTTGAACTATAAAGAACTCAAGTTCATTTATATTATCATCGACGGAGAAAACAAGTGAAACAGGCGCATTGACAGGATAGCGCAGAGGTACACACAATGTGATATTGAATAAATGATGAGAAAAATGTTGGCAATATTTGTTAAATTTTAGTCAATTTTGCCTTTATTGATGCACATAAAACAACCAAGCTGTTTACTCTAGTAGAGTTTACATAGTCCAGACGACTGGTTTGACTGCAAAATTTTTAAGAGGATCATTTGAGGAATAAATAGGTCATCATTTATAAGAATGTTCAGCTCATCTGATTCATCTATGCTGTGAAAACAACAACACTTTCTTACTTAAATTTTTGATTTTTGGTCTCATAAAACAATTTGCACAAAACTTAACACAATAAATTTTTTTATATCTGTTAATTGTTGTTTGATCCAAACACAAGCCCACACATACTAACGAGCATTTGTTTAGGCTTATTGAGGAAATCGTTTGAATAAAAATGGCTGCATAAAGAGCTTGCTACTCAGGAATTCTCAATTAGTTTTTGTATTTTACCGTCACTACTAATGTGTGACAACACTTGAATTATATTACTGTTAGGAGAAAAGAGAACACCATTCTAATACAAAGACGGGTTGAATGGACCATTTCACTATGGGTTCATCAGCAAACGATTCTCAAAATTTATAGAGCAGGGTTTTCTTTAAAAATGGAATGAAAACAGAGCTTAAATGTTAGAAATAAATGTTGTTAACCCATTGGGGTGCAGTGTCTGCTAACTTTCCCCATACACAACAATATTTTTTTCTGTACACCTAAAGTCTGTTTCACGTTTTAAGAAAATCTTGCGATTCAAACTATTTGCCAAATGAAAACATATCATTTTATTTTATTTGTCACATATTTATATGACAGCGCAAGAGTTGTAAAATATTGGTGTCAGAAGAGAACGCTGAAGATTATAAAAAGATTATAGCTCAGCTGGTAATGTATTTATTTTTTTTTTTAACCAACTCTACCTGCAAAGCTTTTGGCTTGTCCGCAGGAAAACACCCAGGGTCTAAGCAAGAATCGAACCCGCGACCTCCGGTACAGTAGGCTGAGCATTATTCACTCGCCTACGAGGCCACCATTAAACCCTTTAGGTAGCAAAAAATTAATAAAAATATCGCACACCAATGAGTTTAAGAAAAATAAAAAACTTATAGAAATCGGTGCTTCTTTTTTTCAGATAAATGACGAGAATCCTGTTAGTCAGGGCTGAACGTGATTTCTTGGTGTTCTGGAAATCAAGAGATTCTTAACTTTTCAGCATGATTTTCATTACTGAAATCAGATGGCAACAGCTGATTTCGTTTTGTAATTCGTTATTCTGTGGGCACAATTTAAAATGAAAATGAAAACACGCCCATAAATTGGTTATTGTTATTATACATTAAAATTCATAATTATTATTAACGTTACAACAATTATTAGAAATTAAATTGAATTTTTGTTTCAAATCATTCATTTAATTCAATAAATTAACAATATTTTACTCATCTGTTGCATTTCGTGAATTTGATGGCCAGAGATGTATTTTCAAATAAAACAAAACAGCTGACTAACTAAGAAGGAAAACGTACACCACTAAAATTGACCAAAACAAAAACTATTTTCTTTATTAAGATTTTTCTCATTTCAAATCAATTTGGTGAAAAGTGATTTGCAGAACACCCCGAATAATTAAAAATTAGTAGTTTTGTAAGGACCTACTTTTTGATACTCTCATTTGACGCTAATTCTGTTAACAAACTTGTTCGGAAACGGAACAGAACACATTCGCCCTTTGAATAAAAGCCAAATAAAACAGCTGATTCATAACAGAAGTGAATGCTGCAACTAATTCCGTCTTTGGCAGAAACCAGGCATAAAACTTCCATGCCAAGAGGTTTTTTGTTTTTTGGGTGCAAAAAGTTTTTTAATAAAACCTTAGGGAAAGAAGCAAAAGGTGCTGACATGTAAAAAGCCAGCCAGGTAAAATTATAGATTAAACATTTTATGACACTTCAGTGTCAAAGCTTTTAAACAAACAGGCGGAACAACAATTAAGTTAAGGCAAACACAAGGGAATTTAAAATTATTTTGATGTACGAGCATGTGTGTGTTTCGATATTGCGATGCTACTCTGGTATCCTTATTTGTAGTTAGGATTAATTTATAATATTCTCGATAAAATATATTTTCTTCATTTTTCTGAATCGTAGCAAAGATGAATATATTTTGAACCCTTTTTTATATAAGCAAATTTGAATAGTTTGATGAAACTAAATAATGGTCCGCGTTATACACTGATATGTCATAGGCGTTTAATAGAGCAACTTCAAGTATTCAAGGTATTCCGTTGACAGCCCCAGACTTAACTGTAAAGAAAATAGGCACGTAACAAACGAGAGAAATTTTAAATTTCTTCACTTAGCTGTCACTTAAAGGATCAAAATATACCTCCGAAATTTAAAATAATTTTTTTTGTATGACAGAATTGGTGTGAACATTAACGAAACAAGTCATTTTATTTGCTTCTGTATCACAACGGTTTCATTCTAAAAATCTGACTGATGCTCCGAACAAGAGGCGAGGGTCCTCTTTAATAGAAGTAGAAAAATTAGTAGATTTGTTTTCTGGACCTTATTTCCCCACTAATATGGCGACTTTTTTAATTGGCAAATTTATAGTTGCAATAAAAACCACACATACACACTATGTGGAAAGCAAAGAGTTAATATTTAAATCCTTTTGCTTCACCCCTTGTCTTCATGACTTTTTCTATTTCATTACAATTTTCCCAGTTCTTTGTGTATAAGGATATCTGACATAAAAGAATCCTTTTTAAATGGAAATTATGTATAAAAGAGCGGAATACAAAAAAGCAATGTCTTGCCGCTCGCACAGCAAAGGACTCAGTCCTGAGACAGCAAAGACATAACAGCAGAGCAAAGCAAAACACGTATAATAACCAAAAACATACTTTTCAGAAATGAAACCATTAAAGTATGTATTGTAATGAAATACACAAAGCAGGGGTTGGTTGCATTAACAAAACAACTACTACATTTATCTCAGTTACTAAACAAAGAAATTTATTATCCCTTTTATTTCCTTTTGGTTCACTTCACCCTCTTTAGCCGTTTTAACACTCAAAACTTTCGTTACAAGTTCCCCCACATACTTCCACACTTGTTTAAACTAAAATTTTCCAAATGACCTCTTTCAATTTTAAAAGTCCTCGTCTTTAATAAACTTTTTCAGTATATTTTTTTTTTTTTTATTATAAGTCCCAGTCGAGTTTTTCGATTTTGGTTGTGAACGTTTTTTACAGCTCTGCCTTCGAATTTCACTAGTGGGTGCACTACGAGTTCTAGTTTTGCAATTTCCGTATATTCTTTTATTATTTTTTGTTAGGCAACTGCAAGTATTGTAATAATAAGACTTTCAAAGCAAAAGGGAATTACAAAGCACATGAAACTGAAAGCTTTTTACATCTCTCTGCTCAAAAAAAAAACTAGAATTGCTGGAAAAAAAATTGCAAATCCGGGTAGAGGATAACCAAGATGGTTCATTTGATTTGGAACTAAAGAGAGAAAATTCAGAGTGTAGCACTTACTAGCTTCTTTAATGATATAAAAATGAATTTTAATTAATTTTATGAACTTACAATTCATGTACATAATGATTCATATACATAATTATTTGGATCAGAGGCCTAGAATCTTTATAGAGTACTCCTGACCCTTCCCAAGCAATCATTCGCAAGATTGTACGTTTCAAAACGTCATTGCCAACGCCACACTCCAACACAACCACAATGATAACAATTTTGTTCGGTCAGAGGATTCCCAAAAAATTATCCTCCAATTGTAAATCTGTCAATTATTAATGTCGACAAGGCCGTGTTCGATCCCTAAAAAGACAAAACGGTTGCGACAAAACCAGTTTCAATTGTTGCAAATAATTAACAATTCACTTCGGGGACACTAATAGTATCTTAGCGGCCAAGTAAAACCTTTAAAAATATGCTATCCACAATGAGTTTGGCAGTATCCAGTTCCCCACTCTCAGTAATTTCGGTGAAATACACTTAAAAGCCATCTGCTGAGTTCTGGTCGTGGAAAAAAAAATGAAGAAAATATTCATAAAATTCTAGAAGGCGTACGTCACACTTTTACAGCGGTCAAACCATATCTGATAAACTTTCCGAAGGTGTACGAGGGGAATTATGATTCTACTAGTGTCCGAATAAAAATAATAAATTCAAGGCTTGAACTCAGGTCAGATTAATTTATTATAATCAATAAAAAGAAAGTTATTTAAAACTTTAGGTGCGTCTTAAAGTGAGAAGAAATAGTACTTCTGGCTTAACTTATTGATGATTTGTTATTAATAGGAAAAAACAATTTCATGTAAATAATTCTCGTATGCAATTTTCCAGCTGTCTTTATAGTCCACTAAACCGTTTAGAACATCACAAAATCCTGATAAACAATGTAAAGCAGGAAGTGACGGATGAGTAAAAGCTCCTGACAACAATTTGACTCCTGATCCGCCCTGTGAGTTGAAATTAAGGATACTCGTACTTAAGCTTTGAATGTTTTTACGCTCTTCTATTCGATTGCACGGCGAATTAAAATTTCATTTACATAAATAATATTAAAAAAGGAATAGATAAAAAATTTCGTGTTTGAGTTGATCTGAATACTTAAAGTAAATTTAAAATTTGCCGTCTGAATGAAATCAGCAGCAAACGAATAACGCGAATGGATAAACTACTTGGGAATCTGTAAAAATAAAAGCAGAATTTTAATTGAATTTTTATATGCTGATGACTAAATGGAGTACAACAGCTGGGCCGACAGACACACGAGTAAACATAAAGATGGAATATACATATTACAGTGTTTTTGTTGTTGTTTTGTTGCATCAACTATATGTAAAGCTTAGGAAGCAGTGTTCTGTTTGTGATTAAATTGGTGCTCTTTAGGTTTCCCGTTTCATATACAAAATCGCTTTCCCAGCTGCCATCCCATGCATGTGTGTGTGTGTGTGTGAAATATTTGTTTTTAAACGGCACATGAATATTTTTGTGAAAAAGTAACTGCGAGTTCACTTGAGCACAAGCACGAGTGTGGATGCGTGTATGTGTTTGTGCAATAAACTGGTGGGCAGGGAGTGCGTTGGGTTGGCTGAAGTGGTGGTGAGGAGAGGCCAATATTGAAATAGCTTATGTGGATGTTGTATGAAAATGTTTTGGATGAGTGAATTGAATATGAAATTATGAAAATACTCATTTTATTTCATTGCATCATAACAGAATCACAATTTAGAAATGAATTCCGTGATGTGGTGTTTTCGCAATCCAAACGAGCGATTTCAAACCGAAGTTGTTTTAAAAGTATTTAGAAAACCGATATTTATACGGTAGTTTCCTATTTTGAGGCATAGATTTCGCTTTCTATATAAAGTAGTAAAATTTCCGAAGCCGCCAGTAATGATTTGAAATGAAAGCCGTGGATTTCAATTTCCAGGAATTGTGGTATGAAGTGTCCATCTTCTATAGTACTAAAAACACTGACTTCTCTCAGCGAAGCATTTCCGCCATTTGGTAGTTTTGAACCATTTTGCATGGCTCTACAATCTCTTAATCAGTTTAAATTTCTGTTCAAGTCATTTAACTTTTTAACTAAAAGTGCATTAAAGATAAAATTCCAAAGAGGTTGCCATATGAAACTTTTCCTTCGACAGATTGAAGTTCGTTTCGGACAAATCGCTCCTCTAGCCTATTCAGGGATTACCAATATCAAGGCGAGTGTTTTCCGAAATTAGAGCTAATTCTGCAGGAAATTACTAATCTTAAATTGTCAGTTGTCCAATATTTTTTGACTTGGCCGACAATATGCTGCACAAATGGCTACAAATTCAAATGTCGTGTTAATTTTTGGGATACATTATCGTTTCAAGTTGTTATTTTATAGTACGATAGCACCCGAGAAAGGGGCAAATGCTTTTCTTTTTAAAACTAAAATACAATGAAAACCCCGCAAGAAGTACTAAATGGAGAGAAGAGATGGTTTTCCTCCAAAAAATTGCTCGAGTAATTGCTCGAAAGTTACAAAACAATGTGATATACATTATACATCACTGGAGAGGGCTTGAAGTGCAATATGCAAAAATAAATTTTAATTCGATTAAAGATATTTTTTTAAGGTAAAAAAATAAATAAAAATTTTACGTTTTCAATTAAATGGTCTTTTGCCGATTAATTTTTGTGTTTCGATTATATTTAAAATGTAATTAAAGAGCTAAACTATGCTCTTGAAAGCAATTGTGCTTTGTGGCTAAAACTGCAACACTGTCCGACATACAAGTTCTAATTTTTTTTCTTTTTTTGTTAAATCTCAAAAGCAAGGAAAGCAAAGCGTTTTTGCACAAATAAGCAAATAACTGGAATTACTTCTTAGCTAAACTAAAAACTAAAGAAGAATCCCAATCAGAATGAAAGTGCATTTCCACAGCAGTTGCATTGCAAACTGTTCTGTTGTAGTTTGGCGTTCTTTGTTTGCTTGTGAGCTTTCTAATGTCAAGCGAGAAACTAGTAATGTTTCTTATTTTTAAATCTTTCAACCCTGCGACAAGAAGCCAAGAACTATTTGTCCGCCACAGAGTCATGCAGTCCAGTACTCTCTTGTTAGGAAATAAATCTTCACGTGCCACTTTTAAAAGTGTCCATAATGTTTGTCGTGCCAAATACGTTGCTGTTGCTTTTAGTTCCCAAAGTTGGCTGTCACGTTACAATAGTTATGCCCGTATACTGCACACTGGGGCAGAAGCTATAAATTTTTCTTTATTTCTTTTGGCATTTCATATTGATTCGCTGTGGTCGCACAACAATATCTGAACATATTTGGGAAAACACTATTTTGACGATTTACCCATCGGGTAACGTGCTCAATTTAATATTCCTTTTATTTAAATTGTAATTCTAATAAATTATTTTCCATTACTTTGTACTCTCTATATGAAGTTAATTTTTAGCCCAACTTTTGAAAGCTTTTCCAAAGTATGAAACTACTTTTGCAGAAACGAAATAAATATAGGGCCAAAATTGCGACGAGCAGTTGCACTTCAGAACTTGAAGACAATTTTAAGTTATGCTTTTCTATTGAGTTATTCATGATGAGGTTTTCATTGTGGAACCCCTCGATTCTGCCCCACAGTAGAGGGTTTCTGATTGTTAGTTGTTTCTTATTGTTCATGGGAGTGTGCAAAGCCATCGTCACCGAAAACATGTAACAGATTGCATTGTTCTTTATTACATAGATAACGAGTATGCTACATAAATATTTTGAATGGCACAAGTAAAAATGCACTTAAAGGCATACGAGTGTTGTTCAAA
This sequence comes from Ormia ochracea, assembly GCA_963402855.1. NCBI lineage: Eukaryota > Metazoa > Arthropoda > Insecta > Diptera > Tachinidae > Ormia > Ormia ochracea. The sequence continues at coordinate 21,464,783 of OY727107.1, read as the reverse complement.
ATTTACGTACATTGTAAAACTTAAAATTCCATACCCCAAAAATCTTAAGTAGAAGGTGAATTCCAAGGAAATATTTTAAATATAAGTCAAATGCTGTGTATAATTATTGTTCGTAAGTAAAAGATACTCAAAAGATTTAAACCTCGACGTATTTATAAGAAAATAACAAAAGCTGCAATTATAATTATGTTTAAAAAAAACTGCACTTTGGGGTTAACCTTCAATAGCTCAGGAACTGCATCAACATTTATTGCGCTACTTGTACATGAACATGAACATGGCATGACACAGTCACACTCACAGTCACAGTCACAGTCACAGTGTATCCTTTCTTTGTCGAAATTGCTTTAATGGCACTGTTACTGCTATAAATCGGTAAAGAGCAACTTTAAAATATGGCAACAATATAAAAGAATGCAAAAGCATCTTAATATGTTGCAAGTAACACACAATATTGTCACATACGAGTGCACTTACACACATGTAAGCCATATTGAGTCTTTCTGTGTACTGAATACATTTCAAAATAGCACCAATGTTGCCAAAACTATTATTTTACATACTTACGAATGCAAATGTATATTTATGGGCATCTGCAATACCCAGCAAACAATATCTATTGACTTTGATCACACACACAGAGAGAGCACGTATTGGTAAATTTCAGTATTTGTTGCATGAACTGAAAGTGCATACGAGCTTTAAAGCATAGAATACATAGGTGAATACAACGCATGAAGTATCTTTGCTTTCTACTTCCCAATCCGTTCAATGCGTCATAAGTAAATGCCATAAACATATAATAAATATTTTTATATTCATAGTTATTTTTTGTTCTTAAATTTTTATTAATATTTGTATTTATCTTTTGTAATACAAAAGAGACGCATAAACATGTTGCGGGCTCTATAAATCAAAGCAGATATCGCTTAGGAATCGTCTTCCTGCTATTAATTCACGTTAAAAAATTTCAATTTCAATTGCATTCCAACGTCTGAATGGTTCGTATGAGTTGCAATAAAGGAAAGTCCGACTCATGCCATTGCAAATCTGTTCGACTCATTCATTGTCTCAGTTTTATTTATAATCTAAAATGAGTTGTTGCCCTTAACAATGAATGTTTTAAGCAATTTTTCAGTTCTCCTTCTGTATTTGTTGTATGTGGATTCTAAGTTTGTTCACCAACCATTTAACTTCCGTGGCTTTCACGTTGGCAGTAGCTGCATGACGACCAACGCAGAATCTCATAATGAGTACTGGAAATCATATTTACTTTGTATCGTCTTTCTCTTTAAGGAAAGTTCAAGTCAGCAACGTCATGGATGCTGCTAAGTGTGATGAATTCCCTACATTTCAGAAAGTGGTTTTGAAGTTCGATGGCATTGCGATTAGAGTGATGCGTTATGCATTAGGAACATTCGTTACAGCAGTCTTCAAGCTGCAAAGTATTAAACTTAAAATACTTTACGCACTCGTTTATATTTTTATTTATTTATTGCTCTACCATATATCAGCTTATAATAGTAACAATTTTTGAGATTTTATATGTATTATATATTGCACCAAATGTTCCATATGTTAGAGTAAAAATGCTATCAATTTCTTATGTCTAATTATTCTATAGGAAAAAAGGTAGTTAAAAACCTATCTGTACATCATTGCGAGTAAGTTTATAAGACAGCTACTAACACTATCTATATGGATAAATATAGATCTCTTAGTTACTGTGACACTAAACCTCTCAAATGCGTATAGTTTGAACTTCTGCATTTACTCTAAAATGACAGAGTTAGATCAGTTATACAGTGTTCAATGGTCTTCTGTCCGGATTTGCATACTCGTTTTATTTAAGTTAAATATTCATGGAAAATAAATGAATCGTTAACAGGCGTTTTGTAAACTGGACAAAATTTATGCAAAGAAAAAAGAAATTGAATATGAAATATATTTTAAGCTAATTCGTTTCAAAAATAATTATTTTTAAATTGTCTTGACAATTTTACACGTTCATATTTGCTGGGTTCGCTAATTGTGGTCCGAGTTGCAGAGATTTTTTAAATTTTTTTATAAAATTAAAAATTTCTCTGGATTCCAAATCCGGCTTTGGGTTACAGTGTGACTAATTTAATTTCCTCTGGACTGATCTATTACCATCGCACTCGCCTGAAGTTGTAGTTTTTAACCGCCAAACATAAAATATAGCAATACCGCCTTCAACACAACATTAAAATTATTAAAACTCTGGGCGGAAATTTTACGGTTGAGGTTGTTAAATCGAATAAAATTTGTGTTTCTCCGTAAGCGAATGAATAATGCAGAGCCTACTAAACTGGAGGTCGCTGGTTCGATTCCGGCAGAGACCCTGGGTGTTTCCTAAGCCGAAAACTTTGCAGCTTGAATTAGTTGCCAAAAAAAAAAAAGGTTTAGTCACTTCTGAGCCAGCTGTTGTAGCTTTTCGAGAAAGTTAATGATCAGAGCAACTGACCACAAACAAATCCATCCCTCAACAGCAAGTATTGTTGTAGCATTTCTCGCCGATATTTGGTATCAGGCATATTACAGACGACATTACTCTCGTACATCATATAAAGTTCAGTTCACACCCATCCATCAGACAAAATAACAAGACGGGAAAATTACAAAATGAAATCTCTTACTGGCTGTCCATGTTTATGAGCTTAACATTAATCAAATGAGATCCTTGCAAGTGAATACTGTTAAAGTATATAAAGTAATAATTTATAATACACAAATTATAATCAAATAAGGAAAGCTCAACTTCTTAGTTCTCCCATTATTGTTCTGTATTCCTTTCACCCTTCAAAGAAAAAGTATACCGCAATTGCTTCGTTTGCAAAACATCCATCAAAGAACATTTTGCGTATAAAACTTGAATGGCGTGTGCTGTTGCATATAAGCGGTTTTGCTTAAAATAATATCATAACTTCTATGTCAATGATGTGACAATGGGTGAGTACAAACCACCATCTCAACATTCCCCGTACCCTCAGTTTTAGATTTGTTGCGAACCAGGGGAGAAAAGTTTGACAACGAAAGTAGCAAACGCTGAGCTTAATGTACAGAAATCAAAACAAATCTCTTTACACAAACACTATTAGGGTGGTTCGAAAATTATTTGGGTGCTTCTTAATATTTGCAATAATTTCTTGAGGTGTAGGTTACAGTACATACAGTACTTCCAAACAATTTCCTTTTTTTCCTTTTTTTTTCCTTTTTTTCGTGTTTTGCAAAACTTCCTTTAAGTAATTTTTGTTTTTTTTTTGTTTCTTTTTATTTAACTGAGCCGGCAAAACTTTCGGCTTGCCCGCAAGAAAACACTCGCAGTTTGGCCAGGAATCGAACCTGCAACCTCTTCTGTAGTATTCTGTTAGTTATCTATTCGCTAACGAAAAACAAAAAATTATATAAATATGACAATAACATCGCAAAAAGAAAAAAGGATATTTAAATCCAGCCATTGATTGTTGTGGATAGTATTGGAAAACGCTTATTAAAAAATTTTTATACGTTTAATGGTTATGTGATAAAAATTGAGTTCCTGTATGACTTCAAATTGTTATTAATCGGCCATATTTGATTGACATCAAAAGATTTTCTTTATATAGTAAGGAAAATGTCAAAAATATTATACTTTGTAAATTAAATAAAATCTGCAAAGCTTTAAGTTTGTCCACTGATATTAAATAGTTTCTACGTAGGCATCAATCAATCCAGGAAATCAAGTTCGTAACTGGTGAAAAAGTTCATAAGTTGTGTTAAAAAGTTTTATGCAGCCAAGATAACCATGTCCAAGCTGTCTATTTTACTGCATCTTTTACAAAATTTTAACACGAATACTGTTGTCCTTTCTAAATGAATTTTTTATACCAAACGTTTATTTTGTTTAAGTTTTATTTAAACTGAATTTTGAATAACTCGTTTGAATCTAAAGGAGAGACAAATTTATAACGCACTTGGAAAAATCGTTAAATAAAACGACTTTCGAGAGGCACGTTGTACAACTTATCCGACAACATGGCGTACAACTTGTTCGCTATGAAGTCCATGCAAGTACACAATTTAAAAAAAGATGTTTCAATCATTCCTCCGCCTCATTAAGTGCAATGTTTAGCATACCCGTTTAAGAAAATTTGTAATCGATTCCACACAAAGAAAAAACCCGTTTCAATACTGTACCAGCATTTTATAAGTTCACTAATTTAACGCAGAAGGAATGTAGAGACACAAAAAGCAATAAAGCAATTCATAAGTATAGATAAAAAATGTGGTAGTGTATAATACACACGAGTATACATAGTTTTCCGTTTGCAGGATGTACGAACATTGTGCCATCCGTCCGATACCACAAAGGATACGAAAACACGAAGGTATAGTGTAAATAAATGCAGAGGAGGGAAGAAATATTAACTAAGATTAAATTGTTTATATTCATGTTACAAAAACTTATGCTGGTTTAGCAGCAGCGCTATGCTACGAAATTCATTGCCACATTATCCAAACTTATGGGTTGATGTTTTCTAATTATGTATGAGCGTTTGTGCTTCTGTAAGCGAGCGTGTGTGTGTGTGTGTGTGTGAGGTTGTGAGGTTTTTGAAACTCCTTTTGGTTTTTTATTGGTCACGTTCCATTTAATTTGAAAATCTCATATAAAAAATAACTCGTGTCAAAGTTTAACACTCGTAACACAAATTGTTGTAACATTAAGTATGCACTTCCAACAACAGCATTAACAAGGGTATATTTGCGTAGGCCTTTGTAAGTGCTACGGAGGATGTTTACAGTTAATACTTAAGTTAAATTAAACTTAAGACTATTTACGTGCAAGTTGAACTATAAAGAACTCAAGTTCATTTATATTATCATCGACGGAGAAAACAAGTGAAACAGGCGCATTGACAGGATAGCGCAGAGGTACACACAATGTGATATTGAATAAATGATGAGAAAAATGTTGGCAATATTTGTTAAATTTTAGTCAATTTTGCCTTTATTGATGCACATAAAACAACCAAGCTGTTTACTCTAGTAGAGTTTACATAGTCCAGACGACTGGTTTGACTGCAAAATTTTTAAGAGGATCATTTGAGGAATAAATAGGTCATCATTTATAAGAATGTTCAGCTCATCTGATTCATCTATGCTGTGAAAACAACAACACTTTCTTACTTAAATTTTTGATTTTTGGTCTCATAAAACAATTTGCACAAAACTTAACACAATAAATTTTTTTATATCTGTTAATTGTTGTTTGATCCAAACACAAGCCCACACATACTAACGAGCATTTGTTTAGGCTTATTGAGGAAATCGTTTGAATAAAAATGGCTGCATAAAGAGCTTGCTACTCAGGAATTCTCAATTAGTTTTTGTATTTTACCGTCACTACTAATGTGTGACAACACTTGAATTATATTACTGTTAGGAGAAAAGAGAACACCATTCTAATACAAAGACGGGTTGAATGGACCATTTCACTATGGGTTCATCAGCAAACGATTCTCAAAATTTATAGAGCAGGGTTTTCTTTAAAAATGGAATGAAAACAGAGCTTAAATGTTAGAAATAAATGTTGTTAACCCATTGGGGTGCAGTGTCTGCTAACTTTCCCCATACACAACAATATTTTTTTCTGTACACCTAAAGTCTGTTTCACGTTTTAAGAAAATCTTGCGATTCAAACTATTTGCCAAATGAAAACATATCATTTTATTTTATTTGTCACATATTTATATGACAGCGCAAGAGTTGTAAAATATTGGTGTCAGAAGAGAACGCTGAAGATTATAAAAAGATTATAGCTCAGCTGGTAATGTATTTATTTTTTTTTTTAACCAACTCTACCTGCAAAGCTTTTGGCTTGTCCGCAGGAAAACACCCAGGGTCTAAGCAAGAATCGAACCCGCGACCTCCGGTACAGTAGGCTGAGCATTATTCACTCGCCTACGAGGCCACCATTAAACCCTTTAGGTAGCAAAAAATTAATAAAAATATCGCACACCAATGAGTTTAAGAAAAATAAAAAACTTATAGAAATCGGTGCTTCTTTTTTTCAGATAAATGACGAGAATCCTGTTAGTCAGGGCTGAACGTGATTTCTTGGTGTTCTGGAAATCAAGAGATTCTTAACTTTTCAGCATGATTTTCATTACTGAAATCAGATGGCAACAGCTGATTTCGTTTTGTAATTCGTTATTCTGTGGGCACAATTTAAAATGAAAATGAAAACACGCCCATAAATTGGTTATTGTTATTATACATTAAAATTCATAATTATTATTAACGTTACAACAATTATTAGAAATTAAATTGAATTTTTGTTTCAAATCATTCATTTAATTCAATAAATTAACAATATTTTACTCATCTGTTGCATTTCGTGAATTTGATGGCCAGAGATGTATTTTCAAATAAAACAAAACAGCTGACTAACTAAGAAGGAAAACGTACACCACTAAAATTGACCAAAACAAAAACTATTTTCTTTATTAAGATTTTTCTCATTTCAAATCAATTTGGTGAAAAGTGATTTGCAGAACACCCCGAATAATTAAAAATTAGTAGTTTTGTAAGGACCTACTTTTTGATACTCTCATTTGACGCTAATTCTGTTAACAAACTTGTTCGGAAACGGAACAGAACACATTCGCCCTTTGAATAAAAGCCAAATAAAACAGCTGATTCATAACAGAAGTGAATGCTGCAACTAATTCCGTCTTTGGCAGAAACCAGGCATAAAACTTCCATGCCAAGAGGTTTTTTGTTTTTTGGGTGCAAAAAGTTTTTTAATAAAACCTTAGGGAAAGAAGCAAAAGGTGCTGACATGTAAAAAGCCAGCCAGGTAAAATTATAGATTAAACATTTTATGACACTTCAGTGTCAAAGCTTTTAAACAAACAGGCGGAACAACAATTAAGTTAAGGCAAACACAAGGGAATTTAAAATTATTTTGATGTACGAGCATGTGTGTGTTTCGATATTGCGATGCTACTCTGGTATCCTTATTTGTAGTTAGGATTAATTTATAATATTCTCGATAAAATATATTTTCTTCATTTTTCTGAATCGTAGCAAAGATGAATATATTTTGAACCCTTTTTTATATAAGCAAATTTGAATAGTTTGATGAAACTAAATAATGGTCCGCGTTATACACTGATATGTCATAGGCGTTTAATAGAGCAACTTCAAGTATTCAAGGTATTCCGTTGACAGCCCCAGACTTAACTGTAAAGAAAATAGGCACGTAACAAACGAGAGAAATTTTAAATTTCTTCACTTAGCTGTCACTTAAAGGATCAAAATATACCTCCGAAATTTAAAATAATTTTTTTTGTATGACAGAATTGGTGTGAACATTAACGAAACAAGTCATTTTATTTGCTTCTGTATCACAACGGTTTCATTCTAAAAATCTGACTGATGCTCCGAACAAGAGGCGAGGGTCCTCTTTAATAGAAGTAGAAAAATTAGTAGATTTGTTTTCTGGACCTTATTTCCCCACTAATATGGCGACTTTTTTAATTGGCAAATTTATAGTTGCAATAAAAACCACACATACACACTATGTGGAAAGCAAAGAGTTAATATTTAAATCCTTTTGCTTCACCCCTTGTCTTCATGACTTTTTCTATTTCATTACAATTTTCCCAGTTCTTTGTGTATAAGGATATCTGACATAAAAGAATCCTTTTTAAATGGAAATTATGTATAAAAGAGCGGAATACAAAAAAGCAATGTCTTGCCGCTCGCACAGCAAAGGACTCAGTCCTGAGACAGCAAAGACATAACAGCAGAGCAAAGCAAAACACGTATAATAACCAAAAACATACTTTTCAGAAATGAAACCATTAAAGTATGTATTGTAATGAAATACACAAAGCAGGGGTTGGTTGCATTAACAAAACAACTACTACATTTATCTCAGTTACTAAACAAAGAAATTTATTATCCCTTTTATTTCCTTTTGGTTCACTTCACCCTCTTTAGCCGTTTTAACACTCAAAACTTTCGTTACAAGTTCCCCCACATACTTCCACACTTGTTTAAACTAAAATTTTCCAAATGACCTCTTTCAATTTTAAAAGTCCTCGTCTTTAATAAACTTTTTCAGTATATTTTTTTTTTTTTTATTATAAGTCCCAGTCGAGTTTTTCGATTTTGGTTGTGAACGTTTTTTACAGCTCTGCCTTCGAATTTCACTAGTGGGTGCACTACGAGTTCTAGTTTTGCAATTTCCGTATATTCTTTTATTATTTTTTGTTAGGCAACTGCAAGTATTGTAATAATAAGACTTTCAAAGCAAAAGGGAATTACAAAGCACATGAAACTGAAAGCTTTTTACATCTCTCTGCTCAAAAAAAAAACTAGAATTGCTGGAAAAAAAATTGCAAATCCGGGTAGAGGATAACCAAGATGGTTCATTTGATTTGGAACTAAAGAGAGAAAATTCAGAGTGTAGCACTTACTAGCTTCTTTAATGATATAAAAATGAATTTTAATTAATTTTATGAACTTACAATTCATGTACATAATGATTCATATACATAATTATTTGGATCAGAGGCCTAGAATCTTTATAGAGTACTCCTGACCCTTCCCAAGCAATCATTCGCAAGATTGTACGTTTCAAAACGTCATTGCCAACGCCACACTCCAACACAACCACAATGATAACAATTTTGTTCGGTCAGAGGATTCCCAAAAAATTATCCTCCAATTGTAAATCTGTCAATTATTAATGTCGACAAGGCCGTGTTCGATCCCTAAAAAGACAAAACGGTTGCGACAAAACCAGTTTCAATTGTTGCAAATAATTAACAATTCACTTCGGGGACACTAATAGTATCTTAGCGGCCAAGTAAAACCTTTAAAAATATGCTATCCACAATGAGTTTGGCAGTATCCAGTTCCCCACTCTCAGTAATTTCGGTGAAATACACTTAAAAGCCATCTGCTGAGTTCTGGTCGTGGAAAAAAAAATGAAGAAAATATTCATAAAATTCTAGAAGGCGTACGTCACACTTTTACAGCGGTCAAACCATATCTGATAAACTTTCCGAAGGTGTACGAGGGGAATTATGATTCTACTAGTGTCCGAATAAAAATAATAAATTCAAGGCTTGAACTCAGGTCAGATTAATTTATTATAATCAATAAAAAGAAAGTTATTTAAAACTTTAGGTGCGTCTTAAAGTGAGAAGAAATAGTACTTCTGGCTTAACTTATTGATGATTTGTTATTAATAGGAAAAAACAATTTCATGTAAATAATTCTCGTATGCAATTTTCCAGCTGTCTTTATAGTCCACTAAACCGTTTAGAACATCACAAAATCCTGATAAACAATGTAAAGCAGGAAGTGACGGATGAGTAAAAGCTCCTGACAACAATTTGACTCCTGATCCGCCCTGTGAGTTGAAATTAAGGATACTCGTACTTAAGCTTTGAATGTTTTTACGCTCTTCTATTCGATTGCACGGCGAATTAAAATTTCATTTACATAAATAATATTAAAAAAGGAATAGATAAAAAATTTCGTGTTTGAGTTGATCTGAATACTTAAAGTAAATTTAAAATTTGCCGTCTGAATGAAATCAGCAGCAAACGAATAACGCGAATGGATAAACTACTTGGGAATCTGTAAAAATAAAAGCAGAATTTTAATTGAATTTTTATATGCTGATGACTAAATGGAGTACAACAGCTGGGCCGACAGACACACGAGTAAACATAAAGATGGAATATACATATTACAGTGTTTTTGTTGTTGTTTTGTTGCATCAACTATATGTAAAGCTTAGGAAGCAGTGTTCTGTTTGTGATTAAATTGGTGCTCTTTAGGTTTCCCGTTTCATATACAAAATCGCTTTCCCAGCTGCCATCCCATGCATGTGTGTGTGTGTGTGTGAAATATTTGTTTTTAAACGGCACATGAATATTTTTGTGAAAAAGTAACTGCGAGTTCACTTGAGCACAAGCACGAGTGTGGATGCGTGTATGTGTTTGTGCAATAAACTGGTGGGCAGGGAGTGCGTTGGGTTGGCTGAAGTGGTGGTGAGGAGAGGCCAATATTGAAATAGCTTATGTGGATGTTGTATGAAAATGTTTTGGATGAGTGAATTGAATATGAAATTATGAAAATACTCATTTTATTTCATTGCATCATAACAGAATCACAATTTAGAAATGAATTCCGTGATGTGGTGTTTTCGCAATCCAAACGAGCGATTTCAAACCGAAGTTGTTTTAAAAGTATTTAGAAAACCGATATTTATACGGTAGTTTCCTATTTTGAGGCATAGATTTCGCTTTCTATATAAAGTAGTAAAATTTCCGAAGCCGCCAGTAATGATTTGAAATGAAAGCCGTGGATTTCAATTTCCAGGAATTGTGGTATGAAGTGTCCATCTTCTATAGTACTAAAAACACTGACTTCTCTCAGCGAAGCATTTCCGCCATTTGGTAGTTTTGAACCATTTTGCATGGCTCTACAATCTCTTAATCAGTTTAAATTTCTGTTCAAGTCATTTAACTTTTTAACTAAAAGTGCATTAAAGATAAAATTCCAAAGAGGTTGCCATATGAAACTTTTCCTTCGACAGATTGAAGTTCGTTTCGGACAAATCGCTCCTCTAGCCTATTCAGGGATTACCAATATCAAGGCGAGTGTTTTCCGAAATTAGAGCTAATTCTGCAGGAAATTACTAATCTTAAATTGTCAGTTGTCCAATATTTTTTGACTTGGCCGACAATATGCTGCACAAATGGCTACAAATTCAAATGTCGTGTTAATTTTTGGGATACATTATCGTTTCAAGTTGTTATTTTATAGTACGATAGCACCCGAGAAAGGGGCAAATGCTTTTCTTTTTAAAACTAAAATACAATGAAAACCCCGCAAGAAGTACTAAATGGAGAGAAGAGATGGTTTTCCTCCAAAAAATTGCTCGAGTAATTGCTCGAAAGTTACAAAACAATGTGATATACATTATACATCACTGGAGAGGGCTTGAAGTGCAATATGCAAAAATAAATTTTAATTCGATTAAAGATATTTTTTTAAGGTAAAAAAATAAATAAAAATTTTACGTTTTCAATTAAATGGTCTTTTGCCGATTAATTTTTGTGTTTCGATTATATTTAAAATGTAATTAAAGAGCTAAACTATGCTCTTGAAAGCAATTGTGCTTTGTGGCTAAAACTGCAACACTGTCCGACATACAAGTTCTAATTTTTTTTCTTTTTTTGTTAAATCTCAAAAGCAAGGAAAGCAAAGCGTTTTTGCACAAATAAGCAAATAACTGGAATTACTTCTTAGCTAAACTAAAAACTAAAGAAGAATCCCAATCAGAATGAAAGTGCATTTCCACAGCAGTTGCATTGCAAACTGTTCTGTTGTAGTTTGGCGTTCTTTGTTTGCTTGTGAGCTTTCTAATGTCAAGCGAGAAACTAGTAATGTTTCTTATTTTTAAATCTTTCAACCCTGCGACAAGAAGCCAAGAACTATTTGTCCGCCACAGAGTCATGCAGTCCAGTACTCTCTTGTTAGGAAATAAATCTTCACGTGCCACTTTTAAAAGTGTCCATAATGTTTGTCGTGCCAAATACGTTGCTGTTGCTTTTAGTTCCCAAAGTTGGCTGTCACGTTACAATAGTTATGCCCGTATACTGCACACTGGGGCAGAAGCTATAAATTTTTCTTTATTTCTTTTGGCATTTCATATTGATTCGCTGTGGTCGCACAACAATATCTGAACATATTTGGGAAAACACTATTTTGACGATTTACCCATCGGGTAACGTGCTCAATTTAATATTCCTTTTATTTAAATTGTAATTCTAATAAATTATTTTCCATTACTTTGTACTCTCTATATGAAGTTAATTTTTAGCCCAACTTTTGAAAGCTTTTCCAAAGTATGAAACTACTTTTGCAGAAACGAAATAAATATAGGGCCAAAATTGCGACGAGCAGTTGCACTTCAGAACTTGAAGACAATTTTAAGTTATGCTTTTCTATTGAGTTATTCATGATGAGGTTTTCATTGTGGAACCCCTCGATTCTGCCCCACAGTAGAGGGTTTCTGATTGTTAGTTGTTTCTTATTGTTCATGGGAGTGTGCAAAGCCATCGTCACCGAAAACATGTAACAGATTGCATTGTTCTTTATTACATAGATAACGAGTATGCTACATAAATATTTTGAATGGCACAAGTAAAAATGCACTTAAAGGCATACGAGTGTTGTTCAAAATTTACGTACATTGTAAAACTTAAAATTCCATACCCCAAAAATCTTAAGTAGAAGGTGAATTCCAAGGAAATATTTTAAATATAAGTCAAATGCTGTGTATAATTATTGTTCGTAAGTAAAAGATACTCAAAAGATTTAAACCTCGACGTATTTATAAGAAAATAACAAAAGCTGCAATTATAATTATGTTTAAAAAAAACTGCACTTTGGGGTTAACCTTCAATAGCTCAGGAACTGCATCAACATTTATTGCGCTACTTGTACATGAACATGAACATGGCATGACACAGTCACACTCACAGTCACAGTCACAGTCACAGTGTATCCTTTCTTTGTCGAAATTGCTTTAATGGCACTGTTACTGCTATAAATCGGTAAAGAGCAACTTTAAAATATGGCAACAATATAAAAGAATGCAAAAGCATCTTAATATGTTGCAAGTAACACACAATATTGTCACATACGAGTGCACTTACACACATGTAAGCCATATTGAGTCTTTCTGTGTACTGAATACATTTCAAAATAGCACCAATGTTGCCAAAACTATTATTTTACATACTTACGAATGCAAATGTATATTTATGGGCATCTGCAATACCCAGCAAACAATATCTATTGACTTTGATCACACACACAGAGAGAGCACGTATTGGTAAATTTCAGTATTTGTTGCATGAACTGAAAGTGCATACGAGCTTTAAAGCATAGAATACATAGGTGAATACAACGCATGAAGTATCTTTGCTTTCTACTTCCCAATCCGTTCAATGCGTCATAAGTAAATGCCATAAACATATAATAAATATTTTTATATTCATAGTTATTTTTTGTTCTTAAATTTTTATTAATATTTGTATTTATCTTTTGTAATACAAAAGAGACGCATAAACATGTTGCGGGCTCTATAAATCAAAGCAGATATCGCTTAGGAATCGTCTTCCTGCTATTAATTCACGTTAAAAAATTTCAATTTCAATTGCATTCCAACGTCTGAATGGTTCGTATGAGTTGCAATAAAGGAAAGTCCGACTCATGCCATTGCAAATCTGTTCGACTCATTCATTGTCTCAGTTTTATTTATAATCTAAAATGAGTTGTTGCCCTTAACAATGAATGTTTTAAGCAATTTTTCAGTTCTCCTTCTGTATTTGTTGTATGTGGATTCTAAGTTTGTTCACCAACCATTTAACTTCCGTGGCTTTCACGTTGGCAGTAGCTGCATGACGACCAACGCAGAATCTCATAATGAGTACTGGAAATCATATTTACTTTGTATCGTCTTTCTCTTTAAGGAAAGTTCAAGTCAGCAACGTCATGGATGCTGCTAAGTGTGATGAATTCCCTACATTTCAGAAAGTGGTTTTGAAGTTCGATGGCATTGCGATTAGAGTGATGCGTTATGCATTAGGAACATTCGTTACAGCAGTCTTCAAGCTGCAAAGTATTAAACTTAAAATACTTTACGCACTCGTTTATATTTTTATTTATTTATTGCTCTACCATATATCAGCTTATAATAGTAACAATTTTTGAGATTTTATATGTATTATATATTGCACCAAATGTTCCATATGTTAGAGTAAAAATGCTATCAATTTCTTATGTCTAATTATTCTATAGGAAAAAAGGTAGTTAAAAACCTATCTGTACATCATTGCGAGTAAGTTTATAAGACAGCTACTAACACTATCTATATGGATAAATATAGATCTCTTAGTTACTGTGACACTAAACCTCTCAAATGCGTATAGTTTGAACTTCTGCATTTACTCTAAAATGACAGAGTTAGATCAGTTATACAGTGTTCAATGGTCTTCTGTCCGGATTTGCATACTCGTTTATATACAAATGCTCACTTACATCTATAATTTAATTCTTTAATTGAAATCTGTTTTTCTTTCTTTGAGCGACAATTAATAGAAATGTGAGTGCAAGAAAAATCGAGGAGCCGATTCTAAAATTATATCTGCAATATTTAAAAGAAAGTAATATTTGATAAAACTAATTTAAGAAATGAGAAATTTTTAACAGTGCCTTATCAAGGGTGAACTTCACCCCCAATCCTAACCAGCCGCATTTTAACTAATTAATTTTTTTTTTTTGCTAACCAACTCAAGCTGCAAAGCTTTCGTCTTGGCCGCAGGAATACAACTTGGCGGTAATCGAATCCGCGCCCTCCCGCTTAGTAGGCTGTACATTATTCATTCGCCTACTGAGGTTACGTAGCCCGTTTCGGTAATGATTAAATGCAGCAACAGCCTAAATAGTTGCAAAATAATATCACTCTCCAATTATTTCTCTTTGGAAGCATAAAAGGATTTCTTTAAAATTTAATTACAACATGCATATAAAAGAAAAAAATGACTTCTGGTTTGCCTGTTTCATATTAAAAAGGGTTTTAATATGATTTTAACACCTTTACAACAGTTTACAACTTGAGATCCAAATAAATGAATATAAGAAATATAGTAAATGTATGTTGAAAGGAAATTATAGTTTGAAGCATATAGATTGACAATTGCCACCCACAAATGTTCGCTGGTCATTTGATTGCATTGCACAGCGCACATGCAGTTGCAGTTGGTTTGTGACTGGCTGGCATGTGAAATCCTACAGCTACAAGTAAATTGGGAGCTTTAAATTAAACAACTATGGTTGCAATGATTAGGAGAGATGAAGACAACTACAAAACCCTACAAAGGCATTCCTAAAGTTGCCAACCAATTGACAATAAGCCAAAAGTAGCATGTTTTATACGATTTAATTTTAATAACATGTCCTAAATGATACTTTGTTGGCCAATGAAAATTAGGCGTTCGACTTATGTCACATGCGGAAAAGTCCTTTATTGATTTTGCTAGTGAATTCAAAGTGGGGAGTTTTTATTTTCTTTATGAAAATGTTGGTTTAAGATAAAGTGAGTTTACGTGGAACTGACTTTTATTCTTTCAATGAAATTTTATAAAATTTGCTTGTAGTGATACGATTTCGGATTATGATGTTTGGGACTAAATAATTCTTCGGTCTTGATAACTCTTCAGCTTCAGGTTGTCCACCCAATAAGTATTTGGGATCTCATCATCGCAATCGCTTCTAAAGAGTATTTTATCTTATTTATATTTACCAAAATATCAGATATCTGCTGCCATTCGATTTATTACCCAAAAATTTTCACTTGCCATCTGCTGGCATGGCATGTCACACATGCAACTGCACTGGTCTTGTAATAGAAAACTTGTAAAGAAAAATGGAACTTTTGAGAAATTTGTTGCTGTTGCTAGTTCGGTATCGATTTGAAAAGAATTAGGCAGCTGCCTGCGTGGCCACAGTTGTAGCTACCGGCAATACCTGATCACAGATGCATTTATATTAGTAATGAAAATAGTAATGCAGAGTGGCAGAAAAACCATTAGCTGTCAGCACTTACGGCCATTTGCAAAATTATAGCGCCTCCACGAATAGATTTATATAATGTAGCGGTTCATGGAGAAATGTATATGAGCCCCATTTTGCATCTACATAAAGCTATTGTTAAATTTAGTTTGCGAACAGGTTTTGGCATGTAAAACGGGTAAAACAAAAAATATAATAATAAAATTAATAATAATTTAAGCTTTTATTAAGAAAACAAAAGGAATGGAGCTTGAAGGCATAACTCTTCTATGAATATCATCCTATAACAGAATAATACTGCGGCGATAATTGTAAGAGCTTCTAAAACAGGTCCTTTCAAATAATTTCAAAGTGGTTGAGCCCTTACAAGCTTCATTAATTACTAAAATACAAAATATTTAGTATCAAAACTGTTCTAATATCAGCTATTCTAATATTAGCTGTTCTATTATCAGCTGTTCTAATATCACATTTGCAAACGTAATTCAAGTAGCGAAAAAAATTTAATTATTATTCAGCGTTGCATAATTATCGTACCAATGTGAACACAAATGTTTAAATGTTGTTCTTGTAATTTAATTACAATAAACAACGAAGTAGTGCGTTCGCAGCTTTGTACCGAATACTGAATACTAGTATTAAATTACCTCTAATAAATACTGTAAATGAAGTGTGGCAATGCCACACAACCTAATAGCGAAAAAGGATCTCGTTAACAGTAAACTTTGCTGTTACAAACCTCAGACAAATATTCTTAATTAATTATGGGGCACATGAAGTTTTAAGAAACTTCATTAACATTATCAGAACTGCAGGGTTACAATGTGAAAACAGATTCAATAAGCCACGCTACCAAAGGAAATAAAAATAAAATAAATGTACTACATATCTAAAGAACAACCATAAACAAACATATATATATATATATATATATATATATAAGTGTATATATATATATATACACACTGTATATATATACACACACTCAAGGGTTATTAAAAAACAAGTCTTGTGCTTGTGTGTGAGAGCTTATGGGTTTGTATACGACTGTATGAGAATTTTTTGTGTGGCAGAGGAAAAATGTACATGAATATAAAGTTTAAATTGACTTGTAACGGAATTGAATCAACAAAGTAAAAAAGGACTCATGCTGAAACCGACTACAACAATGGCTCTTACAAAATAATACAATAAAAAATATCAATTGTAGAGAAGGGAAATATAAACATGAACACAATAATAGAATTGAATTGAACTGAACTAATGGATAAAGAATGCAAAACGAAAACATCCCTTTAGGAACTTTTGGTAGCCAACAGTATTAAACGACTGACACTCTTCCAGGAAGAGGGAAAAACTACAAAAATATATGCGAGTATGGCCAGATACAATTTAAAACAACTTCATCACAAATATGCCAGCGGAAGCATATTGAGCAAAATGTTGCATCAACCAAGAGAGAGACTAAAATAAAACTTGCACAACAAGCACTCGCACATACTCCTGCAAGGGACATTGGAAAACGATAAAATCACAGTTTATATTCATTGAAAAGAATCAGCTGAACGACGAGGAAGTCACTTTAAAGAATGTATTGCCTAAATTACAAATTTATGCAAAGTTTGTATAGATATAAGGGGGCAAATAACTTTAAAGCTCATTAAAAGTCATGTTATTAATTCGCTTAGCAAACGAGTATATCGTCGCTATCCAGTAGAAAGGGTCTAACTCGCTTTTTTAATACTTTCAATGAAAAAATTTCTTATACACTGAAATCACAAAAATAATCAGCTGCAAACAAAAAAAAAAAAAAAAAAATGGGGGTAATATCATTCTACTTAATTAATTCTACAATATTAATTTAATTTTCTAATTTCTTTTATTTTTTTAATATTAAAATTTTTGTCAAACAATTAAATACCATTTAAAACCAAATTTTCTATTATTTAATTTGAAGAATACATTCCTTTAAAGATTACGAATAGCTTTGAATTTTATTTCATAATTCCTTTGATTTGCTTTTATTAAATGTTGGCTTATTTGGTTAAAGCGACAATCTCATATGAAAATCAGTCATGATTCCCAGCTTTGGGATTTATGAAACTTTAATATAAAGAGTTTCTGAATAGGGATATCTAACCATCCACACGGAATCAAGTATGGGCACACATAATATTTGTCTATACATATAAAAATTTCACTCTCGCTAGGCAAAGCGAAGTGGTTTAGATATTTTGATTTAGTCAGAACAATAATCAATAATTCAATATCAAATCAAACTGGTTCGGGTAAATTCTTTGATATTAGAGAAAATTCAAAAAAAGAAAACATTTCGCAGTTGATATATTTTACAAAAAAAAAAAAAAAATTGAGAAATAAATGGGAATTATTATCATGTAATGTCTTATGTGTAATGACACATACCGCATGCCAATTTTGTTGTCGCTGGAATTTTTAATTTGCTATTTACCACGAGGCTGTAAAATCGTTTGGGAGAGGTAAAATCCAAAAAAACAAAAAAAATAAACATGATATATATGTAATTGCACAGTCAACAGCTAAACTTGATTTATACCTTCGAGGGCCCAACTCAGGCTGAAAGCAATTGCCCGAAATTATCCTCGCTGGCATTTACAAAACAGAACATATGAATTATTTTGTATTCTATGGAAAATCAATTGAAAAGTTTCTTGACATATGCATTAATAAATAATCAATTGTGGCTTTATTGCGGAACTAATATTTCTGAGACCAAAACTGAGGGAGAGGGAAGTACATAGTAGAGAAAATATGAGATGAAGAAGTAAACCAATAGATAAGTGTTATAGGTTGGCGTCGTTAAACGATTTCTGGTGTCCATTTTATTGCTTACTTACTTTGCGGATAAAATACTGTTGCACGACATCGGTGCACAAATATGAAGTACCATTTGACACTTTTTTGAAACTGCTCGACGTAAGGACCAAAGGCATGACCTAAACCGTTTCTTATTTCTGATTTATGGCGGAAAACTATTTATGGAAGGAATCTATTCGATAATATACTGTTATTAGTACTCCAGAAACAGTTTTGTTTATTGCAGATAAAGCTATATCGGTATAGCAGGAGAAGTGAACTCCTTAGACTATCGCTGCAAAGCACTGCCAAGTACATCACGAAATGTACTCGTTCTAAAGTTATGAACGAGTGAACTATCCTGATCCAACCTTTTGTGAACTAATTTCAACTGTCACTCTACTTCTTTTCCCCATAATTGCTACGCAATGCACTGCAGTGGATCCATTAAAATTTCTTTTCGTAATAAAAAGCTTTAATACTCCACCATACCCCTCTCAAAACTGAAAAGCCCTGGAACAGTTCGGCCACTCACGCTGTAAAAGTCAACAGGCTCTGATTGCAAAACTGTTTGAACAAATATTTGCACGCACTGTACATTAATATGGAGACAGATCAGCAAATACGTATAAAAATGAGCCAATAAAATGTGTAAATCAAAAGCAAAACCAATAAGAATTCTGCTTTAGTTCGTTTGCATCTGTTTATTTAATATATTTTATGATTTTTGAGATAAACATTGTAGCATGTGTGCAAATAAATACATTGATGATGTACTTTAACCCACAAAAAAATCGCCAAGCACATAGGGTCCCATTTGGTACAAATAGTGTTAGTAATGACTGAAAATGTTAAGACTGTGGGCGCAGTGCATGTGCCGCAAGATCGTCCAAATACGGATTGTCACTTGTTATTGCATGTTTTCAATTTCTCCAAGTTCTTTAAAGGGAATCTTCATCACAGACTGCATTTGATATACGTTTTAAAGGCCTTGGCCCATTCACTTCACTACAAAATTCATCTAGGACCAACAGGCTGACATTTCCTGAACCAAACAGTGTTTTCCATATTTTCATTTGTCTTGATCCGTCGACCAAAAACGTTATTGCAAAATTAGTGTATTTTGAAAATCGAGGAGCATTTCCATTTATAGCAAACTATGCCATAATGCTGCATATATTCGAAAAGCAAAATTATAAGAAAGAAAGAGTCGTCATCTGAAGGTATTCTGCAAAGACTGCAATTATTCTGATGCAATGAATTGCTCGCCGCGTATATGCCAAAACATATGAACATTCGCAATACACCGCAAACTTGGTAATAATTCTATTTCTATTGCTTGCGTCTGCGCACGACAAGTAAAATCATATCTTGTCACTAAGTAAATTTTTACTCTAATAACGTTTAAAATAAACATGAAAAATATGTAAATTATCAAAGATATATCTTTTTTAAAATAATCGCATTGTGATTTTATCAGTTATAACAGCTGTTATTTCTCCTCCGGTATTGTAACATATATGTACGTCGAGTTTATAAAGCGACTTTTTATACACGAATCTACTGCCCGAAATTCCTCCGTCGTTCCAGTTGTGTTTCTTGCCATAAATAGAACTCGTTCTGCATATTAAATTTAAAACCGCTTTTAGCATGTACATATATGTAAGTAGGAGCGATTTTTTCTGCTAAATTGTTAAAATATCAAAATAGCTGAAGTTGCCGTAAATATTCCAACAATATTTCAACTTCCCCATCGCTTCAACTAGGGTGTGAATTTTTCTTCTTTAGTAATTGAATATCTGTTAATTAAATATTTTACACAAGGACTTGCATTTGCTTCCATTTAAGATTAAAAGGTTCTTCCAAGGGACCATTTACTCCACCGTACATATGCCGATGGCAACACCGATTTTCATGAAAAATCATAATGAGTCAAGCATTTTGAGTCAAGAGCATTTTCATTTGAATGGATATGTGAAAAAACAGAAGAGTCGCCCTTCAAATTATGAATCAGTCAGTAACAACTTGGTGTACAATTTGGTCTGCAGGAACCTCACTTCTTTGTAGCTAAAAATGGTGTAGGGTTAACTGCAAATAGGGAGCGATATCGTGTTTTGATTGAAAAGACAACTGCATGCTTTGAGCTAGTCTAACATGTAGTTTTAACAAGACGGTGCCACTTCGCATATAAGCCGGATTACTATGGAATTACCGGAAGACTTCTTTCTACAAAAAGTTATATCAAGAAATGGTGATGCTGATTCGCCTACACGATCGCTTGTAAGTTAATATAATTGTAATATTAAGAAAATAATATAAAAAGTTTTTAATTTCTCTTATATTTCGAACTTCTGACATTTTACTTCATTGACTTGGACCGAATACATTATTCCGCTAGAAATGTTTGGTAACATGTGACCTTTTGTGTAAAAGTAACTCATTAATATTGCCTTAACTCTAAAGATTTCGCGTTTGAAGAAAGATACACGATGTCTTTCCAAGATCCGCTTTTGAAAGTAAGAACTTCCTGTTTGTTTCTGCTTTTAATTTGCTATTCTCTATCGATAACATTGCCAACGATTTTGCGAGAGTGTGCCCTTTTCTGCTCTTCACAGTAGCCTTTTTACATAAATTTCTCTCCACTTAAAGCTTGTAAAATAATGATTTTCCTCAGCCTTGACTATATGGCATATAAAAATTATTCCATTCACCAAATTCTGTTGAGTTAACGAAATAACCAGCCATGCATTAATTCTGCAGAGCTCCAGACATTTTAACGAGCCAACAAGGTGAGAAAGTAACAACAATGCAATTTAAATTAAAAAGTGAAAAACAATGAAAATTTCTTTATCCCTGCAAATTGAAAATGAATCACTTCTGCGTCGCAGTAACGACACTCGGCATTATATTGGCGATAAAAAAGAGAAATCTAAATTTTTCATTCGCTTGACAATATTTCTAAAACGAATACAATACTCTGCATTCCCTGCGATTCCGGTTCTTGTTGTTCATTGTAGTACGAGTATGTTGAATGTGTTCATTATTATTTTTTCTTTATTTATTTATATTTTGTTGCAACGTCAAAGTCTCTTTCAATTTCTGCACTTCTCCTTAGAATCATGCCATTTAATTGCTGAAAGCGATAACAGAAGTACAAGAAGGATACCTTTTGCTAAAGCACAGTATAAAGCATGTAAGACAATATTTAAGCTTCAAAGTAAACAAGAACACATTTTATTATTTCTTTATGTTTAATATTATAGCAGCATATCTTTTCGTTTTAGTCTTTAAACAACGTAAAGCAAATCCAAATGCAAACTCTGGAGAAAATCTTTGAAAAATTCTAAACTTAAACAAATTGAAGGTGGGTGGCTGCAGAAGCTTATAAGTCAGCGGCTGGCACTCTTGTTATTATTATTATTATTGTTGCTGTTGCTGTTGCTGTTGTTGTGGACGTGGCCGTTATCGTTGTTGTCACTGCACTCCTTTATACCAGCAGAGGTAGCCGACGTTGCAAACTAATAAAAACGATACATAAACAACAAGATGTGGAATGGAATAAAAAGCAAATACTGCAAAAAGTGGAATTTCACTCGTAATAAAGCTTAAAGCAAACAACACTTTGTCGCCAACTTTGTCGACCATAACGGAGAGATTTTATTACTGCCGTTGCTCTTGGTGTTGCTTTTTTCTCCCTTTTTAGAATGAAGACAACCTGTTAAATGTTATATGGCTTTGTCTTTGACTCACAGCACAAGCCCACAATTCCTGTCGCTACAAATGCCACTGCCGCTGTTTTTCCACTTCAAAAATTTAATTTTCCTTGCATTTTGTTCTCTATCAGTGATGGAACTCAAAAGAATTGATTACGTGCCGATTTGAAGAGGAAAATTGGCCAAAAAATATTTTGCAACCGCAATGCCTTGAGTATATTCAAATACAGGCATGCAAAAACGGTCAGGACAATTTTCTTATCGTCGCAGCACAAAAAGGGAATTCTGAAAATGCAAAAATAGAAATTTTGTACATGGTTTGAACCACTTAATTTCCCGTACGAAAATAATTATATATAAAATATTTGCTTAACCTTATAAGCATTTATGTTACGCACTGTATTTGAAAAATATATCTATGTCGCTATTTTATGAAGGGCAAAATTAAAGAACATAAATTGAGGTTTCTAGGAAAATCTAAAAGATTACTAAACCGAATATGTAGTATTCCGCAGTATTCTGGATGTAACAAGCTGAAGGCTTCGCAGGATGCCTCTTCAAAAAGAAACTTCAAAAGAGTCTTTATTTTTTAAAACCACAAATTTAATATAGAAAAAATAGTGTGGAGGCGTTCTCAAATGCTATAAAAATCGTAGAAGACAACTTCAAAGTAACAGCCAATTCATGGTAGTTTCGCAATACCAAACTGCTTACGGGAGTACAAAAAACTGTACAGTTTTCCCGCAAAAGCGAAGCTGAAATGTTTATGCGTGCATGCATTATGGCAAACACAGATCCACACTTACAAACACACACAATTTTTGGGGTAGCGGGTTCCCTGCTTGTAATAAGAGCCGACTAAAGTCAGATGGGGTAGGACAACACCTTATAAAAAGGCAAATACATCTCGCCCTGAGAAAGGCAAAGAGGTGACCAGTAAGAACTCCATCACCAAAGTCACAAAAGATGTCGACATTTGTAAATATATAAAAGAGAATACGACTAAAGATGCAGAGCAGAGTCCAATGCTTGGACTACGAAAACTAAATGAAATAAGAGACCACCAAGATCCGACGTAATGCTAACTAAACTTACTGAGATCCTGTCATTGGCAAATATTCTCAAGAAGGTTTGATTCGCCCCAACTCAAAAGATAAGCTGGAGTCAACAACGCATGAAGTAGCGTTTGAAATTAGATACCGTTAGTCGAACCGAAGCGTCCCGGGAGATACTCGGACGACAACAGTGGGTGATCTGCGCCTCGGATGGATAATTTGCCGTTTAGAAAGAAAGCTAACCGCAAGAGGTGACACAAATGTTTAGACTTTGGGCACATATAAGAAATAGCCGCAGCGACAAGTGCGGCGGGCTGGATCATCTTGCTAAATGTTGCCAAGGAAAACCCTACTGCTTACTTTGCAGTGATGATAACAGAAAGGAAATTAAGGCACTTCAACTAAAAATGGACAAATTAACTGGCTTCAATAGCTAGTTCAAGAAACACGTTAACGTGATATATATAATAGTTATATTACGGAAAACACCAATTCCTAAGCTGAGCCGTATAGTCTATTCTATACCAAGAATAGACTACTGCTAATGTTGAAATCGGTCAATTTAGTTTTTGTGATCTGCAAAATATTGGAATCATATAGAGTTTCTCGGCGATTGCATGATAGCCCCAACGGAATTGGATATTCTATAAGAATAGATCCAAAAACTTCCCCTTTTTAACAATATTAATTACCTTGTCATAATGGAGCACATGTAATCTCTGAGAGAACTGAACTGCCTGTAGATCCTTCTTTCCAGCCCCTCTTTAATATTACATCAGCATATCTATTTTCGATACGGTCTAATTCTCATCAGAGTGTTGCATTTCATTTAATTAGGCTTAAAACAGTCCTGGATATGAGCATTACACCAGTTCATTTCACCAAGAGAAATAGACACGAATCCCTTATTGTCGAATATCATTTACTCAAGCTGCAATCACGATTCAAAGAAATCATTTGCTTTAATACGAGCCCTTGTTTGTCAAGGCAAGTGTAAAATAACTTGACACAAACAAATAAAACCGTACCCACACACATACACACACACATACACCCTATTTGTGTTTATTGAACTAAATTTTCTGTTTACTTGCTTGTGAGTGCTCGTGTATAAAAGTATCAAAGCAAAAGCTTGAAAGCAATATTTTAAATAAACAAATCTTCGTAATTCAGTTCTTGTCTTTGCCTTTCAAGCGTAGCATGTCTGTGTACTTTAATATGCAATAAGGATGTGTATACGTTACACCAGCATCTGAAATGCATTAAGTGTGCGAATCCTTTATACAATATTCCTTCTTTATGTATGTACACACATGAAGTGCGCACACAGGCACAACTACGAACACATGCGAGCATGTGTAGAAATACTAAACTTACAAATTAAATGTAAAGTTGTAATTTGTTTTCAAATATGACTTCATTCAAATTATTGCTTTTATGTAAAGTGCAACTGTGGAAACAAGAAATACGTTTCAGGACTTATAAATAATTTTGTTAATGTGAAACTGAAAGAGTAGAACTTTCCTAAAGAAGTACACACATGTGGCTGAGTAATGAATATGTACATGTATGTGTGTGTGTGTGTTCGTGTGTGTGTATGTTATTAAATGTTGCTTTGAGTTGCTTTGAACTGTAACTTATCTTGACAATTTTGCACAATATTTTTACTATCAAGAGAAAACTTTTTCAAATATGGCACTTAACTTGCAAATATTTCCAGTTATTGCAATTTTAAAGTGCATTCTAAGAATGCAATCAAACTGCATAACGCGTAGTCAGCATATTTGTGCGATTATCATAGGAACTGGAGCTGGTGGTTACTGAAGTTCAGTGCGAGCGATCGCGATTCGAATTTAAACCACAGAAGAACGTTTTGAATGTTGCATTTGCGAGAATAATATATTTTTAATTGTGCTGTTTCTGGTAAGCGTAACTATAGTGTGGAGAAATGAAGTATACGACCTTTTCGTGGATACTCTGAACTAAATGGTTATCCAAATTCAATACCAAAATATTAGCACTTCTCACTTTTCTTCTCACTACCCTATTAATAGTCGTCAAATGACAAAATGAACTGGACACTAACAATAAACTGTTCAAGTGCCATATTGGCCACGAATGCGATAACTGAGAGGTCCAACGCGCCGCTATATAACAAGAAACTTCCTTTACTATATCTTTTACTTATAAATAGGCAAAAATAAGTTCTTGGACTGAGAGATGCTTAGCCGGCAATAGGGAAGTAACCCAATCAGTGCATTCTAACACCGTCCACAAACTTATACCAAAGGCTGGCAGACGCAGTACTGCGATCTTCGATCTTATTCCTTGGAGTTCAAGTGATAAGTCCAAAAGACGTGGCCAATCTCTCACTAAACAGAATGCTTGGTTGGGTTGGATATTAAGTATTTCGAAGAACAACAGTAATAGCGACAGACTGCACCCAAATTGTTGCTAAAGTTGCCACATGTGATTATTTTTGCAGGAAAACAAAAAAAAAAACAAAAATTCCTACACAGAACGTTTAGAGGTATTAACGAGCAATAATTGCAAATATTCTTCGAAGAGCATCCTTATGGAGCACTACATGATTGATTTAAACTTTTTAACATTCAAGGTTAGTGGAAGGGAAGAGAATGTTTAAACAATCGAGAATCTGAAATGCTCAAATTTTGAACACACTTTTAAGAACACACTTGGTTGCCCCCGCACAGAATTTGCCACAGGCCGCGTAGAAATTATAGTCCTAAATGTTTTACAATACTTGTTTTGAGAATTAGCAGCCACGTTACGTACCGCAGAGAATTGCTCTTGCCTTTGCCACATATTCGTACGTCCTTAAATCACAATCGTCGAATAGAGTTTTATCTTCACTTATAATCCCAAACCATCTTCATAAAACAATTGAAAGAGCTGAACGATAAAACGATAAAACTGAAACTAGAAGTATTTGGAAATGTTATACACTTGTATCTGCACACACACACAACCATGTTCATTAATGGGCAAATAAATACATGTGAAAGCGTGTTTGAAATGCTAAAGTAGTGCAGTGTTTTTGTTTAATCGAATTGGCTAAATGTGTGCAGTTACAGTCTTCAGTATTCACAAGATGTCATAATTAGTTTCTGGAGGCATCTGATTAAAATGAACTATCGCAGTGCGATTCAAAGAAATTCCCACTATGATACCGTTCTGATAATGTGCAGCAAAGTTTTCAAAATTTAAAAATAGCTTTCTAAGCCCTTCAAAACTGACAGATTTGTGGTTATTCGAAAGGACTTTTTAACATAGAAAAGATTGTGGTGGAATTTGCGAAAATACTGCTCCTAAAAATATCGAACTGAAAATCTTAGTTAGATCAGAGCTGTGCAGAAAACAAACGTTGCTCGAAATGTACCAACAATTGTAAGGCTATGGTGTTTGATGCATGATTACTGTTTTGTTTTAGGCCAAAAACTGACGTTACTAGCATCGATGTGTGAGCTGGAGTTGTGAGTGTTTTGTGTGAGTTGGGACGAATTGATTCGCGCAACGGCCCATAACTTCAAGGTGGTATTCCTTTTACCAACCATACGACCTTGTCGCAAGAATTCATAATGCACCACGCTATTGCAATCTAAGAAAATACTGGCCAAAACCTTCACATTTGACCAACCTGACGTGCTTTTTTCGGTCTTGGCTCTTCTGGACGCTTTCATTGGGAGGATTGGTCTTTGGTTTCAATGTCATAGCCATACACCCATGATTCGTCGCCAGTTAGGAAGTTTTTGAGCAAATCTGGATAGTCATTGACGACGTTCAACAAAAAAAAAAAAAGTAAAAGAGCAGATCGAAGAGCACATCAAAACACGACTAAGCTCTTTAAAAAGAAAAAAACTGATAACCCAAATTCGCTGATATTGCCAACATATATAACAGACATGTGTGCCAACATAATCGAAAAAAAAATTGCCAAAATCGAACAAAAGTAACTCACGAAATTTAAAAAAAAACTTTTTTTTCTGATTACACTTCATATTTCTATATAAGAATTTCGATATGCCACCATTATCTCATTATGACAAGCATTTAAAAAAAGTATTGAATTATTTGCTCTACACTGGTAATTGAAGCAATTATTCATTTCTGTATAATTCCTAATCCACCTTTGATCCAGCTAACAGGCCACAACAGAATTCATTCAAAATTTAATCAATGAATTTTAGTGCCCCAGTGAAATATACTTTTGGAGCTTCTTTTCACTCAGCATGATTTGTTTGTACAATAAAACTTCATTATTGACTGCAAAATGTCGGTAAAACGTTATACGATTCTAAATATAAACATCTTCAGCAATAATTCATGATGGATCGTTATTAACCTCTTTACAAGCATTACAATTTTAATCACTGCTGTGCTGTTAATCCTTTCAAGTTCCAAATGATTTTCTACACGCCTGCAAAACCCGAAAATATTTAGATATAAAATTCTGTAATCAATTACTTCGGTAATAAGACCGACAGGCATTAAGCCAACCAACCAATCAACCATAAAATAATACAACCGTTTGTAAAGAAATCTGTAAAAATTCAACTCCAAGTCAAAGGTGGCTTTAAATAGAAACAAAGCTTTACAGCAGTGCACACACGTACGTGCATA
Source organism: Ormia ochracea (assembly GCA_963402855.1). Classification (NCBI taxonomy): domain Eukaryota; kingdom Metazoa; phylum Arthropoda; class Insecta; order Diptera; family Tachinidae; genus Ormia; species Ormia ochracea. Next base: position 21,436,870 of record OY727107.1, on the reverse strand, counting down.
CATACAGACAGTAAACTGCTGTAAGCACAATGCAAATCTGCATATCTGAAAATCGGCTTTCGTAGTAGCCATTTGCGGAATATGATGTATCGGTCGGCTGACTGGTTTGGCCAATACATCACGCTGACCAAAGAAAATATTTCATGCACTTCTTAATGCAAAAATGTGATTATTTATGGTCCATTAAATAATGCACTTCTTACGCATTCTTCGGCTTGCCATGAGTGCTTCTGGCATGCATTTAGTTCGCTGGAAGCACTGTTAGTAGTTTTACAAATCCGCCATAGAACAAAAGTGTGAAATAAAAATTCATAATTATTGCTGGTTCGGCTGATCTCTTCATAAATGTATGCGATTTATTATCTGTTGCCCGGCAGTCGTCTGAATATTAAGTGAACGGCAGAACGCAGGCACAAGTTAGGACTCCTTTAGTATAGTATGTCACGTATTGTCTACAGTATTGAAAGAAAAGTGGAATATTATGCTCATAATTTGAGCGACAGCCCATTAGCATCGCATCGGCAGCAGTTAGGCATTTATTGAAGGGGATTCCCACAGACTAGTAGTACTTCAATGTTTTCAATGTAGAGTTTTACTATTCGCTTAATGCATGAACTATTCTTATTAAAAATTAAGGGAAATTTATGGCAGAACGACCGCTGTGAGGAACGACTCTATGGATGAGAATCTTCATACGCAAACACCACTATAGATTCATTTCTATTTCCTACGGCGAGGAAGTACGAAAAATCTAATAGCACTTTAACAATGATTTCTTTTCGAATTTAGCAAGTAGTTTGATTGAATAAAGTTTTTTTTTATTTCAATTTCATTAAAATAATAGATCATGGGATCGAACCCCAATTCTGTCAATTGTTAAAAAACGTTTGCCTTAAGAAACCTTTCCGTTAATCGTTGTTGTATTAGTAAAGTCACTTATCAGTGACTGATTATCAGAAAACACTCCTGACACAATGCTTATCACTTTACCCTCCCTTAAACTTTAACAATTTCTAAAGTCAAGAAAACCGCAGTAAGCTTTTATTCTAAATTAAAAAAATTGCAGAGGAGAGTTTTAAAAATAAATGGAATCTCATTTCATTGCGTTAACATGCGCTGCAACACATTCCAGGACAAAATATACTCGTAGTTGCATCCAAATCGAGTAATAAAAAAAGAAGCAAAAGAAGCTTTTCCAACCTATGGATATTGTTAAACTACCAATTATAAAAATAATTTGAAATTCCCCACTTTTAAAACGAAAATTTAGTTTAATATTTCAAGTCCTTTAAGGAAATTTTCCAAATTACTGGCATTAACGATTGCATGTCTGGAAAAAATTAGAAAGCAGTACCTCGCCCGCTAGAATATCATAAAATATATAATACGATCGTATATCTCTGCCATGAACTTGTGCTTCTCGTTCCGCTGGCTGGCTATTTCAATGTCCTTTCAAGGAATTGGACTGCAGTGATTTATTTTGTAGATTCATAAAAGGTCTCAGACAGAAAATGAATTAATTTATATAAGTTTTACATATACGGTTGAACTTCTCTATAATGAACTTCGGTATTACAAAGCGTTTCCTATTAATCCGCCTATTCTTCGTATAATTTACAAAGGTTTCAGTTGTAAATTTGTTTTTACTTTTTCCGTTGTTTTTACATTCGTACAAAATATTTAAAATATATTGAAATATATGAAATATGTTACATAATTCGGGAATTCCCACAAGATGAGAATGTAAATAAAGAAAATCCCATCAGTAGAAATTGTGAGTGCAGTTAATCGAGTTCAGTAAACGAAAAGGAGCAAAACAGTTTAAGATATTTCTCATTAATTATATACTTATTAATTTATATACTTGAAGCCTTTGGAGCTGCACATAATTGAATCTTTAAATGCATTAGAAGCATTTTTGGATTAAAAAATATGCAATTCTTTACCAAAGTTTCAATATAACGATAGACACTTGTTGGCGCTGATGAATGAAGATTCATTATGGAGAAGTTCGACTGTACTTTCAAATACGGTTTGGATTACCTCAAAAAAAACACATGTACACACCAAATAACATTCGACATTTATTTCCGAAAGATTAATATACAATTATGATCAAGCCGCATAGAAAATATAATTTGTCCGGACTTTTTCCATGAGGCTTTGTGGTAGCGAAACGTACGTGACTATATTCCTCAATGGCTTTAAGCTTCACTGTGGGATGTACTCGTATACACATTTATATACTTTATATACTTCGTTTACTTCTGAGTTGGAAGAATTTATTAATAAACTTTAGCTGCAGCTTCGTCAAGGCTTACTGTCATAAAAAGCACCGACCTACCGACATTGATTTCAGGATAATCAACCAAAACAAATTTTCACCCCCAAAGTATGTTTGTGTTTATTTAAAATTCTTCTATGCGTATTCCTTTGAGCTCAATATTAATTTAAGACCAATGAGTTTTATATGATTTACATCAATGGCTTAATTTTATTCGTTTGTAAAAAAGGCCTCATAATCCTGCTCGAAGGAAGTTTATCAACCCTTCAAAAATTAAAAATAAACAAATAATGTGATGATTAAATACAAGTATTTATTAGTTCAGCATGTAAAATTTATTACATATTGTTATTGAAACGAAATTTAATTCCCGCGAAACTTAATTAATTAGAGCCACTTATAATAACAAATGTAAATCAAAGCAAATTCAAACCACTCAGCTGATCTTACAAGCCCAGCTGACTTTTGAATTTAAAGCGAATTCACCGAATTTACCTCAGAGCTAATGTGATCCTTTGCAAAAGTTTTATTTTTAAGATTTTGTTAGAAAAATGTGTAAATATAAATTATGGACTTAATACACAAAAAAAATTAAGTATTTTGTGGCAAAATTTTGGAAAATAAACTGGCAGAATTTTCGTTTTGATTGTGGAAATATTCAGCCACGCTGCGACTTAAATAAAATTGAAACAAAGTTCAGCACATTTATCTTTTTTCAATGTTTCCTTTTTACTTCCATGTGAACATATGTACACTTCTATGTTGGAAGAAATAATGCCAGTATTTAACCCGCATTCATCAGAAGTGATTTCACGTAAAGTGAATTTGTATTGAGATAATCGTTTGGCACTTCCCAAGATTGAATACACATTCACTTTGAAAGTTCACTTGAAAAGGATACTCGTGCTCCTCGTTAACTAAAACACTCTGTCTTGAGGAACAGGACGGCTTTTATTCAAATATTTTTATTATATTCAGTAACCTTAGTAATAAAATAAATAATAAATAATACAGAAATACGCTACGACAATAAAACGTGTGTTAGTTTTGGTTTCGAAATGAACTTTTCAAAGACTTGTTTATTTATCAATAAATCAGTTTGTAACAAAAATGAAACACTCGAAAATTATAGATATTTTTTGTCAATCAGCTGACTGCCTGCAAGGACAGCATTTAGACTTTAAGAAAAACAATTAAATTCAATTTATTTTTATTTTATTTATTGCAAGCAAATCATAACCTTAAAACATAAATTTTTCATTTAATTCATGCAATAAAATGAATGAAAATCCTTTTTATTACATGAAACTGAATCATCAACAGGCATTTCCAAATGGTTTTAATCAACCTCAAAAATCCTTCTTCGTTGTTAGTCATTGCGCCTGAGGATATAACAAAGCCATGTTTATTAATAATCCAAATTTAAGTGTTTTCTTTAGTGACAATTTATTATCACCACGCAAATAATTCCAAACCAGCCCAAATTCTTTTATTTAATTTTATTAAATTATTTATATTTTAGGAAATGATTTCGTGGTTGAATTTTGTTTGCCAAATATTAAATTGTATATAACTCAACCAATTTTACATAATCTGGCCACAAATACAATCGTAATCAAAATACACAAAAGAAAAAAGTGAAAAATCGACAGAAAAAGACATGAATCCAACATGGTGTTCATTTATTTGCTTATTTATTGGAACATTTCAAAACCACATTTATGAGCTTGAGTGGATGTGTGTACATACACTTCTATGTTGCAGCAATGAGGCCAGTGTTTAACCCGCATTCATGAAAACATATTGACAAAATATCCCCCTAAACACATGTGCATTCATACATTTGCAAATAGAACACGAGGAAGCCCAGAAAACACTTTAGCTTGGTATTAAATGGTTTCAGTTGATATTGTCCAGGCATTTTGTTGAAGTGAGCTTATGACCTTGCTTTCTTTTGGAGAAAAAGGCATCCACTAGCAAGTGAATGCAAAAGAATTCGCCCTCAAAGGCAAGGCAAATTCAATTATAAGTAAATATATCAGAGAACTATTTACAAAAGAACCAATTTGTTTTAAAAATATATAAATTTTAATTCACACACACTAATTCGCGGAATGGCGACAATCTAATTTTAGCAAAATCTAACGGTCAATCTAATTTCATAAAAATTTATTTCAAAACATTAAGAACTTTTTCAAAAAATAATAATAGTAGAGATTTGTCAGATTCAATGAATTCGCCTTAAAGTCAAACAGTCAGCTGGTCTCTACATCTGATAGTGTTGCATTTAATTGTATTTAAATCGCTGGAAATTTCACACTCATTCCCAACACGAAAAGTCATACAAAAAACTTTCTCAAACATTCGACATAAAATATATAATCGAAACTCTAAGCGTGTGAGAAGAACTATTACGAAAACGCTGTGACTTCATATTAATTTATCGCACAAGTCACTGCTTTCTGAATGTGTTTACAATGTGATTTTAAACGTTAACTGCCAGTTTAAGTCTAAAGTCATATACACACACACACACACACCCCAATAAAAAAGAATTCGTTTTTTAAACAACAGCATCAATCCGCATTATTCTTTTTAGGGTTTTCTTTTCCCAGCAAAATGAAAATTTAGAAATATTGTTGATAAACCAGATACAGTGTGTAAATGCTTTCTGTTAGAAATTTGACAACACACACACAAAGAGACCCACATCAGTGAGAATGCCATTATAGGGATGGTAAGAAAAGGACTACAATAATATTGAGTATGTTGTACTCGTATGTTGTCAGTAAATCATATGAATATATTACCAATGTGCACACATATATAGATGTGTGTGTGCATTGACATACTCACCGAGGTTAGGGTGCCCCAAATTTCTGTAAATTTAAAATTGATTATGCTTCGTGCTTCAAGGTAGCATGCTAAAAATGTAAGCCAAATCAGGAAACGAAATGACCTTTCGATTTATAAATGTTGACCCCAAGACCATTTTCTTTCCCATTAATGGCTTGCCAATGTATGATATCAATTGATCAACAAAATGGATTACATTTGAAGATTTTTATTTCAATCAGAAATTCTTACGGCTTTTCCATCTAAATGCGTTCCAAAAAAAGGACTTTCAAATTGAATTAACAACTCCACAAAGTTCTACAAAAAAGTTTACAAAAAAAAAATTATACATTTTATTTAAACACGAGCGGTAAACACTTCGAGTGCGTGAAAATTCTCCTATAAAACAGCTGACTTTTGAGTTATTTTGTAAGTTGAGTTACTACTATTAAGTTATTACATCTCTGCTATTTTATGAAACCATCGTAAAAAATATTATTGAAGGGTTATCTTCAGTGATGTTCAAACACAGAGAATTTTAAGGCTTAAAGTCGGTGAGCCAGCAATCTGGCAGCCGTGGGAACAAAATGTGAGAGCAACCATCACAATAAATCATACAAGTTCTGTTAAAGAAAATAATTAATTCCCGTTTTTATTTTTTTAAGTCACATACAGCTGTTTGAATCAGCTGTTTACAACTTTCAGTTTGAAATTCTATTCATGCGAGAACATCAAATGTAAATCTGCTTTCATTCTAACCAAAAAAAAATTGTGTACAAGTTAAATAAGAATTTAATAATAACTTATACAACAATTTCAGTCATGTATCCTTGATATGCTTTTTAACTTTTGTTTTCTAACTAAAGTCACGGGCTCACGCATATTGTGTTTATTCGTTACCTCCCCTTTACATATTTCCATTTTCTACTGCTCTTCTTTAAAAGCCGCACAACTCGCAAGTCCTTCTCACTCGCTACATTAATATCCTTTAAATATTGTATTAAATATTGTATTATTGATATTAAATCGTTTTGCCTCGCCATGAGCAAAAGCGCATTGTTTGCAGACTTGTTAAGGATTCTAATTGAAAATACTTATTTATTTATTTACTGAATTTTATTTTTATTTTCTACACATTTTCCTTCTATTCCGTTACTTGTTTGTTAAGTTGGTGTGATTCTACAACTGATTCTCACTGCTGGAGAATGTAAATTAATACAATTGGCATTGTTCGATAAAATGTGGTCTGAAACATTTTAATTGTAAGAAAGTTTATTAAAATGTAATTATATTTCATTGTGAACCATTTAGTTTTCATACCGGATTTTAAAGATTTTAAAAATTAAGAAAAACGATGGCAAATCGTCAATAAATTTTACGGCATAAGCTTGACATGATCTGAAATGACCAATTAATTTATAAATTTTCAGCAATTAAATGAGAATTATAAACGTACTTAAGAAAACACTTTTAGGTTTGTTGTAAAACAGCTTGTGAAGCTTAATATCTTTAGCGCCACTTGCTGTAGGAATTTTTAAGTGAGGAAGGGGTTATTTGGTAATATACATACTTTTGAGCTTATTCATCCACTCCTCTTCACCAATGTTCCGTAGCAATGTTCCATCCCTACTGATCCTAAACTTAAATTTTTTGAATATATTGCAATGATTGGTGTAAGTCAGGTGTAATAAAAAAATAGCCGTTATTCGCCAAACAGATTCTTTATTGATCATACTTTATGAAGCACTGCTCTAAAGAATTTTCCGATATATATATATCACGAAAAAGTATTATTATATTTGCGTCCATGGTGCGTCCTATTTTGAAATATGGATTAATCGTATGGGAAATAAATATGAATAAATAAAAAAATAAATCGTAATGAAATAAATATCCTTAATTCGACACATATATATGTACATATATTAATAAAATCGAATCTGTTTAAAATCGTTTTTTGTTATATTGCTTAAGACGGCTTGGATGGAACTTGTATGTTCTGCCTCCATATGCCTGCAGGCTGGATCTTATCAAACTGCCGACTACAAAAAGTGGAAGATCAATGATAAGTGTTATGTTTCGGTATGGCTTAATAAGCGGTGATATGGATTCTGACCCACTCGTAATTTCCAATGACCCATTTCTAGAGGTATGCTTAAATTTTAATATTAATTTTTCATTTAATCGATTTATCTGAGAGTAACGATATCTTAAAAAGGGAAATGGTTTTATTCGTAATCTTTTCTATAGAGATTTAAATAAATAAATAAATATAAAACCATGATAAAATGGCTATAAAGAACATCCCGGCAGAGGCTCCATCACTTGTCTTTTCTATATCGTCTGATTGCTGCTAGGCGTAGAAACCCCCATTGGCTCACGTTGTTGGTGCGTGGAATTGAACTCGTCAACAACATTTGAGGGTATTGTTTTTGTAGCGGAAGGTGTTTGCAGACAGCTTTGCGAGACGTTAAGCCGTCTTTTACATAAAAATGTAAGACTTCCACAGTTCGCGCCTGCCAACCATCACCAACGAGAATGACGCATCTAAATACTCGTAATACTCGTAGTACTCACGTATATTAAAGTTATTGTGAAATAAATGTACAAGTACATTCTAAAAAACTATACTTTCCTTTTCACCTGCCCCAAGAGAAGAATATAAGAAGAACGAAAAAAGAAAAATTTATTGGTTTCCATCTATTCCTGTATATGAAAAACTACTTTAACTTGTATGCACTAGAGACGTAACAGCAGCGATTAAGAATATAAGGAGTTTTGCCGTAAAGTTATTAACATCATTTATAACTTTGGGAGAGGCGAAAACAAGAAAAGTTAAATGATACCACAAACCTTGAAGGAATGAATATAATTAAGATTCTGTATAAATAATAATTAAATTAATTTGTTAACTGTCAACATATCCTGACTTGGAAATAGTAAAGCAAACAAAACATTTTCAGGGACTCCTGAACAGAATAGCCAGTCAGACACACAGCCAAAAATAGGAGAAAGACAAGAAAAGAAAAAAAAGAACTTTTTTTTATCAGGAACACACAACTGAAAAGGATATTTACGCAAGTATCTCCATCAAGCACACTTTACAGTTTCCTTCGTTCCTTCGTTTTATGGAGTCTGCTTCCTGAATTGCGCTACATTAGGCAGATGTAAACCGACTTGCGACTTAAATAAATAAACAATTAAATTATTTGCAATAAAGCCTTCAGGCACTTTAATTAAAAAAAGTTTTTTTTTGTTACAAACAATTTTTAATTCGTATTACATTTCACTCCCTAACAAAAATAATACGATTCCTGGCATGTGAAAGTGGGCCGCCCTTAAAAGCTAACATTTTGTAGCAAACAGTCAAGTATTTCGATTTCTTTACAATAGAGAAAATAGGGTGCACAACTTTTATAATTTTTAACTGCCCCACCAGTTAATTAATTAATTATTTTTAATTATTTAAGTAGCAAATAAAACAACTTTTTTAATTCTTGAGAGCAAAATTAAAAATAATTTTTTTTAAAAACCGATTTTGCTTTGAAATTATTTATTTTTGGTTTTTAAAAAATTCCGAATTACAATTCAATTACAAAGATTAGCTGCGAAAAAGAATCCTGTTGAAATCACTGTAGAGTATCCTGAAATTTATTATGCCGCCCCATAAATATTATACGTTTGTAAACTTATGAGCTCTGTTGCAACATCTGTAGGAATGATTTGCGGCGAGGTGTCGAGCAAGAAATTAAAGATTTAATAAAATTACTTACACGATGAACGGAAAACTTGGCAAATCAAAACTCTATTTAAAGTATTAAAATGACTTGGCAAAATTTAAAAACAATTTAGAAAAAAAAATTACTCAAAGCAAATAGAAGTTTGCACTTCACTCCACTGCAAAATAATAAAAGCTAAACAGAGCAGCTGTTGGTGAAATAAAAAGTTTGTGCATGAAAGCAGAAAATATCGAATGCAGTTCATAACTTTTGAAATGAGAAAATAGACCGGCATGAAAATGATAAGGAAATTTATTCAAAGGACTCGGTTCTTTAATGAGACATATTTAAATTGGAATTTGTTTGAAAATATTTATTTTGGAAATGATTTTCGTTTTAATAAAGTTTTCAAATTATTTATAATTTGTTCTTTCGGTAGGGTGTATTAAAAAAAATTCAGTTTTAACTCCAAAATAAATTATTATTTTTTTATTTAATGTTAATAAATATTAATATTACTCACTAGCTGCTGAGGCCATCGACAACAATTAATTATTATTGTAGATAATTGTTTAAAGTTTTCCTGGTAGTGGGTTCGAATGGATGGAGGAGATATATTTAACATCAGAGAGTTTATTTTCTATTTTTTGAAAAACTAAAAACTTTATCCACTGACTCTCTTTAGTGGGAGCAGCTGCGACAATTTATGTTAACATTAAACATTAAAAATTGGCTACAGAGATGGTTAGTGTATAAAAGTTAATCTGAAGGACATCCTCGAGTCCTTATAATATCCTTTTATGGCCCCCATTAAGAAGTTAAATTTTAAAGATGTCTAAATTGCTTTAACGCAGAATAAACTTACAAGTCAAATTGAAAAGAATTTCTTCAGTTTAAAAAAAGTAGAGTAGGCGAATTGAACACCAAAACTCTCACTTAAAATACATTGTGGCCTCAAGTAGAATTTTTACCAAGTGGGAGAGTTGCAGAGAACATCATCTACAATGTTTGGCAATAAAGCAATTAACTCCAGATCTGACTCAGTTAATTTTTATATAAATTAACTATGAGTATGCACTCCATTCCACCGCTTCTATTCACCTCCTTATAATATTTAAGGACACTGCATTCAAAATTTTAAACCAAGATTAACTAATTCAGTAATAATTTTAACGTGTTAATTAAACTTTTCCCTTTCTGAACATCTCTAGTTAATAACTTTTGCATATTTATTACTTAAAGGCTCAACTTCCACTTGCAATAAAAGCAACATATCTCTTGCTTGCATTTACTTTTAAATAACTCTTCTTATAATGTGCGGAATGCATAATGATCGATAAAATGTTGAATAGAGAGAGAAAAAAAAATTGTGTAATTTTAAATCTAAAATTGCATTAAAATTGTTTAACTGCAGTGCAAAAATGTGCAACTTCAAAAATCGTGCATTTAAAATGTTTTATAGTTTACAAACCCACTCGTTATCAAAAGACAGTTTTGTCATTTCTGCGCACACAATCACCCATATGTAGGTACGCACACACATGCATACAATTTCCATGACATGAATTCGTTGTGCAGTCCTTAAATGCAAACTATAATACACACTTTCCCCGCCAACAAATTCTAATACAAACCTAAATAAAGAAAATGTAAAAAAATTCCGATGAATAGAAATAATCTCACAAGTCCTGCAACCCAAATGCATACGAGTGTGTATGAGTGTGTGTGTGTGAGAGAGAGAGAGTGTATGAGCAACTTAACTAAGCCAAATGCCAGAATGCAGCATGGTTGTGCCATTTGTTTTTGCTTGGCTCGATTTGTGTTTTCTTGTTGCTGCTGATGATATTTTCTACTTTCAAGTCAGAGCATGGCTTTGTATCCTATTTTATATTATTTTGGGTTCAATGACACTGTGGCAAACTACACTAAATTGTATGTTGATTGTAATTTACAATTTCTTCCTTTCTCTCTCATGTTAATGCTTTCGTTGGTGTGCTACTTGTATGGCAGGTGGTGTCTGACGCATTTAATGCACAAACGTATTCAACAAAGGACCTAACAAAAACACACTAAAAAGGACTCCGATGCAAACTGACAGGCAAGCGATGTAAGGGCAGCAGCTCTCACATACAATGCCGACAACAACGGAATGCAAAAGTAACAACTACGTACCTACACATGTGGGTAGGGCACAAGAACGAGGACTGTACGCCAAAATAATATGTTTATGGACGAGTGTTCATAAGATAAAAAAAAAAAAATCAGGGAGCACACCAATGTTCGTGCGAACAATGCTGCACGCGTTGAATATATTTTTATTTTCTGTTTTTCTGATCCTGTTTTTCATTGACGATACGACTACACGTGTGTAAATGCAGCAGTCATTACTCCCAAAAGAAACGTGTTTCGGGATACTTTGTTAGAATAGAATCTCATTATTAGAATCTCAGCTTAACAGCTGATTATTACGTTATATTTATTTCACAACTCGTCCGCCCCCTGTATTTCTACTATTTAATATTCTTCTCTCATTATAAAACTGTCCAAATTTTTTTACAAAACCAAAAATTGTCTCCATAGTTATTTTTAAGCTGAGTATCTTATAGGCCATGCCACTTTTCCTGCAGCCTTGAAGCTGGCAGACACCTTTTAGGGTCACAGCAAATTAAATTTTTGTATTTAAAGTACTGTTGCAACTATGTACTTGCTAAATATATGTATAAATATGGCTGTAGTGCCAAGTGACACTTGTAGGGTTTCCTTCTAAAATTTTCTTTGTCTGCATTCCGTTTATCAGGGTTCAACACAACTGTTCGCTCGGCTGTAAAATCGCTTGCGATGGAATTTAAATAATATTTTGAATAAAAAAATTAAAAAAAAAATAATGTACACAAATTAAATTAAAAATATTAAGTAAAAAATTGGGCAGCTGCCATGACCTGTTGAATAGTTCAGTTAATAATTTGTTATTATTCTCTAATGGCTTTAATGGGTTAACTTTTCTAGTACTCTGTAAGAACTAACATTTATTCAGTTCCGAGATGCTACCCTCATGGCGGACATTTTCCTGAGCCGGAAGACTACACATTTGATGCACTTCTGGAGTCACCGTACAACGTATGAACTGTAACATGCCTCAGTCATACACAGCCCAAATTTTTTTGCCGAAATTTTTGGGGAAATATTTTATTATCAGGCATCTCCCAGTTAGAAAAGTAGAATGCTTGCTTGTAGGCGTAGTCTTGCTTTCCTGTGGCACATAAAACTGGAACAAGTGGCTACGAACGGATGGCTGTGATCCAAAAAGAGATACAAACAAATACTTTAGAACCGAAATTTTTTTTCAAAATAAATTAAAAAAATAGGAAAATTAAACAAATAAGTCAAATAGGAGAATTATGAATAAAGGGTAAAACCATGTCGGAAGCCAGTTCAAATTTCCTTGAAGGCCTTGAGAGCCAGGCCTCGTTATCTTTACCTTCTTTCCTACACACTACCAGATACCCATTATTAAATAAGGAAATTCTCCTAATAAATTTAAATTTCAGGAAGTTGTAGAATAAATATAAAAAAGGGGATTCACCGTAAAACCGAGTTCGTATTAGCAATTAAAAGACCATTTTAATTTACTGCTTTCCTGAGAATTATTATTAATTAATAAAAATATTTTTAACTGAAAATATTTTTTCCATTAAACAAGTTTTCCAAAAAAAAAAATAAAAATGAAAAAGAAGTATTTTGATGGGCACAATTTGCATATGGTATGAGTACAGTATCCATGGCCAATAACACATTCGCATAAAATAGTGTAAACAACTGTCGAGATAGCAAATGACTGTTTGTGGTGCTGTCAACATTACGTAAATAGATCTGCATAGAGATTTCAAACAATGGACAACGAACGCATATTCGCACACTTCCTGCTAATTTTTTTCCCTCACACTGTTCTCAGCGCATTCTGTTGTTACTTCTCACATTGTGCCAGTCTACTTTTGCACGAAGCGTAAGGCATTTGTAACCACCAGGATTTATATACAATATTTTGGAATACTTACAGTTTGTGATGTTTATGCTTGCAACTGGAGAAATAATTCGGAAGGTTTTCATAGCTGGAACTGGTTTCATGTGTACCACATTCGCTGCTTGTGGCAAAAGCACACCCGTTCCTTTTATTGCACATACATTTTGGATCTTAAAATAAATAAGAAGAAGGAATATATCACATGAGTTAAGATGAAGGATAAATGAACTAAATGATTGTATGTAAAGTATAGAAATCTGGGCCCACTCATAACATATCACAGGTGTGAAAATCAATGACATTCGCCAATAGCCTTCGTTTAAAATATCTGATATATATGTTGCGACTTAAGTATTGATTCATTTAATAACCGAAATTATAGACTGAAATCGCCTAAATAGTCAATTTCAATGCATTTTTACTATTCCGCTGAATAGTACATTACTTGGGTGTCAGTAGTAGTCAAACTTTCGCCTTGCCCGCAGGAAAACACCCAGGGTCGAGGCAGGAGTCGAACCCGCCACCTCTGTTTTACTAGGCTGTGCACTATTCACTCTTCTACAGTGGCACGTTTAAAAATAAAATTTTAAAGCTGTAAATACATTATGCAACCACTTAGCGTACAAGCTGTACATGCGAATTTATATACAGCCGCACAATTCCACCACACACATTATTCACTGGCGGCCTCATTCGAAGAATAATGAGCACGAAAAACAAAGAAAAGTGAAAATGAATAAAGATTATAATAAAAAAGGAAATTAACGGGGAGGGCTTGGAAATCAGGAAAAATCATCATCATTTCAAATAAGAAATAAAAGAACAAAATGAAAAAACGTGTACGAAGGAATTAAAACGACCATTTGAAGGTGTTTTAAGAAAGAGTTAGAGGAGAAATAACATATGCAGTTTTCAATGAAGAACATTCTAAGGATTTAATTACAACTAAATTAACGAGCATCCAAAAGCGTTACACTTTTACAAATTCCTCAAACTCACTATCAAATTTATGCAAATTTTCTAAAGAAACCATTTTCTATAACCATTTTCTCAATGCCGGATTATGTTTTTTCCAATTATTGTATATAAAAATTTATAAAAATGTTATTTAATTTTTACTAATGTTATTTAAAATCCGCAAAGATTTATTTTTTGAATTTTTTATTGAAATAATAAGAATTCGTTATTCATCCGAAGGAAGTAACAAATTGGCATATTATTATAAAAAAAGATCGAAGTCGAATCGAAACGTTAACTTTGGTCTTCCACGTGATCACATTTTAAAATGCATACAGGAGCAAAAAAATAAAAACGTCAAAAATGTTTGAAAATCGCCAAGTGTTGTAATAATCGCATAACGATTACAAGAGGAATTTTCGAAAGAATTTCATTTTAATTAATTTGCTAAATTTCCTTATTTCTTTTCATAACATTCTCGCTAATGTCAGCTGATCTGGTTAAACTGTACTATTTTTCCGGAAGTCAATCTGGTGCATGAGAAAAATCACAAAAATTAACAAAAATAACACGCAGATAATTTGAAAAGGAAACTAAAAATATTAGCAGAAATAAAATAAGTAATAAATAATTAAATTAATTTGTCCTTAAAAATTTTATGAAATTGCCACTTTTAGCAATTAGTTAGGAAGATTGGTGAATTTGGGAGCCGCTGAATTCATTTCGCGTGGAAAAAATATTTGCATCCTAACACGAGCTTCACGAGTTGAAGAAATTCCGTATTGGCAGTTACCGCACGCTGGTTTTAGATGGACCAGACAAAAGGCCCAGTGGCCTGCTTGAATAAACAGAAATCCCAGTTTGTGCAAACTTGATACCTTAAAGGGAAATACAAGCTTGTACTTTCTAAAACAAATCGGCGGTTCTGCTCTTTACAGTCGTTGGGTACTCAACGAACATCTTCTAGGTTCGCTACGTGGTTGGGTAGCTGGACTGATCAATTTTCTTGATACCTTAAAGGGAAATACAAGCTTGTACTTTCTAAAACAAATCGGCGGTTCTGTTCTTTACAGTCGTTGGGTATTCAACGAACATCTTCTGGGTTCGCTACGTGGTTGGGTAGCGTGACTGATCAATTTTCATTTTGTTTTGTGAAATGTTGTTATTGAAATAAAATTCTTCTTTTTGAAAATCCCTGTACATGTTATCCATTTAGTTTTTGCAAAAGTATTCGTATTTATTTATCACCGGCTTCTTGTTCTTATTTATTTATTACACTGAAGATTAAATTCTCAAATGAAGATAACAAACGAAAATATTTATGGTTTCAATATTTGTAGCAAGCTCACACACACACATATATATATAGAAAAACACATCCATAAGCAACATTTCATTGTATAGGAAGGTTTCTTTTGTTTAGGAGTAGGGGCTGCCCCTGCCTCTGTGCCCAATGCTAATGTTATTATTATTGCTGATGTAATTTGTTCAAGCTGTTGATTTTCCATGTCCTTCAGCTGCCGTAGCTTCCCCTTTTCACACTGTTGTATACATTGTATATTACATTTCCATATGCATGTTTGAATACACACTTTAGTTGACATTAAATTTAGAAATAGTTTTTAATTTAAAGCTTAATTTATCCTTTTGTTTTTGGTTGGTATTTGGTTAAGAATTTATTTCATTTTTTAAAACACCGCAAGTTGTAGTACAAGTTGCGAGTATAGTGAGTTCCTTAAGGATGTTGAATATGTAAATATATTGTACAGATTCCTAGAGGAGCAGCATTTTTATTTCATGTACTACCTACAATTATATGCTTGTGCTCGTCTATGGACAGACAATCTCATGTTCAAATTCTTAAATAAAAAATAGTTATAAACTGTTTTTTATGCGTGTGAAGATAAATATACCGAGGTAAATATGCTTCAAAAAAAAAATTAAATTAATTTCAAATTTAAAAAAATGTCATGCTAATTCGGTGTCGTATGAATTTTCGATGATCTTTCGAGGTTTTTGACCATTTTCGCACTCATCTTTATAATATCCTGAAAACATTAAAATCAGCTCAATATTAATGACCACACAAAAACAACGGTAGAAAACATATAAAATCCACTTAGACAGATGATATTGACAATAAGGCCGCTTTTAAATATTTCATATTTAAAAGAGTTGGAGTATTTATTTAAAATAAAAAAACCTACATGTAAGTAGCCAGCAAATGCATAAAGCATGGCTATGTGCCAGAATTATGATCAGGATTCATTACCTTGAAAAGCAACTCTGTATATGTGAGATATGATGTGAAAAAACCATTCTGAGAAATGATTTTTATGCAATGAATGTGGGGTCTCAACTTGATACAAAGCCAGGCACAATGCCGAAGGACTTCAATTCGGCCAGGATTTGTAGCATTTGCAACACTTTTCCTTATCAATGGCAGAGCTGTCTGAAGAAATACCGTTTATATTGTAGAGGGTTGTAAAAATAAGTTTTCTTTTTATTATTATTATTTTCTACATTGAAACAGTGATATGTGAAGCAATATGCTTTGGCTGCAGCAGCGACTTTTTTATTCGACTTTATATTGTTCCTGAAATATTAAAGCAGTTCGATACCACTATGAAGAAAAAGTTTAAAAGTTTGCCAGAACATAATTCGTTGATATGTTGAACGTTTTGTCAATAATGAACTGCAACAAAACAAGCAATAAATTGATAATATTCTTGTTTTTCTCCTCCACTTTGTCATGGTTTCGTTTACGATTTTACGACCTTTCATAATCTTTGATCGTAAAATCTTTATGATATAGTAAAGTACAAAAGCAGTAATAAAATGTTACAAAAATCCTTTATAAATATATAAAGGGCCTCCCATTTTTCGTTCGCTTCTTTTTTTCCTTAGTGACAATAGGCGTTAATCCAATTACATTTCAATCACAAATCACTGCTTAAGTAACTGAAAGATGTGGTTGTAAAAAATACAACAAACAGTGAGGAAACAAACACTCGCCATCATAAATACGAGCCTATTTGCAATTATGCATGTGTGTGTGCGCCTCTATGCTCGTTTGAGCGCCTTCTATCATTATATGCGAACAATATCCGTCATTATATAGTTGTATTGTATTTTAAAAGGTAAACCGAAATGTTTTCCCCAAAGCAAATTCTACCAAAAAGGCACCCGAACAGGAAAAATCGATTTGTTATCTGGTGGTTATTCCTCGCATGTAACCGAAAACATACTGCCTGCCAAATGTTTATAGTCTCCTTAGAAAGTTTCCAAAGAGTCCTCTTGCTGGTTGTAATTCAAATCGAGAATTTTAATATTACAGGGATATCTGATGAAAAATCTGTGTACAGGCCTTCGTGTGTATTCGTGTGTGTGAGTTTGTAAGCATTAGAGATGCTCTGTGTATGCGTACAATAGTTCTTGTTATGCATACTATTTATGTGTGTCGAGTACCGAGTTCGTGTAGGTACACACACATTTGAAAGAAAAAAACATCTGCACACTGTGAATGCTTTTAATATTGAAGACATCAACTAATCCCAACTTGTTTCGTCATTTTGTCACAAGGCCATCAACAACACCATTCCTTTACAATTGCACGAGTACAAGCTGTGAGCCAGTATGAGAATATGCTTCTTGGGTCATTGCACTGAAAGTTGTTCTACACAAATACGAAGGAGGTAAACGAAAGAAGCGAGAGAACAATTACCCAAATCTTATGGTGTCGTGAAACCTAATAAACTACCACATGCTATATTGTCTGCTCAACACATAAAAAGGAAGCGTACCCTCATTTAGGCTTTGAAGTAATCATTATTTTTCCTTGTGCTCATAAAAATAATAATAAAAAAAACATAATATGGTACAAAATTTTCTTTATTTAAATCCTTGCAATGAAATTAAAACAAGCCAGGAATCAACAGTGTGAAAAAAATTATATTTAAAAGGAGTCTTAAGAATTGGGCGCAGCCTACTTAGGAGGGCTATGGGTATAAACTAAGTTGGAAAAATACCTTTACCTTGAGTGCTTACACGTTCAAGTTTTGCCCTTCTAGTGAGTTGATTTCAATTTCTGGTCTTAGGCCTGCATTTTTGATGTAGTTCTAGGCGTCGACGCAGTCTCGTGCTCAAGATTTTCGTCCTGCAGGATTATACCATGTAAACGTCCAATTCTGCAAACTACAGAGCTGAATTAAGGTGACGTAGTATAACCGGCCAATTCAGCTTAAAAAACCGAACTATGAGCAGTTGTATGAAACCTGTAATTGTATCAAATCGAAGTATATATTTCAAATTAAAAAACTAAATATTTTTAAAGTTTTTTAAAAAATTTGTCTATTCAAATTTAAAATTGAGGGATTGATATTAAATTAACTTTAAGCAAAACGTACATCCGTACATATTCCTGCCGCAGGAATAAATAACAATTAAAAGGAATTACGATTTTTGTTGCAATCAAAAGTTGTAAGAAAAGACTGGCTTGGCTATTTTTCAATTTCCTTTAAGCGGCAATCAAACTACCTGCTAACTCCTTAGTTGGCACTCGATGCTGAGAGGCGCACGATTTTATTGCCTTTTCACTTTAAACAAATTGCTGCAAATCTTCATTGTAGAAACAATAAAATTTTAATTTACATTTTTTTATACAATTTTGTGCTACGACTGATTATAATAAAATTTTCCAATAAATTTTCTACAATCACAGTTATTTATAATTTACAAATGATTTAAGATAAAAATCGACGAGTTTAAGTTTTGCAACTTTTGTTTTTACAAAAAAAAAAAAAAGAAAAAAAACAAAAGAAGAAAATTTTATTATTGTTATTTATGAGCAGTTACTTCGATTATAATGAAAATCTGAAAAGTCGAATACGTAGTCGCAGTAGTAAAAATGCATCTTAAGGATTATTGCCTGCAGCATAATGGCTTTAACTATTTATGATTATTTTGATCATAAAAATTAAAAATAAAATAACAAAAATACTTGAAAACATTTTCAAAATCTTTAAGATTGTTTTCCTCATTTTGCAATAAAAGTCAATTACAAGTTAATGACATTCACTAAAGTGGAAATAAAATGACTGCTTTAAACATAAAGATGTCCGATTAGCAAGTGTTATCAGCAAGAATTGAAAGATTTGCGCAAGTTTGAGTTGCACAAATGTGAACATCAAGTAGAGGGATCTTCATGGAAGAAAATTCACTAAAAGTGTTTATTCCTTTGAAGGGGCCATTCTAGATGGCAACGTTATCGCCTGATTTGACGGTTCGCAAGGGTTATGTTAGTTCGAAGAAACGTTATAAGAAGATTTCTAGCATCAGCTGCCTGTTTTCATTAATGTCTGGTGTATAACGTTCAATTTTTTGCCCATCAATTTGAATTGTTCAAAAGTATACGGATGAGATGATTGATCTTCCAAGGATGACAGCCACTCACAACTTACATAAATCTGACTTGATTTGACCGTTTACACCGGTAATCTAGACTTTCAAGATTTGATATATGTAGATCAATGGAGCTGCAAAAATCCTATTGGTGGCCTTATGTAAGTAACTGCCCACACTAGTTGTTAAATATACCCCACTGTAATATTAGAGTAATTGCGATATCCAAAGAAAGATTTAAACAATATATAATATTTGAAAAATTTTTACTAAACTCTACAACTATAATTTTAATTAACGAAGAAAATGAATTTTTTAGCCTTTTTTTATTATCACGGCTCACTGGTTCTGCGAGCTGGTTTTGAGTAAATTGCCGGTAATAATTTCTTCCTTAATTTTTCATTTCTTTTTTCCTTCTACTTAAAACAGTAGTTAAACGGAAATTGAAAACCATTAGCCACAATTTAACTACACACACACACCCCTATGTACTCACACACACACACACTTCAGTTTGTTAATTTCGCTTTACTCTTTCGCATTCATACATCAATAAATGACGCTCAGCCATACAAAAGCAGCTCCTTAAGGAAAGTGAATCCTGCATTTACCAATCTTTTCGCTTTATACGCAGTTAGCATTGAAAATGTTGTCTGTTTTGAGCACATTTTCCATTAAAGAGTGTATAAACTTTTATTGGTTACTGTCATGCATGGCGATGGTTTGCAAAAAAATGTTTGCTTCCCGCATTGTACTCGTATGCGGCAATAATTTTCCTTTTTAAATACGATTTTTATTGTTCTCTTCTCGAATAATTTCTTAGTTACGAATGTTCAAATAGAATATTGGATTTTAAAGTTGTTTTATTATTACGATGGCATTTTCTTGCATACAAAATGTCTGGCGGCCAAGTGCTGTTAAATTTATTGTCCTGTCAATTTATATCGTTAAATGCTTACTTACAGTAAGGGAATTCATTAGGGTATCCCAAATGTCATGTCATGTATAGTACAAAATATCAGACAGTTAAAAAAAAACTGAAAAACGTTTCAAAATCTTGCCTCTATACTATTACAATAATTTTCTTTGTGGCCTGCTAAGTAATCCCTTTAATTTTTTTTAATTATCTTTCAAGTTTAATAACAGCT
Organism: Ormia ochracea; assembly: GCA_963402855.1. Classification (NCBI taxonomy): domain Eukaryota; kingdom Metazoa; phylum Arthropoda; class Insecta; order Diptera; family Tachinidae; genus Ormia; species Ormia ochracea. Next base: position 21,416,506 of record OY727107.1, on the reverse strand, counting down.
GAATTTCTTTTTATAAGTCTCTTATCAGAGACATCACTAACACTGACTAGACACTGCCCCTCCTAATCAGCACGTGAACTAGCGAAAAGAGCTTATAAATTCGTCGGCCTCTATGTCAGATCTATCAATATGGAACGGGATATTCCAAGAGAATCACTTGCCAAGCATTACCAATTAAACTCTGTGGAGCTGAAATGAAGTTCATCAGCGTTCTTCAAATCAAAAGCAACTGCACTCTTCACTAAACGTCTAGAAGCAAACGAAGCATATATACAAAATTATATTTGGCGCAGCCCCATTAACTTTCACCTGACTTTCTGATGCCAGCAGCAGTGAAGGGCTTGATCATATAAAATGAGAATTATATGATAAATAGAAGACTAGTTAGGAAAGCGAAATGCGTTTTTAAGGTGGTAATGTCTCTCTCCCAAACAAACTAGGAAAATATGTTTAGTCTTGTGTTATGACAAGACTAAGACTATGCGTGCGACAAGTCTAAGATCAGATTGTAGCAGATTTGCAAATCTCACAATGCAAAGGGTCCGATTATTAATCTTTTGCCAAGAGATTTCAGTCAGATGTTAAACGATGACCTCAACCAAGGCAGTACTGGTACCACCGTAATGACAAAAATCTTCACAAACCATTTCCAAATTCAGCAGTATATTCATTACAGATATTAATCAAAATTTTTTATTCCATCCGAATAAAAATTTACATTACCCGGCAAAGTGGCTTAGCGAGGCGAGCCTTTAGAATGAAATCTCAACTTTTCATGAAATGAAATTGTAATAAAATTATAAAAAATGATTTTGAAACTATTTGAAATACTCATTTGTTTTAATTATTGAATTTATGCCAGCTTTAACACACAATTATATTTAAATTTTGGAATAAAATTGTACTCCAACATGCCCACATTTGCTATTTGCTTGTGTTTAAGCACTCGCAATTACTGCAATTGTACAATTGCTCATACAGTGACTTAATATTGATGACTAAATGAGCTGATAAATTGTTATAAATAAATGAATAATTTTGTAATATCAATATTTGATTCATGTTCTCGTATTGCAATTGCATTGAACCATCATGGCAATTATCAAAATGCAATGAGCAGTGCTCAAGTCTCCGTCTGTAGTTTGATTCACTAATACGCAACACTTATGAAGAACAACATGAAACCTTGTAAGAAAAACTAGGAAAACTTGCAAAAATTGAAAAAGAAAAATAAAAAAATCAAACAACAGCAAAAGTAAAAAACCATAAAAAACCACAATGTTAAAGTAAATCTTATATAAAGTGCAGCAAAAGCTTCTAGCAATCATGGCAAGCCTTTAAAGCCAAGTAGCTTAAGTGCCAAAAGTTTACTTTTTTATAGAGCTCGATATGTCAATTTAAAATATTTAATACAACTGACCACAAATATATTTCATGCCGTCTAAATATTAGGGAGGTCCCTGCAACAAAAAATTTTTTGTTTTGCATTTACTCTTTACCCACTTAGTGAGATGAATTTCATAAATTAGTGGAAAAAGTTGTGTTATAAGAGCCTAAAGCCTAAAGCCTAAAATAGTACATGGGAATATCAAGGGCAAGAATTGCATTGTGTAAATTTGATACACATACAAAATGAAAACAAAATACTTCCCTGGGGGAAGTACTTTTTCCCGTTATGATAAGTTTTTGGCAGAAAAATAAGGAATTGTACTTTGGTACATTTGTACGTTATTAATCATGTCTGATATAACATATGCTCCAAATTAGAGTACAGCGTAATTTTTTTGGACAATAATAATGAGTACTTTTGACGGTGCTTCCTTTTTTAATAAATTTTACATATATAAACATATATAAAAACATATTTACATATATAAAAACATAGTTTAGTCTTAAAAGAGCACGTTAAACAAAAGAGAACTTTGTTGGGATAAAAATTGGTACTTTTCCACTTTTCCTGGTTGATGAATTTTAAATATACAATACAAATCTTAAAGCAAATATAGTACATGGTACACACATATGAGTAAGTACCTCGGTACTTCTTCGTTTCTAAAAAATTTCCTAATCAAACAGTTTAAGGTATCAATTTAAGCTATACAGCTCTTTTTAGTATAAGCACTGGGTAATAACAGGTACTTTAATTATTCTCTTACTTTTTTACTTTTCCTTCAAAGTTGTATACAAATCGATTGTTTCAAGCAGAGTGATGTCTAGCCGCTAGTAATTAATAAAAATATAAAAAAATAATTGCGTTCGCAGTTTGCAAAAATATTATTCAGTTGTTTTTATATATAAAGATATTTATCTAAATGACGACTTTTATTCAGTAAGATGTTTAGTTGCATAGAGACTATAATTTAGTTGTGCATTAAGAATGAATAATCAAGGTCTGCAGACCTTCATTTAAAATACGCCAATTAAATAGCCATACAGCAATTTATGCAAAAATATGCAAATTGTGACAAATATGCACTACCATATGGGAGAAAATTTTTCAATTTATATTAGTTGCTGGTAACACAAAGGAGTTCACAGAAAAAGTCAGGCTTCGCATTATCATGTCGTCATTCTACTTCCGGAAAATGAATTTAACATAATTATTCATCTTTCACCGAACTTCCCCTCTTTTTTGAGACATAAATTTTATTTTAATGCTAAGAGGAAAAAAAAAGTTTGGTCACTTGAGTTCGTTTGGCAGTAAACCGTCATGTCGTTGTGTATGCCCCAACTGAAGTTTGGTGTTTCACGGTTATGACAGATTTGGCTTAAGTTGTTGGTGAATTGCAACAACATGCAATAAAGTAACTGCAGCTACAACTACTAAAACAACTCATGGTATCATTTATGGTTTTTGTTCTTGTTGAAGTTGCAGTTGCAGTTGGTTCGGTTTTTTGCGTTGTGGTTTTTGTTCTTGTTGTTCTTATTTTTTACAAGTGGAACAAACATATACACATAAAAATGTTGGCTTCAGTCGTGACTACCTGTATTTTTGACGCATTTTCACAAAACTCAGAGCTTAAGTAACACATGTGCATGCACATGTGCATGCATGATATTTATGGGATCGGAAAACAAAGAGTGCAGAGCTGCCAAAGAGTCATTTCCACTTAGACAATGTAAGATTCGAATGGTACCTTGATGAAACTGGAAGAATAATTGATTACTTTCTATATCATGCACTTTGTTGATTATAATAATAAATAAAACTAGAAATATAATAATTAAAAGAGTTGTGGGACGACATTGGGACCCATCCAATAGTACCGTTCAGCTACTTCCGCGAATATTTCAAAAAATTGTTTGAAAGCTTTTTTCCTTGTGAGTTTGAGTTTTTAGAAATTACATCCATAATTTCTAAGACATGTAGAACAAGTCCTGTATTGAAAGGTTTGGTACATTTCTCGAGAATAGGTACTTTAACTACTTTTGGCAAATATTCAAAAATAATTTACCCTATTGGGTACTTTTCATAGAAATTTAGATGAAACATTCTTGTAAGACCTTGTGAGTGGATGTTAGAGAAATTTGGAAAAAAATAATGATTTTTTTCGACGTATTGGAACGTTTTGTAACCGATTTTTATCAGTATCATACCAAATTGATCGGCTAACGTGCAAATTCATCTAAATTCTGAGTTATTTTTGTCTGAAAAGAGATTTTAAGATTAAACTATTTTAGAGATGACTTCTATAATGAGCAGGCCTTGTGAACTTCCGTTCATGACGACGGCGCGGAAGAGACTAAATGAATGCAGACAATACGGCGCACATTTCCTAAAAAATATGTTTGGAAGAACCTTTACTGACCTGTAACATTCCTCTCCGAAGTGCAACAATTTATATAATGAAATAATAAATTCCCCATTCAAGATCCAAAAATTATGAAAGAAAAGAAAAAATTTACATTTTGAGACCAGTTCAAAGCGAAAGGAGAGCCCAGATAAAGATACAGTACTAGAGATGTGTAAAAATGTAAAGCGATTTAAATGTCTACCAATTAATGCGTGCTAAAGTCATTATAATGAAAAACTTTAGTAATCGTATTTAAAGCTTGATGGCTTAAAGTTTTTGGGCGCAAAAATTTTCCACCCTCCTCGGTCAATAAAAAAAAATACTCCGCCACCAACAACTTTTTAATAACCAGAAGAGAAACCACTTTCGTTTTTTGGCTCTCATAACATGATTCCATATATTTTAGGTGCTGCCTGCGCAGAGAGAATTTAAATAATTTTTCATCTTAAATTGCTGTTGGGTTCGTTTGTTTTCCAGCCAAGAACTAAGTTCTACTTGCGGTGCATGCAGTTCAAAATGCACGCGTGCCAATATTAAGCAGAGTATATTTTTAAAAACGTTGCTTCTTTCAATGCGGCCGGGCCGTCTTCATTAAGTGTACAAATAGTGGAGTGGCGCAAAGAAAACAAAAAGCCCACATATGAGCGAAAGCTAAATGATGCTCATACTTCCATATATGAAACTGGTAAGAAGTTGTCATGTTTGCTTTGGTAGTGCAATGACTGACTGTTGCATCTTTGGCTTTATTTTACCTTAAGACATCTAATCTGTGCTGTGTGTAGATTTGAGTTTGCTATAAATGTGGCATGGTTCCGTACATGTGCCCTCAACCGTCTTTCGCAGGATATCTCTGACTGCGTGTTGTATTAAGCTGAGTTAACTACAGAAAAAAGTATAAAAAGCATTTTCTTTCTCTTTTCTTCTTTTACGAGTATACGGATGAATGAGGAATCTTTAAGGGCATGAATGTGAACAAAATATTGGTAGACTTAAAGACCGACAGTTAGTTGAAAAGACAACCGGCAATTACTGTGCATTAAATTGTCTTTTGCTAAACCTCAACTAAAATTTTTATATACTCGCACTACATTGGCTAATTTTAAGAACGTTTAGTCAAGTCTCTTCTTGTTGCTCTTAAAGTTAATTCACTTCTCCAATTTCTCATTCGAATGTTGTTATGTCCGTCCGTCCTTTTGTTTAATGTCTTTTGGTGATTGCAACTAAAGCGCATTAACTTTACCAGAGGCTCTGCTCGTCTCCACAATTGCAGCAATCCCTTGCTCGTATTTCATTGTGAAAATATTTGTCTATATTTAACTTTTCAAGTGACTCAGAAAAATGCAAGTTTATAATTAATTTAGAATGTGATAAAAAAAACAATAATTCAGCGGTATTGGTGTATCTGAGATAGAAATAAATAACCCACTGCCGATTTGCTGCCACCTCTAATTGTTGAAGAAAAGTTTGTCGCATTTGCTGCATTCATTCATTCACTATGTTTCACCGAGCCACCACGTGCGCAAGGAGTGGTTCACAGCATTTGCCAACTATTAAATTTTTCTGTAAAAATCGTTTTGGAAAACTTTTTTTTTCAACCAAAAATTAACTGAGCGGAGGGAAGAAATGATTATTTTTGAAATGTGTTTTGCTGTTGGTGGTTATACTCGTAGGTTCCAAATTTCTTAAGCATACTTTCACATTATCTAAATTTGTATGAGAAGTACCAAAAAGGGAAAATCAATTTTGAATCCACAATATACAATGCCAAATTTATCCAAAGGGATTAAAGTACCGATTGTCACACCTCTGAAAAACTTTATTCACGCATTTTCTAAATATAGAGACACACAAACAAAAAAGCTTTCTGGTTTACTGAAATTGTTTATTTGGGAAAGTACCAAAATGGTACTTATTTTGATGGGCAAAAATGGTAGAAACAGTTCGTGGGCAAAATAGAAATGTAGTTCTCTGACTCTGCAGTCTTTAAAATAAGAACTTCCATTGTTGAAATTGTTTCGGTTTTATTCTAAAAGCTTTTCTACAAGTTGGCGCTACGAAAAGGTAATCATTCACTATACACCTATAAATTACGCAGATCAATCATTTTAATACACAGTTCGGCAACTGCGAACTGCGACTTTATAAAAAGGTTTGTACTTTTAAGAGTCATCAATCTTTTTAAAAGATCACGCCATTTTTCTTCTTAAAGTTAAATCAAATATATTAATTAAAAAAATTTGATTCAGGACATGTGATTACAATAAAAAATTAAAAGAATAGTGGGAAACTGATCCACTAATCCAACTATAAAGTTCATTAATTAATTAAGTTTTAATACAATTTTCAAATCAATCGATTTACTCCCTTTGCTGTACTTCCTTAATAATTAACAATAACATTTGATGTATCGTTTAGTGTGGTCACGCTTTTTGAATTATTTGTTATGAAATATATAAAATTTTGACGTGCACTACGACTGGTGTTTGTATAGTTCGCCAGTCTGCTGACTATTTGGCTGACGGATTAATAGTTTTCAAAGTAGGCGCCAAATTCGTTGCTTATAAAAGTTGTTTCCATTTTTTTCTTTATTGTTTTATTTATTCAATTCGTTCTTATTTCGGGTTTTACTTGGCGATGGTTCAGTTGTACGTTTTTATTTGCTGTTGCTAAGGAAATTAAATTTTTATAGTTCTTTTATTTCGACGGCTTGTTCTCTTTGCTTGGCTGCTTTTGATAGACAACAATGTAAAAAAAAAAACTTATTGTGTGTAATTTAGGTCACTGTAAATGTACATGCTTATATATGGGAGTTCTTTGTTGGTCTAAACTGGGTTACAAGTTGCATTGTGTATCCAAAAATCTGAAACATGATCAAATATTGACAAAATCAATTTTTATTTATAATAATTTAATTTATTTCTTAGTAAAATTAAAGTTGAATTATTTCAGAAACTTGCTTAAAAAACGTTATTAAACGAGTACTGAGAAATATTGGATACGGAATTAAGAAATTTGGCATCACTGGAAAGCTTTACTTGACTTATATGGCTGCATTACATGTACTTTGCGATGTTCATATATTAAGGGGTTCAGAGGGGTTACTTTGCGATGCGTAAGTAAGATACGTTAATAAACTAATTTGGTACTCTATAACATGAACGCAAGTCTTTGCGCAAATCACATTAAAAAAGTGGCAATACGGACATCATAAAATTAAAAATGGCAACGTTATGCTTTATCAAATGTCAAAATACATATAAGAAAGCCGGCAAGAAATTTTTACATTAATGATTCTAGCAAAGATCAAACAACTAAAGCGAGCCAAATAAAAAATGGAATAAAAATATTTTGTTTTTGAGATCATAAAATTCATGTTAATATTTTTAGTGGTTAAATAAATATTTCTTTATAAAAACCAAAAAAAAAAAAAAATTCACTTCGTCGGCATAACAAAACTTAAACTTAATTAAAAAAAAACCAATTGAATTGGATAAAAATATAAATATATCTTTTATATATACTCATTGTTGAAATAAATAAATAAATATCACGTATCACATATTGGATTTAAATGTTTTTCTTCAGTTACGTTTAGTAACTTGTTTGGGTAATATTATAGTTTTGACAAGCGCTTTCGGTGATACCAGACGTGCGCAAATGAGATGCGTTAAGACACATGCGTAAACGCAAACATGAATACCAAATGTTTAATTTGGCGAAAATTTTCTAACACATCGAAAACGAGAGTAACAGCCCTGGACTTTTCTACCGCAAGATAACTCCTTAATGCTCTACTAAAAAATATTGGGCATTGAATAGTCTCCTTTAAATGGTTCTGTTTGTTGGAACTTACAGTGGTTTGTTAGGCCTGAAGAAGTTACTGACTCGTTTGGCTGCGATTTTTTAGGTGAGGACCTGAGAACTTTACATATCTTCCTCTGTAGGCATTCCAATCGCGACGTGCATAAGAAGAAATTTTTTGCTCTGATATTTTTCTTCCAACAGGTAACTTTCAAAATTGTTGTTTTACTTCCTGTCTTGAATAAACAAATAAAATTTATACAGTAAAAACATTTTATAAATTTTTTATAGATATTTTTTTTATTGGCTCACTGAGTGGTTATAAAAAGTTTTGTTTGCTTACCAGTCATGTACTTTATGATATTCATGAATAATTAATTGCAGAGTGATATGCAAAAATATCTTACATTTACTTAAATAATCGTGTAACCATGTCGACAAAACGTAATACATTTATGGAAAGAAAAGTAAGAGGGCAAAAATGCTTAACATGGCAGAAGCAAATCCAAATATAAGCAAGCAATATTTTTTAGCTCCTGCAGATCTTTCCTGGGAAAGTAGCTGCCCTTCTTGCTCAATGCAGGATAATAGAATCTGGCGCGAAGTTGTTCTTGCCTTGTGTCTGTCGAACGTAATAAAGAAACTATTTCCTATTATTTATAATTTATAATTATAGAAGCCACAATAATTATTAAGCATTTGCTTTGACTTATTGATTGCCTGCAGTGTGATTGTGGTTAGAAAAATCTTTTTGCAATTAATTGGATCTTTTGGTCTATTGAAGCACCAGGGATGCTTGGCGAAGGCAAAGTAGTTTTTGCTCCTGCATTTGTATTGAATAATACAACAATAAATAATTCCAGCACGTTTCAAGAAGTAAAAGTGTTTTAAAGCAAAATTCGCTAATAATAAAGTAAAATTAAAAAAAAAATGCTTTTAAAAATTATGTAATTTCTATTTATTTTTGTCTTGTTTCTGTTCAAAATTCAGCAATAATCGAGAGTGAAGCTGCAGGAATACACTCAAAGAAATCAAAAACTGTAATTTCAGTGAAAAATACAAATCACTTTTGTAGCCTTGTATAGCCTTCTATACTGAATGTGAGTTATATGTAATTCATCGTAATTCATATGTATGTCGCAAGATTTATGACAACCGCATACACTTCGAAATAAAATTGGGCGATAATTTAACAACGCGAAATAGAATCAATAATTCTCTAAAACTCATAACTAGATATCTGAAAAATGCCAGTATCTGCATGCAATTTTTCTCAGTGGTGCAAAGCCGTATACCAACGAATTAACCATCGCTGTTGTTATTGTTAACTGGTAGGAAGTCGTTAGTAAAATAAATTCGAAAATACTGTGCAGCATCGTGGAAATGATTGTAGTCAAACTACTGCTTAGCTGATGTACTCCAATATTAGAGTTTTTATCTTTTTTTTTTTGTTTTGTCTGTAATTTCCACTTAGAGCTTCGATGCCTGGTATTTTCGCTTTGCTAAAGAAAAAGATGCAATCTGATATTTTATTAAGTTGCTTAATTCCCTCCATTTCTTGCTATTTTGATTGATCTTTTGTTAAAGGAAATGCCATAAATAAAAGCAACAACAATAACTGCAACACTCGCAAATAAAATCTTCAATCTTTAATTTGCAGCCGATTATTTTTATGAATTTTCAGAGGATTTTTATTGCTTCACTTTGTGTTATGAATAATTATATTTTATTTAATGCAACAACAACCACTAAATAAAACAACAGACAAAATAAAACGATTAAGATTTACCGTAACAGTTTACAGTGTTACGAATTCGCTTAAGTAAACGAAAAATGTTTTCGCCGTTTGCTTGCAAAATGGTGAATACTTTTCTAACATTCACTTTAAATTACTCTTCAATTCGGCCACTAATTAATTAGTCAATCACTAAATGAAACTCTTATCATGCTTCCAGCACAACTTTTGTGCGAAACGAAGTCGGGCCATCTCTATTTATCGCATATTGCTAATAAACAATTTATTTCGTCCTCTGAGATGCACAAAATCTAAAATATAATTCAAGAAGCTATAAACAATTTAATTATTTTGGCTGCATAAAATGGGAAACAAAATACTAATAAAAATACTAATAATAATAAAATCCATTTACAATACTTTCAGTTCTCATACTAACCGATTGTTAGTCAATCCTTTCACATACAATAACTTTATAATAACAATGAGGTTGACATCCAAAACGATTTTGTATGACTACAAAGTAATAAAGCCATGCAACTGTAATTTTTTTACTTTTGACGGTATGAAACATAAGTTATGCGATCCGTTGGTTTTTTTTCCAGAGAACTTAGATTGTTGTAGCAAGGAGCAGTTTTTCTTCCCCATGTGTCCATTTTCCTTCGCTATAAAAGTAAATTGAAATATGATTTAGCGTTTTTCGTTGACATTTTAACACAAATTAATTAACTTAACTTTTGTGATTCATTCATCTTTTGTTTTTTTTTTTTGTCTTCAAACCGTCTAAAACCACATGTAATTATTGCAACCACTTTAAAACTGATGCCGACGTTGTTTTTTACCTGCGTTCATAATATTTGACAGCGGCATTTTGAAAAGGTTACCGTTGTCAGTTTGTACTGCGTCGTTATTAAACATTATGCTTTTATTATGCTTTGGAAGTCAGCCAAACTCTTCGTAAACAAATTGACACATTAGAATGGTTCAATATTTATTTGTCAGTTAAATTCTTGTTTGTAACTGCATACTGCTTTGAACCAAGTCCGTACTACTTCAACATGTCAATGAATGTCCATTTAAAAGTATCTTTCCCATGAAAATCAAAGTATTTCATTTTTTTTTTAATTTTTTTGCTTGTTTAAAGACAAAAATAAAAACTTGAAACTTTCTTCGTCTTCAGTTTTATCTATTTGAACGTCCTTGAAAGGACACATATCTGAATTGTCGGAAAGTATTCAAAACTATTTTATCAGCTGTTCATTAAAACGCTGGCCTTTTCCAGATTTCCTGTTTCATATTCTACTGATTCTTTTGTTTCATGTTCCCATTCAAGTTGGGAAATTTGCTAAGTCAGAACTTTAGTAATTTAGTATGGTAGATTGTTTCTGAATTTCGCTTTAATTTAATTTCTGATTTCTAAATAAAAATAACATATTAAGACGTTGAAAATATTTTAACTACAAAATTTACTCGCTAAATTAGTAACACTTGCCCCGTTTTCTTAAATATTCTAAAATTGTGGGAAATTTAAAAACTTTTTACAATGAATTTGTGTATGAAAAATTAATATAGAATTTTTCAGTTCAGTATGAGGGTTGGTGATATTTTGAAAAGTAATAGGTGATTATTATGCAGATGAATTAAAATACTATTGTGTTGGGTTACAATTCAATGCTGTGTTCACGAAATGCATTTAAATACTGAGACGTCAATCAAAGACAACACTGCTCATATTTTAGGTCACATAGTTGCTGTCCGGTAATGAAAAAGAGGGGCAAATTTTTAAGCTAAAACGGATGATTAAATATCAAACTAGCACAACGAAGTAAAAAACCTAAAAATCACGAAAGTAAAACAAAACTTGTTGGAACTTTTTTTTGTTTGAAATATTTTTTTTATAAAAAAAATTACAATTCGCAAAATTAAAAGTTTGGTTCTCTTGCTTGCGTTTACGCATGAGTCTTAACGCATCTCATTTGCGCAAGTCTGGTATCACCGTACTCTGCTTTGCGAAAGCTCTTGTCAAAACTGTAATATTAACGCAAATATCTTCCGAAACCTATTCACTTGATGTAACTGAAGAAAAACATTTAAATGCAATATATGATACGTGATATTTATTTATGTATTTTATACAAACATAGATTATAAGCTAAATTAATGAAGTTCCTTTTTATTTAACAATGAGTATATATAAAAGATATATGTATATTTTTATCCTATTGAATTGCCTTTTTGTTCATTAAGTAAAAAAATTTTTTTTTGTTTTTATAAAGAAATATGTATTTAACCACTAAAAATGTTAACATGAATTTTATGATCTTAAAATCAAATTATTTTTTATTTCATTTTTTTTTTGGCTCGCTATAGTTGTTTGATCTTTACATTAATGTAAAAATTTCTTGCCGGCTTTCTTATATTTTTTTTTTTTTTTTTTTTTTATTATTTTCATTTATTTACAATCTATCTTTACAATAATGAGTAAATTTAAGCATATTTAAAAATAAAAAGAAACCTAACGTAGGCTATTAAACTTCAGCAACCTTAACAGCTTAAATAAATATTAAGTACCAATATTGAATTAGAAATTTCATAAATTATGAATATAAATTTATTTTTTGAAGGCTTTCTTATATGTATTTTGACATTTGATAAAGCATAACATTGCCATATTTACTTTTATGATGTCCGTACTGCCACTTTTTCAAATTAGTTTATTAACGCATCTTACTTACGCATCGCTAACGAGAGTAACACGCCAGGTAAGTCCAATCGCGGAAAGTACGTTCACTTAACCTTGAAAGTAGAAATTTTTTGCTAAATTTTTCTTTTTATTAAATATTGCAAGATGTCAACGCCATCATGCTGTTTAATCGACGACTAGTGCAAAAACACAAAACAGCTGGCTAAGAGGTCTTAGTGCCAGTACTAGAATAATGATCATTTCTTTTAAACACCTTCAAACCGTATTGAAATATATGTAAATTCAAATTAGTCAATTTATTTGATACACTTCAGTGTTCCCACATAACGGGAGAGCAACTCCTACCGCTGTGTTTTAATTCACTTACAACTGAAACGTACGAAAGCTTTCTATTTCACTAACGAAATCCTCCGAAGGGTTGCATAAACTATTTAACTGAACTTTAAATAAATTAAATTTATATACATGTTTAGTAATTTGTATAATATATTGAAAATAATTTATTTGCATGTCTGAACAGGGTGTTAAGTATGTGCAAAGATCTTAAGAGCGAATTAAGGTAAAGTTTTAAAAAGCCTTCATGTGATTGCAAATTGAAATTTAAAACTTATTAAATAATAAATTCAAATTATTTTCTACTTAATAAACATTTAGTTATGCATGCGTAATTACACACAAATTAAAAAATTAATTAAATCGCTGGAATTTTGTTCGTCTTAAAAATTAGTTTCTGTACAGAGTATACTTGAAGAAATATTTTATTTTTCTTTTTTGTATTGTTGGAACAACTTTTTGACATCATTTTTTCATTATTTTATAACAAGTTTCTCTTTTTTCAGCTTAAATAGAAAACTAACTAAAATTCAAGTTGAACAAAAGAAAGAAGAAAAAAAAAATAAAAAATTGTGTCCAAATTTGTTTTCATTTACCCAGTTACGTCTTGTTAAGTAGTTTTATTATTTTTTCCCTCTTTTTTTAGTATTTTTCTATTTTAAACAGTATTTTCTATTTCTTTTTGCAATGTGAGTCGTTCAAGCAAGACGATTGCAATTGATTTCAACTGCTTGAAACTCAGCACTCCGCCGGTACTCTCCATTTGCTGGACGAGCCCTCTTACAGCGGCTTGTAGTGGAAAATTATTAAAGTGTTAAATTGTGAACTCGGAGTAGTGGGGGGTTAAAGTTTTCTTCTAGCTCCGCTGAAGCTTTGTTTTCGCTTCTGTCTGACACTTCTGACACTATAGCACCAACGCCAGCAATGGCTGGTTTCTTGTTTTATATTGCCTTCGAATAGTTTTATTACCATTTACTTATGCAATCTTTAAAATGAATATTTTCAACTATTTGTCTACGCCCGACCTTTATAGACATGAAACACCAGCCCTTGCAACGCTTTTGTGTAGCAGTGTAAATGAATTTATTTTTATTTTACTGCGTATAAATGTAAATTTTTTCCTCAAAAATATTGTATTCCAGTAAATTTATTATAATTGATCAGCAGTGGCTGATGTTAGTAGTTTGATTTTATTGTGTTCTGAAATTTGTAAAATATGCAGGTGCTTAATGCAGCAGATACAGCTTGGCAAGCAAATGTTTACGAAACTGCTATAATATGTATTAAAACGATGACCAGCTCAAGACCATGATAAATCTTCAAATTTATTCAGAATAACTTCTAAACATGAATTATATCAGAAGTACCTCATCAAGCTAAAGTTCATAATGGAATTTCCCTCTCCCTTTTATCGCTTAAGTCCTTTTAGGAAAGGAGTCGTTTTCATATAAAATCTTTTCACTTTCATTTAAGAAAGCATATTTATAACTATATTTTAATTATTATTTTTATTATATTTTATTTATTTTATTATTTTATTATTATTTTTAATTATTATAAAGTGAGTATATATGTAAGTATACACACAATCCTCTTTTACATGTAAAAGAAAATCGAAAAAATCAAAAAAAAAAAACAATACATATTTGATTTATTCAACCATTAAAGTATCGATATTTCTATGAAACAAAAAGATTTTATTTTTCTACAACCGTATTATATAAAAACCGTGTAAAAATGTAGCATGTAAAACAAGGATTGGGTGTATTTTAATTATTTGAAGATATTTATATTTTTTATAACAAAGCAAAGATTTTTCACCGCTAATATTCTGTAGTGATTTTAAATAAATTATATAAAAGTGTTTTGCAAAGACATATATTTCTACCATTGCAAAAACTTATTTGACAAACTGTATAGAACTAATTTGAAAATTATGCCGAAAAACAAAACCAACTCTAAAAAGTGTGAGAATGCTGTCGTGTTGAATATTAGAATTTTTACATTTACTGCTTAAAAAAATATACTATTTTTATACTTGAAGAGCTCAAATGGTCATATATACTTTACGATAGTTTTTATTTCTCTGGTCCCCGTATATTTCAAGCAGCTCAGCGAAAATAACTATTTGCATTGCTTTGATATAACAATGGGGCACTTAGAGCGCTATTTTGTGACGATTTTTTTTAACTCAAAGTTAACTCAAAGGGCAAAGTTCGTTAGGATTCGCTGGTGAATGAGTGGTACGAATATGTAAGATAACGATTCAGCGATTTTAATAAATACAAGCGGCAAAGAAAATGGCGGATCTGGACAGAAATAAAAATCCCCATTACATATAGCTTGGCAATGAGTAGGAGCGAACAAAATCACACAGGAAACTGGCATACATTTTCGTTTCTTAACCGAGAGCAATTGTGGTGTGCTTACTTTTATTTCCACACACTGTTATAAGTAAAAGTAACTATAAACACAGATACTATTTCAATTGCCACGCTTGGCATGCTGTCTTATCCCATCATCATGTCGACTGTATAACACTAAGAAAGTGCCTTAGAAACCAATCCTTGAAAAGAAGTGTTTTTTTAAATATATTACGCTTTATAGAAAAACCCTCTCGAAGCAAATACTTTTTCAGAAACGTAGATTTAAAAAAAAAAAATCCAAAAAAATGCTACGACCCAAAAGTACATTAAAAAAGTATTTCTTCTACGAATGTCCCTTTCCAAAACGGTACCTTTTCAAAATGTCCCAAAGCGGAAAAATTGCTTTCGCGGAAAGTAACTCCATATTTACCAAAATACACCTTAATTCCTTCTGAAAACCCCTACACATTTCTACGAAAGTGTGTGATAGTTTCAATTAAATACATTTATCGCTTTTAAGAAAGTACCTGAAATCTTACATCACTAAAAAAAATACATAAACGGAGCTTCTAGTAAAATTAGTTGCATAATAGTTGCATTTTTACATCAAAAAAAAAATTTCAAATTTAAATTTTATGATGTAGTGTGTATGCAGTTGTTGCCATAACTTATTGAGCTCTTAATAGCCAAATTTCAAAAGGGTTATGCTTTATTTTTCAGTTTATCAGATATTATGTCAAAAACTTTAAACTTTTTCCCACCTTGAACTCCGGACAAGTGTAAATAAAACACAGAGGTTATTTCAAGAATGGAGAAATTTGCTCTGAAATTCTACAAAATCATTTGCTTCAGTATATTACGGTAATTTATTACTTCATCGCTTACATCTCTAAGACCAAAGCACGTAAAACCAAAAATTCTTGTTTGCTGCGCAGGAAAGCTGGTACTAAAAAATATAAAAATTACTTGGATTTTTCAATTTATGAAACTAAAAAAGACTTAAAATCCGTTAATGTCAGCCTCTCTTTCATTTTGTTTTTGTACACCACTTGAGATGATGGTTAAACCGGGACGACATAAGCAAAAGTACTAGTTAATAACAAATATTTGATTCTTGCAAACACATTTAAAATTCATTTGAATACAATTAATATGCCCTGTTTAACACACCATTAATGTCAAATCATCAACATCAGATCATCAACGCTTTTGAGGGTGGAGACGTAGCAACGTCCACATTTGCTCTTTAATCCAAATATCAAAGAGCTTTAATTTGTATAACTATTGGGCATAAATTAAATTAATTCCATTTCTCAAGGACAATTTATAAATAGCTGATTGGCTTATATTTTCTTACGACAGCACGAAAATACCAACGCATCCACATACACACGCACATTCGATTAGCGCATCTCATGAACTTGTTTATTTAATTTACCACACCTGCCCGAAATTATAAACATCTCTAATAAACACAAAAACGAAAAATTAACTCATTAATAGTCAATATGAATGAGCTGAAATGGAAATTAACTAGCAAATAAACAAACTCGCATTCGATTTTTGTAAAGCGTTTACGTTACGCTCGTACTATAAAAGTCTAAACGGAAGCTTAATTTCAACGTTTTACACGCTTGTTACGCTTGTGTGATTTTAAAATAAAAATACTTTGCTCACCATGCGATTGGCATCAGGTGGAGTAGTAGAAAAAAAAACGCTTTTAATGCCACGCATTTGCATTAACTGACCCTGACAATTTTAAGCGTTTTTATTCGCTTGCTCGCGTTAACTACCCGTATCAAATAACACTTTTCTACTTTATATCGGAGATGGAGGGCAGCAATATTTTTTGCGTGAATCATGAATGACCACGCCTAATTATATATGTATGTAAACAATTCCTCCATTAAGGAGTGTGGGTATAAAACCATGTACTATGGGTGTTCGTGATTGTGGGCAAAAGTGCACTCACAACTGGCGATCCGCAGGGCGTAACTACTTCTACGACCAATTTTCAAGACAATAAAGAACGTGAAAGGCCAAATTTTACTATCAACGAATACAAAACTGCTGTCATGGGTTAGGAGCAGTGATGCAGTGGTGCACGAACGACACGTTTTTATATTAATTTTGCAGTTGATACGACGTTTTAACTGATTAAGGCGTTTACGGAAATATCCGCCTTCTGAAGGCATAGTAGCAGCTATTCCTGAATATGTGACCTTAAATTTAAAAGGCCAGTTATAAATCTTTTAAAATTAGTTGTACTCGTATTCAGCTCTCCTCACTTATCACATTATCGTAATTTTTCATAGGGAAAATCAATTGACACCAGTATTCATAGAATATTACATCACGGAAATTGCTGCCTATATTTCAGTCTCGTAATGTACATCCGAATTTTTCAAATTTCCCAAAGCTCATACGGAAGTGTTTGGTTCTTATATTCAAGTACATCCATATTGGAATAAATATACACTTTACAAAATCCCCGTTGCGGTTACTTTACCATGACATCTGCCTCACAGCTGGCGGTTATGTCCTTTAGGAATTCCATTTCGGTCGTGTGCACAAAAAGTTCGCTGTTATCGACCAATCAGTGTAACCAATTTTTGCTCTAAACAGGCGTTTTTAATTATTTTGAACGCAAATAATTTTCCATTATTTGGAAAAGCATTCATTTATTCACATCGTTTCTTTCCACACAAACATTAACAAATTTTTATGCACAAATGACCTTCGTTTAAACGGCAAAAAATTATTAAATGGGGAAATGCCACCTAACCAAATTGGTAATAATCGAAAAAGATCAAGTTAGTCATATCACTTATTTAAAGTCGTTCATTAGAAGAGTAAAATATCCGGCACAACATCACCCTCCCCAAACTAAAAAAATTTAATTTTACCTCATTTACAAACAAGTTTTTATAAGAAGGGGAATTACCCACAGCAGCAATCTTTAAGATACAAAAACAAAAAAAATATTATTGATTGTTTCATAGAGTCTGTTCGACCGCCATAAGCAGTCCAACGTAAATACTTTCATGCATACATGTCCCCAGCAAACACATTTCTCTAACTCCTAGTTCATACGATGGATGCAATGTTTGCTTTGCTAGCAAACGCTAAATACACAATATCTCTGTTTTATGGTCTTTTCATATTACCAAAGTGGATCAATTTGCGTTTGTGATCTAAACAGTAGAACAACAATTAAAACAAGAAATTTTAAATTCTTAAATTTTTCATGAAAGGCGGAGGTATGGATCGTTCCCGGCAATCACCAGAAATTCTATCACAAAACTTTTTGAATAGAGTACATAAAAAATTTTTTTTTTCCACAGTGTGTTCACTAATAATCGAATATTTCCGATTAAAATTTGGTTGTAAACACAACGACCCAGAACAATTCGAACAGGGTTGGTACACCAAGAAACTAGGCTCTGCCCCTATTAACTATTTAATATTCTCAAAAGGTTTTTTCGCTACGTGTAGAAACCGATTTGATTTTTGACATCTTATTATGCTTTTATTTTTGTAAGTCCCATTCCGTTTATAAAAATTTTTGTACAAACTGTTTAGGTAGAAAGTGATGGACCAAGTAGACTCTGAAAAGGAAAAAATTTTCTTAAAGTTATTTTATTCAGCAATTTTATAAAAAAGTATCTCTGTAAAACTCTGTTTCTCAGTTGGGCACTTGAACAGTATGCATTAGGAAATGCTTGCTGGGCAAGGACAAACATAAGAAGTTTTGTTTATGCATCAGCTAGTATTACATCTAATGAATAGATAAGTAAGTGAATGACTGTGGCAGTTGAGAAATGTGACACTTTCGACTACAAAAATGTTTATGTCAACAAAACAGTCGCTAGCAGTTGTAATTGCTGCCACTCAAAATTGTTGTTTTCATTTTGCTCTATCGTTCGCTCCAATTTTTATTGCTGTTGGGTCTCACCGTAGTTTTCTTAAATTTTAAACACAAAAGCAATAAATTGACTTCGTTACCCTTGACGTGCGAGTATTTAAATATTGAATGGAATCTGATATGTAAACTAAATGCAAAGTTCATTAAACGCGCATTCTTTCATGAGATTTTATTGCTTCCATTTAATTGTAGATACGGATGTGTTTGTGCTGCTACTCGTGGTAGTGTGTTGTTTGCTTGGCTTTATTCCTGGGGTGACAACAATTTTCCGTGTGCTCTACCACTTACTTACTTATTATTTATCATTATGTAACTAAACAAAAAGAAAATGTATTGAATGCCCCTTTTTAGTTTTTATTGTTTGTTAATTAAATTTCGCCCGAATATTCGCCTCGCCTTCAGCAGCGTTCAGCGGCCTGACATTTTATAGTTACATACGTTGGTTTTTAATTCAGTATAAATTATTTTCCGCCGTTTCTTTATGACTATTTTATAGTAAAACTTATGAAATTTCATTAGATTTCCAAAGTTTTGATGTACATGTGCATTTACAATTGTGTCTTTTAAAAATTTTGTTAAATTTATTGATTGTTAAGGCCCATTAGCAAGATCCATAAGCAGCGCACAAGTAAATTTTTTAATAACGGTGTTTATATTTTTAAAAGGCCTCGGAAGAACCCAAAGAGAAAAAACACGTGCATGTGAACTGTCAAATTAGCTAAAGTTTGACACTGAGCTCCACGGTCGTCTTGAGCACCCACCTAATTTTAATTAATGCAGTCGGATAAAACTCAAAGAGAAGCTGACATTCCATGAAATAACAAGCAGAAAAACACTTTTTGTCAGGGGGACAGAGATCGATAAAGAGAGACAGAGAGAGAGAGAGAGTAGGAGAGAAAGAAAGAAATTTATCCGCCGATCCAGTGGTCGGTGGGTCCCACTTATGTCATGTAATTCTCATGCCCAGCAATTGTTAGCACATTTGTTAGCACATTGTTATGCGCCATTTGGGGCCACAGAAAATCTAATGCAACCTCATAATTGCAAAGTAGAAAAAATGGAACTACTTCCAGCTACCATTATTTGTGTAATAAGTATTACAAGGGGCGAATTTGACATTCTGGAATAAAGTTAAGAAAAATGTAGATATTTTCAATGAGGCGCCCCCTCTCTTACACAGAGTTCAGGGGACAGCCGCTACTCCTGTAATGCGTTTTGTCTGGTTAGAGGCAGAGAAGGCAGGCAGCATCATAGTATCGACCCTAGTTTTGGCAACCATTTGCTTAATTGTTTTAATTAGCCTATCAGTTACTACGACAGAGGGCCGGCCAAATAGGCTCCGTGCATGCGCCAAATCATCAACACTGTATTATCAGCAATGCTAATTATCCCCACTGTCCCACACAATCGTTTTTAAAATTCTGTATGCGTAACAGATTTTTTGACAATACATATGATTTTCAAAAATTAAACATTTCCATGCGATCAGAGTTGCATTTACCTCAAACCCCCAAAAAAAAAAACAATTTTTGCGGGATATTTGCATTGTGAATGTGACACCTGCAGCACCATTTTGATGGGTTTTCTAAAATGGAATGAAATCATATCCCAATTTCTTGTGAATGAATTGTATGACAAGTAACCCGAAAGGTATTAAACTTGATGGGAATGTTGTACTACTTGAGCGAAGTATCGATCGAACACATGACTCGAGCCATTTCAGTGAGCAGCTCCATTTAAATCAGAGTGTAAAACAAATCTTCTAAATAAAACCATTTTATTGGATTTAAATTTGATTTCTTGTATTGTTATCTTCAACATTCACTCTTTTATCGGGCTTTGAGCATATGCATGTGTGCATTTAACTTGCGCACACATACACAAGCATGAATTTTTATTCTTATCTGACACAGAAACAATGAATGACATGAAAAAAATCTTGTACATTTTTTATAATTTTTATGTCGTTTTAATGTTTCTCCCCATTATTCTGACAAATATAATTTCAATTCAATGCGACAACTGACTGACTGCTTATTCATACCGAGTTTGATGCATGGCACACACACACACGCACACGCGCGCACCAAGTTGTGCATCCCCGCATCCATACGATTATGCACAATTATATATTTGTACGAGGAGATGTTAAATTTCTTTTTATCTCAGTTCTTTCCAAAACGTATGCATTTCTTCTTCTGAAAACTCTTTATTTTTTCTTTCCTTTTATATTAAAAAATCGAAAAACAAAAAAGAAAAGTGAAAAAAGAAAAAAAGAATTCTATTTTTTGTGATTTTCAACTTTTTGAACGATTTCTTATGCTGTTTGAAACAATTCAAATCTTCTTTTTACATATTTTTTTCTTACTTTCTTTCTTATCGTTTTCCTTTTCTCTTTTCCTATTGAAATGGCAAATATCTAGTTTTAGTTTTCTGTTTCATTATGCCATCATTGGAAATAGTTTTTTCCAATTAAGAGCCTGCCTGGCTAAAAAAAAAATGAGGAAAAGTTACAAAAATGAAGCGAAGCGCAATGAAAGACTACATACATACATACACATTGATGTACAGACACACATACAGACACAAATATGTAATTATGTCATTGTTGTTTAATGCTGATTATCGTAAGAAGCAAAGGAATACTCTTGCCATACATCCGTCTCTAATACCAATAAATCCTTTTTGGCACAATGATACAGGAAGTGCTGCACGTTAGTATGGCTTAAATTTAATTCAAGATTGCTTAACACTTAATGCGATAACAATGAGTATTGAGATTGTGAGGCAAAGGCGAGTAGGCAAAGTCAAATTTCGATAGTTTTTGGTCGAGTTTGCTGTATTCAAATCTATCTTAAACGGAGATATATGTGAACATCCTTTCAGAAGGAGGCAAATTCAAAAACTGAAGGGCTCAAGCAATTGTCACGATGCAAATTCGCCTCGAGCTGCTGTCAGCTGCAGCAAAGTGTAGAAATTAAAATATCTTCTGTTTTGACTTTCTTCCAAATTTTATGTATTTTAATTCTCTCCAGTATACGTTATACGTATACTTTGTACTTTTTCAACTTAATCCAAGTTAAGTGCCGAATATTCATATCAGCCTGAATATACATTAACGCCAAGTATGCAAATTGGGTAATTTCTTTGCATCCGTTCGGTACTTTTACAGTACTTTGGTTTCTTAATCAGAAATTTTAAAAAACTTGTATAATAACAATTGAGTTAATTAAGGAGAAGATTTTACTATAAAACA
Organism: Ormia ochracea; assembly: GCA_963402855.1. NCBI lineage: Eukaryota > Metazoa > Arthropoda > Insecta > Diptera > Tachinidae > Ormia > Ormia ochracea. The sequence continues at coordinate 21,394,592 of OY727107.1, read as the reverse complement.
GCTGATTTAATATCCTTTGAAAATGTATTGATTGTGCCACGTTGACGTCAGTTGAGAAAGTATAAAGTGTATGTATGTTTTGAAATTTATTTCATTCTTACCATAGTTTTAAATTGCAAATCGTTTTATACACTTCAATAAAAAAATTGTTCCATACGTGACTGTATGCACATTGATTGGGCATAACTGGGTTATTAAGCTAGAAAACCATAAACGTTGAATAATAATTTTGATGGGCTGATAACATTGCATAGCAAATCTGTCACTCAAGAAAGAAATTCACCTCGTAGGTATGGAAAGCGATACAATATGCTCTCTTAAGTATCATTTTCAATGTAATGAACTCATGGATTCGTACAACAAATCATTGATTCACAGTTTTTGGTCGGGCAAAAAGGAACATGGCAAGTGCGACATAGTTCAGATCAAAAATTTTTTGCGGCTTACAGTTGACTAATGACATTCACAGCCACCTATGTTTCACCTAAATTGTCAATCAGTATCAGTTTAAGGCCCGTGTAGCCAAAAAAAGTAATTATAAATATTTCTTTGAGATTAAAACCAATTAATTCGAAAATTTAAATTGTTTCCTTAGTTTTTATCTTAAAATTACAAAAAAAAACAATAATATTTAATTGGTTGAAACCATTATTTACTTTGTTACGTTAAAGTGAAATAATTGTCAGAGGAGCTTTGCAGCCACAAAACAGCTGTGCTCTCGCTATACATGGTGGAAAATTTTGACGACAACTATATTTAACCAGTTGCGATATTTTCACAAAATATTTACATATTTTTGTTTAGCAACAACGCAGTGAATAATGAAAAATAATAAATAGCTTAGCGCGTTCGCAAGTATCACAACTAAAGATATTGTATTTGAACAATTGCTTATTAATTCTAATTCAGGAAATCGAATCCGAAACACAATAATCTTGTTCACAAAAGCTTGCAATTTCCCGCACAACTGTAACCTCTTCTTAACATGCTTGCGATGAGACAAGATGATTTTCGAACTAAAACGACATTTTTAATTGAAAAACGATTTTAGTAAATTTTTTTAAATCACGAAATGCTAATACAATTGACTTTTTAAGCTATTGAAACATTTTTGAACTTTTCTAGTTTATATTCATGCCGGTTTATACACCATATTTTGGTTTGAGGTAAATTCACGAGGGGCCAAATTATGGCATCCCGCGTCAAACGAAATTTCCATTAATTTTAAATAGAAGTTTTAGTATATTCAGTGAGAAAAAAATTGAATATCCTGTTGATGATTAATTTTCTGAATTTATTGAATTGTATAAATCAAACAAATAATTATTTGGATAATTCTTTAAAAAAAATGAATTTGTGGAAGGAAAAGTCTTTCCAGGACCAAAAAATTATTAAATGGTGTATGTTTACAAAGTGAATTCATATGAATTCATACTGATCGTCCCTCACTAATACAAATACAAGAAATCCGTAGTACCAATATCATATTGCCACACAACAATATTGCCACAACCGTGCAAACTAGGGCCAGAGGAAACCCATATTCACTAGAGCAAGGTAACAAATGAAGAAAATGTATCAGCTGATTACGATCAGCTGCCCGTAAACAAAATAAGGAAATATAATATTGAGTGTAAGGCAAAAAATAGTAATCAGCTGTATAATATTTCGGTTCTGGTCATTATGAGAATGTATGCCAAGACTAAAGGAAATTCCTTCATGTCAGATGGGAAACAGTGCAATCAATGCAAATCACTATTAAATTTTCAGTTAAAGTAAAACATGATATAAATTATAAAAATCACAAGTTTTTTCTTTTAAATTTGTTTTTTTCTGCTAAAAATCGAAACGAGAAGATATATTTACGAAACACCTCAGTTGACAATTACAACGGCGTTGAATTTGGCTTACATATATATAGCTACCGTAGCAATGAAAGGTTGTAATTAAAGGTTGGTTGGCATAAAGTATTTTTAAGTTTCAGATAATTGTATGCTATGGCTTGCAGAACAAGTGTATTTCAGCAAAAAATAATAAATTCAGGGGCAGCTGCATTTAAATTTATAGAATATTTTTTTTTTGGTTGGCTTCTCTTTCTTTGCTAATTTCTGTATATATCTAAAAACGAAAAGGAAACTTGAATCTATGGCCGCACATGTAACTCTGCAAGATGTCTAAAATGAAAGTTTAAATTTAAAATCTATTTAATTTGCAAACAATTTTTCATTATGGTTTCAGAAAATTAATGATTGCTTTAAATCACTAGTGTTTCAAATGGCCCAAGTCCAATGGGGCATACCATAACCTTGACTTCTTTCAGCCAGCATTGACAAGCAAAAGATATAAAATAACATCAAATATTGAAATATTTAGTAACAATAAGGAATGGGCTTACCTTCTTTTATCAATTAGATCTCTTTCTGATACTGCAGTGGGTTTCTAATTAAAAGCAGGTATCTGTCTCATTGCATTCATTTAAATGCACTCTGCAGACTCGCAGTCGCACTCGTACTGGCTCTCGCGCAAATAACAGAAATATCTAGAATTCATAGTAAATAATTGAAAGCGTTTTCTTTAGCTTTTGCCTTTTGTTTGCTTTATTCGATTGCAAATTTATTGTAATTTTTTTTTAATTTTTTTTTAAATTGTTTTCTGCTCTTGAAGACGACAGACACGAGTAGATGGAATTATTGTGTTGCACAGTGTGCTCTGGTGCAATTTTATTAATATATTTTTTATCATCTCGCTTTGCTTGTGTTGCAAAGTTTTGTATATTTTTTTAGTTCTTTCAGAGTAAGTAAAACTGTGCTAAAGTAGGACTGGAGTTTTCTGGGTTTTTGTTGTTCTTGCTGTTGTTGTTTTTGTTCTAGGAGCATTTGATATTCTCATTTTTTCTTGCTTTATTTTTAAAACATTTTTTCTTCCATTTAAACTTTTATTTATTTCCACTGCATCTAGAGAATTATTTTAGTTTCTACTCTTTGCAATTATTTTTTATATGTTTGAAGTTGATTTTATAGTTTTCGTTCGCTGTTATTTTATTTTCTTCTTCTTTAGTCGAGTTTAATGTCGAAACTCATGCATGGAGACGTGCTTAACTGCAAATTAAAAAGAGAAAAAAGTAACAAAAACTTGCCAAGTGCGGTAATTATGTACGAAACAGTGCTTTAAGTATTATTAGCTTTTACTACAAGCTGTTGTATGTAAAATTTCAAATAATGAAAAATTAAAAAAAATAAATAAAATTAAAATATTGCCAATTGTGGTGTTCCGTGTGTTCAACCAATTTGGCACTGCATCAGCAAACCAAATCTTGAAGAGCTTTAAATATTGTAGTGAGTTATTTTAAATTTTTCACTAAACTTTGGCTAAATTTCATTTTAAGAGCTAGAGCTCGGGATCAATACACACATTTAATAAAAAAGCTCAAGTGATATATCGCTGTCAGGAGGAAAACTTCCATGAGAATTATTTTCGTCAGTTTAATATTTGTCAGCTCCATTTGTCAAAAGGCCAGAAATACTGTGAAAATATTCAAAAGGGGAGTGGTCAAAATTTTCCAAAACAAGCACTTAGAGCATAACCTCTAGTAATGCATTGCATTGTCCGGGAATTCTGGGCGAGAAATATTTACACAGAAGACAGGGTAGTTGATAATTTAGTTATCACTTTATAATTTAGTGATTTTATCATTTTATAAATTTTTACTTCGCCGTTGAAGTACAGATAGACAAATGAACAACTTAAATTATACTTCGTTAAGTTCTTAACTAAAATCCAAAAAATTATTTTCCAACAAAAAAATTCTGCTGATTTTTACAAAATTTTAATCGCCATACGCAAAATAAAAAACTTCTTTTTGGTACAAGTACACAAAACAAGACTAATAAGAGAGATAGTTGGTTTTTAGGGAAAGACATAGAATACTCTAATCATTTCATTAATTTCTTTTGCTTCGTTTTATTGAGACATATAAAATGCATGCGGTAATTTTCAGTTCGTGCCGATTCTATTTGGTGGAACTAGTAGTTTTATTTTTTGCTTTGAGCGGATTTTAAATCGCTAGAAAACATGACGAAAACACAAAGTGATCTTCTTTGAGAGGCAATATCGAAACATTACTTGCCAAAGTTTTCTCAAATTTCTCTAAAACTTTGCTTGGTTTTCGGGGAGGGAAAGTTATTTTTAACAATTTCGTTGAAAACGTCAAGCACGCCGAAATAAGCACACATAAATACAACTATGCAACTGTGCGAATGCAGCATAAGTATGGACTCCTCCTCATTCTCATTTCCCTCCCATCGACAAATTCAAGACGTGAATTCAGAATGTCTAAATTAAGTAAATATAAGTTTTATATACGTTTCTCGTAAAAATGTAACACAAACGTTAAGTAAACATAAATGTAAAAATGACAGCAATGAACAAGATGTGAAGCCTCCCTACTAAAATACATTTGGAAAAAACCATCGCTGAAAAGTTGCATTTTAACAATTGTTTTTAATATCGGCGACGAAGCAATTCTAACAAACATCGGTGAAGAAGGCTAAAGGATGTCAAAGTGTTCTTGGCAAATTGTAAGTGGCCAATTACTTCCCAGAGTATGGAATCAAAACCAAGACCTTGACCAGTTGCGGTGATGTAATTTCTAGTTCTATTGCAATACTCGGATTCACAGATTTGTGCAATTTTTTCCATTCAAAATTTTAAATTTAAGGAAATTAAACGGCTTTATTAATGGTTACTTTACTAAATTGACTATTACGTGTTGTTCCCTAACACTTACCTTAAAACGTCATGTTTTATTATCTATTTTTATTATGAAATAAAATGCAGAGAAATTTGCAGAAAATTCTGTTGCCAATTTAGAGTGATTCAGGAGCGAGTGCTTCGTTACATCATTTGACGAAGGAAAGCTTTTGTGGTTGGCATAGCCCCACGGGATTCATGCTACATAAGATTTTTGGTTTTCTTTGCCTGACAATCTGACTCATTCGTAAAGAAAAGCATTTAATTTCCCGACTTAACGACATTTGCAATGTGGCTTCTGGCAGCTGGTACAACAAGCCTTATTATTGACATTAAATCAAAAGCAAACACTGTTTGACGCTTCCAAGTTTTATTCAATACGCTGCTGCAGGTAGTGACTTTAAAAATAAATTACAAAAACATTTTAGTTTTCAAAAATTTAATTACCTCTCAATTCAATTCATGATGAATTCAAACAACTGAAATTAGTTCGTTGTGCAGCCTTGACTTTTTAACAATTAACAGCATTGAAAATAATAAAAAATAAAAATAAAAAACAAGGAACAGCTCAAGTAGTTAATTTTAACAAAGTAATAATTAACAGCGACAGCCAGCAAAAGCGGCTCCAGTAGCAGCAGTAAAAGGGAAATAAAATTCAAAATATGAATAAAAATAATTGAAATAGACGTTCAGAAGGGGCCAAGATTGATGTGAATAAATTAAATATAAAATCAAATAAATGGCATGTTTTAAGTCCTCTAAAAGGCCAATTGCAGTCTGAAATAATTTTCAGCCAACCATTAAAAATTAAATCGAACAAAAATAATTTATTCCTTTTTCAGTTGTGCCACATATTTAACAAAATCGTTTCTGTCCTTTTTCTTATCAGAATCTGCTGCTCATAATCAATGAAAATCATCCGAAACTGATTATCACTTCAGCACCAGCTCCTTCCATTTGGCAGCGCCGTTGCATCATTTGAGTATGAGTGAAGCAATGGTCATCCGAAACTTCCTAATAAGAGTTGCTAATGATATTTTTCAAGCTTTCCATTCTGCAGTTTTACATTGGAAAAATATGAGCCATGTCTGCCCATCTTCTATACTGTAGTTAGATTGTGGTCTTTTAGGAAACACTGTCCTCCAATGTACAAGAAGAAACGTTTAAAGTCTTGAAATGAAAATATAAATAGTTTTTGACATTATAAAGCTTTCCCCCCTTTAGCACATTAAAAATTGATATTGCAATTTTTACAAGAACAGACAAATTTTCTTAGTTCTTCACATGATCAGACAGCATTTGTTGCAAGCAACTGTCCAAGATCGCAATTGCGCGATAAAGTATTAGATAAGATATCACACCGAACTTATTAAAATATTTCTTTTTATATCACATTAAGAATATTAAAATCTATTTAATATACTTTCTGATACCCTTTTACACATATTGTGTCCTTAAATTGGAAAAAAGGAATGTTTAATTGCTGTATGTCTGAACAGGATTCCAATAAGTAAAAAGATTAAATTTTTCACACACAATTGTGGCCCATAATTTATGCTTAAATTTAAAAAAAAAAAAACTATTATATATAAATAATTGCTTTGTATCTGAACGCCGTATAGATAAGTAAGTCCTGTTTAAAATTGGGCGAGAAGAAAAAATTATAGTAATAATTTTGTGTTGTGCCGTAACGCTGCCAACTACAGGTAAAGCGTTTCAAGAACCAGACCGTGATAAACTACAACGTTTCCCAAAAGCAATTTATATTATTATTTCCTACACCGATCACGCTGTCTACTAAAAATGGAATGATAAACAACAATTATTCTAATCGTTAACATTCAAAAATATTGTCAAGAAAATATTGCAGTTGCATTATGAGTATTAAAATTATGTGTTTGGACGCAAAAGTGTTCTAAAAATAACTGAAAGCGGGAAAAATAATGCATCATCTTTAGTGCATATTGAAACTGATAGATGGGTCTTCAGGTGCTTTCTTTGTCCACACTGTAGTGTAATATTTAATCACTACACATCAATTTGTACCCCCTTAATATAACCAATTATTAATTAAGCAATCACATTTATTTATTGTTAAAACAGTTACACACATTAAATGCATGACACAAACACACGACAAACACCTTTCAATTGTATACACAAAGAAGTGCAGCAAGGTGAAATTTGAGTATCCTCACTTGCTCCACTTCATTGTAAGGTGTTTGACCGTAACAATGCAAAATGCAAGGTGAGCAAAAAACCCACTTTGCACTGGGCATTCCGCACACATGCAAAAGAAATTCAAACATGTAAAATAGTATATAAGGAAGTAATTTTATAATAATAAATTAGAATCAATTCTGAACTAAAAGAAATTTGTGTTCATTTTGCTTCTCAAAACTTTAAGGGCATTTAGCGTGCCTGCCAGCCGAGCTGTCGTATCTAGCTCTAAAAACTAAGATACCTATTGTATTTGTCGCGTCTATGCAAATGCAATAGACATCATAAATTGTCTCTACCATTTCTCCAAATAATATACAAAAATAACATTGCTTGGCGATCCTGCAATATCCTTTACATTTTTAAATCATTACATGGCGATCCTGCCCAACCGATCCTGCTCAACTGAGCCTGCCCAACTGATCCTGCCCAACTGAGCCTGCCCAACCGATCCTGCCCAACTGAGCCTGAAAGCAACCAATGAGTTGACTTTCACACAAAAAAAAAAAAAAAACCCAATAACAAAATCATTTCTAAATGGAAAATTAAAAAAAAAAAAAAAAAAAAAAATTTTATATAATGAATTGCTTTTGTGTCTGGCAGAGGTTAAATGTCTTGGGTAGAATTAGATAGAATTATACAGGAAGTCAAAAATGAATTTAATAAAGCACTAAAGTGCATAAATAAAGAAAAATTGCCAAAGGTAGATACTTGCAATAAGCACATTGCAACTCTAGTGACACAACATAATAATTTAACAGAACTCTATGTAAAGTATTCAGAGCGGTTAACACAGGAACACAAAGTACACGTAGAGAAGGTTTTATTAGACTTCAAGAATAAACTCACACTAGTTTTGGGGAAATGTTCTATTAAAGGTAGACCATCCGAGTCCTTTTGCGAATATTTTCAATTAGACGAAGATTCCGACACCGAAACTGACAACAATTCACCTACAATATTTTGGGAAATGCCATCAACAGATATAAAAATGTCAGAAACAGTGGCAGAATTTCTAAATAACTCGGCAAAATTAATACCTGAGTTTGACGGAAAGGCTGAAAACCTCCAAGCTTTTCTAGATGCTTTAAGCTTGGTTCAGCTCATTGTGGGTCCACATGAAGCAATTGCGGTTACGCTCATCAAAACTAAACTTAAGGGTACAGCAAGAAACTTCATCTCAAATGAGACACAAATATCAGAAATAGTAACTAAGTTAAAGGCATCAATAAAAGGTGAGTCAGCAGAAGCTTTATCAGCAAAACTATTGAACATTAAACAGCAAAATAGGAGTTCAAACACAATAGTTAAAGAAGTAGAAGAAATTACAAATCTTCTTCAAACTGCATTTATTTCTGAGGGTTTACCACCCGAAGTAGCAAACAAATATGCTACACAAACTGCAGTAAAGTCATTAATAAAAAATTCTACAAACGAAAAAACAAAGATAATAATGCAAGCAGGTCAGTTTTCAAACATGAATGATGCAATTGCAAAATTCATAAACGTATCAGAAGACACTGCGAGTACCACTAATATATTTTTCACTAGAGGAAACTACCAAAGAAGCTTCCGTGGCAATAGAGGCCATGGAAAATTCAATAATTACGGAGGAAATTATAGGTCTAACACTTCACGCGGTAGACATAATAACACGCATAACTACAACAGCCATAACAATTCTAGGAATAACGGCAATTACAATCATCGTAATCACTATAACAATAATTATGGCAATTACCGAAACAATGCCAACAATAATAATTACAGGCAATATAATGCGAGGGTTTGCGAAACAAATCATAACAACCAGGGAAACGGAGAGTTTCCCCTGAATCATACAGGGGAACAACAAACATTTACACACTAAATCTAAAACTTAACAGTTACATAACTTGCCACACTAACTTCACTATACATCCAATAACACTTTTAATAGACACGGGTGCAGATATTTCACTAATAAAGCATAACAGTATTTTTAAAAACCTCCATATCTGTCCTAACAATCACTGTAAAATTAGAGGCATAGGAGAAGGATCAACTAAATCAATAGGTACAATCACAGGGAAGCTAAATTACAATCACTCCAAAATCGCACACACATTTCAGGTAGTGGATTCCAATTTTCCCATTCCATGCGACGGCATATTGGGGCTTGATTTCATTACCACATACAACTGTACTCTTGATTACTCACAGCCTAATGGCAACCTAAAAATTAAACACAATAACGAACTAATTGCAATACCCCATTTTTGAGAAACAATTTTGTATCACAACCGATGCTAGCAAGCTCGCGTGTGGAGCGGTATTAAGCCAAGAGAATAATGGAATTCAATTGCCAATTGCATTTGCCTCCAGAGCATTTACAAAGGGAGAAAGTAACAAATCAGTGATAGAACAGGAATTAGCAGCAATTCACTGGGCAATAAACTATTTTCGACCATATGTTTATGGAAAAAAGTTTTTAGTCCGTAGTGATCATAAGCCACTAACATACCTGTTCTCGTTGAAAAATCCATCTTCAAAGCTTACCAGAATTCGTTTAGATTTAGAAGAGTACGACTTCAGCATAGAATATATTAAAGGTAAAGACAACTGCGGAGCAGATGCACTATCACGTATAAACATAGAACAGTTCAAACAAATCAGTACAAATAGTATATTAGCAATAACAAGAGCACAAAAACGCAAAGAAACCATATCAAACGAGGTAAAAAATCAGAATATTACACCCAATAGCAAACCACCTAAATGCTATGAGGTATCGAACGCAAAACAGGTCAAAAAATTTACTAAAATACAATTCCTCCTTACAAAAAATCAATCAATTGCTCTTAGACATGATAGAAAAACACTTCTTCTAATGAATATTTCATCCTATATTATCAATGGAAAAGTAACTCTAAAGAAACTATTTCCAAAGCTTGAAGGAAAAGCTTGTAATATTGGGATTGAAAAATTAAAAATTAACGCGAGAGATGATATTTTCAAAAAAATATCCATCAATGATTTTAAAAAGCTAGCAAATGAAAAATTAAAAATAATAGAAATCGCGATAACGGCCGAAATAAAGAATATAGAAAGTAATGAAGAAAAAATTAAATTGATGAAGTACTATCATGAAGATCCACTTCAGGGAGGTCACTCTGGAGTCACTAGAACACTCAAAAAACTTAAAAATTTCTATTTTTGGAAAAAAATGTCTGTGGACGTTAAACAATTCATTCGAAATTGTAATAAATGCACATTTAATAAACCTAAAAACACCACAAAAGAACAACTGATCATTACACCAACCCCAACGCAATATTTTGATACCATTTTAATAGATACCATAGGACCCTTAACAAAATCTGAAAATGGAAATGAATATGCAGTCACAATTGTATGTGATTTAACAAAATATTTAGTAGCAATCCCAATTCCAAATAAATTAGCCAATACTGTAGCTAAAGCAGTTTTTGAAGGATTTATATTACAATTCGGGCCTATGAAAAAAGTAATAACCGATATGGGCACCGAATACAAGAACCAAGTATTTACAGAACTCTATAAACTATTAGGAATTTCACATTCAACTTCAACAGCATATCATCATCAAACATTAGGTACAGTTGAGAGGTCACATAGAACTTTCAATGAGTATTTAAGATCATATATTGCAATAGATAGATCAGATTGGGATAAATGGTTAGGTTCATTTACGTACTGTTACAATACCACCCCCTCGACAATACATGGTTATTGTCCATATGAACTTGTTTACGGAAGATTACCAAACAACATTGAAAGCATCAATTCAAATAATGTAGATCCCTTATACAACATAGATGCATATGAAAAAGAAATTAAGTATAGACTCCAAGTAGCGCAGAAGAGAGCTAAAATATTTATTGAAAAATATAAGCTACAGCAGAAAGCTGTACACGATAAAAACATAAACCCCCAACTTCTAAAAGTAGGAGATTATGTTGTTTTAGAAGACCCAGCAAGACACAAACTCGATTCAATTTATACTGGTCCATTCAAAATTTTAGAGATGGATAACTTCAATAATTGTGTAATAGAAATAAATAAAAATAAAACCATTAAAGTACACAAGAATCGAATAAAAATTGTAAATAGATAAAATCAAAAACTATATATATAATTCTTACTTTAAAAATCTGGCCAGAGAGAATTAGAATAATAAATAAAATATTAATAATTTTTTAAGATAAGGAAATATCAATAGAAATTAAGGAAAATATCAATACACTAAAATAAATAAAAATCAAAAATAAAGATTATACTTTACACATATCCATATGTACTTATATAAGTGTAACATTACATTTAACATAATGTGTGAATGATCCCTCAAAACATTGTGAGATCATTCTCCGAAAAGGGGAGGTGTAGTGTAATATTTAATCACTACACATCAATTTGTACCCCCTTAATATAACCAATTATTAATTAAGCAATCACATTTATTTATTGTTAAAACAGTTACACACATTAAATGCATGACACAAACACACGACAAACACCTTTCAATTGTATACACAAAGAAGTGCAGCAAGGTGAAATTTGAGTATCCTCACTTGCTCCACTTCATTGTAAGGTGTTTGACCGTAACAATGCAAAATGCAAGGTGAGCAAAAAACCCACTTTGCACTGGGCATTCCGCACACATGCAAAAGAAATTCAAACATGTAAAATAGTATATAAGGAAGTAATTTTATAATAATAAATTAGAATCAATTCTGAACTAAAAGAAATTTGTGTTCATTTTGCTTCTCAAAACTTTAAGGGCATTTAGCGTGCCTGCCAGCCGAGCTGTCGTATCTAGCTCTAAAAACTAAGATACCTATTGTATTTGTCGCGTCTATGCAAATGCAATAGACATCATAAATTGTCTCTACCATTTCTCCAAATAATATACAAAAATAACATTGCTTGGCGATCCTGCAATATCCTTTACATTTTTAAATCATTACAACACTTAGTTTCCACAATTACTCCTTCTAATCTTTCTCTTCATATTGGTTTTATTGCATTATTTGTCAATTTATCTAGAAATTTGAATTGGAATCTCTCACACGATTAGAGATAAATGTTTTCAGTTTAATTGGTGTCACACACACACACATATGGCAGTCTGAGCATGCATATATAAACGATTTTTATTTTAAGTTTAAATTTCAATGCTGATAAAAAATTATTTCCAACGTCCATGAACTTAAAAAATAAACTCATCACGAACACTCACTTAAAAACAACAAACCCCCCAAATCGAACAACCGCATTGTTGTATCCACAAAAAGAAACGTACTACCGAAAGCGGGTCTACGTAACACTGACAACCGACATATAAAGAGAAAAAATTTAAAAAAAACAACAACAACAAATTTAATATATTTATTTAAAAGAGAAAAAAAAGAAGAAAGAAACACAAACAATAGACTGGAGTAGTGAAACAACAAAACTAACCGCAAATCGCTAAACAACAGCATATTCTTACAACAACAAAAAGTAAAGCAAATTATTTAAAAAAAATATTTAATAAAAACTTGACAAATTAAGAAGGCAATCGCAGATACACTTACACTTGTAAACAAAGATGCAATAAGTTTAACATATTTCGTTAGGGAGACACGAACTACAAAAATTAAACGGGTAAATTAAATGCGGCGCAATTACAGAACGATTGAAATTCAAAATCTCCAACTTGTGCATCAGCCAATACGTCTCAATAACCTTTTACCTTGCAGCAAGAGCTTTACCTTGCCGCAGCTCCAACCGTTTAACATTAACGATTATTTCAGTCGCTAAATTATTCTTAACACCTTTTTTTGTGCTTTAAAACTGTCGTCGAGCACAAAACTGAGCTAAAAAGAAATTAACTTGTATTTGTCAAACAAGTTACGCGTATGCAAAAGTTTCTTTATGAATTGCATTAATTTTAAGCATTAAAATTAGAAGAAAAAGTTTGGTTATGGTTAACACAACGATAAAAGGAACAAAAGAAGGGAGATAACTTTTTAATTAATTCGAATTTCTATAAAACTGCATTTGTTTTTATGTTTGAGTGTTACTAAAGAGGGACACTAATTAGCAACAAATAATAATAATTATTATTTAAACATTTTATTTGCGTGTTTAGTACATTTACAAACTCACTGATACGCAAAAAAAAAATTAAGTTTCAATTTATTTTTAATATTCTTCCGCTGAAATTTAATTTTGCTGTTTGTCATTTCCCGCAATAAAATAAAACATTAAACATTTTAAATCTTTATAAGCCAGCAAAAAAAATTTTATGTGAAATGGTATTTCAAGTAGATAAATGTTTAAATAATAACAATTATTATTATTATTATTATAATTATATTCTGTTCTGTTAGTATTTCTAAACGATTTATTTTTATGTTTTTTAATAACAACAGCAGGTGTGTTTGTCAATAAAACGTCATTTTTCATTTCCACGGAAAAATTTAAATGTTTAGAGTTTGTTTTTGAGAAAATTTAATTTATAAAAGTTATTAAACGTAAAATCGCTTCTAGACACAATGTCGCAAAGCGTTAAACATTTTACCAAGTGGGAAAAAAGAAAGCAAATTTTATTGCCAGTTTATTTCAATTACTTCTTTAGTCACTACTTTTAGCGCTACTCAACCGCATTAGTGGTCATTTAGAAAAACTTAAATTCTGATTTCTCGATGTACGAGTATAATATTGCCCACACAAACGACATAACAAAATATTCTTATCGTGCAATCGTTAACAAAAAATAATTTAATTACATTTTTTCTATTTAAAAAACTTTATTGTTTTGTTGTTATCAGAATTTTGTGGTTTTGACAAGCAAACAAGTAAACTTGCTATTTGTTTGGATTTCATTAGCTGAATTTTAATTTAAAATCTTTAATGTTTCATGCGTTGGCTTCAATAAATAAATACGGACAGTGTGGAACAAAACTTTTCATTTGTCACGTTATTTTTAGTGATTTGCAAATTCTTTATAGAGATATTTGCTTTTAAGTTATTTCATTTAGAAAACTTTTTAATCTACGAAACTTTGTAAACATAAAAAAACATTTTTTGAAATGCTTTATTAATTTCTAGTCAATGCGGAGTACAATGAAATATATTTGAATTTAGCTGGGAAATTTTACTGGCAGAGTAGCTGCACGTGCCAGCAAAATTACTAGTGTATCTTATTTTTGCTTTTCAGATAAATCAAACGATTTTACTTTATAATCCCATGTCTTCTCTTATATTGTTAAAACTAACAGTGGAAATAAATGTTTTAAATTTGTTTTCTCCGCAATAGACAAATAATGTCTGTAATTGACATCGAATAAATATAAATAAGGGGGTACGGGGAGCTCACACGAGTAATGAAAGCATTGAAAACAATTATTCATCGGTTCAATGATATCGACAATTGAACGGCCATGATTAACATTCAGTCACATCTAAATAATAACACATGATTCATTGTGTGCGATTGTATGTATCCAGGCAACCGACCTGTCATGCAGTCATCTCTTCATTTGAGCAGCCGAAAAGAAACGATTGTCTTAATAAACGTGAACAAGGCCATATGAGAGGAAACGATGGGTCAAAAGAGCCTACAGATAACCTCTGCATTGGAGGCCAGAATTACTCTAACTTCTGACATAATTAGAGCTATGAATTTGAATTCCCTCAGCTACGTATGCACTTGTCTCCAAAGACAATTTGTTAGTGTAAAGCCAATGCAAAGTAACCCAAGTAAATTAAGCACTTGATTAGAGAAAGAAAGTTGAACATTATCAATGGATACTCTGCAAACACTAAATTTGGCGCATACGTATGTGTGTATTTGTACTGATTCAAATTCGAAATTCAGATAGAAGGTCTTCCACTCCGACTTTTGTTTCATTGTTATACAAATAGATTGAAAATCTATCGAGCAATAAAGGTTTCCAATTGAAGAGATACAAAAGCACCTGATTCGTAACAGACCAACAGGTAAAACTTAATTCTATATTTACAGTGAAAATTCATGTGCATAAATTGCCGTAATGCAGTCGCACTGTATAATATATAATAATTTTTGAAAACTAAAGGAAAACTAAGCCCATACAAAATAAATATATTTTTTAAACAGCCGGCCAATTGCACAGCGATATTATATTTATCTTTTGTACTTGAATTTTTTGTCTTAGTTTCCTAATTCTCTGAAAATGCTTATTGGTAGAACTAACAAGGGATATTCGTTTTGACGTATTCCAGCAATTTTTTTTCTTTTTCAAAAGGCATCAAATAATCAATAGTAGCAATAGAATTAAATTGTTTTCCAATGACATCTTAGTATTCATGCAGTGCTGAGATGATGAAAAGATGGGATGATTTAAATAAAAAAAAACTGCTGCTGCTGACGAACTCGGTTTTAGCACCAAATGCGGGCAAAGATTAGCACTGCCGAAAGTATAATTTACACTTCTTGTGTTCTTAAAGTGTAAACATGCAAAAATATAAATGAAAATTTACCCTCACAGTTGGAGTCAGAAATCAATGAACTCTCATTCAAAAACGAAAACAGTCCATTGAAATCGTTAATAAAAATCGACTATAAATAAACTGAATCTCTTTTTTTTGTTTGCTTTTTAAAATTTTCAATGCAGAGAATTCTCGAGTCAATGTTTTTAGTAATTTTGTGCTTTTAAATTTTTTGCAGCTTTTTCTTTATATTTGTTGGCACTAAATCTTAATTAAAAATATAGAATAGAAATGCATATTTTCTTTTATTACGCGGTTTGCCAACTTACTTGTTATTTAAACTGCAATTAATTCTCAAAAATTGTTATTCAGTAGACTACAAAAAATTGTTTGAAACTGATTATTTCAAGGTATCATCTAAGTAGTTCCTATGTGCTTTTGAATAAATGTTAAATATGGCATCTCTGCTGAAAAACTAGGAAAGTGTGGCTTAAAAATGTCAGATTTTTATGACAAGCATAAAATTTATAAAAAATTGCAATGAAATTACAATTTTCAGGCCATCGGAGTTGCATTTAATTCAATCAGCAAAAAATATTGTTTTCATAATTTTTTTAAGCAACAGCATCTGGATGCGATTTTTTAATATATGAGGGTATCACTATCAGATTTTCGCGTGAATGAATCGTACTACTGTATAAGATAGTGAAGCATCATGACCTTTATATCGACTGATATTTGCCAGGAGTATAAAATAACGATCAACATAAGCTTTGTTTTGATATAGAGGACATTGTCCTCTGACTCCGGCGGTGAGACATATTTATTGTATTGCTTATAATCTTGTGGCTGTCATAAGCGTATCACTTGCCATAACAACGTTTTAAAAGATGTATTTTCTGTGTGTTAGTTGTCAATCATCAGTCAGCTGTTTTTTGTTTACAACTTCAAAGACATACCTTTGCACACAACAGCGCTAATTGGCCTTAAATATTATTTATCACTGAAGAACACTTTGTCAATTGAGTAAATAAAAGTACCTGCTACATTTTGACACACAAAATACAATACATTTGCCATTAACAGCAATTGTAAGTATGTAACTGAACAAAATCATCCATAAAGCGATTAAAAAGTAGCTTAGAGGTAAAAAAGCTTATTTACCTTTGACATTTGTGTGCACAAATGAGTACCTTAAGCACAACACACACACTAGCATAAAGCAATGCATGCATACGCAAACGATTCGAAGAAAGTTTGTTCTCACTTTGCTAAACAAGTTAACAATTTAAAGAACGATGTATGTACGTGTATGTACGTGTATGTACATACAAGAGTATGCACAAATCTCGTTAAAGTGGAATAAATATAAACAAACAAAAGCTAATCTGAATACAAAATGCTACTTAAAACATTATTAATAACAACTGTAATAACAACCACAACACAAAGCAAAATAAACATGTTTAATTGGATTATTTAGTCAACTTGAAAAATAATGAAAAGCGAAAAGTGAAAACAAAAACAAAAATAAAAACCAAAAATCAAAATAAGTTATGGGCAAGATTCATTCACACATTAAAAGGAAAACAATTTACACGGACTGTGTATTCGTACATCCATACACCCATACTTCCATACAAGCACACGTCCATACATACTTCATTCTCTTCTGTATACAGTGCGAATACAAAAATCAAAAGCATTTAAAGGCGACATGCAATACAGAGCAGCAACAACCACATGGTGTTTAGAAATTAAAACAAAAAGTTAACAAAAAAAAAAAAAATAAAGAAAATGTGGTGCACATCAGAAAGGCAAAAGTAAAAAAAGTCAGTATAAAATGAGTTCGTTTGCAGAAAGAAGCAGCAACAACAAAAACAAAAACCATGCATACGAGCACAACATATGTACATATGGCTCTGTATGTGCGTGCCTTTTCGAATATGTAGGCACGTTTGCACGTAGATTCATTCGCATTCACGATTTAATGGCACTATAAAGCAGCCACAGTTATTGAGAAAAGCAGAAGTCATGCTAAATGTTAGTAAATGGTCATTGCATCCACCTGAACGACCAACTACCACAGCAGCAGCGTAACTAACTAACCAAACGGCCAGCAAATTAGTAAATTATCTCCTAAAGGTTTTGTTTAGTCAGCCATTCGGTAGCTTAAGTCTTGGTTTGTTGACTGCAAACAGAAAAAAGATTTCATTTGAAGCGGGTTATTTATCATTGCCGTTGCTTCAATTTGCAAACACTCAAATAATACAAAACACAAACAAGAACTAAAAATTAAATTAAAAATAAAAAGAAACACAAACACAAAAACAAACACAAAAAATTAATAAAATCGTATATAAAAACAAAAAGCCACAACTTAAGTTGATACATTTAATGGCACAATCCTAAGCAGTGTATCTTAAAGATACTCTGTAAAAAGTTGTTTTAAAAAGAGACGTTTAAGAGCACGTGTTGTTAGAGCAGAGACATAATTAAGAGCAATTTACCCCTAAATTCGCTCTAAATTCAGAACAAACAAATGTATTCAGTCATATTTTGTATTTTACATAATTTTAAAAAAACCCTTTTGTTTTCACAAAAAAAAAAACTATTTGTTGTTGAAACGTTTATTATTTTTGATAAGACCGTCGATTTCAGAATGAGACAACCCAATTTTTTGAAAAGAAAATTAATTAAAGCTAAATTTTATTACAACAAGAACATCTAAAACCCCCTTTAGACGCATTAAAAACAATAAATAGATGAATATTTTTCATTTCTATACATTTGTACAGTAAATTTAAAAAAAATACGTAATGCAGTTTTTTTTTTGATTCGAAAATCAAAATAATTTACACACAGAATTATTTATTTTCAGACTAATTCAGATTTGGGAATGTATGTAAGGAATGACAAAGTAATCGGTTCTACTTTTAAGGAAAAAGATTATATTTTAATTTCAGCAATTAATTTTTAGAAAACTAGTGGCGCGTACTAATGAGACAAATAAAACAAACATTTTTGCATTCTTAAGAAATTTTGGTTATGCATGTATTGCGTACCGCTTACCTCAAAAAGAAATTTGACAGCAGAGAACTTGCCAGCTGATAACTTTTGTTTCATACAACAGTACGCCGATCCAAATATATTTCGTATCGGCTGCCATTAAATTTATTAAAAATAGGAGAAGAAATTATTGAAGCTCTTTAGCATTTTCCTTGTAAGAGAGACTAAATAATAATTGAAAATAAAATACAAGAGCATTTTTAAGAGAGTACATTTTAACAATTATCAATGTCAGCAGATTCATAATATGTACGTACCTTTGCATATGCTTATATACACATTTATATATACATACATGTATATATGTGTTTGTATGTTTTTCTGTCATGTGTATTTATATGTGTGTATGAATATTATTTTATATTAAAACTGAAAAGATAAACTTTTTTCTTAGACAGAAAACTTTTCAAGAAAATCGCTGACATGTGCTTTTCAATTATTCTTCACAGAAATATTGTTAAACAAAAATCTCAATAGAATTGAAAAAAAAATTAAAACTTAAATTAAACAAAAATATCAATAACTTAATAAACTTCTTCATTCAACAGCAAGCGAGAGTTTATTTAACGTCAAGCGAAGTGTTAAACATTCCTGATTTGAAATGTTCTGTTTAAATTCAAACTTAAAATGCATGAAATTGAATTTATTTAGAACATATTTAGCGAGATGGCTACAAGAGAAAAATTTGTTTTTGCTTCCAAAACACAAGTTACGAGTATCGTTTTAATATAAACAAAATACATGTGCACAAGAAGCAAACGTTGCTTACCACCTACTAGTCAAGTCCGGTCAGCGCTTGGTAGCTTTTACGTACCTGTGTAAGCTAGTAAGTTTATCTACCTGTCCTCTTGTCTGCCTGTCTGCATGTGTGTATGTATATATGTATGCATGTACATACTTAACCAACTGCCAACAACTTATTACCAAATATGGCACATGTTCTCAGTAAATCTATGGGCCAGTTATTGGCCGCCTTAGCCATTAGCATTTGTACATAATCAAAAAATAATTCAATTTGTAATATTAGCCAACTTCTATTAAATTATATAAATTAATTGCAAAGCTATATGATGAACTTATTTCAGATTTACTTTCCGCTGTTTATTTATAATGTGGCACAGGTAAGGCGGTGTGTTAAGTTACAGAGAGTTTGTTTTATTCAATTTTAGCTCTTTATTACATTTGAGTTATGCAGACAAGAGACAAAATTTTAAAACATCTGATGTTACCTTCAAAATGCCAGCACATCATGCTGAGCGCAACTGAAAGACACACCGAGACCGATATTGAGTCGAGGAAAAGGAAGCAAAACAGTTTAACGATTATTTTCTTAAGAAAGTCCGTTAAATGTGTACGTGCGTGTTTGAAAGGAAATTGTTCAACAAAGAAAAACATATAAAACTTTTCATTCTTCTCTAACCTTATTTTAAAGGCAGCACGTAGTTCATGTGATTTTGTTTGTGTGTGGATGAGTTTGTGTGTGCATCTACTAGTATTCACACACGTTTTTACATCTGCATGTGGAATTATGTCGATTTTCATCTTAGAAGTACATATACATAAGTTATAAAATAGGTAGTTGCCATTGAAGATATTTTTTACTACTTTTCCTCAGTTTTTTTTCTCAATTTGCTTTTATATTTATTTTAATCTTTATTTTTTTGTTGTTTTGTGTGCTTAAAGTGTGGGCTTTTATCTAAAATTTATGACGTTATAGCAATGCGAAATAGCATAAATATTTTTTTAATTTCGAAAAATGATAAATAAATGATTAGCCAGAAATGCCTTTATAGAAATATTTCTAAAAATACTAACAAATAAAAAAATTAATATTTAAAAACAAATAACAATTATATTAAATTTATTTTATTCACAATTGATATTTTATAAATTGTACGGCACAGTTGCCAAGAGCAACTCAGGTGGAAGAGTTATTTATACACCGACTTTTTAATCGTTTTCAAATCTCTTTTTGAAGCAAACAATTTAAAAAATTATTTTGATGCTATTTGAAAAAATAATTAATAAAAAATATTAATAAATTTTACTCGATTTTATATACGGCGAATGCGTTACACATTATATATTGTAAGCAAATTTTCAACCGACTTTAACGTGACGACGCAATTAATTCATAAGATTGATATTATACTGGTAGATACTTAATCACATACCATACACCTGTTAATTTTACCACCATACGTCAAAAGTTTAGAGTACATTTATTTTATACTAACTCTAGATGACGAGTATCTCCCTCGTGGATATCGAAATAACAATGTATTGTCTTAAGGTTTGAACCGTTTGCATGTTTTACACATGACTTCATTGGCTTTGAAATCCCCAAATTGTGCAAAATCGTTAAAACAGGTGGCCACATTTACCACTTTATTACGCTTATCATGCTTAAAAGTTTTTTATAAAAATAACAGCCCAGAGTTTTCTAGAAGTCTACAGTTTTTTAGAATTTAGCTCCAGTTTTTTGTTTAAGAAACTTGAAATTGTTACATTCGATGTTTTTGATGTTGACTAATAGGCATGCGTAAAAGTGTAATTAAGCATCTATATACAATTGCACTGACATTCACATATATGTAATTTTTGCACATGTACTACTTATCATGTATAGAATTTGTCCCGTTCCCCATCGTTTTTAATTACTTCTGTATTTCTTACATGCAGCTTAAGTGTTCTCCACACTTCACCAAGTCTAGAATTAATTAACTTTTATTGAAAATATGAAATTTTTAAAGTGAAAAAATCACAAAGGTGACTCTTATGCACAAAAGAAATACTTTCACTTTAAAGTAAAATGCAAATAGCTGACATAACATTTCTATATTCGTTTAAAAGTAAGGCGAATTCACGCTGGCTAAATTTACTACCGGGGCAAATTCACGGTGGCTACAGGCGAATTGAATTCACTAACATATTCTTTTTCCTACTTCATAATGCTATAATGTAAAAATACGTACTGCCATATACATTTTTGACAAGATTTAATATATTTAACGAAATTAAATCACATGACTTAGCACAAAATAGTTGTAAGCTTTCATCAAAAGAAAATAATAAAAAAGAAATATATTTGTTTTTAAAGTTTTCAGATGCTCACCCAATTTCGCCGGACATCAATTCGCCTGGATTAAAGTTAAAAAATATTCATTCAAATTCTGGGAGATTTTCTTCTTTTTACAGTTATTTAAAATGAAACACGAAATAAAAATACTCATGATGAAAAAAAATAATAAAAATTTTATTATAGAAATATTTTACTACGAAAAATGCGGTGGTTTTGAAATCTCTGGCCGCATACGAGGTAACACAAAACACAAGCCATGCTTCCATGCATACCTGGTAACATATTAAAAATTCAACACTCTAATTGAAATATGTAATTATATTCATACACACACATGGATACACATCCATACAATAGCTTTCTGCCGATAGTCCGGTTCTCTCGCACTCGTATACAGTAAACGACAACCTTAGCATTTAATTTAAATATTTTTTTCTTGGTGGTTATTCCACACGAACTTGTATACAAAAAATTAGAATATAAAATTTTCACCACGTACTTACTGGTTTTTAAGTGATGAATGTTAGAAATTTGTAGCGCAATTGTATAATTCCGTTTCAAATACAACAACAGCAACGGATATTGATTCCGCTAAAGCGTTAAAGTTGGTTACCTTTTTCTTAGAAATTGTTTTCATTTTAAACAATTTACATCATAAAATTTCCTATTTTACATACATAAATACATACATACATATGTAAATGCACATATATTGATACTTTTATGGCACGTATACATACGAGTATGTTGTCATTATAATAAATTTTATTTTATTGTTGTTTTGGCTTTTACGCTTTTCGTTTTTTTCTTATCGTGTTTAATACGATTTTTTTCTTTTTTAATAAACAACAATTCTGTGGTAGTTTAAATGTGTAAATGCATCAGTGTGCAAGGAACAAATACGTATGAATTTACATGAAGAGATAATAAAAAAGGCATGGAAGAGTATGAACGCGGCGGCAAAAAGTTGCGAGGGTGGTCATTGGATGTACCATCGCATGTTTTATCATCGTATTAAAGTTCACATGACTGTTGAATGCCTCAGTCCTCAAGGACTCTCTTGTATTGCGGTGAACACTTTAAAAATTATCGTTGAGAAATCAGCTGCGGAATTCTGTACAGTATATGCCCGCTGTTCACGGCGGCCTAAATTGTAGTAACAAAACAAATTTAGAGTTCCCTTTGCGTCAGTTTTATTTAATTGCTAAGAAACGTTAGTTAAAGCCACGTTTTGCTATCCTACACAGTCGTACGTTTCATTCGCACAAAGATGTGATAGTGGTACCCTCCTACTTAGAGAAATTGCATGAGAATGGCGTTGCTGGTGCCACTCTCTTATACAAATATGATGCAAAAGAATTTTTTCTTTGTATATTGAAATAAAAGCAGCTCTGATCGCATGAAAATTGCCATTTTATGAAAATTTTCATTTGTCTATCTTGACTATCTTATTTTTTCCATCAAGTTACTATATTTAGCAAGTCATACGACTGTATAGGACGGTATATCAGAGTCTTAGTCAAAAGAATTCGAACATGATTTTTCAAAACATTTTAACGATTCATTAGTTTCTTCCTCTACGACCTGTAACATAGCGGGAAGGTCATACTTCGCGCTACAATTTGAAACATGTGATAGTGCCGCGATAGTGTAGGATGTGCTACAACTGAAAACTTCAAAGGAGGTCTTATTATTTTATGTTTATTATCGTCGATGTGACTTATTTGCTGTACGCGTTATGTGAAACTGGGTCTAGAGAGACAACTAATTAGATTTACTGCAATGATGGTTTACAATGACTTCTTACGTTATAGCTCCGTAGGCGAAGGGAAAGTGAACAACCTATTAAATCTTAGGTCGCAGGTTCGATTCCTGCCTAGACCCTGTGTATTTTCCTTCGGAGCAACTTAAAGCTTTGAAGTTAATTACATGCTATTGCCTACTGTGAATTCTGAATTATCTTTTGAAAATTATTGAGTAAACCTGCAAGCTTTTATTTTTTAAATTATTTTATCGAAATATATATTAATTGTGACTTTTTGCACAAAGAATTTTAGTGCGGCCCTCGTATGCGAGAAAACACTTTGTTCGTTTTGTACAACATAAAAAACTATTTTATGCAGCTTAGCATCTCATTCTCCGCAAAGGTTCGCCCCTTTAAAGGCGAGTTCCTGATGACTGTACATCTACACTTACCTACATGCATGTGGGAAAATGTTTGTATGTAACTAAATTAATATTTGCTGTTGTTGTCATATTTATTTGTTGCAATGTTGTAATTGCCATCGTCATCACATCACTCTGC
Organism: Ormia ochracea; assembly: GCA_963402855.1. Lineage (NCBI taxonomy): Eukaryota > Metazoa > Arthropoda > Insecta > Diptera > Tachinidae > Ormia > Ormia ochracea. The sequence goes on along the minus strand of OY727107.1, from coordinate 21,370,689 downwards.
TGTTGTTTTGGTGTTCCTTCATTTATTTGGCTGGCTGGTGGTGTTGTTGTATCCCCACTCTTCTTTTCATTGTATAAAGCTGGAAGCTCTTTTGCAAATGTGGCTCACTTTTTGTCTGTTTGCAATTTTTTTTTTCTATTTTTTCTGTTAACGAGTGGATATTCATTTCGTTCCTAGTTTTTGTGCTGCTGTTTCTTTTAACATACAGATTTTAAATTGCTGCACATTATGAAAATGCAATTTCGCTTACATTTGATAAGACTGCTCGTACAGTGGCAGTTTGACTAATTGCATGAGTGTGCACTTGTTTGCTTTAAGCTTCAATTCGCACACATAGTCATATATAAAGTTTTTTTATTAAATTATAAATTTTAGGTGAACCAAAACAATTTTTAGTTATTCTCCATTACATTCATTAAATGTTATTTACAATTTCAATAATTTTTTAGGCATAAATGTTAAAACATGTTATATTAGAAAAAGAAAATAAAATATTTTTACTGCCCAGAGGTTTGAGCTCAGACATTAAAGTGTTTCGAAATTTCAACAGAAGCAACTCATTTTCATTGTATCAGTAATTGGCGGCTGCTTTAAAATGTACTTTTAAATAAAAAAATGTATTACACGATTCAATTCAATTAACTTAAATCCAAAATCTGCAAGATCAAGCACTTCCAATAAATTTTCTGTACTTCGGAGAGCAACAGAAGTGGACGTATAAATCAATATAGAATAATGTAAAATCTTACAACGGAATTAAAAAAATTCTTCTCGCTCATTTGCTGATAACAAAATGCAATATGCATTTTCATTATGTCCGACTAATGAAAAAGAAATGTCACACAGATACATTGTTGTTATTTTAAAATAAAACATTAAATACATTTTTGTTTCACACCATCACACATATCCAGTAGTCCTGCTTAAGTAAGATGAAAGGGGATATTAAATATATTTTACACCTTTAAAAAATATACGCAAACAATTTAATAAAAATCTATCGTGCCGTTTTGGAACAATTTAACACACAGACGGTGTAATGCGATAATTTTAAATGTTGGAATTCTTACATCACTGGTGCATACCAACAAAAGCCGCCTATTTTGCACACAACCATCCACGAATACACACACTTATTGCGATGTGCTTCACATATAGTTGTGTGAGTTTGACTGTATTTGCTTGTTACATTTTACAGTTTTCTTCTTTTCAGTTTTACTTTCTTTTTTCTATTTGAAACTCCAACACAAACAACAACAACAATGGCAAACAGCAATAGCACGTTTACACACATCCAGGCGCACATGCATACACATCTATGCATACGTTTGAATGTATATACTCGCATGTGTGTGTGCACAAGTTCGTCCGCAGTTCGAATGCATGTTTGAGGTTATAAATTTAGTTTGAAGTTAGAAGATGGCAAACTTAAGCTAAGCGACAGATATAAAATGAAGTATTTAGAACCATTAATAACTGGAAGTGTTCTTGAAGTTTAAGTTCCACAAATCTTTTATATACTTTCTTCCTATATGTGTGTGCAGGTACCTATATGCACATGTGGGTGGGTGTACGAATGTGAGAATGTTTTACATTTTATTAACTTTTATTTTGTATTTGTTACTCCTTGAATGGTGTGGTATTCATTACTTTTATACGAATAATATAATTACTTCCTTGGCAGTTCGACGAGGAGACATTCCTCACATGGTTGGATGTGTTTTATAAACATTCGGAATGCCAAAGTAAAGCGACATTTGCACACACAACATGCTTATGGGTGTGTATGTATAAAAGGAGTTTGCACAAAGTAATTTTTACTTTGGCTGTTTAACTTTTCCATTGTGTACACTTATGGATTGGATTTTTGTACTCTGTATCTAACGAATGAAAAAAAATGGCAAAGAAAGTTTGAAAATTGTAGTGGAGGGTCTTAATAAAATATCAGGACCTAAAAAATGCATCATTTATAATTTTAACTGGTTTTTTTTTGTAAGTCAACATAATCTGCAAAGCCTTTGGGCGAAACTAGCAGCGTCTTTTTTCAGCCTTGCGATAGTTAGTAAATACTGAAATATGGGCGCTACCACGCCTACATTTTTATAACATGGAATATCTTGAAAGTGGTTGGAAGCATTTGCAGAAAATATAACACATTTTCATTGTTCTAAAAGAGGGTTGTGCCAAGACTACTTATTTTAAATGTCAAACAACTCAGATTATGCTCAAATGTCTGATACACATATTAAATTCTTCATACAACGCAATTGTGTGTTCAAAAAAGAAAATAAATTGGGCGTTGTGATGTCTTTTCTAGTTTAATGTAAAATGTTTTGTAAAGTGTCGAAATAACGTTCTCAATATGACAACAAAGTCTAAGTTTAAAAACTGTAACGGATCGAGTTTGTTTAATTTGAATATCAAATATCTTAAAAAATATTGAAACGTCTGAGTTGGAAATGGGCGGAGTTGTGTCTGTTTTCTTTTAGTATTATATAATATATCTTGAAAACTTTTCAAACTACTCATAGTAAATGTGGTACACCGGTTAAGCTTGTAATGTAAGTTCATGCTTTGTAAAGTGAGCGATGGCATACCGTACAAATTAATTGGGCGGTGCCACACCCACATAAGTTTAATGGGAAACTTATTAAATTTTTATTTGATTAGGTGCTGTCAGATGGTGTTGGCATAGAAAAATACACCGTGCTTATATAGTGTATAATAATTAAATAAAATATTGCATTAAAAAAAATGTATTAATATAAAAAAGTAAACACATGCGTACGTAATTGTTTATTGAAGCAAAAGTAAATACGAGTATATATCTATGATTAGCCACATCGCACCGTTGCAGCTATGTACCCCTAAACTAGTGCTGCTTTAAAGTACCAGGCACGTCTATAGTCTGCGCCAGCTTTTTTGTGAATATAAATTTGGTTCATGCTTTACTTTATCGGTTCATGTTAGAATCTGCACAAGGAATACATTGCATGAGTACGTTTGCGCTATACTCAGAGTGTCAAAACACATTATAACTTAAACAAAGTGCTTAAATTTAAAAATTTTAAATTTAAAAATAATTGTGGGTGGAATAAAAAATGCAACAAAAATGTGATGAGAAATTGAGTAAAACGGGTATTCAGAAATATTTTGCATTTGCGAAATGTTGCAAGTAGACCAAAATGCGGGGGCATATGAGGGTGTGTACACCAAGTCCCCGGTTGGCGTGCATTATTTTGTTACAGTTTGCATCGCCTGGCCTCAAAATTGCATCGTCGGCGATTCGCTTTGCAATGTTAACAATGTTTGAAAGACACTTTGTGGTGTTATACATGACAATTGGTATTATTTATTGCCCGAAGAGGATTTCTAAAGCTCGACGAAATGTTGTGACATAATATATTTTTCTTAATACCAATTAATTTAAATAAATAATAGAGATCTAATTAAAAGCAAATAATTTCAACAGTACGTATAAGGAATAATGCTTCATTTTGTGTAGCTTTCCTTCGATTCAAATTGTATTGGTGTAGCCGAACATTCTAGTCTTGGCTTTGAAAATTGGAAATTTGTTTATTTCCATTTTTTTTTTTTTGCTACAACTTCGCCGTGTTTATTGACAGTTTTTTTTTTTGGTTTCTTCCCGTCACTGAAAAGGTTAGAAATAGAAAACGAATGAGAATTGCTGGCAAGATGTAGCAAATGCTTACGGAGAGAAAGAGGAGAGTGGGAGAGTATCAAGTAAACGTTATTGCGTTTTATACCAAAAAGTCTTATTTTCCTAATATGTACACTACATGTAACTAAAATTAATCTTAAAATATTTATACTGCGGCGATTATAAAAAAAAACCTTTTTATATATTTTATATGGTACACATAAATATAAAAACAAATTATTTTCCAATAAATTAATGAGTTATTTGTTATGATGATGCTAAAATATGGCTTTGCCTTTTATTGGAAAAGTAAAAGCACTTGGCAGGTAGCAGTAGCTTTTTGAAAAACATAAAAAACAATTTAAATTAGAGAATAAATAACAAACAACACAACTTAAAATCAATTTACTATTCTGCGTTTCAAAAGCAATTTATTTAAAATGAATTCAAATAACACAGATACTGGCAGATGTACAAATATAGTTGAAATATTTTAAATATTTTATGGCTTGTGCGAGTATGGGTTTATGTGTGTGGCGATGTATGGATGTGTAAGTGTATGTAAATTTATTAAAAAAAATTTATTAGCTTTTGCGTATCTGTAATATTTAATGTAAAATATTTTACCGATACACTAACACTTGAGCCATTTACTGTTATATGTAAGTGTGTGCGTTTTAGAGGGTATTTCGCAAGCAGCATATGCAACTTATTGGTGCCGGAGTGATGGTATTTAAGCATTTATTTCCATACAACATTCATTACACTTTACACTGATAATTATACGCTCTTTTGCATGTAAACATTGAAGCAATTTTTGTTTTTGTTGTTCTTTTTGATTTCTCAGCCAGTGCTGCAAACAAAATTTGAAAACGTACTACAACAAAAAAGGCAAATAATAGCGGCTACTAAAAACATTGAAAAGTGAAAAAAAAATGTTTAACAACAACAAATGCGGAGAGGAGAGCATTAGTGTAGAGAAGAGAAACTAAAAGCATTAAAATAATTTTTATTTGGCCATGCAACCTAGGCTGGCATGTAGATACATTGTTACTCGGGCTGTCCGGCAGTCGACCAATTGGCCGCACAGTTCGTTTGGCGTTGTTGACTCAACAACAGCCGGTAAGCAAAAGTAAATCGAACCAAACCAACTGAATTTTTAATGAGAGTTTTTGTGTATGTCAGTCAATCCGTTTGTTTGTTTGTTTGTTTATTTGTTTTTATGGAGGAGAGGCACCATCCCATTCGATACTTCTACTTCGGCCAACACACAGGCACACTCACGAATACGAGTGAATGACTGCGTTTTCGATTCATTATTGTTGTTATTCTAACATTTGCAAACGAGTATCTATGAAATGTATTTCAGGGTCAGTAGACGACAAAGCACGGCGTCACTACTATACAAGTATCTGTAGTAAATGTGAATAAGCATGTATGCATGTGTGTTTTGTGAATAGAAAACAAAATAAACGCCACTGCTTTCGTTTGTTGATTATAACTGGTAGTAAAATATCTACACAACGAAGTACGTAAAGCAGTAATTAAAACATGAGCTTGTAGTAACTTTTGAATATTTCACTTAAGTGGAGATAATTTGCCATAATCTTTTCTTTTCTTTTCTTTTCTTTTCTTTTGTTTTTTAAGTTCCTATGCTTTTTACTATTTACAAAAAGTTTCCACAAATACTTTGTGTTGCTTTGAAGTTAATTCGTTTCCTTTCAAGTCTTTAATTTGTAATATTTATTATATTTTCTTAATAGCTTTTTGAAAACTTAATATAAATTTTAAAAACATATTGTTGCAATTTAAAAAACATCTCTCAGATACAACAACTACTCGCTGGTGCCCACAACGCACATCTCATCATTTCGAAATTTCTCTTAAATTAAGTTTTCAAGTTTGTCTCTCATCCACTTCACATTATTCTCACAATATATTTAGTTGGCTCATATTCAATGTATTATAATATATGATTAGCCAAAACAAAAGAACATTACGCTCTCTGGCAGTAAAAAAGTGATAACTCTGGAAATGTCATTCAAGTGAATCAAGTGAATTATGTGAAACGGTTAAAGGGCTTGCTTCACTATCCTACACAAAGCTAATGTGTTTTAAAAATGAATCTGAGTCGTATGACGATTTTAATGCGAGCAGAGTTGCATAGAGTGGCACTAGCAGCGCTATTTTGATGCGATTTCTTAAAGTAGGGTGTACCAGTATCAGATTTTCGTGTCATTGAATGGCACAACTGTTTGGGATAGTACAGCATGCCCTTAAGAAGCACCGAAATTACTGTGCATATAAATTGATTGTTGGCAAAGTGACGTTATTTGCTGATTGCATTTCATGCTACATTTCGAGAGAAAAATTACACTTTTAGGTCACACTGTCCTATTTTTTCAAAGGGTGATATATGTATGAAATCGTAAATCGACAGCGTAAGATAGTGAAACATGACCTTTATGATATGAACTTCCACGTTAAAAAAGCCAATCGTAATATTTTACTTGCGTGGTTCTAGAATGAAGGCGGTTCTTCACTTTGAATCGCATGTATGACGTTCATGTTAATTTGATTTTTGTTAGTCCCTGCTGCCGTTTCTGCCTTCTATATCGCTTTCATGTTAAATACAAACAGCTACTCGGACAGACACACAGATACAGCGACTTGTTTAACAAGTGACATCATAAAAATTAAACGTTCCATTCGTATCAGCTGTGAAAATTTATTTACAATCGCACGCAAAGGAAATAAGAGCGTGAACATTTCCAATGGTTTCACTGAAAAAATTTTATGGAATTGACTGCCGTTGCGGCACTCCAACACACTGACAGAGTAAATGACTGAACTAATGAACATAAATTTTATTTGTTTTGTTTTGCTTGCACTCCACTTGTATCTGCCACTCTCCTCTCCCGCACTTAAATATTTATTATACGTTTTTGTTGCTCATATCGTAAGAGCGCTTGGATTGGTGTATGTGTGTGAGAACTTGCTCTTGTGGATCTGTATATTTACGAGCATGTGTTCATGGTTTGTGCGTGTGTGCTCGATTGTATGAATATGGTCCTAAATAACAGATATAAAAGTGTTTAACTTAATGCATACACACATGCATATATACACACACACCTTTAGATACATATATTTTTTTAATTTAACATTGTTGATGCTTTTTTTTGCTTTGTAAAGAGGGGATTATAACATTTCAACACTGTTTATACCTTTTTAATATCGCCTTTTATGTGCATTTACACATCGCTACATAGAATCATACACACACACCACACGCAGAAATATACGCTTTTTTAAAAGTTTTTGGTGAATTTAAATCTAAACGATTATATTTGCAGTTTTAAAACATTGCGATAAATGAAACATTTACAAGTGTATAATTGGAAAGGTCGGGCGGGTTCTTGCGTTCCATTATAAATTTGCTAAAGCTTCTCGCAATTGTCTCACACTTCTTAGTCGATTAGTAGGCCTGTTGCCAAGGTTTCCTGCATATTTTAGCGATTGTTAAAAAAAAGAGTTAAGAATTTTTTTCTTAACGAAAATTTGCCTGCAGTTCACTTTAATAATCGCCGGAAGCGTGTTTTTTAAATTGTAATTAAAATATATAAATTTTCTTCATTTCTTTCTTATACAAAAACTTAACAATAATTATTTGCTTTTAAACAGTTTTTAAAAATTTGTTTTTATTTTAAATATAAAGCAAATTAATTTGTTTTTATTAAATATAATATTTAAACTTAAGTACGCCTTTGAAAATTATTTTTAGTTTATTTTATTTTTTAATTATAAAAATATTTTTAGATATTTAAAATTGTTTCGATATTTCTTGTGGATAATAACAAATTGTTAACAAAATATAGGAAACATAAATAAAACATAAAAATAAATTAAAATAAAAAACTAAAACAAAAAGTCAATTATAAATATATTTTTTTAAATAAACATTTTTAATGAGAAAATTTAAAGCAAGCGCTGGCGTACATTGAAGTTGAAACATGAAGTTGATACTTAAATAAATTTAATTTAATTCATCTTCGCTTGCAGTGAGACACTTTGAACTGATACTTTTTTGACGTTAGTCATTTGCATCATCAGTCGCCAGTTAATACCCTATAATGAACCTTTTAATGAACTTCACTTGGATTAATTAAAAAAGTTATTTAAATAAAAATAAAATCCTCGGTAAACCTATAAATCCACAATTTATTTTTTTTACTATTTTTAATATTTTACTTAAATAATTCTCTTTAGATTATAAAAAAAATATATATTAAACCCATTTAAAGTTCAGTATCCATACTCATAAAATCTTATGCAATCAAGCTTATATACAAAAAATAATTTAATTAATAATTCATTATTAACCAAAATACTAAATCAATTTAAATTAATAATACATAAAAGAATTGTTGATATTAAAAAAGCAAAATTATTTTTGTTCGCGCCCAACATGCTCCTTTAAATAGGCAGCTTCAAAAGCTATAAAAAGGTATGAGAATTGTAGAGAAATGGGGAGAGCCCTTAAAGTAACTGCCACGCATAGCGACCATATAAAAAGTTGAACTGGTTAAAGATACACACGTACAATTTTACTCACAATTATACCACAGTGGCATGGATGCTTAAACCCATCTGTTTTGTGGTCACATAAATTTTTATTAAAATGTCCTTTTTGGCTGGGATACACACACAGTGCGTGTTTGCGTTCATGTCCATTTGTTTGTGCGAACAAGTGTATTCACTTTAAATATTCATGTTGCTGTAAAGCTCTAAATAAACAGCTCCCTTAAAGGACATTTATATGAAATTTTAGTAAACTGACTTGGTCATATCCTAATAGTTATAACTTCTTATCGCTTATAATTTCTAATCCCAATTGCAATGAATTTTCGTTTTCAAAAACCGTACACGCTGTAAAAAGTCTGTATTTAGAACCCTTTTATAAAAAGTAGATTTTTTAGATTAGAAAAAATTGCGAATGATTTGATATGCGTTTTATTTGCGGTTGTTTAAAAATTGAAACGATTCAATAAAAAATGGCCTCAATATTTTACAACATGAATTTTTTAAGATACTTTTTACGTTGTTTGGTACTAATTTTACCTCTTCTAAAGTTTTGAAAAATGGATTGAAGTATTTTTTTTTGGAAAAATGTATTATATTTTACAACAGAGCCAAGTAGATAGCGCTCAACGTGGTAGTTCAACTTCTCTAACTGACATCCTCGTGGCTGCCGTAAAGCTTCGCATAATAGTTTTTTGTCGGACCTTAAACGACAAAAGGCTGCATAAAAATGTGGAAAAATCCAACTTCCATTAGTCAAACTAATCGACATCGTCCAAAAATTAAGAGTTGCATTTACAGAGAATATGTGCTGATTGAAGAAAGAGTGATAGATATACATGCACAGTGAAACCCCTATAACGGCCACCACGGCAACAGGATGTGGCCACAAAATTTTAAAAAGGAGCATTCAAACACACTAACAAAAGTAGTAAGTGCAAGTCGTAGATTTCGTGTTCTTCCACACTGTCAACGCTGGCGGTAATTCCCCTGTTAACGGAAATAATTGTAGTCGTGTGTTATATTGTTTGAATTGACGAGTTCTTAAGAATAGATGAAAGCATCTACATCTGGCGTGGAGTTTATGCGGTCTGAAAAATGCGTAGAAATGACTGATTGCATAAATTCACATTTTAATTAAAAAGATTTTTTAGTATTCCAAAAATAAAAAAACATTGAAACTCAACAGCTGTAGTTATACCCGTCCAATTGGAATATTATCCTAATATGCTATTAATAAATTGTAGCAGGCACAAAAAATATAAAAGTTAAAAATTAGAATAAAAATAAAAAATGCATAGTTCTCTTATAAGGGTGTTCCTAAAGTATTCGGACAAAAATATCTCGAAAGTGAGCGACTGATTATGAGAGTTTTCACTGTATGTTACATTAGTTGCCAGTGGAAAATGTTTACGTATGACGGAAGACGGTTGCTGTATGACTCGCCGATTAAAACGTATTAAGATAATGCAAATCATTCCAGATACAACAAATAATTCGTTTCAAACAGTATGCAAAGTTCTTGGTGAGGTTTTTGAAATCTGCATATTCCATTAAAGTGTTATGGGAGATGGCAGAGAGGAGTGCAACTTACGAGCTATGAAAATTTCTGCCTATCTTTGTGAAAAGAGTAATGGCACTAGCTTTTAGGGATCGTCTTGGAAGCGATCTTATCATCAGCTGAGGGTACTGCAGTTTTTAAACACCTCAGTAAGCGCCCGTCACACCTTCAATCCTTCATCCTTCAATCCTCTATCAGAGGTGAAGTAAAACTCACCAACTGTTTCGCAAGTATAGTAGAATTGCTTGCTGCGGACCTAACAATTGTCATAAAACTTCGTAGAGTGGCTAGAAAGTTTATCATTGCCGTTAAGTCCATGAACAAGCTGCCACTAAAGGCTCTGATAAATAGTTGTACGATTTGTTAAATATGGTATCTCTGCTACAAAAATTGGATAGTGTGGTCTAAAGAAGGTCACATGTTTTTGACAAATGAAAGTTTATGAAAATTTTCATAAAATGAGAATTTTTATGCCACCAGAGAGAGTAGCATTTACTTCAATCCGCAAAGGAATAATTTATTTGCATGATATTTGTATGAAAGCATGTCACTAAAATAGGAGAGTACCGCTATCAGATTTTTGTGTGAATGAATCGTACGACTGTGTAGGGTAGTCAAACATGGCCTTAAGCCACATCATTAATTTTCAGCAACTGATGATAACGAAAACTTCTTCCAAATGGAGGCATTCCTTCTATCGTCTTTAACTCCAGAGTTCAAGTGTAACCACAATACTTCGCCCATATTATTTCGTTGCTGGGACCGTGTTATACGTGTTTTCAAATCAGATAAATATTGCCGGCCGGAAACTACTAACCGATTTAACCTAAATAGATCAACTGCAAACTGCAAAAGTTCATCGGGATTATTATTGCTTCGCACTGGGAGTTTTATAATATAGTAGGATGTCGGTATTCGGAACTGAAATTAATTAATAACGACTACAAATATGCTGGATTTTCGAACAAATTACTAAGAAAATGAAGAACAACGATTAGATTTACAACACCCTAACTTTATAGCACAGTTACACAGTTACATTGTAACTCTCGCGTTAGCTGGCCTAAGATTAAGAAGCATAACAGTGCCATACAACTAAAATTTTAGGCAAATAAACACCGACTGCATTTGCCATTGAAGTTTTCCTCTAAAATTTGTGTGAAGATGTATTTACACGAAAGGAAGCAACTTAACACGCCTGGGAATATGTGATTTATTATTTAATGACTGTTTGATAGATTGTATTCCACTTTTCCCCTGACCATTGCTTCAATTGATAGAGACACTGGCGTGCATAAATAATTAAACACATTTAACTCCAATAAATTGTAATAACTAAAGAACATGCATCAACAATAACCAAAAGCATAATTAAATCAAAAAGTTTTTTATGACAATTAAAGTGTCCAACAGTAAAAGTTCAACCCAATTAAATTATATCTCCTCTTGCTATCAGTATCGCCTTGAACATGCTGCATGCAACAGCAAAAGCTCTCTAAAGGAAACTTAGCACACAAACACAGAGTACGGCGCAGACACATATTCAATACAAAAACAATCATAGAGATGTACATGTTCATGAATGAAAAAAATAAATTGAAATCTGAAGGACTACCGGGGATGGGAAAATGTTTATTTGTGATGTAATTTGATACTATAGACCGTGTCCTGTTACTCCGTTGAACCACTTAAAGGCGATCAACAAATAAGTAACACAAGACTCTTTCTCAAAATGATTTCTTCTTTACAAGAAGTAAAAAAATTAAAAAATGCAGCGTCTCAGCTAATGTTTGTTGCTCTTATGGCGAGCCACCTTTCTTTCTTGCCACTCACACAAGTGAGTGCCAGAATCAGGGCTTAGTGGCAGCTGCTTTTCGGTCTTGAACGTGCGTGTCAGCATGCCATAGCAATATGCTCATATCATAACGTGTCCCCGATATTGAACTTCATCTCTCCAATCTGAGCCCTAAACTCTTCCTTAGTGCAACTTTTCCAATGGACCATTTAAATCGATTGTTGTGTATCAATTTGGTCCAGCATGTCACCGTCAACGCAAATTATTAACTTATGTATTAGTCGTGCTGTTTGTGTTAATTTTTATTCAGCTCGTTCTGATTTAATCTTCGTCAACAAAGTAGTCATTGTGCAAAAACAGTAGCTTTACTTATTATAGTTAATATTATACCGTTTTCCAGCTCTGCTAGAGACATGAATTGCATTGGTCTTCGGTTTTTTCTAGAAAGATTGCTTTTTTGCAGACCATTTGTGGCTTCTCTCACAATCTTATTATTTTTTTAGTGTTTCACTGTTTTGAAAATATATTCATTTTTTGCTATTTTTTAATTTTTAATCGTGGCAAAAGCCCTGCGAATATGATCTGTAGTAGCGCACATCAATTACTCTGATTATCCCGGATATAAAATGGACACAAAGTGCGAAAGAAACAGCATTAAATTAAATTAGTTAGTAAATTAAGTAGTCAGCTGGATGTTAATGACTAGTAAGACGAACTAGCAAGTTCGTTACCTAGAAATGGTCAAGGATAACTGGGATTGATTTCTACCACTGGCAGTTATTAAAAAACTCTCATCTTCTTTAATAGCCTTGCTGATTGAATATTTAATATCATGTTAGTGACGGATGCATACTGACTGTTCACTGATAGTGTAGAAGTAAGCGCATGCAGTCTACTTCGCCGCTCTTGCGCAGCAGTGTTTCATCGCCGAAGTAAAACAATTTATAACGAAAGCAACAAAAGTAAGCGATTACTGTAAAACCGGAAACACTGCTAAGTATCAACTTCTTCTCCTCCTGACTTCTACACTACACACTTTCCAATACACTATTCCTTTATGGGGAACGCTTTAGGGAAGATATGCAAGGATGGCTATCCTTTACAGCGCAAACCAAACTTGTTTTTGCTTTTCCAACTTTGCATGATCGAGTCGTTGCATCCCCTGACTTTCATCGCTCACATGCCATATTTAATCGGATTTATAACGTTGCCGTACTTCATTATATTCATTCACCTCTAGCCCATGGCGTTTCAGAGCTGAACACATTTTCAGATTTCCTATTTTATTTACATAATTTTTTCCCACAAATTTACCCAAATTTTTCCATCACCTGACACAAGTTACAACTTTATAAATATTACACATGTAACGAACATAAATTCGCACATTTTCACAAGTGTGTGAAATATGTGTACGTTCCTCCGTGCATGCTTTGCCAGGAAGGTATGCAGGCAGTACGTACGTGTACATAAATTTATGGAATAGCAAGCACTTGCTGCTTTGACAGACAATTGTCATGAAAACTAAATACAGGGGTTCGAATAGATGTTTATTGAATGGATAAAATGGACGATGGCCGGCTGAATGGTTGTATATTTTATGTGGAACAAATGGTTGAAAATGTACGTGCCAAATGAGACATTCAAACACAACCCATACAGATTATTCTTGTGTGTGTGTGTGTGTGTGTGTGTGTGTGTGTGCATACTCAACCAAACCCTAATATCGTGATTGTATGTTTGTGTGCCTGTATTTTGACAGAGAAAGAAGAACGAATATGTATGGCTGAATGTGCAAGTAAAGGAATATGCCAAACAAGCATGCACACTTGTACATGCTCATAAATATAATACAAGATTGCCACTAGACAGACTTTGCTTGCACACAGTCAGCAAGTCCGACTTTTTAACGTTCAGTTTAGTGATTGTGTTGTTCGCAGTGTATAGTAGTGGCCCCATGAACGTTTCAACATTGTTGTTGTACCTTCAGTCTTTGGCTCGTTTTCATCATGGACGAGTTTCTTTTATTTTGTTCCATATTTTATTTCTCGTATTGGTTGCTAATGCTTCTTCTACCACCATAGAGCCGGACAGACGGTTTGTTTGGATTCTTTTTTAAACTGTGTATTTTACTCAGGATTATTTTTCACATTCCCACTTTTTTATTTAATTTTATTTTTTTTGTTTTTTTTTTTTCTTTTTTAAAGCCAAGTGGCTACTTTTGCTGCTGGTGCTTTTCATAGTGCCTCTCATGTGTTCATTATGAAATTTTTTACTTCAGTTTTATTTCACTGTAATGATGTCCAAGTTGCTGGTATGAAAATGAAGCACATTTCTGTGGTGTATCTGAATAGCAGTACACGTCATATTTTCATTCGAAAAACTAAAATATCAAACAGCATCTATTTGAAAGTATGAACTCCTTTTCGATTGTCAGTTACAGTAACTGCATATTCAGACAAAAATTTCAAAGCCAAAATAAATTAAGCTCGAGCTCTTAGAGAATTATATAAATATTTTTCAAAGCAATAATATCAACTCTGCTGGTTGTTATTAAGTTATTAAAAATATGAATAGAGGAATAAAATAATATTAAAGCGTATGCCAAGATAACAATGTGATGCTTATCTGGTTAAACAAATGAAAAATTAAGCCAACAATTATTGCTTAACAGCTTTATGCTGAAAGCCATTCAGGTGTTAAAGAAGCTGCAAGCACGTTCTACTGATCATTTTTAAGCTCATGCAATAAATATCGCTTAGAAGAGCAAATAAATCTACAACACATATTATAAATACAGTTTTCATATCTCAAGGCTATAAAGTAATTGACTCATAATGAAGAACTAGAGCTTTCTAAAGAAGCGCTCAGAGAAATAAAGTTTTGCCAAAATACACCGCAAAATAGTGATCGGGATACACTATAGCCTTAATCTACGTCAATGGAACTGGGAGAAAGTCAAAGGGTATTTGTGCCTCCACATAATCCGCTCAGCAGACTAAAGGCTATATAACTAAAAATGCCGCCGGCATCAGACATCATTGTAATTATATGCAAAGCGTCAACGCCACTCTAAAAGCCTTGATATTAAACAGTTCATAATTCTGCTTTAACAAATTCTGAGAATAAGTTTTCTTATTGAAAATACAGTTGCAATATAAAAAAAAATTGGAAAGAGAAATTGGTGTGAACATGACTAACATTTGTAACATTTAACAAACATTTTGTAATATTTTGTAAAAAATTTAAGAAGCAAACACATCAATCCATTGTTGCCTTAAAATTTGAAAGGGATTTTAGTTGGCGACGGCTGCATGTGCAGCTACCGCGATTATTGTAGCTGTTGATATGTTATTGCATTGAATGGTATCCACTTTCAATACATATTAAACAGTTCACTTCTTCTTCTTGATGCAAGCTTTTTTAATTTTTTTCTTCCGTCTTATGACGCCACAGTAAGAATGAATTAACAGAAGGAATTAAGACAACTTCTCTCCCTACATCAAATCAGACTTACTTCACACGTACTTGAGACTTGCGCCAATTCTTATATTTGCTGGCAGCATGAAAACTTCACTAAAAAATCATTCATCTGTTACATAAGTTTTGGTCTAATTTTTGGAATTATTTAATATTATTAAAATTATTTTATTGTATACTAAATACAAAAAAAAAAATTAAAGTGAACTTCTGGTAACATGAACAACTCAAACATAAAATAAGTTTTAATAACAACATCGTTTCATAAGAAAATGACTTGCACTTGAAGGCCAGAGATGGATGACTGCAAAGTATTAGAAGCAAGAGGAGTCTAAAGTGCAACCCAACATTGACTTCATACAAAAATAGGCTGCTGATGATTCAGAAAAACGTATTTCCCAAGATGCATTCCACCTCTAATTGCAGGATTATAATAACTGGGAAAATTGTGGAATTGTAGGAGCAACTCCTGAGCAACTTTTCAGTGCTAAACATGCCTCTGTTGGGCTGCAATCGCCATATTAATTGGAGAATGTTACTGAAAACATTTTTTAAATTTTTATATTAAAATCTGCAAACTGCAATCGTTTTCCATATCTGGCTTGAGGTTCTTGCTCAAGACAAATATGATCGGAATAAGTATCGAGATAATCAGATTGTAAAATTGTTTGTAGTTCTGGTGGTACAGTGCTATAAGTGGGCTGGTGATGCGTTCTTGTGGCTAAGTGTCTTAAAGGCTGTAAGAGGCTTAAAGCATGATTTGTACACGTTTGTGGGCCTTTTTGTTGTTGTTGCGTATGATGGCATTTGCTTCTACTGTGGTACTTTGGATGATGGCAATAATGATGAGGATTTCACACAGGAATGACAACCTTTTTCATATTTTTAACTTCTTATTTGTTTGCCAGATGAATGTGACAGTGATTGTCAACGCGTATAATATTTTTGCTTCTGCCCTATTAAATTGGTTAATTCAATTTTTGGTAGATAATCTTTCGGAATTTTTGCTGTTATTGTTGTAGTTGTTGCTTCTGTTGCTGTCATTGGTAATTAATGAATATAATTGAGGTCTTACTAAGGAATTAAATAAGGACGGCGCTGAGCAAACGCAATATGATTGTCGTAGAAAAGTATTTTATGTAGAAAACAGAATGTACACAAAATATTATTTATTTTGTTTTTGTTACGTTCTCAATTTATAAGTCAGCTTAGATGCGGTGAAGTGGAGAGATAATTATCAGATAATGGCTGACTTAGTATTGTAGCCCATAGATTTGTTCAACTGATGTTTTCAGACCAAAACTAAATATTTATTTTAAATTTTTAGGTACAAGTTTTCTTATAACAAATTAAAAACTATTTATTAGTGCAACATATCGCTGACTCACTTTATAATTGCCAACGTGCTGCTGTGCTTAAAAAATACTGTCTGACTTTTTTATCGTGGTTGTAAATTATTCAAAAGAAGCGGGGAAAACCAGAGGGATTCGATTTCTTTAAATCTGGTAACATGTGGTGAGCACACTAGACCTTTTTCACGGTGTATTTTAAATGGTATATTTATTTCTTGTAGTGCTTATATTTTAGCGTTGAATTTCATCAGTCATAACTTTCACAAAGGAACGCTTGTGTCATAAGAATTTCATTTCTTTCGCAAAGCCCATTTCGTAATCATTGGCTTAAGCGTACTAAATTAGTTAGTGAGAAGAAGTCTGGTTGCATTAATTATGCATAATTTTACACTTTGAAATGCAATTAAAATGAGTGCAACAAGCAATGCCACACGTTCCTTGCTTGCAACAGGTCGTTTGCAGACTTACAGTTTTAAAACGTAAAATGCAATAATTGAAAGCAAAGACGTGGCCAACAGACAATAATAAACGCAATATCAGCGTGGCCTGTCTTTGACTTAAAATATAATTAATTTTAAACAGTGGTAGCCAAAGCAGAAGGAACTCAGCATGCAGCGTCTCAAAAGTGCATAAATAAAATCCAAAAAAAAAAAAACAAAGATCCAATACAAAAGGATCAACCACTTACAGTGAAATTTAGCAAATATTTTCTTCTATTGTTCTACAAAAATAATTGGAATATCTTCTGAAAATATATCACTAATGATTTGTAGTCGCACTCACACCAGCAAAGTAGCAATAACGATCTGCCAAAGATTATACGGCCAGATAAATGATTTATCCGAAGCGTCAGATTACAACTGTTTAGTAAGAATACGTCCCACTGGACCGAATGGAGATATAAAAATATTTTAATTCAAAAACTATCAAATAGATTGTTAAATTTATTTCAGAAACCCCATCATATTCTTCTCCATCAAAAAGGATAGAAGGGAGTATGTAGGCTTGAAATGGATATGCTATTTTCTACAGTGGTGTACAATATTATTGGCTGAGTTATTTTTGTGACCCATAATATTGCGGTCAGTTAAGTATATATATACTGGATTCATATGACATGAATGTAATTGAGGTTTGTCCGTCTGTCCGTCTGTCATTGCTATATTGGCCGCGGTGTAAGTTGACCTTAAATTTCATTTACAATCAGAAATGCTGTACAAATGTTTACTCAGAATGTTCTCATAATTATTATGTATCAAGATCACTATATCGTTTGATAAATAAAAGAAATATAGCCAAATTATCCTATACATTTATAGGTAAAAATGCAAAAATAAGCCATAAATATCAAAAAGTATCACAAGCAATGAAGGTTTGGATTACCAATCACAGCAGTTGGCTCTCAGCCAAATAGTATCAATAGGAAGAGATGAGAAGTTTATTTATTTATTTTTATAATTAATATTTCTTCGTATAATTATAGTGTGCCAAAATAGATATGGAATATTATCTTGGAGAAGGTTGTATAAGATTTGGTATAGTCGAATACACCACTTTTACTTAGCGAAATACAAGACGAAGCAAGATTATGAAGCGTAAAGCAGCTTAGCGAATTTAGTATCATCTCATTGTGGTGATTTAGACTGCTCTCCTGATTTTAATCATACATAGCCTTAAGAAATGAAGTGCAGATGGTCTTATATATTAGAAATGTTCCGTATTTTAAATATTCCAAGAGAAGGAGGAAGTAATTTTAAATTTGATGTAGGCAATGTGGTTCGGAGCTCCAGATATCTATTGCAAAGGACAGGTAATATTAGAAATAGAAAAGAGAGTTCTAAGTTGGTACAGTTAAGGAAGTTAAAATTCTATTTCGATTATATTTTGTATGAGCTGCGGCAGTGACGTTTTTATTAATATTGAAGACCACAGTAAGGTGTTTTGCATTCAAGTTGCTAAGGACTATAGAGGTGTAACCGAGACCTTTGAAAAACTTTTCATGTTCTTAATAGTTTACAATAAATATATCAAGTTATTTCAACTCCACTTCCTTGCCCTAATTTTTTTATTATCGGCACCACAAGGCTGCATTTTAAGACCCAAACCGAGCTCAGCTATTTTGGTGCTTTGGTTCAATTAAGTCAATATGGTTATTTTTAAATTTATTTAAAGAAATATTTAATATTGTTTTTCTTCAAAGCTCTTTAAAATATTTTTATTATAAAAATTAAATTTTTGTCTCACTTCAATAATTCTATGCAACTGTGATTTATAAAAAAATTCGAATTGCACGGTTCACAATGTTTTAATGAATAAATAAACATTTCATTTCCATCCAACTGCATACACGTACACACGCGTAGCACATTAAAAATATCCGAGAATTTCCATATTCGTGTATGAATTAATCATTTTGTGAATCAATGAACACAATTAAAATATTGTTCAACTTTTGCTTTGTTTTAACAAGCGTAGAGAGCTGCATAGAAAACAAAGAAAGATGAAAACAAAATTATTAAAATTTTATTAATTGTTTGAAAGCAACAACAATAGCAGATACAATAAGGCAAAAATCACTAATTGTTTTTTTTTTACTTAAAAAAGAACAAGCGAAATGAAAAGTGTTTAAGTTGTGTGTTCTCAATTGTCTACAACAACACACATATGTAGCCAACAGATGTATTTAAATCACATTAAACAGAGGCGAGTTAATTAACGATAAAAGCAACAACATTTATGAGAACGGACGTGAAGAGCCATTGAACGTTATCATTTAGAATGCCAATCAAGAGCAGACACAAAATCGAGGTGAGAAAATAAAACTCAAATACGTTTCTAGTGTGTGTATTGGAGTATCTTTGTGTGAACTGACTGACTGAGATGATTAAAGAATGTTACAGCTGTATATCGTACAACACAGGTGTTCCCGGTTGCGGGCTGCTACAACGAACACTTCCTATAAATAACCACGATGGCGTTGCCTTTCGAAGAGAAACAGAGAAAATTCAGCAATAGGAGTGTGCATTTTTGGATCCAGTTTTTTGTATACTTTCCTAACACCGCGTGAGATTTGAGACCGTAAATACAGGAATTGGTCCTGAATGATATGATTGAATAACTCTATGCAAAAAGTCAGATGGCCCATGGGGGGATCGAACCCGCGGCCTTCGCGTTATTAGCACGACGCTCTAACCAACTGAGCTAATGGGCCCACATGATGTCCATTTTCTTTGTTTTGTTTTAACATGCATGCATTTATCTGCAGAGGCGTACTTCCTACCAACCACCTTTTAAGAAATCAATTTCCCAATTTTCAAAACGCATTTAAGTGAGTCAGTCCACTTGTGTTTATATTTTACAACAGGTCTATTTATTCATATTGGAACGAGCAGAGTGGCGCAGTGGAAGCGTGCTGGGCCCATAACCCAGAGGTCCGAGGATCGAAACCTTGCTCTGCTAATAGCATTGTATTGTTCTTTAATTTTTATTGTTACTTTTATATAACTTTTTTTAATTAGTATTTCTTTAGAATTTTCATTAAACTAAATTCATTTACAGATCTTAAGAACAACATTTTGTATCATCCTGTCTGACCAAAGTCATTAGGCTTCTCGTATTGTTTTTCTTTTATTTTATTTGTTGCTTTTGAACCACCATTTGGCCAACCTTTGTTAAGCTCCTTTGGGGAATTTTAGAAATTTGATTTCTATTGTTAAATTTTTATTTGTAAAAACATAATGTGCTCATTTACAGATTTTGAATAAATAAAAATTTAACAATTCACATAATAATATTACTAACTTTATCCAAACAATTATCTAATTTGTTTATAGTGTATTTAAGCTTATCTAGATGCCTGCACTCCGATTTGCACTTCACGACATAACAAACAAAATAGACAACAGTGAACAAGTGGGGGGAATGTCTCAAAAAAAAAAATGAATTTCGTTGGATGAATAATTTTTGCATTTTATTTTTTAGTTTTTTTTAAGGAATACTTTTATTTATCAACTAATCGCTGACTAATTGTATAATGACTATAATAAAACGTATTCCTATCGGATTAAGATTGCTGGTTGTGTAGATTTGGAAAACTCAATTGATTGTTGAAATTTTGGTATAACCCAGAAAGAGCCAGAATTTTTTTTAAGACCGTTTGGTTGAAGATCTACTTAACACCAAGCGAAAGGCAGCCCTCTAGGCCTGCTTAACTATACAACAAACAAAATAGATAACGATGAATAAATTATAGGAATGCCCTAAAACATAATGAATTTCGTTGTATGATAATCTAAACCATTTTAAAATAAACGTTGAAAAATATAGAATTGTAAAACTGTGCAAATTACATATTCTAATTAAAAGTACTCATTCACCAGTAAGTGGGCGTTATTACTGATATTGTACTTTAACTGTCCTTAATACTGTGATAAAACGGAGTGAATATGTGATTCAGGATTTCAAGTACTGTTAATGCGTCTCTACAACTTTTTAATTGCTTATATTTCTTAAAAACTTTATATTTCGTTTGAAGTTGTTAGAAAAAAATTTTAATAAATTCTATAACCAGAATATTTATTCTAAAGTTGCACATTTCAATAAAATATTCTATTCAACTTAGTTGTCCTACCCCGCCAAAACACCGAATCAATGAAGTTATTTCTTCAGTTCAACTGCATTGTAGTAAATCTTTCCAGTGCAAACAAGAAAAAAGAATAAAATTATATATTTGAATTTGCGGCTGCATTGAACTCCTCACTAAGACAGCGCACAAATCTAAACGCCAGTGAGCCGTAAAGTTATTAAATAATTGATATGAAACAAGTAAAGAGTACCAGCGATATTCACAGCGCAATGTTTGCTTGTATGTGCATATTCTTCAAGGAACTGTTCCAGGCTCACTGTCGATTACGCCTAATTTTTTCCGTGTTAATTTACGGTTGTGTGATAAAGTTCTGCATTTAACGCGAGTAAGAATATAAAAGTGGCTGACTGGCAAGCGCTAAAAGTTGTATGCATAATTTTAATTTGACTCTAATTCATTTAATTTCATGGCACAAATTTATGATTTTGTTAGTAAACTGATTAGATACTTAAGCGTGTACTTGTACTCATTTAAGTGACGCGTGTAATTTTTCTTTTTCGATAAAGCCAACAAGATTTCTAAAAACAACTAAATATAATTACAGTACAATTCGGACATAACGAACCCAATTATAACAAATTCTTTGCTGTAAGGAAGTCATAGCAAGGTATCGTAAGTTCTGTTGATTACTGGGAATCCCCAACTGAATACGAAGTTGTTTTTACTGTGACATGATATAAATTTCTTGTATTGTTTCGCAAACTAACTCACAATATGATGCACATGTGCCAATCTTAATCTCACTCATATTTTTAGTACACGTGGCAGCATTATTAATCAGCTGACGTGAATGACAAAATCCCTGCTTCTGGAGAGACAATTTGTGAGCAATGCTACATTATTTCATTAAATTAATTTACTTGAATTCTAATTTACAAACTAAATATTTTCATGTGTACAGGTAAATGTAAGTACTTAAGAATTTCTCCCCTAATGCACTTTAACACGCTGATACAGAGTTTGTTATAAACGTAATAAGTCTATCGTAAGTCTTTTATTTATTTCTTAATTACTTAATTCCAAAATATTGTGTTTAGAAGCGAATGAAACTTGTTCAATTATTTTAAATTGTTTAAAATATTCAAACTTTTTTCTTATTTTATTATTTGTATTGCTCACTAAATGTCCGGTCATATAGAATACGTTACACGTAAATTTATACTTTTTCAACTTATAACTAAGTTAAACTATATATATTTATATCATACGCTTTACAATCAATACGTGACCGTTAAGACCAAGTACGAAAATTAGGCAACATTTAACTTATTCATACTTTCAGTACTTTGACAATTGGAATGTCAAATTTTTTTGAAGAAATATAATTTAAAATTTATTATCAGGACTTGTGGTAAGCAGCTGACTTAATATCCGTTAACGGAGTATCGATTTTAAGGTGCTCTCTGAAAGCAGTCGTTTCGTTTATGGAGAGAACTAAATGCCAATAATGGTGGTGCTTGGTGCTGTTTATTTTAGAGGGGAGCCTGTAAATTTCTTCTTATTTACGGAAATTGAAATATTATTTAAAATCTATGCTTTATTTTTAATGATTATAACTAATAAAATTCAAGAAAATTATTTTTGTTTATATGTATTACATTCTGTTTTACTCTTTTCGTAATTAAACGACGAACAGAAATGTCAACAAACCGTTACATACATATGTGGCTAACTTAACGACTTTGTGTAAAGCACTAAAATTTACTGAATTGCCATTTAAAAAATATTTTTAAGTATGTTTTTTTTTATTTACAACTTGTAGATTAACGTTATTCAGTTTTCATGTGATATGATTTATTTTCGATAAAGAAAATTAATCGACAAATGAGTATCCAGCATTTCCCAATCATTATCAATAATGACAGACAGCAATACGGAGTCTACATACCATTGACATTTCAAATAGAGCCGTCTGTTAATAAGAAATCATAACGTATTTCAATATTTGCCTCCACCGCTCTAAACACATACACACATACACGTGCAAGTGTATCTCTAAATTTCTCAGATTCAGAGCAAAGTGATGCGCTAGTAGGAGGAGGAACCCAAGTAGAATGTAAGCAAAAGGCAAAAAAAAAATCCATAAAAAATTCAAATCGAGACATGAATACGAATTTATTTTGCATTATTTTGTATAAGTGCTGCTATAAGTTGATGACTTTTATTTTTGTTACAACGCTACACCAATGTCATAGCAGGCGCACACACATGCATGCATCCCCGCACACTGCGCACACAAGTTACACTCTCAGTTAGTTGAGTATATATGCATGTGTGCGTGCACACGCTCGTACATATTAGAAGTGGTGATAGCCCCACCACTAAATCATACCTCATCCAATTCATTTACCGAATAAGCAAACCGGAGTGTGTATTTTGTTATTCGTTCTTCAGACAGAGTGCAACATAATTGAGTATGAAGAAAACAGCAGGCTCCAAACAATGTAACACAACAGCAAATACACTAAAAGTTGATTTCACATTAAGAACGGACAGACAGAGGCAGTAGACGTTATACATGAAATATTTTATCAAAAAACAAGTAAAAGTGCTATATTCGACTGTGCCGAATCTTCTATACCCTTCTCCATGGATATGTTCTCTCAAAAAATAAGCAACATAAAGAAGAACTTAAAAACGTACCCATATCGTCATAGTATTACTTCGTGAGGAGGTGTTCACCGATTACTACTTTCTAAGATTACCTTTCTTTCTCTTTCTGCTGCTCTCTGCAGCGCTAGGAATTCTTTGCGACGCCACCCACCAAATTCAAGATCTCCATTGATAACAGCTCCACGGAGGCTCTCATGGCTCCATATCGCAGGCAATCGAAACACAATAGCTATATATAGTTGGAGAAATTTTTGCAACACTGTGTGCATGCATGTACAAAAATGCTTAAGAAAACTATGATGGCAAAAAAACACTTCATATGCCAGAATACTATACAATCGTATTGCAAACACATAAAAGTATACACAAACAAAACCACCACCAAATGAATTTGCGTTTGCTACAACAAAAACAAAAAACAAAAACAAAAATTTTCTATTCATATACATAAGCATCCCGCCACGGATCCCCAGTGGCTCCGTTGCTTTACAAATATACTCAAAAAAAAAAAAAAAAAAAAATATAGCACATATGTCGTTCAAAAAGGGTAAAATTAAGAAAAAATAGTCGTTTATCTACCCAACTTTATAGTGAAATTTTAACAGCAAGTTTGGCTGCGAACGTAGACGTGCTTGTCAATACACATGCTCTTGGTTTGTTACTCAGCGTGGGTTTTTTGCATTTTCTTCATATAAATATATGAAATTATTTTTTGGCTATATTTTTTTTATTTATTGGCCGATTTTGGTTTTTTTTATAAGTGGTACTTTTGAAAGAAATTAGAACAGATAGGTAAAAAAATTTTTGATTTTAGACAAAATTTAAGGTCAATTTTGAGCGCAACAAAATTACCGGAAGGAAATGAGGACAGACAGACAGACAGACAGACAGACAGACGGACAGACGAAATACTCCCCTTCTTATAACGATCCAGAATATATATACTTTATATGGTCGGAAATCAATATTTATTGAAATTGCATCCCCTATATCAAACTTATTTATACCCTTCCATCCTTTTTGGAGAAGGGTATAATAAGTGAAAAAAAAAAACAAAAACTATACAAACAATAAACAGAAATGCAAGAGACAAGGGCAACAAGAAAAATGGCATCTACAATTAGAGTATCCCCCAGAGATGTTGTACCACAAACAAACACACAAAACCTCGTTACAAATATGTACTTAACATTTGTCATTTTCAACAAATATCTTAAGCCCCAGTGCCAAACATTTAAACATTTTAAATCAGAACTAAGACCCATCAACCACTGAGCCTTATCGAAGTTTCCTTATCAGTTCCAAAAGCGAAAGAACTTTAACAATGCAAATGGAAAGTCTATAAGTAGGAAATCTGTAAGTAGTTGCATTAAATGGTTTTGGATTTCCATGTTGAAATAATAATAATTCCCAAATAGTTCATACATTATACGAGATCTGATTAGAAAATAACCATTATCTTCAAATTTCTTTAGTTATGTATGTTCGATTTATTAATTTTTTTTGGTTGTCAGTTTGTTTTTGACAGATAAAAAGGTTAGTTGTGTTTTGATGTGCTCTCCGACTTTTTACTATTTTATACTAAATTTTGAGCAAAAACAACGTCGCATGGTCATTACTCAAGAGCCCTTGAACTTCATCAACGACTATCCAGATTTGCTGAAAAACGTCATAACTGGTGACCATTCATTGGTGTATCTATATGACATCGAAACCAAAGCCCAACCATCCGTATGGAAGCGTCCAGAAGAGATAATATCGAAAAAAGCAAGTCAAGTTCCGTCAAATGTGAAAGTTTTGTTCACTGTTTGCTTCGGTGGCATTGCGTGGTGCATCATAAATTCTTGCCACAAGGCCGCCAATAAGGAAGACTACCTAGAAGTTACGCGCCGTTGCGCGAAGCAATTTGTCAGAAACTAACAGAATTGTGGAACAACCGATCATGGATTTTGCACAATGATATCGTGTGAGTCAGTTTTTGGCGAAACACCGCACTTGACCCCCTGGGTTTTTCCTCATCCCAAAACTGAAGACATCGATGAAAGGAAAGCGTGTTGCTACGATTGAGGACCTAGAAGAAAAATCGAAACAGGAGCTGTTGGCGGTACCAAAAAGGTACCAAATGTGGATTATAACTGAGAGTAATTACTTTGAAGGGCTCAATATAGTTATTGATCATTACATAAACATTTTCGAAAACATTCAAAATAACGGTTATTTTTTGATCACACCTAGTGTATACAACAATGTCCTTTTAAGCTGCTGTATGTGTGATATGTCACATACCAAATAAGCTGTTCAACAGATTTTATTAAAACAATGCTTAAAAATTGCCTAAACATGTAAGTCTCGACAAGAGATTTCACTTACATGTAAAAATCAA
Source organism: Ormia ochracea (assembly GCA_963402855.1). Taxonomy (NCBI): domain Eukaryota; kingdom Metazoa; phylum Arthropoda; class Insecta; order Diptera; family Tachinidae; genus Ormia; species Ormia ochracea. The sequence continues at coordinate 21,344,618 of OY727107.1, read as the reverse complement.
CCCACTCATGTTCAAATCAGTTCATAATATTTCAAGCAATTGTGCGTACATCGTAGGAAATGTTTCATGCATATAAGAAATGATTTATCATTCGAATACTTTTAATTTAATTTCATTTAAGTTTAATTTTATTTCATTTTACTTTTATTTTTGTTTTTATTTTTATTTTGTTTTTAGAAGTGCTTCCTCCCGAGTTTAGAATGTTTAGGGTTCGAACTTGAAGAAGATTAGTAAAAAATAATAAAAAATAGTCAAATATAGTAATAAATATTTTTATATATAATAATTGATTTTTAAATCTCACTTAAATCCTAAAATTAATACTTAATGGAAATTAATTTATTTCTTTACTTTATGTTATTACTTTTTCGACTTTTATAATTTTATTATTTAAAAAATAAATAATAAATATTTTTAATTAAAAGTATATCGAAATTAGCTGCGAAATGCACTGCATGCTAATTGAAGAAAAGTTACTTTTTGCTGGTGACTTATTTGGTAACGCAGACTTTTATAGGAGTTTACACAAGCACAAACTGAATTTATTATTCATATTTTATTTTTCTTATAAAAGAAATTTTTCAATATTCTGGTTTCTTTCAAAGAATATTTTCTCAGAATCCATAAATATTTTCGAAGACCTAAGAAAGGCATGTTTTAGGCTATAATATTTATTCCAAATTACTTTCGATAATTCTAAGTCGTATTTATTTTTAGTGAAACTTTAATTGTTTTAATTTACTCAATTTTATTTTTAATGCGATTTGAAATATGAAAAAACCTCTGCAAGAAAAGTTCACATCCAGGAAGGAGGTGCTACCACAGCGAATGCAAAATATTCCTTGTAACAACATTTTCACTTACCACGAAAACCTGATTATGTAACGTTTGTCGAAAAGACATTGCCTGTATATAATTTTTCAAGCTTTTGGCAAAACAGCATAATGGCAGACGAAGAATACACAGATAATTATACACCATGCAACAAAAAAAGAATAATAATCAACCACCAAAAACACTTTCAAAATGCACTCCTCTATTTTGTAATATCTTGCCTTCATCTTACTTACCATTAGTAACATATTGGCTCTTTTTTATTAAAAAGTAATAACTCTTAGAAGTAAAACTTTAAAAGCTACTTGAAGAGAAATGTGAATTTGAGCAAACTGGCATCCCACTTTTTCATTTACATATTTATTTATTTAATTTAAAGTTTTTTAAAAACTGAGACGCGTCAGTTTATCTTATAGCAAATCTGAGATTATAGGAGTAAACGACAACTTCGTTTACTCCTATAGATAGAAAGATGCCAACGTGTAAACGAAAGAGGTAAAATTAATAACAAATTTTGTTAATAAAGAACAAAGTGACATCTGTCAAAGTTCTTGACATGCCACAGAATTTAAGAGTTGCCTAACTTTTGTGCTTTGTGTACTCACAGGAGCCAAGCAGATTAGAACATTCGCTACTTCAAGAAACAATTAATTTTTGCCAATGTAGTAGAATTTTCACAAGTTTAATTATTGCGAGTTATTACTTTGTTCAAGGGAACGCCTGATGTTTATGCATGTATTATTTTAAAATTCACAAGGATATAAAATACGAGTGGTGATATATTTCGTCGGTTCTGTATTCCGTGCTCTTTTTTTTTTTTTAATTTCATATACATATTTAATATATTCTTTATATGTGCTGAGCCCATCAAGTTAAATACGTACATACAAAATATTTTACAGAATACTGCGTTGCAAACAGAAAGTGGAGTTAAAAAGAAATAAAAATACAACCGCATACACATACACGTACACATAAAATTATGTATTTATATTTACAGCCATGTTTCTATATAGCAGTATATTCGAGTGAAAGGGTTACTTGCAAGGATGTAAGGACGACTGTGTACAAAGCAACTCTAGAAACTGCCGCTATTCAACAGTGCTGGCTTTAATTCTAAAGACTACAGTGGCAGACGTTCTATGAAAAATGATACCACAAGAGAAAGAAAATTGATACGTTCCCCAAGTCCAAAAGTTCTTTCCCGTTTTTTTGCGGTAGTCACTTCTTCATTATTGTTATACATACACATACATATTTATATTTATTTCTGTTTTAGGAATGGTTGGAGATTTGTGGCAAAACGAACAAAGAACAATTTTGTGCATGCAAATGCATGTACAAACATGCTTATGTGTGTTCGACGTAGCTGGTTTACATTTTTATACTTGGAAAGAAGTGTGCTTTCGAGCAAAGTTAACAGCTGTTGCCATCCAAATTCTCAAAAATTCAAATTTTTATAGCTACGTCCTTTCACATTTGAGATGACGATATTTACTCTAACACGCAATCACTTTACTTTCGCAGCCTTACGTTTGCCTAATCTAAACGATTTTTAAGCACTTTATCAAAGAAATATTTCTAACAATTTTATTAGCACATTTTATTTGTTAGTACGAGTAAGCATACAAATGCACCCGGCCATGCACTTTTCTTCACACACACACACTCACACAGCCACATATACGAGTACCCATGAAAGCCCATGCATATTTTATATGCCATTGATAACCTATTGACAGCTATACGAAATTTAAAACTTCTCTTTAGTGTTTATGCAAACAATTATTAGAGCTTTCACCTGCCCAACAAGCACAGGGCCAGTGGCCCAAAATGTCTTGATTTAATCGTTTGTTACCGAATGACAGACGTTAAAGATTAAAATTGAATTGTATTGATAATTATTCGGGAATCAATAATATGATTTAATCAATTCGTCACTGGTGCGCCTCAGTTAATTTTTATGGTAATGAAGTTACTAAAATGTATTGATAAAGGTGAGTTTCTGTTACTCAGTTACAGTTTTAATGCTAGTGGCTGTCGGTTAAGGCCACCTGTTTACAATAAGTTACGGATAATCGCTTATTTAATGTCCATGATTTTTGTGTTTTTTTGTTGAATTTAAAAAGAGAAATTTAAAAATTTTCATTTGTTGTATTCAGGCGTAATTTTATTCTGCCAACAAAGCGAGTTATTATTATTAAAGCTTAAAATAGATAAATCACTTGGAGATCATTGAAAGATACGAGTAAACATAAATAATACTATTTATATTTCTTATTTTAATTTGTTGCTTAAAATTAATAGATTTCATAAAGAAATATTATATTTTGTTTGGCATGTCGCTATACAAATTTTAACGGAGCTGCTTAATGATAACAAATTAAATTAAAACACAAAAGGGGTGTTAAGTGAAAGTTATTGAATCTCACAGCTACAGTAGACAAATGAAGCTTTTGACAATTCGTTAAAAAGTATATCTTTTCGTCGCTGGGATGGAAATTAATTACACCAGCCTAGTGGCCAGGCTTCTGGTTAGCGTTTTCCATCGCCTATGTTTTTTTGTGTAATGCTTTATATTATATTAATGCCCTCCCCTTTTTTTGTACCAATATTGTTCCAACTTTCTTTGCAAATGAATAGTTTGATTTGTACTCTTTTGTATTACGAAATGTGCATTTTTGTTTGCTGGGTAATTCTCTATATCTCCTCTGCTCCTTCATGTAAACATTTCAAAACTCGTAAGGCAATTGCTTTGTGTGAAAGGTACCATGAGAAGCAAAATATAGTCGCACACACGCTCTAATCTCAAGGACTATTGTAAATAAAATACATTCTTGTAAAGGAAATAAGCAAACAGACGACTGCCTGTACTTTCAGCTTTTAAGGCGGAGTATTATTCGTCTTAAAGTTGCTGAAACAAACATGTTTCACTAAATTCAAATGTAAATTATATTAGTGTCATTTGTATTTGTCTGTTGGCATGCGTGTTCCACCTCTGCATTCAAGTCAGTTATTTATTATTAATTTTAATAGCTTTTACTAGTCGTATCATAAGCAGCTTCTAAATAAACAAACAAACGATTATATCGAAACACAAAAATAGACTTCCCATTCACTTTTCCAATCGTTGTGGGTGCGGTTTTCTTTCTCTTAATAGTTTGTGTTACAATTTAGCTTTTCTTTCTCCATTTTGTTGTGAAATAAATAAACTACAATATAAATAATTGTTAAATATTGCAGTATAATAATTAAATGAACATTATAAATAATCCTTCATAAATTTAAATTTAATTTGTTTTTCCAATAAAGCAATCAATATATTTCGAATTAAATACATTGAACTGGGCAAATCGCAGGTCAAATCAATTTATTTCGACATGTGGATTTGGCCAATGTTAAACTAAGAAAAAAATAACAATAAAATTAAAAAAATTACCGAGAGCAAAATGTGTCTAAAAATATTAACTCTTACTAAGTCTAATTCCCAAAGAATACATTGTATATCAATGTAGGTTTTCGTTTCAGGGACGCGTTAACTTGTTCTGGCCAGCTCCTAGTGAAAACTGCATATCGCAGAGAAGTACGTTTCAAATTTCATTCAAGCGATTCACTCGTTTTCGATTGTTCTAATCCCATTTAACATTTTATCAAATTCTTTTCAAGAAGTGCGAACTTTCTCCTCGTCCTCAGTTGGATCCGAATTTTTAAAAGTTGCATATTGGCATTCGAATTTGGAGATGCAAATGGCGCAACAATCTCTTTTAAAATTTCTTTAATATTGGTCTTACCACGGCTGAGAGTCACAGCTCTGCGTATCTCATCGAAATCTAGATGCAGATCTAATAACATTTTGACTGCCTTCAAAACGGTTTCCAACATGGTCAGGAATATTTCCTTGCTTCGCTTGTATTGTAAATTTTGAAATTACGCCTATTGGCATGAGATTTTCTGTATCCCGCTATAATCGAATTTTACATTTATACCAAATCTCTTTTAGCATTTCGAAGAGAGACGAATTCCATCCGCTTCTCCGTTGATCCACATATTTAAAAGTAAAAATAGATGCAGATCTAATCATGGTTAAGTTTTCTCAAGAGCGGTTTAATCATTTGAGAAAGGTAGAAATTTATAAAAAAAAGTACCAAAAGTAACTTTTTCCCTACTTAAGAAATCGCACCCCATCGTAACTTGGAGCACATATTGCTCATCTCATAATTTGCAACGGCACAATTTTTACCATCTAAGTAAATATTTCTTTACTTTTTTTATCTCCTAAAAGGTACCTCAGTAGTAGTTGCAGTTGTTATTCATCTTATCATATATTTGAAAAAATAAAAAGAACGAAAGTACCAATTTTGGTCCGCTTTTATTTCCTAAAAATTTCCTATATATATCCTATATATTATTTATTATTACTATATATATATATGAATTGACTAGAAGTACTAAAGTTCCAATTCTTCCCCGTTCAAATCATCAAAAAGTACACTGCATTTTAATCTGGATGATATTCCAAATATCATATTCCGAAAATGTTAAACATTTAAACGTACTACATTTATATGTGAAGCATATCCTTGTCACAGGATCGTAAGGGATTTTAAAAAATTTTAGTGGACAGTGTCAAGAGGATATTCTTGTGGTACTTGTGCGGAATGTGTACCAAACATTTTAGCCGACATTTCATTAGGAAAAAAATTTTATTTTCTAAGTTTCCTAACGAATTAAAAATTAAAATTTTTACTCCGCGATAGTAATTGAAGCAAATGAAGTAGAAAGTACAATAACGCTACAAAACCACGGAAACTTATTAATACATACACAAGGATGCATAAACATTTACGTATTACAAATAATAATGAGGCACTTTCTCATACACAGGCCAAAAAAGGACTTGCTCGCAATTGGGGCAGATCTCTGTAGTTGGGAGGGGTAAAATACTTTTCGCCTTGTCCAACATAATAATTTATCTATTACAAAATTTTAGTTAAAATTGTATCTTTCAATTAAAATTCGTCCACACAAAGTCAACAGCTCTATTGGACATGTAAAGATTATTGATTATCCATAAAGAGTGAAGCTGTGGATACTTGCATCATACAGACATATGTAAACCTCCGGATGGAAAAATTATAACGATTCTACATTCAAAGTAATAAAAGAGAAGTATTAATTTTCGCCTACGCCACTCTGAGCTAATTCCTAGAATTCGCATATGTCGGATAATGAGTATTCTTCTACGATAGTAATTAAAGTAAACAATTTTTTTTTATTTTGTTTACAAATCGAATCAGATAGAGCATTCAGAGCTAATCGATTTCTCCCGAATGGGTTTATAACTTTTCAAAAATTAAACAAAAAGAAAATTAATTCATTTTCAAAAAAAATAAAAATTATATAAATAAATATAAAAGCAGAGAGAGAAAAACCTCTATAAAAACTTCTTTTTTTATAATAAAATTAAATTAAAAGAAGAATAATCTGAAAGCTGCAGTTAAACATAATCAAATTTTAGTTTTTCCGCATTATCGAGGTAGGACTGTTTCAAACATGTGCACGTCAAACTTTTATACATTTAATTGTGTAACTGAGAGATACTGAATATGACATTAAACTTACAAATTAACTTTTAAATTAAATTTAATGTAAGGGTCCAAACACACACACAAATTCATATTAGAAAATTATAATAAGGAATCATATTTAATTATTTCAATTTGTCGGCGCGTGGCGATATCAGTGGTGTATAAACTCCATATAAAAATATGCAGATACAAAGATTATGTGATCGATTCCTTTTGGAAGTAGGACAACTCCACATTTAAAATAATATTAACTAATACTCAAATTACAAATGGGATCAATATTATATTGATCCCATATTGACAATATAGTTTTTTAGATTTTTAGTCGATAAAAACCAATTTAATTACTCGATTATAATTTAAATATATTCATTTTGCAAGTCTGGCAAGTCTTCTTTAAATATCTACTTTTTTTATATTTATATTTATACGCCAGTTTCATTCTTAATTATCATGAAGTTTAAAGTAAAGACTTTTGTTTCCAAATCTTGTTTTCCAACGACACACCACTCTTAGCAATTCCACATTACTTTTAAATAAAATATTTTGCAAGTGGCAGGTTTTTAATGCTAAACTATTTAATATTTGATTGTTATATTAGCAATCCAACATGCGAAAATCAATCATTTCTCTACATGGCTATGGAAAATGAGGCAAGAATGTGCGCAAATCAGGGGGGTTACTCTCGTTTGCGATGCGAAAGCATTTGCGATGCATTAGGGAGATGCGTTAATAAACTAATTTGGTACTCTATAACATTAACGCAAGTCTTTGCGCATATCATATTGAAAAAGTGGCAATACGGGCATCATAAAATTAAAAGTGGCAATGCTACGCTTTATCAAATGCCAAAATGCATATAAGAAAGCAGGGAAGAACTTTTGTCAGCAGTTGACATTAATGGTTTTATCAATGATCAAACAACTATACCGAGGCAAAAACCAAATGAAATAAAAAATAATTTGTTTTTGAGATCATAAAATCGTGTTAAAATTTTTTATGAATAAATAAATATATAAAAAAAATAAAAAATATTTAAAAATAATTTATAAAAATATAGAAAATAATTTATTTTCGCACTTCGTCGGCATAACAAAACTCAAACTTAAAAAAAAAATACACTCAATGCGATAAAAATATACATATATGTTTTAAATATACTTATTTTTAAAAGTAAGGAAGTTAAAATAAATAAATAAATAAAAGTAACGTATCACTTGTAGAATTTGCATGTTTTCCTTCAGTTTCGTTAAGTAAATAGCTTGCGCAAGATATTTCTTTAATATTATAGTTTTGACAAGCACTTTCGCAAGCCAAAGTACGGTGATACCAGACTTGGGTAGATGAGATGCGTTCACATATGCGCAAACGCAAACAAGAGTACCAAATGTGTTATTTTGCGAACATTTTCTAGCGCATCGCAAACGAGGGTAACACCCCGATTTAACTGATGTGTATTCACTTAACCCTCTAACGGCTTAACGAGTTAAGTGGCTTTTCCTTCATTTAATGAAAACAATAAAATTTTATTTAACTATTTAATTTTTTAATTATTTAATTTATTAAATTTTATTGTATTTGAAGTTGAAATTAGCATTTGAAATTATCTGAAAAAGTATATAAAACTGGTCTGAAGTGCTGAACCAACTCTAAAGACTTAATGCTTAATGCTCAGGTTGGTTACAAAAGTAGCCTTACCATTAACCTGACCTGATCCATTAAACTACTAGTTCAGTAAAGATATTAGGGGATTGCAAGCGATTGCGCGGCGGAGTGCATATCAATTCTCCTTTAAAACATTCTGTGATTGTAGATCAGCAAGTGCTGGCACTGTCTTGAGAACTTTACTCATAATTCAAACAGTGTTGGGCACCAAGGCTTTAATTGTTTGCCGCCTTATCGAAGGATTTAAATCTTCTTTCATTACTGCTTTTATAGCACCGACTTTTGATGTGACGTGACAGTGTTATTTCATTATTTCATTTCTTACACAGTTCAATGGATGGATTTGCAAGTTATGCGAATTGATGACTAATAACAATTTGATGAGGATTTAGGGAGTACATAAAACATGAATATCAAAAAATTACAGCTCCTTTGACAGTTAACTTCACACATATGATTTTTATTTTATTTTATGCAATGCAATAGGAAAAAATTTTATTAGATTATTCGTATATGAACTATTCGGTTATTTTAAAAACCCACAAGTATTAATTTGGGGATAATATTTTTTAACCAACTTTCTTTGTTTCAAAATAATTAAGTAAGATACTAATCGTGTAAAAGCTTACGAATATTCGATTATTTGAATAAGAGACAATTTCTTAACCACCTTTCTCGGCTTTAGGAGAATTAAGTTATTCGAATATGTTGGTACTATTCATATAATGCATTGATTATTTTAAGAAACCACATCCATATGTATATAGTATAAACACGGGGAAAAATTTTTGCAGCCAACTTTCTCTGCTTTAGAGGAATTAAATTATTCGAACATGTGTATATGTACATGACCTTCCTCGCGATTCCAAGAGGCACAACGAAAGCCACATGTCGGCCTACTGGGCAGGTCTTTATTTGTCATCATGCAACTTATGCGGCCTAAGCTGATCAACAGATTTTCTATATAAATACTCAATTGTTTTAAGCATCCGGGCAGTGCATGCGGGATTCGCAAAATACATTTACAGGTTTTACACTCCAGCTAAAAAATAGACACGAGTTATCGAATGTGCAAGTGAGCGCCAGATTGTGACGAATATATAATTTCTTTCAAATAATTTATTTAGGTGGTTTTGTCTAATCGGTTGCACATGTTATTACACACGTGTAATTTGTTTACTATTGTGTATTATTTAATTTGCTGTGCTTAGAGGCATTAAAACAAAATTGTTAAACATTCGACACTCACACAGTTACATGAAAAGCATTTCAAATACAAATTATTTCATTACATACCATCCTAGATAAAGATTATAAATGTAATCGCTAATGATGACGCTGGGATGGCGATGATGATGATGATGATTTTATTTAAGAATGTATAACTAGGTGAGTTATTCAAAAATTTTGTTTCGTGCGTGTGTGGGTGTATGTGTGGCAATTTGATTTACTTGTAAGTTGAATGAATGAATTTTTACTTGCTCCTAACAAATACAAACAAGCCGACATACTCGCGTGTAAATATGTGTGTACATAGGCAAACGTATTGTATGCATTTATATTTTTAGTAGGATCCCGCATGCCACTGACGGTGTACTTACAAGTACGTGTTCGCCTTCTCCTTCCTCAGCCTCAAGTTCTGCCTCATCATCATTATCACCTTCTTAATGAATAAAAGTGGCTGGCAAGCAGTCATGCAAGCAGCATCACTTAAAGGGTGTGATGACGCTGCTGTGTAAAATGAATAAAATGTGTAACGACAGCACAAATAAACATACTTCTAACATTTGAGGAGGTAGAGATATTAACACGCACGGCCATCCGCACTCCTTACCCAAGTAATGCTGAACAAACAAAACAAAACAAAAGAAAAATTGTGCTCTGATGAAATAAGTCGATAAGTAGCTGTAGCACCAATTCAGCATCATCATTATCATCACCATCATTATCATCATCATCATGATCATCAGTCGTGTTATCTTTAGAAATAGCAAAATACAGTCAACTATAATGTGTAGATACAGCAGCGGCAGCGTGAAGCATTTGTAGCAGCAACAATAATATTAATAAAAAATGAGAATAAAAAACAAACATGAGTTAACAATATTTAAGTATGAGGTGCCACATCTATTTTACTTCATCACATTTATGCCGTTGTTACACACACACACACACACACACATGTTCCATGGTGTTGCATGTACACAGTAATTACCCGTACCCCGTTTCAAACACTTGAATATATTGAGAAAAATTATTTGAACGGAAATAAAACCAAACGAATGAAAACGAAAACGAGAACGAGTAGCCAAACGAAAACCACAATTACAACAACGACAACAAGGGCAGCGGCAGCAGAAGCAGAAGCAGAAGCAAACAGCATTCATTACAAGTTGTAGTCAACAATATATTGTGACTTCGACTTGAATCGTCAGCAAGTTGCTGGCTTGGCGGCTTGGTGCCTTGGTGGGTTGGTTGGTTGGTCTGACGTACAAGTGGGCAAACGGGCACACACTTTTGCACGGGATTGTAATATTCATCAGCTACGGATTGTTCGATGTACGTCTGTTCATAAAACAACATCAACTCGCCATAAAGTGCTAAAATATAAATTAAAATACTTTGTGTGATTTCAAATAAATGGCAGCAGGAACAGAAAGAAGCAACAACAACAACGAAAAATTAACTCACTCAACAAAAGCAAAATTATTAACACCCCAAGGGCGGGTTATTACAATTGAAAAGGGGATTAATGGATTAATCAGAGATTTTCGTGAAACAACTGAAGAAGCAACAAAAAAAAAACATGAAGAAAAATATTTCATCATTTCACCGCCATATAATGGGTTCATGTATGGATGTGTGTGTATGTACGTGATTATATATATTTGGATATTTAAGTATTTGCATGTGTGCACATTACAAATGATATAAAATAATCGCTTTTTAGCTTTTACATGCAAGCAAACTTAATTGTCAATTAAAAATGGGCCAAATAAATATTTTGATTTAGCAAAACTTTAACACACCGAGTGCATACTTGTTCTTCTGTGTGTATGCATGCTTGAGCATGTTTGTGTGAATATTGCTATGTAAGCAGCAGATCTCTCAAACCGCAATGCTATACAATGGAAATATCTGCCTACCACAAAATAAATTTAAATGAAATTGAGTCATACTGTTGAGTGCTGCCGTTTGAAATTTTAATTTTGTTTGTTTCATGTGACCACTTTTTATTCAAAAGTAAAATATTATTTTGCTTTTTCAAAATACTGGTGGCTGGTGTGTTACTGCGTGCGTGTGCATGCACGTATAGGTGCATGTGTGTATGTGCTTGTGTTCTGCACTGGCGGAGGAACTTAGAGCGCGGCAGTAAGGCACAAAACGAATTTAAAACTTGTGCTTTTATTTTGATTTTGTCTCCTGCCACCCTTCTTTTACGATGTATATACATAGTTTGCAACATTCATCTCAAATCAATTGAAAAGGCCACAAAATACAAGCAGGAAATACGAAATACAATCCTTGGCCTTTCTACTCATATCCCAATCAAAACTTGAATTACTATGAAAAAATTAGTTCCAATCTTTAATGTATCCAGCAGTGCAACTAATTCGATTTAATTATATTAAGTTGGCAAAAATTTAAATTTGAATTTGGCTTGAGTTCGGCTTCTGAATATGACCACTGAAGTAAATTATATTTAGAATACTTGTTTTTTTTTTTGTAATTCTCCTTTAACAATTTCAGTCTCGGAAAAAAATAAAAATAATGTTGAAATTTGAAGAGTAACATTTGAAGATCGTATCTTCATTATGCATTTGATGCCGTCTTTTTCGCCCAATTCCCTTGTTAAAGTTGCTTTGAATCTTTTTTGGATCAGTATTAAACTCATTTGAAATCATTTGTCAGCCAAGCATTAAGCATTTTCTATTGTGACTAGGACTTCTCTTAAGTGGCGTGGATACAATCAAAAGACATTAACGCTGTAAGTTTGTTGCGATTGTTGGCTCTGATTGTCGGATCTCTAAACATTTTTATATTTTAATTTGACGAGTAATTATTTGATCGTCACCAAATATGATTGAGATAGAAAATACCAGTACCAGTAGGAAACTTGTTTACCACGCTAAGCAGTGGATCTCTGAATAATCTCTATTATTTCGCAGTCCAGACCGAAACCTTTCCCTCATACACCTGTTTTCGTATAAGAAAATTTTAGGTTTTTCTGCTCTTGCAAAAAGTTTTTGACAACAAATTGACATTTTTAAGCGATAATAATAAACACGAATAAAAGAGGTATTCATGAGTCCATCTTATTACAAATTCCCCCTTCGCATCAGCAAACACATAGCAGCAGGCATAAGAAGCGGCATGGTTTGCATAGTGTAAACGCGGTCAATGACTATTCAAATAGAAAAATAATTAAAAAAGTATTGCCAGGTTAATGCTATTAAACTGTATTAGTTCTACGGTCTTCTGCAAGGCCGAAAGTCAATTTTCTTTTTTTTTGCAAGCAACTTAACTTGTAAAGCTTTCGGTTTGCCACCAGGAAAACAGACAGGGTCTAGGCAGGAATCAAACCCGCCACCTACGGTTTAGTATTCTGTTCATTATTCAAACGCCTAAGGAGTATATTCACATGTTGTCATCGCTGCCAGCACTGATCTCAAGTTTGTGCTACCCTGTTTTTTTTATCACAAGAGCAATTACATACATGTATGTATTTCTAAAACGAATCAAAAAATTTAAAAATTTGTTGGCGGAATTTTTAATATTTTTTTTAATGATTTATTTGAAAATTTTTTTATAAAAATATTATACGAAAACAAAAAAGAAACATGGAAATTAGTATGAGAGCATTGCAATTATTGTTTATGAAAATAAATTTATTAATCGGAAGGAGCAGGAGTTACTACAAGTAGTAAGAAATCAGTTGGTAGAAGCCACGGAGAAGCAGCGTATCCTTGCAAACATTCTACAACACGATGGCTTACATTTTTCTCCAGCATTGATAAAACCTCAAACAATTTACAAAAATTTAATAAAATGGAATGTCTGCAAAAATTATTCGCTTCAAATCAAAAGCTCGCATTTCACAACTAAACCCGCCAACTTGTTTTACAAGCAAGCAAATGCAACCTTATCGAATATCTATTTGTACGGTCGTTTTCAGGAATTATGTAATTTATAACACGTACAACAGCTAAAGAATAAAATTAAATAAATAAATAAATGTCAAGTAAAATAATACGTTCTCGAAACTGCACACCAAAGCGGAAACATTTTAATAAAAAATATAGTCAAAGTACGCGCACTCTGCACGCAAGAATATTGTTGTGAAGTCCACAAATAAAACAAATAAATATTCTCTGGCCAAACGGCGAATGAAATGAAATATAATTAAACTTTATAAGTGTTTGTAAATGCAAATCTGAAGCTAAAAGGTTACTCATTTGAAGTATTTTTTGTAAGATCAACTATTCATGCAATGCATTGTGCCGGAATTGGATAGAAGGAATACTATTGGAGTACAAGTAGAGAGAGAGGGCCCTGTTGTAGTATCTCTGGTGTAAAAGTTGGCACTGTTAAGCTGTTGTTTAGTAGAAATTTTATTCGCTATTTCGCCATTGCAGTACTGCCACAATCCACCGACGTGCATAGAGGCATATGTTTTCAAACATATGCATAATGTTTTGCCAAACACTTCCCAGTGTGTCCTGTCTGTAACTGTAAAAAGGCAGTCGTTTCTTGAAAAGAAATCAAACTGATGCAGCTCTTTCAATGGAATATTCCAACATCATTTTTGTATTATAAAACACAGGAAAAAATTATGCAATTAAACTTTTTGTACACGAAAACTATTTTTGGGCAGAGCGAAAGGAAAGCTTTAAACACATTCGCCATAGCAGGCTAGTCAAATTTACGAATTCAAACGACTCTGGCTACTATTACAGCTCTGCAGCCAGCTAAGAAGAGAGAACTTCTATTATGGCGCTCCCAATAATTTCGAATTTGAGAAAATTAAATTATTTCTTCGGAAAACACTGTATTGTAAATCTATTTTGAAAATGAAAAAATAAGTTTTTGAATTGGTTATTCAGTTATAATATTTATTCCAAAATGAAGTACAATAATTTTAAAATTGCATACTACACTGCCTATATAATATTATAATGGCAGCAGCGCAGGTTCTGTTCATTTTAGCATTGTAGCCTGGTATACTTCAAAATGACAATTTTCACATATAGCCATGCATTCAATTTTTGGCAGGCTGTAGCCAAAAGTAGAAAATTTTGAAGCAGCTACAATACCACATCAACCAATACATACTCATGTACATCTGTGCATGTTTACATCAGCTGTCAAAAAATATTTATAACGTGTAAGACGAACTGAATAAAAACCGTCGTTTTTTTGAGAAGTTCCGTTTACAGTAAACTTCGATTGTAATGGGAAGAGCTGATATTCAGATGGCTAGCTGGCCACATGGCTAATGGGCTAGTTGCCTAGGTAGGTGGGTGGCTAGGTGGCCAGGAGCCTAGTTGGCCAGATGGGTAGCGGGCTAGAAAGACATGTGACTAGCTGCTATCTGGTTAGGTGCCCAGGTCGCTAGTTGGCGAAGTGGACAAGTGCCTAGTTGCTCCCTCCAGTAGCCAGGTGGCTAGGTGGCTACGAGCGCCATCTGGGGAGAAACGTCCTTATTTTGAAATGGCTCATGATACTTTTCTTTTGTCAAAATGAGTTCTAGAAAAGCGGAGAATAAAACATCTCAATTGCAGTGCAATTCGCATAATGCAAAATGCACTTTGTTAAAAGAAAAAACGTAAAAACAAAAGCGAAACACAAGCAAACAAATTCGAACTAAGAAGAATGGAAAGAAAAAAGAGCAACACGAACAAGGAAAATAAATAACGCAAATAAACTGAAATAGAAAATACGAATATGCAGCCGCATACACCAGTGAATATACAATATGTAAAAAGAATCAGGTCAAAACACCAGAGGAAGAAGGAAAACGAAAACGACATACTAAACGGGGCAACTAATAACCCAGCGAACGTATTTTGTGATCTTCTCTTTATCGAAATATGTATACACAAAATTTCAATTTTACACGAGTAGTGTAAAAAACAGATTAAATTATAAACAGAGAGGTTGAAAACGCTATGTTTTTGCCTCGGCAAAAACGAGACAACAATACTAATTAAGTACAAGATCAGAAAAATAAAACAAAATCAAATACAACAATATTTCATTCTATACTGCAATCCGAAACTGTATGAGAGAGATGTGGTAAAGATTTGCTCTTCCAACTCGTCTGTCTAGTCAGCGTTTCCACTACGAAGATGCAAGCGAAAAACTTATCATCTGCAGCATTAGTTTTAACTGCTGGAATGCCCCTTGGAGGCAACTACTAAAGAGCAAGCGAATAAAAAAAAGCAAATAAATAAAAATTATAATTTTAAATAAAATACTGGAGGAATAATACAAACATTTCTAGCATTCCTACAAATCACTGGACAGCTTGCAACTTATCAGCAATACTCGAATATTCATCGAGTATGGCAAAATTGTTCACTAGGAATTAAAGCACACAAGCAACCACATTAAAAAAAACATACCCACCGAACAGGCCGAGAACTACAAAAGAAATCCAACATCAAACAAAACGAAAAAGAGAAACACTTTTTATGAAACAAATTAATGGAAATATGCAGTGAAAAGAAACGAAATGAGCTGAGGATATTAAAACACAATGGAAGATTGAAATACAAAGCGATATGGAATGACGGATTAGAAAACGCAAATGATTGACGTCGAATCCTTCAAAGCATACTCGTACTTTGGAAAACCCCTGCGTCGTTCAATGTTTTTTTAGGGGAAGACAAAATGTGGTTGAGTCTGTTGTGTGGCCAGAAATCGCCCTCCACTTGGAGCCACAATATATACATACATAAATATAAAAGCTGATCAGAAAACCTATTTAGCCAAAATACATTACGTGGTGGTAACGCAATGGCTGCTGGTCATAATTTGGGATTAATCATCCTTCCTGTGTTCAGAGATTAAAAAATAATAAATTCTTTATATGGAAGGATGTAGCTTTTGGCTGCGCACTTAGCCTGGCAACAAATAACTGCTTGTTATTTGAATTTCCAAAACTTAATACTAAACAGCATATTAACCCATATAAGACTGTAGCAAAAGTGTAAGCATATAAAAAAAGAAAATGTTCGTTATTTATATTGACAACTGATAGAACCAAAATGGTTCAGCAGCCTTGAATGTCTCAACAATATATATTAAGCGATTATTTTTGGGTACCAACATCGGTCTAATTCCTGTCGCCCAATTGTTTTTTCTTCGCAGCTTTACTTTTAATTGTATTAGACTTTTTGAAGATTTTTCGCTTGTACTTTTTAGTTTCCTTTTTCGTAGCTTTCATAGGAAATTAAGTATCTCGTTATATGGCAACAATTACATTTGTAGTAGTGTATACCGCTACTTAATATTATAAACTGAAATACAAGTGTGTGTCACATTTTTTTTTTAAGTGTTGCACTTTGCAAAAATTCTTCCATGCCATCACAGCAGCATTTATTTCACGAAGATGTAAGAAAAACTCTCTGAAGGCGAAAGATCTTAATTATCAAACAGTACTTTGGTTTTTTAAAATTTAATCGATTTTAAATAGTCTTATTCTGCCACACTTGCTTTACAAATGTAGTAATAGTATTCACTAATGACTGCAAATGTATTGCAAAAGTAAGAATGTGACGTTTCGTTTTTTTTTTTCATTTGTAATAAAATTCCCATTTATGCAAGGCCAAAATCATATTGAGCTGATTTACGCTTTCCAAAAAATAATAGTAACTTTTGCATTTTTTGTGATATTAATTTAAATTTTAATGCAATCGCACAAAAGTACACTTCGCAAAGAACATGTTTTACCGCTCGGGCCTGAAAAAAAATATACCAAATATAAAATTTTATTATAATTCTAGAATCTTTTTCCTATGACAAGTTTAAATTTTCTTCTATTCCGAAATGAAGGTACGAGCTTTTTTTGAAAGATTTATGTGTCAGCTGTTAAAATCTTTTCAAATTTTTTTTATTCGTTCGGCAAATATTTCGATGTTGAGTGTTTTAACCGATCGCAATTAGCGGAATTCTCTGCTATTGCTTTGAAGCCAATACGCTTCAGATGTAGACTTATGGCGACCTATTGGCGAATTATGCAGCGACGCTGGTAGCAAATTTTACAACGGGCCAAGTGGTTGAAAACCGAAAATACTGTGACCTAATACTAACCTAGAACTGGACGCTGTAACAACCAGCCAAATTGCAAAATGTTTAATGCTTTAAATGCGGGGGTTGAAAAAATATAATTCTGGTCAAGGCCTTATAGGCAAAGGCCTTTTCGAAATACCGGTCGGAATACCGCTCGAAATACCAAAACACTAAAATACCAAATATTTCGTTATAAAAAGGTCATACTTTACGCACTGAATTAATACAACTATTAAACATTCGACAAATATTCGACAGCATTTAGCGAATGCGAACACGAGTATACGCAACCAGCCGCACAAACGCCGCATTTAATATGCAAGTATATGCATATCTTTAACATACACTTTTGCCAATACCGTGAGGTATTTTAATTTGAACTTTATTAACCACAATTTGCTGTACGAAATTGACCACACCATTGGCAAGCAGGACATGTGCAGTGCACAATAGACCGTACACTAAAAGGTTTTTCTGGTGCAGCAAACGTCGTTATATTAAGCTTCAACGTCATAAAATAATCTATTTAAAAAATAATTTCTCTGTTATTAAAAAAAACAATTATTTTTCTATGTTTAATACAATTAAAAAGCTCTCTGCGACTAAATGGAACAAACACTCAATACAATCTGCAATAAATTAGCTTGTTTTCACTTACACACTCTATTCTTATCTCAGTTCGTAGTAGCATGTGTGCATGTGTTTGTGTGTGTATTTGAATGTGTGTATTTTATTGCTGTATAGATGTTAAGTTAGTCTGTTTGGCGACTGGCAAACTATTTCAAAAGCGAATGTCTATTTAATTACTTCTCGGCACTTAATTTGTTCACCTGAAGCAAAAGTGAAACAGCTGTTTCTCTCTGACCGCTTGCCATCATAATTTAAATGCACCTGGTTAAAATTTTTTCAACACATTAAAGGGTGATACTTGCATACACACCCATACACATGCAAATACCCACACATGTTGACAATATTCTGAGTTTATAAATACATTTCGTGTGCTTGTGTTGATATAAAAAGTTCTTTATTATTCTCGGCGTCTCGGTGAACGCGAAAAATCAATACGTTACATACGAAATTGGTTGGCCTAAGCCGTGGTGGCATTTCTATAATAATAAATAATTAGCTACAAGACGTTCTTTCGCTAAAATGTAAATTTACTCGAGCCCAAATGGCGAGGAAACTTTCAAACTTAACGTTACAATTACAACAAAAGCCCGTAAGTATCTGCTGCCTTTAAGATGCCTTAAATACAAAAGTCTAGTACGCACGTGCACATTTGCCCAATGCTAACTTAAATGGAGCGATGTGTGTGTGTGTGGATAGGGGTATGTATGCATGTTTTGATGTATCTATAAAGAAATATATTGACACAAAATAACACAATTTGTTCATTATCAAATTGAAGCTAAAATAAAAATGATTAAATCTTGTAATGGACTTTGCATTGTGTAGGACCGCATGTGTGTGTCTTTCTACAAACTAACAAACATATAACATGTCTACTTACACGTAATGATATTTGATATGGATCTGTATCATAAATCGGTAACAACGGGAAAGCAGGGAGTAGCACATGTATATAGTATATACATATAGAAAATACGTGTATCTATGTACGTGTATATATGTATATGCACGTATATAGAAAAGGTCACATTTTTTTACAAAAACCAACTTAGGATTTTTAAAAATTATATTGAATTAAGTTAAAATATTTTAATTTTTAATTTTTAAGAAACTTTCACATAAAATCGGCTTATAAATATTTTTAATAAAGTAGAATCTTAAACATCAATTCCTTGTTCCCATATACGAATTTCCTGTGCTGTTTGTATAGTGAAATCATAACAAAAGCTTCTACATCTCCATTTGCTCAATGAAAAAATTATTTAAAAAATTAAAAGAAAATGGTCTCAAAAGTGCAGAAATAGTCTTCAAAAGGACTACAATGTAATATAATAATATCTGCTGTCGTGCATCCTTGACGCTAAAATGGCTATAGAATTGAAAATGGTTCCAAACAAGAAACTTGAACCATGTTTTATATCAAATATAAGTGGTATAAGAAATCTCCCTCGTACAAACGATATATGGAATCAGTGAGCTATAAACAATATATAGAATCGGTTGGTACTTACTGCTATAATCTATCAAATATAAGCTATATATGCAATCGGTCAGGTATAAACGATATATGGCATCGGTTAGTATTGACTGCTGTAATCTATCAATTATAAGCGATATATGGAATCTGCCTGATATAATCAATATATGAAATCGGTCGTTGTGATTGAGATATATGTCATGTGCAACCAAAGAGAGAAATATTGATGGAACAAAATGTTTTAATATAATCTTGAAAACAATTTCATATAATCTACTTTTTCAATATGGTGCCTGGAATTGAATTGCACATACCAATTTAGTATAGAAAACTTCTACTATACACGGCGTACCTTCTGCCACCATTTTCGCTGAAAACGAGCGAGAAGCACACACACTGTAAAAATTTAATAAAAACTATTTGGCCACACCATGTAGTGTTAAAAACTTTAAATCAATTAATATCTGTACAATCCCCCTTAACTGCCGCTTTAAATTCCTCATCACGATAAACTATTTGGGCACCAACAACAACAACTCCAGTCGTACAAATTTGTGTTTAACACAATAATTTAGTTTTAAATGCTGAACATAAAGAATATTTTCAACAAACCATGAAAAGGAAAAAAAATATATCTCAAACGAATTCAAATATAAAACTACTGCATCAACAACCACTCCGAACTACTCACTCTTTCATCGATTGTGTCCATGTTTGTGTAGGCTCATATGTTTCGGTGTGGCTTGTGTCGTCATGTTTATACTTGCACGCCAGCAAACCAGATTCTACAAAGCACTCGGCATTGTATCTGAGACTTTGTGTGTTTAATTTTACTCTCTACGGAGGCTGTACGAACACAAATCTAACGCACAGTGAGATGGAAAAGCGAGAAAAAAAAACCTACAAACACCAACAACTGCATGCACATATTATTGAAAGGAAAGTAATAAAATACAAGAAATGAAAACAAGAAAAGTAATGCCCGTTCCATGCAGGATACTGACTGAGTGAATTTTTCTTATGAATGCTTAAATGTGTAAATACGCACACCCAGCCAAACTCACTGGGCACACACAGATGCGAGTTCTTGTAGCACGAATACTCGGCATTTAACATGAGAAAAACGTCAACATTTATTTTTTAAGCAAACGTTGGATCAGAGCAGCACTTTGGCTTGATACTGCCATCAACAGTTATTTTGTCTGATAGACAAAGCAGCAAAGGAACGGGTGGATGACATACAAACGACAACACGGAACCGCAGTTAGTCACACAACTTTGTCACAAAGACAAATTTTTTGCTTAAGAGCATGAAGTATATTCAAACCCACCGCGCCTTGCAGCCAAAAGCGTTAACAGCGAAAATGCCGTCATGCATTTGGCTGAGTGAAGAGAGGAGAAACCAACCATTGAGAAGTATAAAAGCGAAGAGAGAAAGTAACTTTTCTTTGGTGTGGAAAAAGGGGCCGGCCCATTATCTAAAAGTATTAGCGTTATGTTTTTAATAGCGCTCCTTTATCGCTTTACTTATCGCTTGCGGTACGTAAAACAATCCTCTGTTTAATTTGCTGTCACAATGCTTGTGGCACTTGATTTAGCCCAACATTAAAATATTTTTGATAACAACAGATTGTAGCATGAAGCTAATGAAGCTCACCAATAAGTATTTAACATAAACTCGTATTTGATCACTTATAATTGCCCCGCGCTTGATTAACCTTTAAGTAATGCAGTATTATGGCACATTACCTCGAGAATTCTCTTTTTCCGAAAAGCATATTAAATGCAAAATACAATTACAGCCAGCCAAATCCCTTGCATGTCACAGCTTCCAATTCGGCGCGAAAACCCCATTTTGGCGGACTGTAGTGTTGCTAAAGCCCGTAAGTGCGCCCTCTCCGAATTGCATTGAGTCAAAGTCGTTACAGCTAAAACACTGTTTCAAACAGCCAATCTTTGATCGCGATTTATTATATCTCTAATCTCGGTGACACTCTTCTCTTCCCAAATGCGACAATGCTGACCACCTACAAGATGGCATTCTATCTTTTCTATAAATTATTATTCAATTAACAATCTAAAAACGTATCTATTCAATATTTAAGAGGATTACAAAATTCAAAACCCTTCAATCACAGAATTTCTGCCAGACTTGCAATTAACCATCAATATCTGACACATGGATGCAGGGCAAGCACATCTGTCCAATCATTTTTCAAATAGAAGCCAAAGTTCAGCAATTCTTCCACCCTTTTTAGTCTGAAGGAGGGTTTGTAGTGAAAGATGGTGTATTTGGTTGGCTTGTCAGCTGATTTTAGATATCAAGGATCTGCGTTTAATAATATATAAGATACAATTGATCATTCAATAACAAGTTTAATTTGGACAATCTTATTTTTTTGTGGCGCGGTGGGCAATTCAAATTAGTTGAACTGTTTCCAATTGATTGCGACACAAAAATCTAGACAATTTTTAACAAAAATATTTCTTATTTAAATTACTTTGTATAGGTTCTGTTTTTTATTCCCTCCCTTGCCCACTTTAACACTCGTTACTCTCTGCGTCCTTCACCATGATGATATTCAAAATTTATGATTTCCCTAAATTTTTATCAGTTATTATTTTTGTCATCTGATTGTTTTATTGTCAAACTCCTTTTACACATGAAGGAAATCTGTGAAATTCTGTTCTTTGTCATAAAGAGATTTCTCGGTAGTGGGACTGCTTTTCAGGCTGATTAAATGCACATTTCGCTGTTAAAACATTTCACTTCATGTTTGATTTTAGATAATTAAGAATTGAGATTCAAGAAACTCTGAAATTACTTTTATCGCAAATGTCTAGCAAAGCAATATGAGTGCGTTAAATATTCATATGTAGATTGCATGCATGCTTTCGTTTATGTATTTTCCCATAAGCCAAAAACAAAAGCGCCAAGCATCATCATCGTCAACAACATTATCATCATCATCATCCACATCATTAGTATTAAAAGCAAAAGCAAAAGCATCATTAGCATCAGTATTTAGAGGAGTTGTATAAAATTCAAAAAAGAAAACAGACAAAGGCAAGAGGGCCTTTTTAAAATACAACAACTCATGCCAACGAGCACATACACATACACATAAGTACAGAAAGAAAGATGGACGGACGTGCAGTGCACATAGTCACACACACACACAGCTTTGGGCACAGACACTGCCGTAGAAAACAGAATCAAAAGAGTCGGCAGTGGATGAATGGCTGGATGGATGTATGGATGGATGTATGGATGGATGGATGGATGGATGGATGGATGGATGGCTGAATTTATTATGGCCTTTTTATTTGCTTTCTTTATACAAGCACTTCAGCAACAGCAGCAACAACAAGAGGTATACCCACTCGCACATAACTGATATTGCGAACGAAGACTGTGAGGATTCGAATCGAACACTACATAGTGAACAACATTTAAGTCAAAATGTATTACCGCATACAACGACAAAATGGAACAACTATGACAGCAAGAGAACAACCAGAAGGATGGGAAACATATTTACTGTTGCCGCTTTACTTCCACAAATTGTACTCCAGAAGAGCCAGAGCCATTGAGAAATTGCTTAGGATGACAATCAGATAGCCAGTCAGACAGACAGGCAGGCAGGCATTGAGTCAAGGAGCTGGCAAACCATTTAGTGTAGCTATTCCAGTCAGTCGGGCATTAGGCATTAATCGCTTTTTGCTAAATGCTGAGAATGATTGAAGAAATGCGATAAAAAATACAAAATAAAACGAAATAATTAAAGAAAAATACACAAAAGAAACAAAACTCATTACAACAACATTAACAACAACAGGCATTGACAGCAACAGCAACATTGGATAAATTTTACAAAAAAAAAACACAAAAAAATTTAAAAATAAATGAAAAAGATACAAAATCAGGTTCAATGAAATCTGAGGGACAGACATCAGTAACAAAAACACAAGCCAGACTGACTGACACACAATGCACTCGCATAAACACACATACACACACCCATGAACGCACAATACTTCAAATTGAATGAACACTAGCCTGCACTCAAGTATCTAAAACAATTAGATGTTGAAACGAAACCTCATGGCTAAACAGCAACTTAACACAACGAGTAGGCATCTCAAAGATACTCAAACAAATTTTTGGATTTATCGTTTAATGTCTTGTTATGTATACATGTCATTTCGACACTTCGAATGGGGAACGTGTCTTCGTGGGTGATTAAGGAGAGTGTTGTCAATTAATTTGCTTTTTCTTCTCTCATCAACTTCCATTTACTCTTCTTTTAATGAGCTTTTCATACTTGCCATGATTCTACTGATCACTTGAAAGCTGTGAGTCAATTTTGCCGTTATTCCATAACAACAAAGGCAAATCTAAAACTTTTCCATCCGCCCGTTATCTCTTCTCAATATTCAATTGTGCATTTAACAGAACAATCTGATGGAGGATCCAACTGCTCATCACGCATTATTTTATTTGGCAGCCATATTAAGCAAGAAGGAATTTGTAAAAGAAGCAATAAACATTTTTTTTGGGGCCAATAATATTTAATATCCATTTAAAAAATATTGAACGATAATAAGTTTTGTTGTGCTTAAAGAAAGATGCGCGGCTGCAAGTGTTAAGTCGAAACTGCAAGAATTTAAATGGTTTTAATTTCTTAAATTTACAAATCTTTTATAATAAAGGAGGCAATAAAATAATAATAATGATGATAACAACAACAAGAAGAAAAGCAACACTAACTGTGAGTTTGGCCAACGTGATCTGTGCCTGTTTCAACTCCCAACTGCTCGTATGCTTGTGCCCTACTTTTGTTACTCACTAATAAAATTAACACATTCTCCACGGCAGGCTACATGGCAAAGCGACCACAAACGCTGCAAGCTGCTACTTCATATTAGCTATGTAACCACCTAAACATTTGCTTTGAAAGTGGTAGCGGTAACCTAATGACTTTCTAACGACATGCACGGTGTCACTCCCGAAAAAGTCACTTTTGCGAAAATAAAATATTAATTATTTTTTCTTTCAAAACTTTTTCTATAGAAATGTTTGATCAGTTATATCGTCTACATTTTTAAGGTCATTAAACCGCCCTAGAGGCACACACTCACCAATTTATGCTGCTTCATATCGCTGCAATGGAAGTGTTTTTCTTGGTGCCTCTGAATAAGAAACGGTAATATTTTTAAACATTTTTTTACTCGTGAAATTGTAAGAAAGCTACGCTGCGGTTACGAATTCTGAACTAAAAAAAACTTATTAATTTATGAAAGCATTCTAATGCAGTTCGCCGAGAGTGACAATGACATGTTTTAAAATGATGAAGAAGAAATTTTGTTGACAGTGGAATTTATCCCTCTAGGTGAAGAAATCTCAGGTTTGGAGTTGGAATATAAGAAGAGCAGAACCAATACCACTAGCTACTAGCCAGGAAGTCAAAGGTTTGCTTCCTGTCTAGACTTTGTTTTTGTTCAGGAATGAAAGGACCAAGTAGACACACTATAATTAGTCGAAATGACAAAGAATGAGATGGTCCCACCGCAAATTGACTTTGGAATGCAGCGTAAGCGATCACAAGCACAACGGAATAGGCACTTAATGATGTATTCTCATTTTACAACTCACAACGATTCCGAAATTAATTAACTGACTCTTTAAATTTCTATCCTGGATATCGATTTATTAAAATATTGAACTTTGATAATTAGCCTGCAGCTGCCTGACTATTTATTTCCGTCCCTTCGGCGGTCATGCATTAACTTGTAACCATCAAAAACAAAATCCTTTGATTTTCTTGTGCTGTTCAGTTAAATATCTGTGCTATAAAACTTTTATTAATTTAATCTAAATTTGTGTTCCATCGTTCAACCACACACATTATCAACCAATCCCAACAAATTAAATTTGTAGTGTGATTAGTGTTCACTGTGTGTGGGGGTGTGGGGGTGTGGGGGTGTGGGGGTGTGGGGGTGTGGGGGTGTGGGGGTGTGGGGGTGTGGGTGTGTGTGTGTGTGTTTGAATTTTTTTATTTCGTGAGTAAAAACTCTTTAAAAGCTCGTACATGTTTCTCGCATCAGCATGAAATTTAATCATCTTTTAGCTGCCGGCCTCAGCAGCCTGTGCTGCCACCCGTATTATAATTATATTTATATAATTGTAATATTAAGTAAATAAACAAATAAACACATAAATTAATCATCTTGTTAGTTAAAGTTGTCAGCATTAAACTGACAAGACAATTATAGAAAATTTATAGAAATATTCAAAAATCTGGATTTTGTTAAGCCAAAGCTTGCTTTAGCAATAGAATTGTGACAAAATTGCATAAATTTGATAGATTGAAGGATGCATTCGTAGGCGAATAAATAATGCGCGGCCTACTAAACCGGATGTCGCGGGTTCAATTCCTGTCTAGACCCTGGGTGTTTTCCAGCGTCTACACTTTGCATATTAAGTTGGTTAACAAAAAAAAAATTCACGTCCGTCTGCCATCTTTTTATATTTATTTATGCCAAAATGTTACCTCCTTTCAATATACAGTGAAACTCAACTATAATGAATTCTCAATTAAGAAATTCTCAAGAAGTGCGTTTCTACTTGTGGCGAGCGATATGTATTTTTCAACGTTACAGTTGCTTTCAATTTCTTTAAATCAAATGATTTTTGTTAAATTTCTTTCCCAAAGGTTTTTGGCACTGAAGGACACTTGCCAGAAAAAGGGGTCTGGTTCGCGGTTTCACAATAGCATCGATCGTCTGTACATATACCAGCATGTGAGTTAATTTATTTAAAATGAATTGCCATTTCTAATGGATTGGGTAAGCTGCAGTTTGCTTGTCTTTTACAACTGTCATTTTAAATGTACTTCAACCAGCAATCCTTACTAATCAGTTTCCAAGGACATCAATGTCTGATAGCAAAATCATATCTGGTACCAGGGTGATGAGCAGAATCTGGATAATGCCATCAAATACAAGAACATTATCACGTGAAAATAGTTGATGTCGCGGTCAAATACATTCTCCAAATCCAGTTTCCTTATTTAAATGAACGGCAGTATAGATTTAATGAAACTCAATCGAAAGATTTGAGATA
Organism: Ormia ochracea; assembly: GCA_963402855.1. Classification (NCBI taxonomy): domain Eukaryota; kingdom Metazoa; phylum Arthropoda; class Insecta; order Diptera; family Tachinidae; genus Ormia; species Ormia ochracea. Next base: position 21,318,001 of record OY727107.1, on the reverse strand, counting down.
ATGTTTCAGCGTGTAACAGAGGATTGCTTGGAAATTTCTTTACAACTCAAGAAAAGAAACACTTTTTTTCCAACATATATTAAATTGAACTGCATACTGCCTTCATGCCCGCCAGCCAGCCTATTTGTCTGTCTCCCTACTTGTCCGTCCAGTTTTGGTTTATGCTAACACAAAAACAAATGCATACCATTCGTATTCAATTGGTTTTTGAGTGTATTATTTATTGTTGCTCGCATTATTATTTTGTTTATCGTCGGCATACCCAAAATGTGTCTCACTTTAATTTGGTAACAAACAAAAAATCCCTCCTCTATACGTTTGGTGTGTTCGTACAATGTCTACAAGTGAACGCGAGTGTGTGCTTCAAATGATTTATCGTGTGGTTTTCTCACGCGCTTCTTTTTTTTTAAATTTATGTTGGTCTGTTGAGCGAGGGATGAAGAGAAGAGCAGTTTGCACTTTTATATATGCGAGTTTTCTCTCATCATATACAATTTTCAAACCGTTTGAAACAGATTTATTATAAATCGCTTACTTTGTTGCTGTGCGCTACTTCAACAACAAAATTAACCTTTTCCCCAAAATTTTTATTGGAATTACAAGTATGCACTTGATTTGTGTAGACAAGCTTTTCCCTCTTAACAAATAAATTTGTGTTTACTTAATTATTAAATAAATCGTTAAAATCTTGTTTTTCAAAATTTTTCCAGAAGAAAATATTTTTCAGGCCATTCAAACAAGTCGGGAAATTGTTTTCAAATTTCTGCTTAGAAAAACTGTATTGAACAGATTCGACAGGGAGAGTTCGGACTGGTTGGCTGTTGTTTAAATAGTATACTGAATAAAATATTTCATACGCCAAACACATCGAAGTAACTTTAAATTGACTTGGATAAGTAGAGCGGCTGAAAATGTTTTCTTTATTATATTTCAATGGCTGAAATTCCAATTTATACAATTTGATTGTGCACATTTTACATAAATAGACATTTTAACAAATAAGCGTGTCATTGTGTTTTAAATTCGTTAGTAATACACGCTTGATTATCAAACTATTTATTTATTTATTTATTTTTTTCCTCTTCTTCTTCTTCTTCTTCTTTTTAAATAGTTTTACTTTTTCTTTCTGCCATCAGTTGTATGTTTGTTGAATTTTTTATATCTCTCTTCTTGTTCAATTTATATTTCCGTGTTAAACGTTAAAGTGTAGACAAAATACAAAATAGAGAAGGAAAACGAAATGTTGTACGAATAGACAAATTCGTACGTACGGATAGATGCTCCGTAGCTGAGCTGTAATAATGTAAATCGTCATAGATATAGACGGACAAAAAGTGGCGTACTCGTATAAAAGACTATTACGTTTTATTCGTTAAGGTAACTTAAAGAATGCATTCTTCGTGACCTCCTTAATAAAACCTCCCATCAAATGTTAATTTGTCGGGTACAGCTACCATCCGCAGATACTGTATTACAAGTAACCAAAACAGATCTGCCTCACTACTATCGAGATTTAACAACGAAATATCTAATTTTGTATCACCAAATGAATGGATGTTTTAAATGTCTGTAGTTTGCATGAAAAAAATAACGTTCAAAGTCTTTTCAGTTTGAAAACGGCTCAACCAAGAAACTTATTTTCTGTAGTGCAAGCGAATATAACCACACTTATGTATATACATTCACACACAACGTACATGTGCAAGTACACAGATATCCCTACAAACAGACCCACGACACACATCCACATACATCCATGCATACAAACTGAAATATACAAAAAGCCATGCACGTACTTTCAGATACAACAAAGCACAAATACATTTTTCAGTAACATACTCTTTGAGACGTTACAAGTAGACTTGAGCGAGCAGCAGATATAGAAATCGTTTTTCCTTTTTTCATACACTTTTTTTATTATTTAATTTTTTCTATTGAAATGTTATAACTCGATTTTTTCTAACGCTTTATATACATACATACATACGTAAATAAATTGTATATACAAAAATATGCATATAAAAATTTTTTTTGAGGTCGTCAGTATTTATATTTTTGTGTCCATGGTAATTTATGGATACTTGCACTTGGGCTAGTATGTTTGTACTCGTATTAACTTGTGTAGGAAAATTCCCTGATGAATGCATAGGAAATATTAACATTAAGAAGCCACAGCTTATCTAGAATATTTTCAAAATAGTTTAAGCAAATGCAAGCAAAGAGTGATGCAGGCATAACAGTGCACAGATATAAATACATATGTAAATGAAATGCAAGAAGAATGTCTATTATTTAATTTCAATGTTTATTTAAATTTTAATTAAAATGAAAACAATGAAACAATTGATAAGGAATTGATTTATTTTTAGTTTCTTGATATATAAAGAGATCTCGAAGTAAAGCGAAAATTTTAAAAGGAAGCAGAAAATAGATTCATTTAAATTTCTTTGAAAATTTAACTCTTAAGAGGCAGCAGGGTGGCAGAGTGTGTTTGCTCCAAGCATGCTTACAGTAAGAGTTAATAGTTATTAAATATAAAGAGCGAATATAAAAGAATAGAAATGCAAACAGCTGTTAAGTAACAGATGTAAAAATCAATCTATTAAATACATTTAATTTCTGCAATTCGTTTTATTTGAGCAAGTAAAGGACATTGTTGCTTTGATTTTTTTTATATGCCAGCCAAAGTGATAAACAATTACAAGTATTAACATTTTGTCAGCTCCGTAATAAATAGAAAAGCCATTGACAAGTTGTTACAACTCAAGTAAGGAGAGAGGTGTCCACAAACACAGCCACAAACACAAGCCCGAACACATAAATTGTATCTCAATCTCAAATTGCAATTGGTATCTGGAACTTATTTTTCTCCGCTCTTAAAACTGACTTTGGCGTGTGGACGTTCTCTTAAGAAATGGAGAGTAAGAGAGGCCATGTTGAAAACAGCTGATTAGTCGTGGTCTGACGTTTATTTGGCTTGTTTACGACTGGTTCAGTATGTTTTGAAATACATTTCTGTATTATTAAAGGTTGTTATTGTTTTTCATGTTTTGTTTTTGCTTTTTGTTTATAGAAAAAAGCAAAAAAAAAAAAAAAACAGAATCAAAGAAGAAATACTGAAATGCGTGCTCATTTAAACATTTTTGTTCTCTCTTATAATGAGCTAAAGATTGCTTCTTATTAAACAGTTTAAGTTTAATTTTTGTTTGGCAATTCTCAGCAACCTTCCCGTAATTATATTCTCTCGGACAAAAAAAAAAATTAACAAACTCAAACAAGTATCTCGACTTTAAAAATATCTACGTATCTGTGGCAGTTACTGGATGTGTTTAGATGATTGTAAAGTAAATATTTTAATTGTAAGGTTATGCCTTGTGCTTGCTATCTGCCGTGTTTATTGTAGTTCAGTGTGATTTTGTAGTTTTTGTTGTACTTTTTGCCGTCTTTATGGATGGCAAATGCGTATCTTTGAGATACTTACATACATATAAGGTTAAATGGAAATTGCAAGTCGTTTTTTTCATATTGTTTGTAATCATTTCACAATAACTTTTCCCCCCTCTCATTATATATTTCTTATTTATTATTATTTTTTTTTTTGTTTGCTACACAATTATTTATAATTAAACACGTTTATTTATATTTTTTTGTTTAACAAACATCAGCTACTACTAATGTATCTAAGCTTTTGCCAAACTGAAGTTGTGTATTGAATTTCTAGTTTCTGGTTTTTTTTTGTATAATGGAACTTTTATTGTCGTGGCTTTGTAAGTCCCAAGCAAGTGTGTATGGATGTATGGTTGTATATATGTGCATACGGACGTGTATGTTTGGATGTATTATATGTAAATCTGCAGCGTCAATGTACACTGTACACTTTATATCAGAGAGAGAGAGAGAGAGAGCGTTTGTATGTATGTATGTACCACTGTGGGCATGTGCTCTGCCTGTATTTATATGCACAAACAAGTCCGCTTGTCTGTCCATCTGTTTATAAGTAACAAGCATGTTCACACAATAAATAACTTCCGGCACATTTTGTTCTTATAGAATTTGTTTTATGTGTGGGGATGAATCTTCAATAAAAATATAATTTTTATTTTTGCTACAACAACGAACATTTTAATGCTTTATTGTTTTCTTTTTATGTACATTTTATTATTCTTTCTTTTTAATTCATATTAAAAACAATTTATTTATTTTTATATATGCAATTAACGTGACAAGTCTTAAAACTTGTCAGTTGTAGTTCAAATATTTAAAATAAACGTTTCCAACATGCAACCACATACGAGAACCTCAAAAATTTATTGCATAAAAAAATATTAAAAAAAAAACAAAAAATAATAAATAAAATATTATGAAAAAAGAAGACGAACGACAGCAAGATGATGAGGTGCGGTCATTCCACCTTTTTATGCCACATTGAGAAATAACAAAATATATTGTATATTGTGGCATTATATCGAGGCCAATTTCATACTACTTCGTGCTTTCCGCTTTGTGGAAGATGATACTGACGAGACACGCCAAATATTCTTGTAATGAAATTAGCTTGCATTCGTTTTTGGGTTAAACCTGACAAAAGAAGAAAAAAAAACAACAGAAATACCTGGAATTGTAAAAATGGCTTAAGACTGCAGCAATTTTCCACTGTAAGCGGGTAGTTGTGGCTTGGCCTGAGCATTAAAGTGTATGGTTCGTCAAATCCAGTAATAAGTTAAAATTATTCATCAACGTCCAAGACGTTGCATGAGGAATCATTTCAAAAGTTTATGAGCCATTCTGGGCAAGTGCGAGGTTTTTCAGCATTAGCCAAGAGATTCTGCCTTGAATTCAGGATTGTTTTAATTTTTACATAAATCAGTAGCCCGCATGCCATTTCAGTTGATCATCGATAAGCTTAACTTTATTTTTTAATTATTTATTTTGTTTTGCAACAAAAATTTCTTCACTCAAGTAATTCTCGAATGCCATTTATTTTCTTAAAGAGTTTTTGATTGCAACTATTTAACATTTGCTCCTTGTAGCGAATAACGGCTGTGACAAAGTCAAATAGAAAAGTGAAGCGTCTATAATAGATTTATTTATGGAATATAAAATGGGGAAAATCCGGATTACCATATGCGCACATGTTTATCGAAATTTTCCATGACGATTTTGCATGAGAGTGTGTGAATTTCGTAATGTGCAGGTAGTTGTGGGTTTCTTGATATAGACCTGTACTCATTTTGATAAATAAATAAAAAGAAATCTAATTGTGAGTTGCAATTCTGACCGCTGACTCGATATAAGTATTATATGGAATGAGAATGTTTCACAGGGTGTATCTCATGTGACAATGTCTTGCTGAAACCACATATTGATCGTATCAGTGTCATGCAATTTTTATGAAGGACACATAAATTTTGAGTCAGTCTTTATGAAGGTTCGTTGCATCGAAAAACTTCTGCTGTCAAAAGTTTCAATAAAATTTGACTTAAATTAAACAAATTCTAAGTAGATGTAATATAAATTAAGTCGATATGGCGGACGCGACTTCGCTTAATTAGAGGGAAGCGATTGGATATTAAGCTGAGTTGGAGTTTGACTGTCATTGGAGAAGTGCAAGTTTTATAAGCACGCAACTTAAAAGGAAATGGGTATATGGAGGCTGCTTGACATTGAGGGGTGCATTCACCGATTATCTAGATGACAGAGGTGGTAGACGTGCCTTCGTAGATTCACAGGGAACAGATTGGTTATTGAGCTGAGCTGGAGTTTGCCTGTCAATGGGGAATCATGAACTTCCATAAGCAAGTAAGTTAAAGGGAAATTAAAATGTAGGGTCAGAGATGGTAGTCGTGCCTTCGTAAATCCAGAGGTAACAGATTGCTTATAGAGCTGAGTTAGAGTGGCCGCTAATGGGGAGGCCTTCCTCTATGAGAGTCTATAATATTGAAGAATAGCATGTTAGAAACCAAATTTACTCATTTTGATAAATAAATAAAATGAATGATTTTTCTTAATAAAAAATTTCCTATTTTCCTTCGTACTTCTCTATCGGCAATTTTTCAACTTCATTTTTAGCAATTTTTCCAACCCTCTGCTTAGCATTTACTTCATTTAAGTCATAATTATAATGACTCCTTCTAAATAAAAGAAAATACTTTATAAACTATTCGTCCAAGTGCTTTACTAATTCATTTATAAATCGTAATTATGTATAGTTTTTTTTTGGCAAATACTTTTTAATTTGTTTTTATTATACGAGTGAAATTATTCTTTTTATTTAAAATAGATGCGACTGAAGTGGATCAAATTTTTTAATTGACAAAACGGAAAAAAATCCTAGCAGATACAAGTTTGAAAAACCACAACAGAATGACTGATTTGCAGATGGATATAAAAGAGAGATCTAACATGCAGGCAGGGAGACACAAGGGCAGACATATAAATACTCAACACAAACTGAGTGACTGAGTGACTAAGTGACTGCCATTTGTCGTTGGTGCATTCGAAACAACGCTATTTTGAGTATGACATTTTCCACTTTTTTCCCTCTACCTTCAGATTTGCTCTGTTGAAACTCTCGTACTTGCCGCATGTTTAGGGTGGTTTGCGGAAGTGCATTTGTATGTACGTGAGTGTGCATGTGGTGAGTGACTGCTTATATGTAGTTTATGCTGTAATAAACTGAGTAAGCACGTCTGTGGTTGCAATAGTTTTTCTTCTTTTCCACTCCACTGCAAATAAATTCGCTTATACAAATTGTTTAATAAAGTTTTTATTTATAATATTTATAAATTATAATATTTATAATATTTTTATTATGTTGCTGCTTAAGAGTACTTTTTTTATTTATTTTAATTCAGACTGACTTATTAAACAAATTTCTCTGAATAAAAATTTTTAAAAAGATGTTCAAAGAGTTTTCTTAAAGGCTGCAAACATTTTATAAACATTTAAATGTCACACACTGAAACATTCTCACAAATAATAAGTAGCCCTATTAATGGAAGTGAACTGGTTTGTCCTTGTTATATCCTTTTCCACCAAGAAAGACGGAAGGAAAGAAATAAGCTTGAAATGGGCATGGTAATGGCTACAATTTAATTTGCGACCCCATAAAGTATATATATTCTGTATCCGTCTGCCCTTTTGTCTATCTGCCTTTTCTGCGTATTTTTGTTGCGGCGTAAATTCGGCTTAAATTTTCCTTAATTTCAAAAATTTTAAAACCCAACTGCTCAGAATTTTCTCAAAATTATTAAGTATGAAAATCACCAAAATCGGATGATAAATTTAGGGATAAAAATAAGAAAATTAAAGTTGATTTCAATACAGTATAATTGCAGTGTATGAAAAAAAATTTTGAACATATTCTTAGAGAAGGCTGCATAAGATTCAGCACAATTGAATATAAAACTTTTACTTCTTTTATAAATTGTTTTTGTAATCTGTTTTAAAAGCAATAACTTAAATTATGTATCCAACTATCATATATAAAGTGTCTTTATTATATTAATAATATAAATAGAAAGAAATATGGAAAAATTATTACTAAAGTGAAATATTATTTCTTGCCTGTCTTAATTTCATCAGTCTCATGGAGTAATACAGGTGCCAATGCTTTATCGGGATTACTAAGCCAATAAAAATAGTTAGAGGTGTATATTCTTATATTAGATATTACAGAGGTCATTTTAAGGTCATGATGTAATGAAAAGAAATAGATTGAAACTTTTGTACAATTTTTATATTTAAGTTGGATGCAGTTCCTTCGGTTCGCATGTACTTCAAAATAATTTTCTGTAGAAGAACTTTGCTTTGAATAGAGTGAAGATATTCTTCAAAGCAGCCAATAAAATTTAATGAGTGGACGAAATATATTTTTAATTTTTATTAAATTAATTTATTTATTTTCGTAATCTTTTTTTGAAAATCTCTATTACCACGATAGTAACCTATTCGGGTTAGCGTTGTAGCCTTCCAAGTTCCTCCCTTCTCCGAGTGAGTCACTCAAAAACTTTTAATACTCTCGTTATCTCAAATTGTGGTGTTATTCAAATCAGGATAATAATCGTTATCAGTGTAATGTTTTGCAAAGCCCGTGTTTTTGTGTGTAGTTGTCATAATCCTACATTTTTAAATCAAATTCAAGGCTAGAAATCCCGATATTTGGTTTTTTTTGTAGTGCCTACACGCATTTTCTGATCTAAACTAAATTGGGTATTTCCGATTTATCTCTTTGACCTTTGTTTTACGAAATAAATTTCCTAGTGTCCTGAACATATTGTGTGTTCGCAATATACAGGGTGGGGCACACCGTGTACAGCATGTGTCTTAATTTGAGAGGAACTTGTGTCTGAATTTACCACACATAACAACTAAAGATAAGGTAGTAAGCGAACGGTCACTTATAAAAAACATTTCATTGTTTTTTTAACCTACTTTTTAAAGAATAAATTAAAAATGTTCAGCTTTTAAATAGTTTCTTTTCAAATATTATTATGTATTGATAAGAAATTTTCATTCTTGGTAATTTGGCCATAAAATTGTTTCCAAATTGTTTATTCTATTTTTACCTCGAATGCTCAAAATGTTAAAGACACAATAACAACTAGAGATAAGTTAGTAAGCGAACGGCCATCCAGTTAAAGTTATTTGCTTGTAGACACTTTAATATGATTTATTATTGCCATTAATTACACAAAATTGTAAACTCGATCAAGGAGAGCTGCATTTGCAGACTGCTAACAGAATAAATGTTGCATTATTAGATTTTATTGGGAAAATTTATGCAACTCTTAAATTAGAGATGACAATATTAGAACAGAAAATATGCGCTTCATTTACACAACTCTTGCAATGCAGTTGCTCACATTGTACGTCGGCAAATTACTAAAAGAAATATTAATTTGCAAGTCCTACATTGAGAAACAAGCTGTACACATTATGTACTACCCTGTATATTACTTCACATATGTTCAGCACATTAGGTAATTTATTTCGTAAAACCAAGGACGCAGATATAAATCGGAAATACCCAATTTAGTTTAGATAACAAAGTGTGTGTAGGCACTACAAAGGAAACCAAAGACCGGGATTTCTGGCCTTGAATTTGATTTAAATACAAAAACACGGGACCTGCATAACATTACAGTGATAACGATTACTATCCTGATTTGAATACCACCACAATTTCAGATAACGAGAGTATTAAAAGTTTTTGAGTGACTCACTTGGAGAAGGGAGGAACTTGGAAGGCTACAACGCTACATGCTGCAAAAGGTGCCAGCTGGAATCGACACTACGGAAAAATAGTTCGGAATTTCATTTTGTAGTTGCCTCTATGTTCATATGAAAAACTCCGCTTTATGATTTGCTTAAGAATACTCTTCCCTCCCCCACCAACGACTACCAACCCCTTTTTTCTAGGCTTGCGAAAAAATTTATTGAGAAAATGTAGATCTTAAGTCGTTATCTTGCTGGGAGAATTTTACATCACGTGGATTCAACAATTATGATCGCGTATGCAAAGATAAAAAGAAATTGGAAAAGAAAAGTAAATGAAGACAGTGAGCAATAGCATAGAAGATAGACTGACAGAGTGCGCAGAATATAGAGAGAGAGCAAAGAACAATCACTAGCGATAATCAAGGTATTTTCAAAATGGACTATCGGCAGTGCTTAAATCATGTTTTCAATTTTTGCAATTGGTAGAGGTCTTAAAAAGTCTTACGCCTGGTAAATGAATGGCTGAATCTTGTAATGCTCTGCATATCAAGATAAGTTGCGTCATATATTCCTTTGTTTTCGCTGTGGTGAAACTAATAGTAAGTTTTTCCCACCGATAAACGTCTTTAAAAGATTTTTATAAAAAGAAACTCAATAGCAGCCATTTAAGTGACAAAATTATCATTAAATGGGAAATTTTCAGGATAAGGTACTTCTTTTTACTTTTTTTTTATAAAAAGTACATTTTTTTTTTGAAACCTGCAAATTTACTACGTAAAGAGTAAACGTATCTATAAAAAATATGGCAGAGTAACCCGCAAAGGTGTATTAACTTCTCCTGGTATATAGTGCACTCGATGATAGCCAGCTTGGGTTATTTATACATGATTCCTGATACATTTAGTAGTGCAAAAAAGGAAACGAAATTAATAATAAGCGGCATTAAAAGATTTTTATAAAAATCCACTCAATTGAAGCGACTCAAAATTCAAGTCATGTGGCATATTCTGCTGAATGGAGCATTAAATGTTAAGCCGTTGGGAAAAAGGTACTCTTTTTTAAAAAAAATCGTTTTTTTTTTTAATTCTGTTTAAAGATTTTGAAAAAGGTACTTTACTCAAATATGTGCATTCTTAAAATGTAACTTTTTAATAAAGCGCTTATTTGTGTAAGTAGTCCTCTGAAAGTTCCCTTGCCAGAAATAGTACTTCTTACACAGATATTTTTGGGAAGACTTCTTTCTTATATTATGAGCCAATATGAAAGTATTGGAAATTTTATTTGATATTCCTATAAAATATTTTATGTCAGTCGAGTAATGATGCAGCATACAAATGCTGTAGCCGTGATAAAGTAACGTATATGGGAATGTGATGAAAGGCAACCTACATAAAAAACCGATTAATTCCCAAAATCAATAGTTATTAAATAAAAATATTTGTACTTCTGTATGGAAGTTTCGTTTTGTCAATATTTATAACATTTCATGGCGATGGTTGTAACGCAGCACAGCGCCCGCTAATACAGATAAAGAAGAAGTAATTGCTTAAAACAGGAAATTTTTCAACGAAGTAAATGTTAAAGGGCGCGCAGTCTTCTAGTCAGCAGTATCTGAAACTGAGATCTTCTTTAAAACTATTTCTGAAATTTATGATAACTGCAGATCGGTGATCTTCAAAACAAGCTGGCAGCAGCAGATCACATGCTGAAAGGCACAGATGAGATTCCGTCTTTGTTTTTCTTATTTTTTGGGTTTTTTTTTGGAAAATGTTTTAATTCTTGTTCTCAATTGTCCATTCGTGAAGTCTTGGCTGTTGCTCTCGCTGTTGGACGTTCCCCAAACGGAAATTCCATTTGCTCGCTGTTGCCGTCGAAATACTGTATTCACTTTATTAACGTTCTTATCTTTGTTGTCGTTGTTTTACTTCGTTATTTATGGCTTGTTTTAGTAATCGTATTTGTTACATGATTTTTTTAAAGTTTTTATGTCTCTTCCTCGCGTATTTTGTTTTATTAAGCTAAACTGATTTTGTGTTATAGATTTTATATGTGTATGCACTCGCATAGAAGTGAAAAACTTAAGCGAAATCTGTTAAAAGAAAAAAATTTGTTTAGCTTTAATTTATTTGCTTGAAGGCTAATTGAGCTTTTGAGACATTCAAATATGAACGATATTGGAAAAAAAAAATGTACTCTCAATGTTGTCAATTCGTATACTGCCTGTAGTACCACTCAGTAAATCTTTACACTTGCGGAAGAAGGTTTAGTTAGTTTTCGAGAGGTAAAGGGGTTTGCACTACCGCCGAGGTGTTTAACAAATGTACTCTTGAAACCTCCTTTCGTCGTTTAATATAATTTGGCATCATGTGCTAGTTTTACGAAAAATTAGGAAAGCACAAAGAAAATCCGAAAAAAATATCGAAATAGGCGATAGAAAAAAGGTTATTCTGTAATTAAAAAATTAGAAAAAATTTTAAACAGAAATTATCGGCGTTTAGTTGTAAACAGCGCTGAAAACCTACGATAAGCATTCAAAAATTCCTCAATTACACTCTCAGCTTCTTATATGGTATTAAATAACTGTTTGCTGTAAAAGGGTCAAGCACCATGGCCCTGTCATCGAGGGCACCACATTCTAGGAAAACAAGCACACCTTGCACTTATCAATTCCGCAGGCACAGGTCACTCTGCCATTATTTTTAAAGATCTGTTTTAAAAAACTCTTTAAAAAGTATTTTTTCAAAAGCTATCCTGAAAACTTCCGACACACATTCCTCTCCGAAAGCATAACGAAATATCTCTCATTTTATCTTGATATGCAGTACATTAAAAGATCCACCAGTTTATCTTTTAAGCCTGAAAACTTTGGAAGGACTCTATGAATTGTAGCAATTAAAAATCTTAATAAGTTCATTTGGTTGGAGTGGGCAATTTAAGCACTGCATCTGCTACATTTTACAACGAACTTGCTTATCGTCAGTTGCTGTTCTCTGCCCACTAGGCCCTTTTGGTTCCCATTTTGGCACCGCTAGAAAATAATACTTTTCACAAAAAATCATATATCAACAGAATGTGAATGGGGTACTAAAATACTACAATATGCATTTGTATTCCTTGTTTCTCTTTAAAAAGAGTACTTTAATTTATTACTGTACTTTTCTTCGGGGTGTGCATAGCACTTTACTTTTAAATGGTTTTCTAGTGCAGTCAATTTGAGGCACTTTTTGGTCATAAATTTTATCCTTCGTACCCTTCAATTGGTCCACATATTTCCGAGATTTACTTCTAGACTACTACATAGTAAAATTTGAGTTATCCATCTTTAAAAATTTTGTGTTGTACTGTAATGGTCCAGGCCGCTTGTAAAGACTCGTTTTGATTTATTAAATATATTCAGGATGACAGACTACGGACTGTAATATTTCCTAAAAGATACTGGTTGCTTCCAAAGAATATTATTCACTTTGAAATTACTGTTTAGCAACTCGCCATTTTAAATTTCATTTTGTATTTTCACTATTTATATGTTAATCAGACAGAAGTCGGAAGGATACATTTTCACTTTCAACACTCACTATTAGATAAAAGCTATGCTCTGAAAAGTGTAAGACAACCTCGTGCCAAGAGCGAGCTGCGATAGGCCCACACTACTAGACCACTACCCATGTTTGCAAGAGAATAATTATTTTGCTATTCGGACAACCTTAATGACCACAAAACGGTACTGACAACCTACGAAGAATTATGAAATATAAGCATTTAAAAGTATTTCATTTTCTGTGATAGACAATAATGGCATGAATTAATATTGAAGATGAATTATCAAGTCGATGGTTTATTTTTTGAATTTTGCATTTTTGAAATTCTCAATTGATTGTTGAAAGCATTGGAATGTTGTGACAAAGTTTGGGATTATTTTAAAAGACTATTTAGCTGAAGGTCGACTGACTTTAGTTTTGGCTGCAACGAAAAGCAGCTATCAAACAAAAATAAAATTATTAATTAATTTAATTTTGTCGAGTGTGAAATTTGACAGACTGGCGTAACGTATTCAAAGTCAGCTGTTTATAATGTGCTGCCTCTTTCAAAGCACTTAGCCATTAACTGCAGGTGGCAGCCATTTGACCGTCTAGCCTGTTGTTTGTTTGTTGGTTGGATTTAAAAGATTCCTCATTGTTATTTTAATTAGAAGAGGCGTCTGTTACTTGCACCATAGAGTAAGCTTAATTCCCCAACTATAAAACATGCACGAAGTGTCTCCAACTATATTTTGAATATTTCTAAATCTACTTTTCAGCTTTTTCAACTTGCTTTATTAACAACTTTATCTACTTTAAAAGTATTTTTTAAAGCTTACGCCTTTTCTCTGTTAAGGTACCGATACATCCATACAGATGAAATGGAATTCAGGCGAAAAATTTTTTTAATTAATAACATTTAATAGCGATTTGATTATTATAAGTGAAATTCTGTCATGAGAAATTAACTCTGTAAGTTTATACGATTCGGGAAACTTCTCTCTGATTCGATAAGACTTGAATACACTTATTGAAAAAAACACTCTTTTAGCTTAACAATCTAAAAGGAATGAGTTTGTATCTTATGGAATCCATTGTGCTGTTTAACAACACAAAATCAAAGTATGAGATATAATTTATGCAATCAATTAGTGTGTTGCATACCTTCAAACAGAATAACGATTAAGGCATCTAAGCCTTACGAGCGTGCACTTAATTGTTTCACCTGCTCATTGACCCCACTCTGCAATTAAGTAAAAAATATGTTTCATTACTGTAAGCACGCCCTTGAGGGCAGTTAAAATTCTATATGTTTCATTGGGCATTCAGTAAGTATTCAGTTATATTAAATTATGTCCAGAGAATGTATAAAATCTGAGCTTTAAAATAAAAATGAAATAAATTTTAATTTATGTCTTATCTCCCTCGTTTATCCTCCACCAAGGGGAATCAACTACCAGCTGATCTTAAGAGGCCAGCTGACTTTTGCCTTTTGGGGCGAATTCATCTGGTCTGTCAAAGTACACAAAAACGTTCTAATTTTGAATGTTTTATTTAAAAAAATGTAAAACGTTGAATTAAAATTATAATAAATTTAATATGGGAATCTAATGGCGTTTTCTTTTCTACAAAAAAAGGCAACACTACCCGCAGGGAGGGCAATTTTGTGTTCTTTTCTCGAAAATGCGTTGCCCTGTGAAAGGGTTGCGTGTTCTTTTCTAAAAAATGTTGCCCTTTCGCAGTGCAAAAGGCATTGCACTTTTGCCTTGAACAAATCAACAGGGCAGAAATTGCCTTGTAAAACACATGGTCTTTATTCTTGCACAGCGTTACCAGAAAATGTTCAAAAAAAGTCTTTTGAGGTGAAAGAATGAGAAAATTAGATTTTAATAATTATTTTTATATTTTGTATAGTATAAAACAAACAAAAGAATACTATGCGGCTGCTTATTTGTATGAGATATTAAAAAAAAAATATATTTGTTTTCTCAAGCAGATGAATTAGCAATCTGGCAACTGATCATTTTTGTATACACATTTCATAAAATATACAGAAAATGTTTGTTTATCAGCTGTAAAAAAAAAGGCATTGCACTTTTTTCTAATTTGTGTTCTTTTCTCGTTGTATAAAAAATTGCACTTTCACAGGGCGGGCAATGCATTTTAAAAAGGCACCTTTTCACAGGGCGACATTTTTAATGTAGAAAAGAAAACGCCATAAATATGATTCCCCGTCCATGCTATTTTTTATCATTTAATTTAATTTTAATATTATCCTTCTACTTTCAACTATTGATGCAATTCTTTGCCATTTAAACTTTTGGAATTAGGGCCTGGGAAAGAGGGCAAATAGAGGTTTTGACGTTTCGAAGGTCTGGGAAAGCAGTTCCTCAAGCTTAATACATTAAGCCCAGTACGTATGAGTAATAAAAATTATTGCAAAAAATTTTTCTTTTTAATAAAATAAAAATTAGTATCCGTAAAATGCTCATGCTGTAAACATGTCTTGATATCATTTTAATAATCAATTAATTTATTAATTACTTCAATGAAGTGGCAGTGTCCTTAGCCTTTTTTCGTAAGAAAGATAATTAAAAAACATAACACGAAGAAATATTCTAAAAATATTTCATAAGAAAAACCGCGTGCTTAAACATTAATGAACTATTTAAATAACTATTCGAAATGTTAAATTTTGCCAGTATAAAACGAGAATATTGGAGCCACAATTATATACTGCATACGACAATCTTTCCAGGATTAGGTTTTAAAAATGACTTTCTCACGAAAAAAGGTTTAGGGATCCAGCAAGACATGCTCATTAATTGTAATGTTGCATATAATTATCTGATAATCATCCCTTGTTAGTTTTAAAGTTGGTTGTCATAAAATCCCTGGTTGGTTTCAATATGGAGAGACGTTATTTAAATACATTTTTAAACAAAATTAGTTGTCAAGAGTGAATGACAAAAGACAAAGTGAATATGTGAGAGAGTGAATTGCTTATGTATGAAAATCGTGGGCACAGAACCCTGCAGGCCTACGATGCGAGTAATTGAATTTGTTGGCTCGGAGCACTCAGTTAATGGTAGAAGAGGAACAACAAATGAAAGATAAACATATTACAATCGTATAACCAAAATGTTTATGACTTATTGCAATAGGAGCAACAACAACAGCAACATCCATAACAACAACGGCAGCGGCAAATAGCAATCGCATAGTGTTCTTACAGTTATTGAATGTTAAACACGATATTAAAATCACTGTAAAAACATAAAATTGTATTTTTTTTTCTGTTCGTTTTGTTTCATTGAAATCCGTCGCTGAGATTTCGTTGTACGACTCGGCCGCTTTTATGATCATAAACATTAAATTAAGGAAAATCCAAAAAAGCAACACCAACAATAACAACAACAACATTACCTTTAGTAGTAGTAGTAGTAGTTATAATAACAGTAACAGCCACCATAAAAAAAATCGTACAACAATACGAACTGAACTGCGACAGAGGGAACCATGAACACAATTACAAATGCAGATACATAATAGCGATGGCAACAAATGAACAGACGAAACATACAAAAGCAACAATAAGAAGCAAATGAAACTCGAGCCAAAGACAGATAAACGTGTATGCATGTATAAAATCGTATAGATAGACGGACGATTAGAGTTAGTTATATATACATTTACCTGCATGCAAAAAAAGCAAGCATTATCACAGTTTAGGAGTACAACAACAGTGGAGCAAATGAAACTGTGGAACACACTGAGCGACACAAGTGTGGCAGCATATGTATACACGTGCATACATTTCATAAAGTTTTAAACGAATTATTCGTTAGTTTGGATGTACAAAGTTTATGTGTGTGTAGAGGGGTCTAACTGCATCTACAACCAATACTGGCACGAAAGCAATGCTGATGATGATGATGAAGATGGAGCTCAAATGAAGTAAGGAACACAGCCAGCAATCGTTCAATGCTTGCACTTACCCAAACAAACCAACCAAAACTATAACAACAATAACAACAGCCACAATACAAAATATAAATTTGTAGAAAATGTATCTATACCTGTAAGATACTCGACTGTATTTATGTTAGTTATAAATAAACTACCTTTAAATAGATGGTTTTTATTATTTTTTTATTTTTTCACTTGTTTTTATTGTTACTTTTTTAATTTTGTTAGGATTTCATTTTGTTACATTTTCAGTTATAGAAAGAAGACAAATTTAAAAATATATATACGTATAACTGACCGAACTACGCACATACTTATGACGATTTTCAAATGAGCCAAGCCATTTGCCAAAATCTGTACTGCGTTCTCGCTGTGTTACACTAAAACGAAGTTAACTTATTTTTTTTTCGTGGCTTTAAAAGGCACTATTGATTTATTTGGGATTCCCCTCAGGCAGATTAAATTTAGTTCTAAATCTAATACTTCCATAGCGAATAGCATACATACAAGTACACAAATATTTAAAGCCGCAAATTTATATTCAGCAGTATATGGTTCTACTGTAGATTCTACTGAGTGCAATGGAATTAACTGCGTTTTAATTATAATTTTAATAGAAATTTTGAAAATTGCAAATTATTCAGAATTCAAAATTTTTGGCATGGGTCACAGTGTTATCGCAATTACCACGAAGGCATTTAGAGCGTAAGATCGCAAGCAAGTCATAGTAAAGAAAGGTCTATTGAGAAAAGAAACAATTCAGTATAAAAGCATAAAAAGCACTGTCGCTTGCCCATCTCTTGCCAGAAGGCATATCGCACGTTAATGTAGGCTACAAACTGTTTACCGGAATGCAGAAAAGTACCAAGACATCAATTCTTAAAGGTTCTTAGCCCAGAAAATCATCCCACATCTTAAAGAGAACCCTAACACGTGTGCCATTTTCTGTGATGAATCATTTTGCTATTGCTATCTGACTATAAGCTATTTGCGCACTATATATATCAGAATAGAGAAAAGTACCAAAACACAAACCTTTATTAATTTTTATTCCAAAAAAAAGTACCCTACATCTTAATGACCATCCCACAAATTGCCGTATTTGATATTTCTGAACTTAAATTGTATGTGTATCATACTTATCAAAGGGAGAGAAAGTACCAAATTACCAACGTTTCAAAATTATTTCTTTAATGCGATTTGTAAAAAGTACTCAGTTTTGTATATGAATCCTTTTTTATTTTGGAGCATATATTTTTCAGTTTTAATTATTAAATATTAGGATTTAAAAAAAAATAAAATTTATAATTAAGAAAAAAATGTTACTTTATAATGGTAAGTTTTGCTTTTATTTAAAATCAATCAAAAATTTTATAGCTCTCGTAGTATGGAAACACCCATATATGAATAACTTCTTGACATGTCTATAAAATGTTTAGTACTCAAATGTAAGTATATTATTGTGTTTTGAAAAGAGCATGAATAAATATATAAAATACAACAATTATACTACATGTAGCTGGCTCGGCGTCTGTCCTTAAGTCTGCCTATAAGTAGACAAAATATACTATTGCAAGTGAATTTATGGTTTTGATAACATATTTTATTGTACTTTTCCCCCTCTTGCCTAAAATCGTATACATGCGAGCACATTTATTCCTAAATGAAAATGCATGAGAGTACAAACATAAGTACAGTGAATGCACGATAATATAAACTAATTTGATTGATACCAATAGAATGTGATACAGTGAAATTTGTCTGGCAGTTGCAAAACAACAAAATGTGTTCTCATAAATTTTTCTAAAATTCTTTAGTTTGTCACGTATTAATTGTTGACAAGCAATTTGCCACATTAATGTCTCACTCTACACATTTGCCACGAGCAATTTAAATCGATGGTAACATCTGACCCCAAGGAGACTTCTTCGCAGGTGTATTGTAGCAGTGTTTCATAAGCGAAGTGAAATAATGAACCAAACGGCAAAAAATACTGAACAGCCGCTACTGTGACATTACAGATACTGCGCAAGACTACTGCACACTGTCTTCCCTACAACTTTCGCTAATTGAGCACAATGCTTTGCATTAGTAGGGGATTTCCCTTGGGTTCTAATCTGGCAAAAAAATCATTTCATTGCGAGTGAAACGTTTCTCACTGAAAGCAAAGCCTTTGAAAAGAAAACAGTCATTTTTTTATTACCGGAATTATAAGCAATAATTTTATGGTTCTTTAAAATGCTCTTACTTGCCTGAAAAATGCATTAAAATTAATTATTTTGACGTGCCGGTTGTTCAGATGCGCATACCAGCGCATGCTAAAACAGTTCTTCGGTGAACCTTTATCAGCAGGTGCCATTAAATAAACAATTTCTGGATACATAATTTCTTCTTTGATGTAGCAAGGAACCATATCACGCTTTATTAAGTCAATTCGCTTGCGGAATCATCGCATTGCGACGGCCTTCCTGGCCCCATTCAATGACAATACCAGCATGATACCAGCATTTTTGCAAATCATATTTTTTACTTATTCTGGCTTACACTGTACAGGAGAAATTATTCCACTGATATCGAAAAGAAAGAGACGAATAGAAAATTTAAAAGGGACAAAGTCGAAGAGAGTGCACCTCAACTAAGAATGATGTTAAAAGAGTGCATAAAATGACTTGGAAAATTTTATAGCACTTCCCTATCGGACTACAAAGAAGCTCATATTGCCTGTTATGCGTAAGTCACTCTTGCGTAGAACGAGCACAATCCTTAGGAATTAGCTAAGAGTCACGCCCAGATTAAAAAATATACAAAAAACAAACATTTTTAAAAAATTTTAAAAACTTTTACAACTGTTCAATATATTTTCATTGTTGATAATTTTGTACATTTTTGAAACTACATTTTATAAATTTATATGAGAAAATGGAAAAGCAAGACTGTTCATGCTATCGCTCATGTACTGTATCCGAATCTACATTTGCTGAAACTTTGCAGCCAACAAAGTATTCTACTTGATTATTTAATTGAAAATAGAGTTTGTACGCAAGAAAGTATCTGAATAACAAACTTATCACAATGTATTACTTTACCAAGTTTGTACAAAATATTTATTTATTTATTTATTTATTTATACTTCTACACTCACATTGTATAAAATAACTCTAAATATGCTTCCTTATAAAATCCCTATAAATAAATTCAAGATACGTACTGGTCCTTGCATTACGTATGATAGAGGGCATGTATTTTGTGTTAAAATATGGAAAATGGCATCGAGTCTTCAAAGGAAACAGAGAGAAGTTAATTAAAAATTTTGTGTTTGGGTGTGCGTAGCCGGAGGCACATTTAAATATATAACACTGCGTAATTGTACTGAAATAGTCTGAGAGCAGAAAAGGCCAGCAACGAGGTATATAGGATAAATGTCAGCAAAGTTAAATACGAGAGCTGATAAGAGCAACTAACTAAAGTAGATGAAGGAAACAGCGATGGCAAACTAACGGTGCCAACATCGATAGTTGATACATAATTTTCGGAGAAGCATTTCCCTGATGTAAAGGCGAATCCACATGGAATACGTGACACATCACAGACTGCTGACATCAGCACGATGAGTTGAAACATCAGATATATCGGCCTAGCTAATCGGCATTGCAATTGCTTCCCATGCTGCTTCCTTGGCCATCATTTTTTCCAGCATATTTTCCGTTTTATTATTCCGTTGTATCATTTGAAAAACATTCTAAAATTTCCTTAACTAAACATGGAGAGCAAAAAAAAATTCTCTTTATAAACATTAAAAAAATATCTGAAAAATCACATGAAATTAAAAAGTCATACATCTTGATTTAATTTATATGTCTGCTAAATTGGTTGAATTTATTAAAAATTTCTCAATTTTTAAAACTATACAGCAGAAATGATTGATACAGATAGAAATTTTGCGGAAAGTCAATCAAACGCTTTCAACAGAATGAGGCATGAAAAAAAATTTATTTTACAAGGAAGGGAACAAATAACAAAATAAACAATTTAATTAAATAAATTATTGAAAATGAAAACGAAAAAATGTGAAATCATTAAAAAAAGTGAGCATAAAAAACGAAAACTTAACAAAAGAAAGACGAGTTAAATGCGAGTAAACAACAAATGAAACGCTCTCAAACGTAATTGAATTGAGAAAAAAAAAACATTTTGAATAATAACGCAACGATATCAAACCAGCCAATAAAATCCGTAAAACAAAAGTAACAAATCGTTTAAAAAACAGCGTGAAGAGACCCTCAACTTAACACTCTGCTCATTTCTTAGTCAACTTTAATTTTATTATTTGCTTTATTCATTTATTTATTCGTAATTTTTTTATTTTTTGTATTACTTTTTTTTCTCTGTTCAATATTGTATTAGTTTAAATTCCATGACCACAAGTTACAATCGGCATAAGTGTGCCTTTATCCGTATCTGTGTCTGCATCTGTTTCTGTGTGTGTGTGACTGTGTCAGCATCTGTACACATTTTCGCCTGGCTGCCAGTGTAGAACAAAAATTGGAATCGGTTGTAATGAAAAGAAGTAAATGCTGGCATAAACACAAATGCGTTAGTACTCTGTTGGGTGTGTGTCTTCTAGCAAGTGCACAATGAGCGCGTGTTAATATATCCACCTAAAAATACACGCATTTCTTTACCAAACTTTACATACGAGATAACACAAAAAAATTTGCTGCTTCTGCAGCTACTCACTCCACAGCAAATCGCGTGCTTTACTTTAGTATACGCAGCCACTTGCGAGGACGGTAACAATCGTGGAGCCGCATCCAACTGGCAAGGATGAAGGCACAAGCTGGTAGCCGGTAGCCGATGATAATGAGTGTAAAATCGCCATCGCTGTTACCGTTCTCGGAAAGCTTATAAAAGTATGCAAGTGCTTGGATTGGCAAGTTCAGTCTGTTGAGAAGTGTCACTATTTTGAAGCTTTCAGCAATTTTCTCCTCATTGCCAGCACAGCAATCTACCAACATTCTTGAATTAGTCAGTTATATAAAGTTTTATTTCATTTTCTTATAACAATTTTTCCAATAATTTTTTTTTTTTAACTACGAAAGGAAACTACTTGATAATAATTAATTGAACTGAAGATTCGTTTCTTTTTTCATATTTGTATGCCATATTTTGATACTCCGCTGCGGACCATCTTCGGCAAATAATTGTTATTTTAAGTTTAATTGATTAGCAACAGCAAGAGGATAAGAAACCTGAAACAATGTTTATACTTTTGAATATGTACAGTAAAGCACCGATAACATGATTCTTGTATGCCATATTTTGACGCTCCACTGCGCACCATCTTCGGCATATAATTGTTACTTTAAATTTAATTGATGAGCAACAGCAAGAGGATAAGAAACCTGAAACAATGCTTATACTTTTGAATATGTACAGTAAAGCACCGATAACATGATTCTTGTATGCCATATTTTGATACTCAGCTGCGGACCATCTTCGGCAAATAATTGTTACTTTAAGTTTAATTAATGAGCAACAGCAAGAGGATAAGAAACCTGAAACAATGCTTATACTTCTAAATATGTGCAGTAAAATACCGATAACATGAACTATATTTTGTGAAAACCAGCTATTTTATTTTTGGTGTGTCAACCGCAGACCTTTCGAAAATATTATAAATTACTGTTCCTTTTTATATTTTGTTTAACCTAATTATTTTTTAAATTGTTTAAAATGTTCTTAAAAATCTTATAAAAATAACTTTTCTTACATTTACATTATTTAAATTTTCTTTACTGTCAGAAAAAAGCAGAAATTTATACGCTGTCGAATTTTCAGCGAATATAAGAATCCTACTTATAAAACAAGCAATCAATTCTTGTTTAGAAAATGCCCTGTGCAGGCGAGTCATGCAGTGCAGAGTGGAGATTACTAGATTTATGGAAACAGAAAATTTTTTCTTATATGCAATTTTTTTTGGTTATATACTATTTTACCAATATTAAATCCACAGTGCAACTTTGTGGTCTAACATTTTTTTAAAGCAATTGCACGATAATTCCTAGTTCTTCACGATAATTTTATGTTTATTACGAAAAATTTTGAATTTTATAATGTTGGAGAATGTTGCTTTTTGTATCACGATATAGCGAACTGAGATACAACACGTCTGTTAGCTACTGTTATCCTGTTGCCAAATTTTATTTTTACTAATGGTTATCGAATATAAATTGGAAATAGCAAGTGCCCTGTTCACACACATTAAGATCAAATCTTTTATGAATTTTGATATTTTAGTTTTTATGTCTAATGCTGTTGTCAAGTGTAGAAATTTGTCTCTCCCCTTGCGGTTCCAACAGACCAGAATAACACAACACGCCGCTTCTTTTGCGTTTACACCACCAAGCGCGTTTTAAACAATATAAATAAAAAAAAAAGTTGGTTTGCGTAGTTTTACAAAAACGTGTACGACAAATGGCGAAACAGATGTTTTCTTTTTTTGAAAAATAAGTAAATTTTATTTTTTTTTTTATTTTATTGTTGTACAATATAAATCTCTTTTTTATTTTATTTACACATGTTGTAATGATTATATTCGGAAAAACTTCAGAGGAGTTGCAATGGCCAGTTGGCTTAATATTATAAATTCAAAATAAATTTATATAAAATGCATAAATTAATGTAATGAAATTATTAATCTATTACTTGTATGTAGTAATGGAGGCATCGCCTCCAGCGAAACGTCTACCTGTGCAATGCAGTTGTACGTCTGAACAGGGTATCAGCAAGAGAAAGTTAATTGGTTACGAATTTTTGCTGGAAGAGCAGTATAAAAATAATGCCAATTTACAACACGAATCAAACAAGCCTGCAAGTCAGTTAGACAACACGCTATAAATAGTTTTTTCAGACTTCACAGTAATATTTTATAAATGTGTATTGGCGACCTCTAAATAATTCTATAAAGCTTATCGCAAGCATTAATTGAAAATATTTTCTGTTGAAGGCAAATTTAAAAAAAAAAAACAAACTTGAACTTTACTTAAACGTCGTTCAACTTATTTTAATGAAATTTTTTTTCGATAGAAATTTTAATAATACAAAAGTGTCGCGTGCGTGTATGCAAAGATCGCTTTGCAAGAGTAAATTCTTTCAATGCTTGCTTACTCGTACGCATGTGTGTAAGTATGTTAATCAGCATGGCTGTGTTGACGAATATAAGATACTTAAAAGGCACAAACATAAATTATACATTCAATGGAAATAAATCTACTTGCGAGCAGTAGGGAGTGCATTCGTATTCCGCCGCAGCAACTACACAAAATAAATTTATTCGATTGTACTCGTATTTTATGTACCCTAATCGCTTAAATTGATGCCACCATTTAAACAGTTGGCTAAACAGATGTATGCATTGGTCACTCATCTTTTTCCCAAACGCATAAATAAATAAATAAACAAACAAACAGTCGGTACACTCGGCCCATACAAACACACATGCCTGCTACTGCATTTCCTCTTGGATACTTTTACTTCCAGTTCAACTGAATACATACATACATAAGGCTGTGTGCATGTAAGTACGTTATTTTGCATGTACGTAGTCGGAGATACGAAAACGGATCAACAAATGCGACTAGTTAAGAAAAATAAAAACCAAACCGAAATCCAATATGTATAAGCCAGTGTTTGGGTGTGTGAGGGGACGAGTATTTGAATGCTTAAATAGTAGTTATGCGTTTTGGTTTTGGACTAGATTTGCTTTACAATCTTGTATTTACTCCTATTTATGATGATTTAATGGAACAAAGTAAAGCGAAACTCTAAGATGGACGGACGGACAAGCCGCTAGATTGCAGTTAAAAAATTTACATTTCAACATTCATACTAGCAGACGGACAGTTGGATGGATAGACAAACAGCCACTTGAACATCAAATATTCCTAGCCGTACTTGTGGATACATTCGCACAAGTGAACTTATCGCATAATCACGTCGCGTTGTCAAGATTGAAATGGAATTATTTGTTTTTACCAGCACAGATTGTTGTTGTTGCTTGTATTTGTTGATTTCTGTTGTTCTACTCGTACAACAGTCAGCCAGCTTTTAGTTCACTTACATTTAGTTGCTGTGTCTCTCCTCCTATGGCCTGTACTGCTGTTGTAGTTGTTGCCGATTTTACCGATGCCAATTTTATTATGTTTTCAATTTTATTCTATCTCCAACTACATACATGTGTAAGTGTGTGTATGTGTGCACGTTTGGTAGCAGCACGCAGTTGAGTACGATAATATAGCACAACATTACATTCATTATAAAATGTTTTGGTTAAACACAATGGCATCAATGACTGCTGCAACTAACAAAGAACAGAAGTATAATTTTGTTCACCTAAAAAGGGGAACAGTTGTTTTAAGAACAAGGAAAATCGAACCAGCGTATCTAGATCTACCCGAGTACATCAGTCAAATGTTCTCCGCCTTCGAATAGATAAACAATACTTTAGGTTCTCTTAAATATAGTACGGATTGTATTGACTTATCCGCCCAAAGCAATCCCACTCCCTACACTTTGTGCCTACTAACAGTCGAGTGGATGGAATCCATTTCCCACTCGTTTGACAGACACAGTTACCGGTTCTGCTTCTGCTTTCCACATTTTACAAATGTCATCCTCTAGACAAATTTATCTCAGGTAACCATATTCTTCAACTAAAAGATTAAGCCAGCCGAAGTCACTCCCTTATAATTGTTGTCTTACGGCACAGTATAGGAGTCTCACTGATCAAGTGCATCTGCTACCTCATTATCAGTGGTACGACTACGTCCCTTTTAGAACCTTAGTGTTAACTTATGGTCAATGATTAGTCATTGGCCAGTTCTATACATCTCATCACCAATATTCTTAGTTTTCATCTAAGCCTCTGTCAGACACACATTACCATAACCACATTTACATGGGCTAAATTTAGTTAATTGCTATTCGTTTATGATTTCTCAATAAAAACTCGTATCAATAGGGATCCAATGCAGAGCTCCCATACAAATCTGTGACCTCTTCCCGCAACAGATCCATAACATTCCTATAATCCCTATTTTCTTCTCAGCATTAGCAATAGCGGCACCACTATCGCCACTTGTTATCGTTAAGAGCTTTCAAGTGAATAATAAATATTCCATGATGTCTCAGGCGCACTTTGATTAAATTGAATTAAATTTAATTAAGTTAATAATTAAATTTAAATTCCACTGAGGCACTTAAAACTTCGAAACGTGATAAGGACAAACGCAATCCAGTTCTTTGCCACAAATTAAGTAGAATAACATTTTGTGAATACCACGCAGATACACATACGTAACTAGACCGATTGTGGCGAACTCCACTAACGATTCAGGCACAACTGTAGTTACTTGGTATTGTGGGGAGCTGCTGGTTTTATGCCTTCAATCGTTTGCTTTTTCTTTATTATACTTTCTGAGCTTTTAGTTTATTTTATATTATTATCATTGCCGACGTAGCCGTTGAAATAGTTGTTATTATAATTGGGGGTTTTCATTTTCGGTCTCTCTGCTGCTGTTTTGATGTGTGTTTTGATTGTCGTTATAGCTTAAGAGGAGGTCCCCAACAGTTTGTTTTTCACTTATATATTTAAAAATTATTTAACTGTTGCTTAAATACACAAAGCACACGATTTCACACACATTAAAGCGCTCAATGTAACAATAGTGGTCAAATGTGGCCAAATAATATTCTTAGATAATTTTAAATGATAAAATGAATTCACTAACAACATGTTGTGAAACATGGCGACTAGTTTGATAAGAAATTCTTGTTCCCCACATACTGCTCTGGAATAGGATATTACCGTTGTGCCCGTTGCTGGCCCCCTGGATTTTTTATTATAACTAAAATTTGGTGTAAGAAATTAGTGGTATTGGCTTCTTTTCTCCGTCACTGTAAGCGATTTGTTTATCAAAAAGTGTTTTTTATTTCTAATACGGGTTGCGTTCTACACAATGTTATAGTTTCTGTTCCATTTGTTGTTATTTCCCTACTTTTTTTTAAATTTAAATTTTTTTTTTTTTTTTTTTTTTGATATTTACTTAATTCTTTAAAGAGAAATCTGTATACACACACCCGTACATACATCTGTAATTAGTTGGGTTTGTTTGTTTGTGTACTGTGGTCGCGATAAGACGTTGTCAACTTGAAAGATTTTTCCGTTTTCGTTGTTTTGGAAAACCATAAATTTATTATGACGAGCGCTGGACAAACAAAACATAAGAAGTATTTATCAAATAGAAATTTTTGACATTTTCAGAAAAACGGATTCCCAAGATGTAATCAATGTGGCTAAATTAATGTAAATTGAAATAAAATTAATACTTGAGCGCACATTTGATTGTATTATATTGATTCCGTAGTCATGTGCTGGTATATTTTGTAATCTGTATTGTTATATTGTTATTTTGTACTTATTTTTGGTTTAATTTTTAAACAATTTTAATATCGTTAGTGTTAGTTTAATTATGCCTTTCGTCTTGACTATAAAGAATTGCTATTTTTTAAAACATTTGGTTAACAAGACCAATTCATTGTCACATAACTTAGTTAATTGTAAACAAGATTTGAACTTAAACGAGTGCCATCTATAATATTTATATTTATTTGGTTTTTTAAAAATTAACGATGAGTGTTTTGTTTATTTAGTTTGTTTATTTTTATTTCTTGATCATTGTTAACCAACAATGCTTGGAAAAGTAGGGCACATATAAAATTATTAGTCGGTTTTATAAGAAAATCCAAGAAGCGGAAACAATACAAGTTTAAGCAGTTGACTTTTATGCTGCTAAATCAGTTTTATATATCTATAATAGATAGATGTGTATATTGAAAATAAATCATAATTTTTATTTGGCTAAATTGTTTCTACAGTATTCTTATTTCATCCGTAGCTACTTTGACACACGATTTTTTAAAATTAAATCTTTAAATATTTTCCCCCAACATTTCGCAGATGTTTGGTCTACTTTTTCAAAGGATGATGTATTTTAAATTACAGAAACAAATATTCAACTTTTATTTTAAACCATTTTATTTTCAAATTAAATTATTTTGATTGATTTCCAGCGTCACAGTTTTTTTGTCTTGCCAACTGCAATCTAATAGAGTTTTCTATATTGTATTCATCATTACAGAATGGCTTAACTCAGTAACATTACGCCTTCGATTTCTGATCGTCTGACAGACAATTTCAAATTGTGTCATTCGTAGCAAGCCTTGCCCACATTGAGGCTAATATGAAGCTCAAAAGATAAAATCAAGAACAATGAAATATTTTATATATGTTGCTGCTTTTGGGAAAGCCAGTTAATACTTTTTTTAAAGCAGACTTTTTTAATAAACCTAATTTTTGAAAAGGCTTCGGACACACATATATTGACCGTAAACAGGCTTATATGAAGATTCTTAGTTTAAATTAGTTATCCGTAGAAAATGTACAAAGTGTATGTATGAGGTATTCCACGCCTTGGTTCGGTTTGATGAATACTTAAAAAGTTTGTTGGACAAACAAAATGATGTCCGTTCTCTTATAAATATCGGAATGAATGGATACGAGTATAAAAAACTATTTATCGTGTGACTTATTGAAAACCATTCATTTATTAAAACTAGTTCAATAAAAGGAAAGATTTGTTAAGAAAGTAAAACGTATTTTTTTAATTTAATTGTCAAACTTAAGGCCTGTTTTTATATATTGTTTTCATTTCGATATTTGGTTAACAATCTTTTAACATTTCCAGAAAAAAGATTCGAAATATGTTGTCATTTAAAAAAATTACTTTCAAAAATAAAAAGGATTTTGAAAATTATGTAATTTAAGAGACCAAACAAAAAGTTCTAATTAATAGTGAATATGGTTTCCTGTTATTTTTCTAACATATTTCAGTAGACGCCAATAACAATAACTCATCTTTCGAAGTCAAACTGCAAACTCCTTTCAAACTACAGGCACACACGATACACATACATGCTTTGGGGGCGTGTCTTGTTAGTCGTCTCCAGGGCTACTTGAATTCGTCCGTTAAAAGGCATTGGCTGATCAATTCCTTATTTATATAATTCTTAACTCCAAAAGCTACTTCTGTATTCACTTAAAGTTTTAAATAAAATGTTCCAACTAGTTCAAGTCTTCAAACTTTAAGTAATTAATGTATAAAAAATAGCCCTCATTTGTATATTATGGTGACATTCAAAGCCGGTCTAAGAAACTAACTCAACTAAATGCCTCATTCTTCCATAAATAAAACATAAAATTATCAGCAACGGAAAACTAAATAAATCGACTGCTAATGAGCACAACAAACACACACACACAGCCACACAAATTATACTTGTGTCGCTTGCATGTGCATGCAGACAGAAAGTAAAGTTTATATGCATGTACTTACACACACATGAGTACTTTAAAAGGTATTTCAAAGAGGGTGTTCCAAAAGAAAATTTATATTGTGCAATGCTACAAGATACAGATTTAAATGTTTGTTAAATACACTGAGAAATACAGATACATAAACAACAGCAATCGGTAGTTGGGATTTTCCAAACACCGCCAAAACAGGTTTCAGCATATAATTTTGTTGAATATAAATCCATTCCACATCTATAAACGAATCAGACTTTTCATTCAACTGCTACTTTTGAACTATTATTGCACCCTTTTGGTGCACCCCGTATTTAAAAAAAGCCCCAAAAGTCATTTTTAATCATATGTTATACATACTCGTATACTCACACATGCATGCGTATGCAAGCAAATATTATTTGAAGTTAATCAATCATTTATTTATCTTTAATTCTTTCCAAGAATGGGCTTCGAACTTTAGCCTATTGCATTTGCATTCGCCTGGCAAATGTATGGCTTTTGCATACACACATACATACGTGTGCATTTATATTAAGTAAATATTTTAAACTCATTATTTATAAATATATCTGATCATGCGAGATTGCAAAAATTATAATGAGATTAAAACTTTTTGTTATGCACAATGGTAGCGAAATATTGAAAATAAAATGATAATATTTATAAAAATCAATTACTAATATGCCGACCCTCGTTATACACCAGACTAGTCCCATTGAAATACTCATTAAATTGATCAAAACAGTTCAGCAATGATTACAAATGATGATCAATAGTGTTCTGATATGATCTGCATGTAAATGAATGGAGTTAAAGATTCGGCATGACTGTATACGGACACACACACTCACACACATACACAAGCAGACACAAATGCAACTCTTCATTTTTTCCTTTTACTTGTTTAATTAGATTTGATAGCATGAAGCACTTTTGAGTGTACATATGTGATGACGCTGTATCTACGGCTTGTTAAAATATATATGTATAGCTTTTGCTGCAAGAGTGTCATAACTCAACAAATTTAAGTTTTTGGGTAATGTTGTGGACTTCAAGGCCAAATAGTTTCTAATGTTTTTGTGCCAATGCACCATTTTGTAAATGAATTGAAAATATTAAACTGGTTTTCCTGCCAAACTTGTTTTTATCACTTATCACTTTATTGCTACCACGGCTCGCTATGAGCACTTATATAGTACATATGCCAGAGCTAAATGAAAATGGTTTTCTACTGTATAAATTTTCCTATTTATTTTTGTGTACTTGTTATACACATAAAAAAAGTGCATTTAAGAATTAAACCCAATAAAAATATTTTTAGAAAAATGTGTTCATGAATGAAAGAGCATTTACATTTTTGAAATTGTTCTCATACTTTTTAACGTTTGAATCTGCAAATAAGAGGAATATAAAAAAAAATTGTGAGGAAAAAATTCATGCTTATAAAAAAGGAAGCAAAGGAAAGTGTTTTTAAAAATTTTCAGAAATAATAATTACAAAAATCGTGATAATTATTCCCGCTGCTCAAATTATATTTTAATAAGATTTGCTTTTTGTCGAAAAAGGGGTTAAAGTTGCTGCTTAAGGGTAAGCAAAGTCTTAAACACTCTCCGTCACAAGAACACAGTATTTTATTTAAATAAAAAACGTTATAATCGTGCACACACTCACACACACACACACACATGTAGATGTAAAGGAAAATAAAAAGGGGGTTGTTACACTAAAAAACACACTTTAACTGAAAACATTTTATAACTCGTATAAAAAATGGTCCATTTTATTCCACAAACTCCTTTATCATAAGGATACTGAATTACCAAAAAGTCTAAAGTGCTTACAAATAAAACACTTTCAGTCAAAATAGTTTCAAAATATGAAATTAATAGAAAAAAACATCTCTATTCGGAACTGAAAGATTTTGAGATCCACAAATTTCTTTATGTTTATGTAAAACAGTTTATGATATTCTAGAACGCAACCTGTTTACAGTATATAACTTTTATCGTCTAGCACTCTGTTTGAATATGCGCAAATTATTTAATTTGGCATAATGGTTCCTTTGTTTTGTTAAAATATCCATGCCTCGATATCTAATAGTTAGTTTCTCGCTTTCGATAATGTGACAAATTTTGCACAAATTTTGCTAAATGCAAAAATTATTTCCTTTGAAAAACTTAATCAGCTGTTGTTTAAAATTTCGTGTGAAAACAGCAAGTCTATTGTAATTTCGCTGTGTGAAACAACTAATTGGCAAAAATATGGCAAAATATTCTTTCGTAAATATTTCGTAGTAAATATTTGTATATCTAATTTGAAATTTTGAACAAATTGCGTTAATTTAGCGAGGAATAATTTAGCAACTACAATGATTACACATAACAAAATAGGACATGCTATTAATTTAGTAAAAATTGTGTAATGCTAAGCCAGTCTCATTTACTAATGCATTCAGTTTCGTCTTTCGTAACATCGACTATTCAAAGCAGACTACAAAAAAGTATATTAGACTGAATTTTTTGCCAAGACCATTTCCGAAATCGGGAGAAATCAGGATCTATAGAGAGGGCATTGCTCATCTCAGATCGCATCAAACACTGTTTAGTTATTTCTTGGCAGAGCTTTAATAATTAATTTTACATCGCCGAGGAAACACTGCTCCAGGAGGGAGGAGGTATAAACATTGAGAAATATTCGAAAGTAGCGTGCAAAGCTACAAGTTTTCCCATCCGTGGTTGGCGAACATAATAGCCAGTTTCGACCACAATTAGCTTTAAAATTTAATCTAAAATCGGAACGAATGTCATTATTTTCACCCACAAAAACACACCCATTTTCACTATTCAATCAAACTTTATTATTTCGTGATAAATTTCATTAATAAAATATAACTAAAATTATAAACTAATAATTTTTATTGAAAAATCAACAATTTATATTCGTAGATAGACAAATTTTTTTTCTTACTTTTTCGCAAATTATATTTAAAAAAAATTTGGTAGCAGCAACACGGCACAGCGGGCTATTTAAAACAAAAAAATAACAAATTTCCAATTTATAAATTTGAGGACATTAAAAATGTCCTGTGTCACTTGAGGAAGTATTTGTAACATTAAGTGCACAATTCGATGCTGGTGTTTTTGGGCATTTGCAATAGATGCTCCAAAATAAGCACTAAAAAAAATCCACAAAATTCATCGTTTTTTGTTCATAAGCAAATTGGGAATAAAACCGTTTTCTTATATTGATCTAAAATTTCTTGTGCGATTTGAAAACCTTTTCCTCCCCAATCGAAGGACATTATTTTTAATAGTTAAAAAAATTATTTTGAGAATACTAAAAACTTACATACAATTTAATTTATAATTTTGTAAAAAGTAAATTTTACTCCGATGTTTCTCTGTCTTCTCTTCTCTCTATCTGTCTCTTCGTCAGTAATCATGTCTCAGCCAGCGTATTCAGCGGACTTGGCGCCCGCTGATTTTTTCCTCTTCCCAAAACTAAAGACACCGATAAAAAGATAGCGTTTTCCAACGATTGAGGAGGTAAAAGAAAAATCGAAAAAAAAGGTTTCTGAAGGTTTTCCAATCCTCCAAGGATTGGAAAAAAAGGTGGCACACGGGGCCAAGATAACTATTGATGAATAAATGAATACCTTTTGAAAAATATTTAAAATAACGGTTATTTTTTGATCCCACCACGTATATAAGAAGAAGTATTATTGTTTTATATTTCTTAGGAAATATATTACGGTACGCATCTCACCTTTCCAGATACAAGTTTAAATTCTAAGCTCAATATCCTACTCAATCGTATGATCTGTCAAACATGATATTGTTTACCAAAAGTACGTTTGCATGACAAACTCTTTTGATCACTTGTACATTGCGCTCCCGGGATAATATTAATTAAAAGTTGAATTAACTTCGGCATGGTTCACAAAACATTATGAAAATGTTTTTAAAATTAACATTTATTTCATGCAGCTGTGCAAAATGTTTGTTTGTATGATTTTTACTTAATAGTGTGGCATATACAGTGCCATTTTTAAATGATTTTTTAAAATAGTAAATAATCTCCTCAGATTTTCGTGTGAATTAGTCAAACAAGTATGTTTGATAGTGCATAGCTGCCTTTAGCAATACTTTCTGAAGTGTTTCGTAAAACTTCTGTAGAGTCGAATAACACCAGTTAGATATAGCAAAATTGCACCACTGTACGCTTCCTATAATGTTTATATCATTACCAGGAAGGTCTCCATTTATATCAAAGAGCATAAATTTTCGCGCGTATTCATTCCGCCTTCTTTTCGTCTGGCCCTTAGAGAACGCCATACATATTTTTTGTGTTAAGAAAGGTTCAAACAAAACAAAAACACCAAAAAAAAAAAACTTATTTCAGAATTATATTCTCTGCACTTCCTCAATTTATTCCCCCCTTGTGCGGAGGGTATTCATGGGAACTGTAGTATGAGCATCGTTGCTTTTATAATTTTTGCTGTCAATGCAGCTAAAGGACAAAAACAAAAAGAAAGGGGAAACTAACAGCAGCAGCACCAACAACACGAAATTAAAATAACAGTAATCGTCAAATCTGAATTCTCATTATACATTTTATTGCTTTTAATGTTCTTAATACACACTGGCACTCAACATGCACTGAAATGAGATATCAAACGCTGCTCTTCTGCTTGTAGTTTTTATAGTTGGTGTTACCTTGTTCGTTTAGTTTATCTTTCAGTTGATTTTAAAATATTTATTTATTTTTTTTTTTGTTGGGTTGTAGCCACACACCATGTGTGGCAAGCAAGAGGAAGATGAGGAGAACTGCTAACAGATGTTAATTGGTGTATCCAATATAGTTATGATATAAATTTTTAAAGATTATAAAGGTAGTAGAAGAAGAACTACTCAAAACTATTTTGATAAAATTTTGATCTGTCTTCTAAATTAAATCAAACATCCTTCCGTTGATACTTTTTCTCAGCTGAATGCAACAACAAAAGTAAGAGGGTATTAAAAGTAGTAAAAGCTCTTGGTGTTACAAAAAGCACATTTTTTTTATACACCGAAAAGTAAGCCATATTTTATTACGTACCATGTGCCTTTTTAGGCTATAAAATGTGTTCATATACAATTTTTAAAAATTACGTTTATTGGTGTATAATGAAATATGAAATTATTAAACGACTCATAGGTTCAACTCCTCTCTAAACTGCTGGTTTTTTTAACAGAGTTAAAAACTCAAAGTTGCCCGCTCTTACCAAATGACCACAGTTTCAATGTTTAATAACAGATTGCAAAAGCTGAAAAGCGTCCATTCTGGTTACAACCGACACCATTTCTCCTGCGTGCATACGTATACGCAATGTTCATAATTGGGTGTGACGTAGAAGCATAGCTATGTAGTACCACAGTTTTTTTGAGCATGCAACACTGGCTGCTGCAATATTGATGGATATTAAATCCAAACAGTGGTTGACGTCATTAGTTATTGAGAGGTATAGAATTTCCTAACGATCTTATACAACCAATCGTAACTACTCCTAACCATCTGGCAGCAGCATTTACCTTCCAATAGGCAGATCCGAAAACTCTTTTGGATGGTTTAGGTCATCAAAACGATGTGTATACAATACAACAGAATTGTTTGCAATGACATCATAAAACTTGTACTCGATGCATTAAAAGCTCTATTCATTATTTGTCAACATTCCACAGACAATACGACATTGTAGTTTGTATAATGGCTTACAGAAAAATACTCAGAATGTTACATCTTAATAGAAGACACTACCGTAGCAGACCAGGAATAGTTAAGATTGAACCGAAACATTAGGGATATTAAGGAGTGTTTCATTTTTTTGTTTAATTCGCACTCCTATCCACGCGTACACAGGATATGAATATATAAACACCTAACATGCATACATGCAGACTGTTAAGCAGGAAATCTTATACACAGGAAGTGCCCTCGAAGTAGTCTCTGCCTTTCAGGTAATTGCTACGGATACAGCCTTGGTAATTGCATTATACATGCTTCTCATTGTAGCGGATATTAAAAAAAAAATGATATTGCGAAAACACTCTCCTGATGAGTGGCACCGATTCCACAAAAGTCAGATGGTTCTCAAGACTCATTTCCAGAATAGCAGATTGGGTGAAAAGAAAAGACGTTCAGGTGAACTTCCATATTATCCAGCTTTTGACACAGTACGAATGGTTCACAGCATTTAGCATTTGGTTTAGTAGCATTTACCGTTATTTTCCGCTTTATAGATCGCTAGAAGTAAGACGGACTAGATACGTTTTATTGTGCAGCCGGCGTTTAAGTATTTTAATGCTACGGGCTGCCAACATTTAGCATCTTTCACATTTTTGCTAACTTTAGCTCATATTGCTATAAAAAACAGTCCTGATGCTGGCATATCTGATTTATAAAAAAAATTTGAGAGAAAGGAAATTTATTCCAACGGAAGTGTTAAAGAGGTATAGGAAAGGTCGAAGGGAAACATGCCAATGACAGCCTCCAGTTCACATTCAGCTTCATTGCACGACTTGATTCTCTATACTCGCTGATTTACCGGCACATATTTTCACACACACACAAACATAAACACATATGCAGTAAAGTTTAAAATAGTAAATATCATTTCCTTTTTATTAATTTTCAAATTTAATATGGCATCATTGAGAAAGAAAAGCACAGTAACAACAACAACAACAACAACAACAGTAACATTTATTATCAACCTCTTGGTAAAACTGAATGCATGTGTGTATTAGCGTGTGTGTGTGTACTTGCGTGCGTCTGAAAGTGAGTTCTCATCATCTCATCACCAACAGACACCTTCTGTCGGCAGGAAGGCAAACAAAAAACAACAACAACAACAACAACAAAACGAAAAGTATGAACAAAATATTCAACCACTTTGCTTAAAGTACGCTGGAGGATGGAATGCCTTGTACTCGTTATGCGTTTTATTTTTCCCCTCAATTTGTTCTTCTTTACTCTTTTACGTAATAAATATTTTTGTTTAACTTTATAAAATTTGCAGCAGTTGTTGTTTTCCTTTTAAATAAAAAGGAAGAAAATAAGCAGAACGAACAAAACGGCATGATTTTGCTGGTGTCTTTTATTTATTTAAACACATTTTGCTTAGCAGTGTAATAAGTCTGTTTGTTATTGTTGTTGCCTTCACTATTTGTTTAATTATTTTGAATTTTTGTCAATACAACAACACCAACAGCACTGTTGTAATTTTATTTTATTATTTAGTGGCGAATGAGCGTGATTTTTCGATTAAAGCGAAAAAATAGAAACATTCTGAGGGTTTTGCTTTTCGGTTGCTGCTTCTTATTATTTCACTTCCACTTCGATTGCCTTCATCAGTTTCCACACTCTCTGCCTTGTACGAGTATGGTTTCATTTTTTCGTTTATTTATTTTTCAACCAACAAAACAAAAAACATGTACCATAATCATCACTGCCACAACCACCACTGCCATCGCCAATAGTGGCATTCATGTGTGCATGATTGTCGGCATGGACAAGTTATATGCCAGTGCATGCAATCATGTTTGCTTGTATGTTTGTATGATTGTGTGCGATTGTACATGCGGTGTCGTCTTTCACTACTGGCAGTTTATTACTGCAACAAAGTGGACAAAGAAGTTTCTGTTTTTCTTTCTCCTTTTTTTTTTTTTTTGCTTTGGCCGTTTTGTTTGTTTTTCAAAGTAGAATAATAATTAAATTTTTAAGTACAAATTCCAGGTCCAGAGTGAGATAATTTTATTATGTTGTATAACTCGAGAGACACATAGATTGAAAATATGTAGTTTACTAATACAAATTTGATGCAAATAGATTAAATGCATACACACAAAGGAAGGAAGTATATGAATACAGCCTGTAGGAAACCATACGGATTGACTGCGCTAATTATATATGAGGGCAAAAATAGGGAATGCAGTCCTTTGCCCTGTAGCAAACTCGGGACGGTTGGCTGAGCAAATGTTGTGATAGATTGTGAAAAGATAGTTTTAAATATTACTATACCTTTTCTCCATCAAAAACGAGGGAAGTGTATACATATCGTTGGCCTCAAGTAGATAGAAAGGCCCTAATTCGCATTTTTTTTTTTTTTTTTGGAATAGGTTTTTTAGTGGTTTCAAAGTATATTGTAGGATGGCTAACAATAGGCCATGGTGCCCGATTTTAGTGATTTTCATAATGAATAATTTTAAGAAATGTCTGAACAGATGGCTTTTTTTGAAATCATACATTGAAATCACTAAAAAAAACATCGAGTTGGGGCCTTTCTACCAGAGAGGAAGGATTTGTATGTTTGATATCAGCATGGTAATTTCTATAATAAAAGTATGTATATGTTCTCTATCTATATAAGAAGGAAAGTTTATTGAGATTTGTCTATCTGTCTCTTCTAGCAATTTTTGTTGCAGTATAAATTAAGCTTAAATTTTGCTTAAATTCAAAAATTTGAAAACCCATCTGTTCGGAATTTTCTCAAAAATCGGATAATAAATTACTTTATATGTACATTTATGGGTAGAACCTACAAAATTAAAGTTGATTTCAATATTGTATATTAAATTTATTTTGCGATATATTCTCAGAGAAAAGCGTATAAGAATCGGCACACTCCAATATAATAATATTTTTACTTGCTTTTTATAACAACGAAGCACATCAAGCTTTCATTTCAGCTACTAGAAGGATTAAAACACAATAAAGAAATATATAACAATAATTAATCAAACCTTTTTATTTCCCCATTTTTAATTAATTATTTATTCTATTGTCTATTTTGACGAATTGTGTCTAACTAAATATTATAATTTTAGCATTCGAAGAATATAATTGAAGTACCTGATTAAAGGCAATTTCGTCACCGAGATGTTGCTGGGAAAAAACAACGTTTCATTTCTGGCCAACCTTAGTCGCCTTGCCAACGTTATGTAAACAGATATTTTCGGCTTTCAATAGACTGACTCATGTCTACAGAATTTGTTTTCTAGTTCCGCGCCACACTCTGTTCACAATACGTGACACAATTAAGCAACAGTATTGACCTCGTCGATTTCATTAAATACCAATAAATACGCACTGAATAATTTTTTTTGTATTAACTTTTTTTCTGTGTTTGTTTTTATGTTAATTTTAAAAAGTTACCATGATAATGTCGATTCGCAATATGTTTCAAAACAATAAAACAAAAACATTTAATCTGTTTACAATACACATACATACATACATTTATGCAGATATAAGAATTGAAAAAAACGAAAGTTTATTTTTTGCATAACTTTTGTCGCTCGCGACACCGCGCTGAATCGTAGACAAAATATTTCCTCGTCTTTTTAGTATTTGGCAACATATTAATTTTTTTCTTTTCGTATAACTTTAATTCTTGTTTTTAAAATTAAGGTAAAACTAGAAAAAAAAATTCGAAGCCAACAAATGTGAAAAATATTTATACTTTCGACTTCAGTTTTGTACGTGTTTAATGCCAAATTTTAATACGTAGTATCTCTCACTATGTGTGTGTGTGTGCCTGTGTATGTATACGTCATTGCCTCGTTTTTGTGTAAGAATGCACACAGTGGAATCGAAAACAAAAATTAGGTCTCTTCTATGTTACGAATCGAACGATTACACACAAGTGAACGAAGTGATCTTGACACAAACGAATACTTTGCTAATGTAGATTCCATCACTAAAAGCTGAATAAACATGTAGCACAATACCAACTGCCATCTGTCAAAATACTCTCCCTACATCAGAAGTTGCTGAGCTTTACCAACAAGCTAACAACAACATATTACACCTACTTTGACGGATTCTATGTGATTCGGTCTTGAAACAGATCAGATCTTATTTTCTCAACTGTGAAATTTTTCAGATTGGCATCACTGGAAGATTCACTTTCTACTTTTTATGCTGCCGCAGACAATTTTCCAATATTTATTAGGCGACCGTTGCAGCTGACGGCTTTCTTGGCGTGGAACCCGAATGTGTGTGCAAAATCATGTGATAGAGGAAGAAGAAACAAGATAGGAAAAAGAGAGAGTAAAATCTTGGCCATACTAAAAAACTTCTCAAATTCTCTTTTGCTTTTCATCTTAATTTGTCACATAAATAAGTGAACAGAATCGATCAGACTGTAAATCAGCTGCCAAATTTTGAGACTGTTTTCCAGAATCCTGCTTAAAAGAAATATTTTTGAAATATTTAATTATAATTCAAGATTTGAATTTGATGGCCGTGTAGTAAAGTGTTGCCAAGCCTAAAACCCCATTCGACAGCTAACGTTACACGATAGAACAATGTGCTTCCATTATATAAAAATATAAAAAAAATTCAATTTTATTTTATATTAAATACAAATCTCACGTTATTTTGGGAGAGCTTTAAATTTTTCTCTGGTTGATTTTCATTCCTTTTCCAAAAAAAAAATTATTTCTATGAAGCCACAAGACAAACCTTTTAAAATTATATAATTCATAAATTCGAAAAAAATGTAATTATGGAATATTTTGGCATCGACGGTTTGTGACTCGAATCATACACTGCATTTACACATAATAAATGTAGATCTGATAAGTAAAAGGCAGAATCTCGTGGAAAAGCAATGAAAAAAAGAAGGCTACAGATTTGTTTCATGACTAGAAAGACGGAATTTGATAGAGCCAAATCGAAAACCTTGAAAATAAATTAGTAGTCTGTAATTATGCTTTCGGTAAGGTCGTATGAACACGCCTGTTACTGAGACCAGATGTTCTTGAAAGAACTTACGCACTTTAACGGAGATATTGATGCTGACTAAATAATTCATTTCCTGCGGAATCTGGCCTCACTATCACTTACTATTACGTGTATATATATAATAAGACACAATTAATTAAAATTGTTGGGAGTGTACAACAGCTGAATAAGCTGAATATGTAATAAAATCGCGCCTCACCCAATAGGCCCCACAGTGCATTGTGCCACCTTTCTGCTACCTCGCCTTTTCCTTTTGTAAAAAGAATCAACACAGTATTGGCACAATTAAGATTGTCATGAGGTGAGCCGGCGAGGGTAGAGTCACTGTGTGAAACAGAGTGTGTGTGTGAGAGAGACAGAGAGAGAGATGCATAGCAGAAGAAAGAAAAATGAAACTTCAGTTAAGCAATTGAATTAATTATAATTTTTTAAATGCTTTCAGTCTGAACGACGACAAAACAGTAAGCAGAAAAATTAATAAAAAATAACATCAATAATAATGAAAATGGTACAAGAGGGATAGCAGAGCAAAAGATCAAGAGAAAGTAAATATAAAAGAAATCACTACATTAGCATCAATTAAAAGATTTTCCAACATTTTCCTTCTGCCAGTTCATTATTCTACTCTTTGGTATTTTGTCTTTACACCTTTTTGAGTTTCTCAGTCACTTTTGATTAAAATTAATTGCATTGTTGTATGTTGGCAGTAGTGATTGTTGTTGTAATTTGTACGACATGCCAATATAATTGTCCTTGTGTGGAACGTTTAAAACATTTCTAAAAGATGATGAATCAAAACGATTTTTAATTTTATTACGGGACAGAGGAATACTAATGAATAATTTCCTAAATAAAGTATACATGAATATCTATGTGTATGGATGTATATACATATGTATATGCAAGTAGATAAATATGTATACATGTATTTATCATGTAAATGCATCCACGTGTATGAACGAAGGTTTTTGTCGCTTTTCGATACGTTGATGACATTTCTCAAGGAAAAAATCAGACATTCGAAATGATATTGATGGTTGGTATTGAATTTATTAAATACATTTCATATCTTGTATATCTTGATATACAATAATTAAAACAGTGATTAAACAAGTGACTAGAACAAGCAATAATATGTTTTTGTAGCCTTCTCAATCAAAAAGGATGCAGGCTTTCTTCAGGTGCGCGACATAATAAAATATATACATATTTATTTACTCCATATACATATAAGAACTTCAATACAGTATCATTGTAGTGTGCAAAAATAGTCTGTGAACATGTCCTTACGAAGGGTATAAAAGATTCGGCACAGTCGAATATAACACTTTTTCTTGTGTTTAATGTTTAACAAAAAAAAATATAAATAGAATAGAATGGAATGATGAAGTTGAGAATAAAATAAAAGTGAAGAGAACTAAAAAGGAATAAAAACAATTCAAAAATCCTTAAGCTGTTATTGGTATTTTTTTATATACCTTTTTGTGATAAAAACCATTTAAATTCTGTACAGACCATTTGAAAATTTTACTTTGCTAATATTTGAAAATATTCTTTCTGTTGACCTATTAGAAGCTGGCATACAGACACAAACTAAAATTTACAAGCTTTATTATATTTTGTCATCTGTTATCCATTACAAAATTTGTTGTGCATCGTTTTAATTTTTAACACCTACTGTTTTGTCAAATAGTTCGTCATTATTAGTTTTAAAATTAGTTCTTATCTAATGTGTTATCTTAATCCTCTTATCTTATACTTTACTCATAGAACCACAACGATGAGTATCTTATGATGTTCTCGTTTTACACCTTGGACCTTGGCTTTCTTATAATAAATTTCAAAAGCGAATTTAATTTCAATATTTAGACATTAAAAATTTATTAGTATCAGAATTTAGGAAAAGTATTCTGCTTTTTTTTTCGTTCTGCTCTTCACCGAGAGTTTTAAGGGTGGGGTTTAAATGCAAATTGTTTTGTTCTTTCAAAATTATCCCTTTTTTATAGTTTGAAATTTGTTTACGATATAAATTTTACTAACGCACACATGCAGTAAATATTACAGCTCTGCTATACCTGCACGCGACACTCACATATACACACACATCCGCTCATTCACACATCCATCCATCCCCAGGTAAATGTAGGCAATTTTGCTGCTTGTTTCGTTAATCTCTTCAGGAGCTGAGGAATACTGACGAATACTCTTATGGCCACTGAGTTTAACAATCAACTTTCTAGAAGTCGCAAATTCTTTCCTAAAATGGAAATTCAGAATCAACGATTATCTTGAGATGGTGTTCGGCTCCGTATTTTAATCTCGTCTGCTTTGGTTCTTTTTATTGTAAACCTCGAAAGTCATAAAACACATGTTTTTTTTCGCTGATCCGTTTAACCATCTGTTTTTTTGTTGCTGTTTTTTATGTTAGTGTGGCTGGCTGTGTATTTCATTCGAGTGGCAGGTAATATACTTGAATTATGAAATTGGTTGACGTTGACGTTGGAAGGTCATATTGGCGGTTAAAATAGATGTACTCAAATCAAAGTTTTCATAATTGTTACGGTTTCTTAGAGTTTCTTGTTGGCCTTTTTATTTATTTCTGACGAAGAAAAAAGTATCTTCATAGATTAGATGACTGATTAACTGAAGATATATTAGCGAAGTTAAAATTTCAAATGAAAGTAAATAAAGACGACCTTTAATAATTAAGTAGATAAGAACGGCGCATCGTATGCTTTGATTTCTTTTAACTAGGCCTGCCTT
Source organism: Ormia ochracea (assembly GCA_963402855.1). NCBI lineage: Eukaryota > Metazoa > Arthropoda > Insecta > Diptera > Tachinidae > Ormia > Ormia ochracea. The sequence continues at coordinate 21,275,320 of OY727107.1, read as the reverse complement.
ACATTATAAATATATTCTGCTTGTAATTTCCTTTAAATCTATTCTTAAATTTTTTCTTGCCCCTCTATTGTGTTTCTATAATTCCTTTTTCCATACTTTCCATGATATAATTTTTCGCACTTTTGGCATTTTCATAACAAAAACGCACTAGAGGTTTTCCTATACGAAACATAAGATAGGCTTATCACGCAAATAGAGTTTAAAAATAGTGATATTTTTTTACTTTATTTTTCAATTTATTTTTTCACGAAGAGATGTTAGGTTTAAGCCGATATCGGGCTAATTATAAACCGATTAAGCACCCAACGCTTTCAGAGCATAGGGTGTCTCGCAAATAGAGATTAAAAATGAGAGATATTTAGTTACTTTTGTAACTTTATTTTTAAATTAATTATTGCCGCTATAAACTGATTAAACACCAAACGCTTCCAGCGAAACAGAGCATAGGGTTATCGCGCTACTCTCTATCGGGCAAATATAAAAATATAATAAAATAAATATTGCGCCATCTGTTTGGACAACCTTGAAACTACACAGAAACGCTCCACCCGGGCCAAAAATTTGGTCAAAATCGGTCCATTAGTTTTTGAGTTTATCGATAACGAACAGTTTATGTATAAAGATAACATATACATATGTATATATATATATATATATATACAAGTAAATCACAGTTTGTCGCACTATTTAATCTCTACTCATAAATCTTAAGACTTCGCAACGTAACTTTTGTCTGTCTAAGAGGGGTCTTACATTCTCCGCGAGAGTATAATAAAAGAAAACATTAATTAAATGTGCATGTATGCAAATATGAATTAAAATAAGCTAAAAAATTCCGAATTTACCCGCGAGGCTTTCTTTCACAGGATAATTGGCCCGTGATTCGTAATGCAAAGGCGGGTAGGTTTTTTTTCTTTAAAACTAACTATCTAAACTATCGCCCCCAGGAGCTGTATTTTCAGGGCTTTCTGAAAACTTGTATTATACCATCGCTTCTATTAAATGTTGTCTTACTACATGTAATTCCAATAAAATAATGGGCGTCAATAAAAATAAGTAAAATAAGGGAAAACATGGATTTAAACGAGAGAAAGGAGATCTTTGTGACTCGATGTTTACAGCGATTGTTTATTTCTGTTCCAATGAGCACTGATTGGGCTTACAGTTAATAATTTTTCAAGCAAAATTTATATATTTTTGTAGTCGTAAGAGCTAAACGGATCTGTGAGCAGGTCAAAGAAGTTTGTACCAACTCAGGAAAAGGTTTTTAAATACTTTAGTGGGGGATTTTAAGAAAAAATTATTTTTTTCAATAGCACAGGTTGTGGCTTTACAAAAGGAGTACTTTTAAAAACCGGAACTGTGACCTGTATTTTTTATAAAAAAGGATTTTTGTTAAACTAAATTATATATGTTTTTAAAAAAGACACCTGTTGATAAAATATATGTATATGTATATATATGTATATCAGCCAACAAAGAAATGGAAAATGGGATGATTATTTCTTGTTACAGCTTTGATCTGCTAAGCTTCCCGATCAATTATAATCAAAAGTCTCTTAAATCTTTGGGTGTTCTAAGAAAACATTTGGCTAAAGGTCCCCTGACGATCAGCATTTAGGAAGCGCTGAAATGTCAAATTTAAGTAAACTATTTAAGTCAAATTTAATTTCTTGGGAATAAAAGCAAAAAACTATAAAAGAATTCCCATTTAAAAAAAGCTCAGAAATATACTTGGTTTGAGAAAATTTTTTTTTAAAATAACTTTATAAAATGATGGTCTCCACTTCATCACAAGGATGGGAATGTTTTACCTCTTTTAAACGGAGTACAATACTTGCATTTGTGTAGGCTCGAAAATCGGTATAAAATGAAATACAATATATAAAATTAAATATAAAATTACTGAAAAAAATATTAATTAATAAAATTATTCACCAATTTCCCAAGGAAAACTAATCCTTAAAAAATTAATACACTTTTCTTTTCTGCACCTTATCCTTGTTTCGAAATGAACGTTTGAGCTTTCAGTCATTTTATACGTGCAGTAGAGACTGATGTACAATAAAAAATGCAACTGCATTATTGTGCATACTCGCATCTTCAATGCACGTTTCAATTTACAATTGCCAGCAATCCTGCTGCAGGAAGCCAGTATTTTATAAAAAGCATAGAGATCTTAAAGTTTCAATTTAAGATTCCTGTAGAAATCAATAACATTTTCATTTCTTTGAGAAAAGAAAAAAAGCTATTTGCTCTCGCCTACAACCATTCTAACTTGAGCATACTTTAGAAAATCACAGTACACGTTGACGTAAAACATTTATTACGTATGAACAGACAGACCACTACTACATAGTTATTGCCATTTTGTTCTCAACTGTAACATATATGTTTGCATACACAAAGCAGTAGTTTTTGCTTTGTTTTGCTTAAACAGTTTAAACAACATACGCAGTTTGATGACTGCCTGACACATTTCAAATAAATAAATTTTTCTACAACATTTTTGAATTAACCTTGTTATAACACATACAGTTTGTCACATAAATGTTTTCATAATTACTTTACATTTTAATTAACTGACGATAGGCTTGCTTATTGGTGTGAGAATACTTAAATTGCAAAAAATATTTGGAGCCAAAGCCATTTTACGGCAAAACATTGCACATCTCATATAGAATACAGTAATTTCACTGTTCCGTAAGGGAATTTTGCTCGAAAGTTTCGCAAATAGTCTTTATAAGAACCGCGCGCTTGAAATAAACTACTTCTTCCAAGTTTTAATATAAGGCTTAAAGCAAATGTTCTATTTTTTTGTATTAGACAAGCTCTGGCTATTAATAAGCTGTGCAAGTAATCAGCTGATTAATTTTTTATCGCTCACCTTTGATACTGATTTTTTAGAAGTGGTTTAAAATATTTCTTTTATTGTGTAAGAAATTTTTTATACAATTAGTTGTCTTTAAAAAATGTATGTGGTTATCTGGAGTTGCATATACATTGTAAACTTACTTTTATATGATCCTGAATTCCTAACTTTTTGGAAATACTTCGGCATTTGTTATTTGAATGACAATAATACTTCCAAAAATTAATATTCAGCAGCATACTAAAATACTTTTATATTGTGTATTTCGGTGACCCATATTGCCAATACTTATTTCACAAACTGTACATGCTTATATCCCTAAATAAAAATGCATGCAATAAATAGATTCTATTGATGCATTCTATGCATCATGTATTCTACGATAACACTCGAAATCAAATCACTGGATATCGTTTGCTTGCGCGCCCCACTAAACATCGACTACCAGATCAACTGAGATTACGGCATTACATTATTATTAAAAAAGAACATATTTTTAGAACAACCATTACGCAAAATAATCTATAGTATGAGTGTAAAAATCGCTAAATAAAACCTCTGCTAGAAGCGCTAAAACATCTCCTCCCCAGCTCCTCCCCTCTAATTGAACTGGCAACAATATTAGAATATTGCGAAAAAAAAATTATTGTGTAAAATGTGGTTTTTTAAATTTTTATTTGAATTAGTTATAAACATTTAAGTCTCTCTACAACACAAGTGATTGAATTCTACTCGAAGTCGCTCGATACTTTTTAGCGCAGCGCAAATTTTCTACGAAAATGACTGCGTAGTTGATTGCTTTCATTATCAATCGACTATACGCTCTCAACATTTATGGTGATTCTGGCTTTTTAGTTTCATTTTCAAAACATACTGCCAATATTGCCAATACTTATTTCACAAACTGTACTTGCTTACATGCATAAATAAATATGCATGAATGTATAGATTCTATTGATTTTTCTTGCTGGCTGTTTAAATCTACAGCACTACAACAGTGGCTTATAAAAGAAGTCGCTCTTAGTATCCTCACATTTCTGCACCATGTTAAAATGCACACGCAAACACACACATTCGCATACACATACACATATATATAAAAACCGAATTATGTTTACATTTATGCAGGTATAATTGATTTTCGTGTATCTACTCCTGCGTCTAGAGTGAATACCGTACAACAAACAACTTAGTTAATTTTACCTTCTTTTGTTTAGTTGGCAAAATTCAATCTACTGTAAAAATTATCAAGGACACACAAAAACAATATTGCCATGAATACCCACACACCAGAAACGGCGCACAAATTTCCATACACACACACATCCGCAACGTAAGCAAATGTAAGTAACTGAAGGAAGCAGAAGCAGCAGAAGCAGCAAAAGCAGCGCAAGCATGTAATGTATACATTCCTTTCTTTGTTCACAGATGTCTTAATATTTTCTCTGCGGACACACTCAGCGTACTGACAGACAACGATAACTTAATAGATACATTAATAAACAGATAATTTATGGTTAACCTGGCCTTTGCTTGAAAAATTATTTCATGATTTTATGATGAATTTTCTGCGGCTGCCAAACTCTTCAGTATAAGAAAATGTTGGTCTTCCGCTGTTGGAAATTAATTTAAGTGAAGCTCCTTCAGATACACACGCATACACAGAAACACACACACATGCATGCAACAGCCCAAATATTATGTATGTGAAATTTTGCATGTGTGAACTTTTCTTTCTCATTAAAAAATAATAATGGTACTCTTTAACAGAACATTTACAACTTTGCTACGTTTGTACTTTTTCTCTTTTTTATAAATTCGGATAACATGCACGGATATAGATTGAATGCTAATAAAGCACATGGACCACATTGAAATGTGGGATACCTGCTAAAGGATACTTTAGTACGTTCTCATTTTTTGTACACTCAATACACATATGGTTTGAAGCCGAGAAAGTACCTTTTAGCAAAACATAACATAGAAAAATTGCCTCTTTAATACACTAAAAGAGGTAAAAATGGATGATTTGTTTCATCATTTTCTTTCACATTTAAAAATAAAAGAAGAAATTCCACATATTGGAATAGAACACTTTGGAAGTACGGCACTTTCCACAGTATACGAAAATAGCGCCTCTTCCTGAAGAGCCACAGAATAAGATATTAAGTACCTTTTAGAAGCTAAAAAAGGGAAAAAGTAACCTTTGTACTTTTTGCCTTTTTTGATAAATTTTAAGCGCTACATGATAGCAAACATGATATATTGACCCTTTTTATCTTTCTGTTAAATTGGATTACGGCATATGCAACAGACAATTTAACGACACACTTAAAATATTCATCCGGTGGAAGATTCTAATATGTTCTAATCGGTTCCATGCTTGCGCATTGTCACACCAAAGGAAAAGGTATACATCTGAAACGCAAAATAGTGAATAATTCGATATGACGTGCAATGGCATGACAACTATTTTCTTGTCGCAATAAGTGAGCCGGTTTGTTAAGACGACAACTCAACTTCGCAATATTTACACCGCCTACAACCGACCGGAAGCATCATACAACTCTCACGTATGGGACATTTTTTAAAAGTATAGTTTGAATTTATTTGGACGCTTTCAGAAGACAGCAAGTGGCGACTCGCGAAGTCGGCACAAGTAAAGCCGGCCAAGTCAAAATGTGAGATAAGATTCGATATTCTCACTATAACAGGAAAGGACTCCCCTTTAGCTAATTGCAATATAATGCAATGCACGCGTACCATTAGTGCTGAGTGCTGCTCTTAGAAAGCATTTAAAAGCGCCAAGTCGACAAATTTTTAATTCAAAAAACTACAATGCAAACCAAGCAACGGAAGAAACTTTCATGATTTTCTCCTGCCGAATGCCTCAAGGACATGCGGGTTACAATCCATAATTCTTATTAACAGTCGAGAATATTTTAATGGTTATCGAGATTTTATTTCAGATTCGAAAGAAGGTTTCACCTTTTAAGGAGTCTGGAGATGTTTCTTGAAATAAATTGTAACATTTGGCCAGCCTTCAAAACTCATTTGTTTCAATTTAAACAAAACTAAATATTTGACAAAAAGAAAACGAAACGAAATATAATTAATTAATGGGAATTAAAAAAACTTTCAACTTCTAATTAACTTTTTCTTTTTTGTTCTTTTGCTTTTTTTGCTTCTTCTTTTTTTAAAAATATTAAATTAGATAAACAAATATCTATTGTGTTACCAGAAACATTATCTCATGTCGTTTGATAAATTTCGTATGTACGAGTGTCTTGCTTTGCGCACAGCGCGGTCTTGAAAAGCTGTTGAACCCGTGCGGCAATTGTCCTCGAAAACGTTAAAGCAAACAAGTTATACTCACCTTTCCGAGTTTATCTTTTGATGTGTCTGTCTTTGGGCAAACAAAAAAATAATTTTTAGCCAGCCAGTGCAGTTAATACGTGCAATATAAAATTTATTTTTATTAAATTGATAACATTTATAAAAAAAATTCTATTTCGCACATTTCAACTGTTGCTGAAGATTAGAAAATCTATTTAATAGCAATTGTATATTTTGTAGTTTTAGTTTAATTTTATTTATTATTTATTTTTATTGTTTTATTTTTTTTTTTTTAATTACTTACTGGAAAACCATCGTAAGGAAGTTTCCCTAATTAAAATTATATGTTACGCCATTAGAACCAACTGGCAAAAGAAAATGTGACAACTTGAAGCTGCAAAGCTCCGACGAAAATTTCTACAATTATATTTCAAACGAATTTCAACATTTTGACTTTCTTATTGAAAGTAATTTTACAATGTTATAAAAGGAATAATTATTAAAATTACATATTTTTTTGTTTGTAACAAAAATTTTTTTTTCAAGAGAGGATTTTTTTTTTTGTTAAAATAAAAGTAGAAGAAAATCATCTTTCTAAGTAAATAATTATTTATAATATACAAGGTCAGCGGAATATCGAAAATTAAGGGAATTATAACAGAGATATTTTTAAAACTAAAGGCCGAAGACTATGGGATTAAAATACTTGTAATAGAAAATCATTACCATGATCTTTTCTTAAGAAAGATAAGAAAAAATCGCTCCACTTTTCTTCTATAATCAGCAGACAAAGCTGGTGTTATTTTATAAACTGAATGAAATGTTGGTTATGACAAAATTAGTTGCTAATTAGATGTCCAACTGCGACACTCATTAAAAACATTTAAAAGAAACTCATCTGAAATGATTGTTTAAGAAACGAAGGCATGGTCACGTTCCATTTTCCGATTAACATCTCAGTAATTGCTTGAACTAAGTTGGATGAAACCTACACACATCCATACATAAATATGTATAAATGTGTAGCGTTATGCTACTTTGTCACTAGGCGCGCATTGAGCACTCCTCAGGGGGGAAACTATACGATTTGGCATATCTATCATTCCTTTGCCAGTTGCATACTCCAAAGCAATCCATTTCCCGAAAATCTTAACATTTTACTAGTTGCCATTAACTGCATAATGTGGCCCCTTCTCAAGCCAGAAAGAAAAAAGTAATTCTCATAATGTGAGTGCGGAGTACACTCACCATTAATAATTAATAATTAATTAATAATCAGTGTCTTTTTGATTACAGTTATGAATATGTAATTCATTTTAAGACATGGTGACAGCATAAAACACCTTGTTTGTACACTTAGTAAGTTATAATCAATAATTTAAAATATTGATTGATACCTACGATTGTATAGTATGTACTAGTATAGGATAGCAATTAGCTGGCATGCCATTAACCCCTCGGAGTGCACTACAATTGTAGGATGAATCGCAGGATGTATAAAATCTTGGGGGCCAAATAATTGTGCTCAAAACAGATTACATTGTCTACAAATAAAAATCTTTTTATTTTAAATTTACCTCACACACATACATATGTACATACATACATAAATATGTATAAATGTGTAAGAAAATTATTTATGAATATGTATTAACACCCGGTTTTTAATAAATGATCCGAAAAAGAAATTAATTTATCACTGTAAATTTGTTAACAAAATGTCAAACAGAATGCACGAAAGAAAAAAAGCCCCAAACGACACAAGCACACGCACACACACTGCATATTCATCTTCGTTGACATGCATGTAAGTAAGGCGAACTCTCCAAAGCCAAAAACTCCCAGAGAGATAAAAGTGATATAAACGCCAAGCATTTGTATGAATGAAAGTGGCTCCAACATCACGTAAATATGCTTTATGACTTGGAGTGTATAAAATGTATGGAACATTTATATGATTGTTTTGTGGAGAAGTGGGGAAGTCTGTTGCAGCCCAACAAACAATATAGTGATGCGTTACCACACACACACATATATATATATATTTTAAGTAGCACGAATACATTTGTAAAAATTCCGTCCATTTTAACACTTTGGCACAAAAATACCATAATATTCGCGATATCGACCAGCGTCTGAAATCAACTCAATACATGCGAATGCCGATAACCGGGAAAGTTTTACCCTAATGTTTGCTTCGCACAACTTGAAATTTTTATCACTTTTTAATTAAAAATCGGTGAGGGATATGCCTAAGGAAACTTGATCGTACCAACTCCAGCTTCCTAACTTAAGGCTGTCACATTTACTTAAGGGTGTCTGTTTCATCGACAGCAACTTTACTGATTTATTTCCGCAAGGCCAGCTTAACGCTAATTTTGCTACAATTGATACTCAGTAAAACTTTGAACGGTATACTGCAGTATTTGAAAGCAAATGTAGTTTATAACGAAACCTTTGAAATTTTAATTTAAACTTTTTTCTTGTATTTATTTAATATATCATATTCGCTTTTTATAAACTATCGATAAATCCCGCTGCGACGAGAAGTCGTGAAATCTTATAATAAAATACTGCATTTAACATCATAAATATAATATATATGAACGTATGTTCATATACAGTCATAAAAAACACAATACAATATGTAATCGTCCTATCGTTTAAAATAACAACGTTGAAATTATGTCGCTTTTTCGTCGGTAAAACTAAAAGAAACCGTGAACAGCTGATTACCACCGTCGGCGAATATCGTATGGTTTATTTAAGCAATAACAATTTGAAACTCCTCAGCTGAAGGCCACTTTGCTGACGTCGTTTTGCTTACAAACATTATTGTTTTGCTTTAAAACACAAATCCATCGCTTAGAAATAATGAGCAATTACAAAGAATATTTTTTACATTTTTTTAAATATTTTTTTTATTTTATTTTTGCTGCCTGGGATATACCGCCTTTAGGATTATGGATACACACGCAGCAGAAGATGTGTGTGTTTGTGTCCATGATGTTTTATAATGTATGAATTTTACTAAGTATGCTGATGTATGTATATTGTAACAGTATGTGAAACGTATGCTTTGATGAAAAATAGTATGCCTTAATACACGTCATCATATAAAATCAGAAAGAAGCGAAAGAAGGTGAATTTACTGTTGCTTAAATTTATGGCAAAAATGAAAATTTATCTTATAAAAGGTGCTAAAATGTTGGAAAAATACATATATATTTTATAATAATTTATAAAACAATTCAATCGTATAAAACATAAAAAAGAAAGCAATTATGGAAATGATTTTTTGTGCTTTCTTTAACTCAAAATTGACATTATTTTTGTTTATTTATTTTAAAGTATTAAATTTATTATTTATATTGTCAAACCTTTTCAAAAAAATATTCTGTATATAATTATTTCAAATTTAAAAATAAAAATAATTTGTTCGAATTTTTTTCTAAAATTTATTTAAAATTATATATTTATGTATGTATAAAAACATTTTAAACTTAAAGAGCATTGAAGTTAATACTCTTTTTATAACAGCAGGAATGCGTTCAGCCTGTGAAGCCCATGTACAATTTGTAATACGGGTCTCGCCAAAAATACTCAATGCTATAAAAATACTGGCTCCCAGATCAAAACGTTATTTTGTGTTAGCCAGAAAAGTAAATTTCATAGAAATTTTACAACCCGGACCTCTCGCTACCACTTGGTTACCGGCGAGGTAAAGTAACATTTTTTCTTTATTTTTACGTAATAACTATTAATGAATATGGGGCATTCCCCTAAAAATGTTATATTATTTGTTTGTTGTGTGGATGCATTTCGTTATCAGAAATGTAAAAATAACATAATATATTTATTAATATAAATATATTTAAATTTTTATATAAATTATAACAAAAAAAATATGACAAGACTTTATTATAAAGTTTAGATGCCTTAAATTTGCAATTCGCCTAATGCCAGCTCTATGGAAACAAGTCTTGATCTTTTTTGGTGTTTGTTTTCTTAGTCTTGTAGCATCTGCGTATTTTGGGAATTACATTTACATGTATAGTAAAATCACTGTTGTTAACTTTTATGTAACATGTACTTTAACAACTGGCATCATACTTAGGCATTCCAATAACTAGTTTCATCAACAACTTAACGTTTAACGCAACATTCATTGCCGTACTTACATTACGGAATAAAAATAATTTCCAATTTGTTTGAAAATTCGGCACTTTTGATTTCATATGACGATATTAATCTATTTATAGAAACAAAGTTACAAACGATTTGCAATCACATTATAAACAAAATATTGGTTATTATTAAAATTCATTTGTACATATGGAAATACATACAAACACATATATATTTATATATATATATATATATATATATATATATATATATATATATATATATATATATATATGTATGTATGTATGTAATTATATACATATGTGTAAGTGGAGATATGATGCAAAGCAAGGTTATGATATTGAAAATGAAGCATGCAGAAAACAATATAATATGCATTATATACCTCAAATGCATAGATGGTCATATAAGTATGTGTATCTTTATGCAAGCATTTGTAATTTTTCATTTATGTACAACCAAACGTAAACGTGTACATTTTGCTTGAGAAAGTATCAATATTTTTCCGATACTTAAAGAAAATGGAAATAAAGTATTTGGTACAATTTTAATTGAAGGAAAATAAGCATTCAACAATAAATCATACGTGCATTCGCCCATACAAAAATATACTTATATGTATGGATATAAATATGTATGTATGTATGTATGTATGTGTGTATGTATGTATGTATGTATATGTGTATATATCTATGTATGTATGTAAATATGTATGGCAGCACGCACTTCATAGCGAAAGGCATATGCCGAAATTTATTTTAATAATTGCTATTTCTTAATTTTTCTTATCTTCATCTAGGCATGGATTAAAATAAAATTATTTTTCTCGCTTAAATCTAGTCTACTTTTAAAAATAATAGCATTTGCAAAATAATAACAATTTCCACTAGTTTATAATTACGAGCATAAATACTTACGTACAACATACATACATATGTACATACAAATTGTACATATGAAGATACATACATATTATATTAATTGATTAAAACCTTTAGTAATAAAATGAATAACTCCGGGTTTGCACGAACGTATGAATGTTAACAAGTGCTCTGGCCTGTTCCCACTTGTGTCGACTTACAAAAGAAACCATCAATAGAAAAATAAAGGGAAAAATATTATTAATCGCAAAAGAAAACACAGAAACAAATCCCCACTCTTGAAAAATTTCATGTAAATTCATACGTAGTCGCATGCATACATATAACGCAGGTATGTGTGGATATATATGCTCATACACATATATGTCAGTATGTATGCCTGCGTATACTTATATTTCTATATTTGCGTTGCTTAATAGAAACTTCAAACGTTTAAGAGTTTAAATATATACATTAGCAAGAGATGACCACTTATTATTAACCAATAAGAGATGTTTAAGAGAACTTGGTCGCAGTTGTTCCCTTATTATTCTTACTTGCAAGAGTTGAATACCTTAAAACAACGAAGAGATAAATAAATACACAGAGGAAATAAAAACTTTAGTAGAAACATGATTTGTTTTTGTTTAAAGCTGTCAAGAGCTGTGCAGCATGAGAGTGAGAGATTTCGTTTGAGTTGTAATTTTGTTGTTCGTTCGTTTGTGTATAGCAAAAGAAGAAGGCAGGCCTGTATTGTTGACTGCCTGTTGTATATTCAGTCGGTTTGCTACAATCAAACTAACCGAACATTTTCTTTTGAAACGGTAATATTCTAGTTCAGTTTAATACGAACGTGAGAACGGTGTGGACGTGCCAAAAATAATACGCTGAACCATTGTAATTGAATTAAAGATAATAAATAAAACTTTTAAAAATAATAATTTCCTTAAATCAAGTGCGTAGTGCAAAAAATTTATTAAACTATAGGTATTCATTGCAAAACAAATTACAGCCGACAAAAATTCAAAAGTCCTGGATTATTTTGAATTTTTTCTTTAATTTTTTTTGTTTGCTAAAAATAATGTACATATTTTAACTGTAAAAATCAAACTATACATAAAATCTCAGATTAAAGTAACAAAAATTTATTAATTTTCATTTGTTAGAAACTTGTGGCTTAGCAAATCAAAAACAAAAAAAAAAAAAACAAAAATCTCTAAAAGTATTTTATAAACAAACAAAAAATAGTTTGTAAAATTAACTTGTGGTTTACCTTGCATTATAACAACAATCACCTTTAACAAACAAAAGAAGTAACAAAAAAAACACACATTGATTATCATCTCAACAACATTAAACATACATTTTTGTGTTTTTGCTAAAAGAAAAACAAAACCACAAACTCACACCATCCAATGAAAAAGTGATTTATTTCAGAAAAAGTGGAAATTCCAGTTTCATAAAAAAAGTATAAAACATTTTAATGCTTATTAATAATAATTAAAAAAAATTTATAAATTTTTCTAAAACAAATAAAAATTGATCTCAAAGATTTTATAAAGCAGACTTTTGAAATCCAACGGTATTTTCGCACTAATGATAAGTGACGTTGAAAATTGAATAGAAAACAAATTGACAAAAGTAATTGCAGAAAAGACAAAAACCCAAACTCATCCAAAGACAAAAGCAACAAACGCAAACGCAAAAGGCAAAAGCAACAAACGCAAACGCAAACGCAAACGCAAACGCAACAAACTTTACAAACTTGTGATTAAAATAAAAAAGAGTACAACAAGGAGAAGCAATTAAAACGAGAGAATTTAAAACTAACGGTAATTTTTATATTAACATTTTTCTTCTCCCTACACCTGAGGAGATTTTTTACATTTGCTTTGCGCCTGCTTTTTAATGACTTTCTGTGCGAAGTAAAAGCTCTGTGTGGTCATCTCAATAATAACAGCAAGCAGCAAGAGCCAAAAATGACCTTGCCCAGCATTGCAACGAACAACCAGTGCGACGATGATTCGGATATGTTTGGTCCACCACGCACCTCCCCACCAATTGGATATCATCATCATCGGTCGCGTGTCCCCATGATTTCCCCAAAATTGCGTCAACGTGAGGAACGCAAACGCATTTTACAACTGTGCGCTCACAAGCTAGAACGCATTAAAGATTCGGAAGCAAATCTCAGACGCAGTGTTTGCATTAACAACACTTACTGTCGTCTAAACGACGAGTTGAGACGGGAAAAGCAATCTCGTTATTTGGCCAATTTGCCAAGGTAAGTACAGCGTTAAAACTCCACTAAATCTGCGATTATAAGCTGCAATGCAATACCAATAAAAACTAAAAAATACTACATGTCTACCTCGAGTAACGCAGCATGTGCAATTTCGATGATTTCAATGCACAGCAATTGCAAATAAAATGAATTGATATGCAAAACGTACTAAATTCACAACATTATTATTGTTATTAAAAATCCATTGCAAATGATTGGTGGTACGCAGTTGCTTCCATCATCATCATTATTATCATCATCATCATCATCAATCATCATTTATTCTTTAGGCACACATTTCTTGGCACAAGTAGGGAGTGCAAACTTAAAATACCATTAAAAAAAAGGTGTGCGATTAATTTTGTACGATTTAATTAAAAGTTGTACGACATTCAATGTCGTTTCTTTATAATTTTGCCATTTTCACCCAGAAGATAAACCGTATTCGTAATATTATAGCAGATCGTCTCAACTTTGGCATCACTAGCCCCCACCAGCCCTTTATAGCATCTCTGATAATTAAACATTCTGGAAAGCATCGACGCGTTTAAGCTTTTACTTAAATCGAATGAGAATTGAGAAGAGTCCCAACTGAATTTTAAATTTTTGTATGATAGATCTTGTGCGGGGGTGTGTGTGCAGCATAAGTATGTCATTTTTCTGCTATTTTGTGATCACAAAAATATTGCATGATTATCTGTCTTAGGTAAAATCATACATACGTCTGACGTGGCATACCAATTTATTACCATATTTAGCCATCATAAACACACACACATTCACATACAAGAACATACACAGAAACTCTTAAACCAATAGAGTTGTAAAACTTTTGATAATATAGAAATGTTTAGGAAGTGGCTCTGCTGACAAGATTCGTATTCGAGGGCAGGGTATACGAGTAGACAGCTGAATGTAGGTGGTGCGTATCGTAAATGTTTAATCTTTCACCTTCGTGGATAGAGAGAACGAAGACAGTGAGCTGACAGTCGTTTCTTACTCGTTCTTGTTTTTATTACGGCTTGATTTGCTTTCATGTGTTTCATATGCAGTATGCGAGCATATTACACAGCCAGCATTAATTTTGATTTTGTTTCTGGTGTGCCAGAAATCCACTAATATGCTTATTTAAATCAAACAGGCTAACAATCTGCTCCGCACAAATTGTTACAAATTCAATTTTGAGTGCATCTCATCAACTGCGTTTTTAGTTTTAAAATTTGTCATCGTTATCAGCGCTGTCCACACGCAGCGTATCGCCAGTCCGGCTCAAAGTTAAGCCATCAATAGTACAACAGTATTCTCTTTTTTGTTGGTGTTGTATTTTTTGCAGCTCTATAATCCAATCCATTGTGCATAATTGCATTTGTCAGCATTACAAGCCCAGTGTTGTTGCATTGTGTGATGTACAAGGTTAAATTGAAAAAAAGCAATTAAGTAAGTCTGTGCGAGAGCACACTGGAAAAACTAAAACAAACTGCTGGAAAAATCAAGTGATAAGAAGTTATAAGAAATGAAAATGCATACAAACACTCAACATATGTATATACATATGTATATAGTTATGTAGTTATGTATGTGCATGGTCAAGCATTGGGTGTGTGTGTGTTTGAGTGTGTAAGCGCGTGTGCATGCGTGTGTTTGTATAAATGCAAGCGTGTTTGTAATTACATAAGCAACAAAAAAATTTTGCAGTTTCGCACAAGGCAACACATCCATGCATGCAATGTGCCCAGCAATTGAGGAAAGAATAAAGTTGGGAATTGGGAATTTAAAAAATATAAATAAATTTCTTTTCACGTGATCGTTAAACTAAGAAAGGATTTTGTTTGGCATGCTGTGTGTTAAATTTTAAACTGGTTTCTTAGCATTCTTCAATATTGTAAATTGGCTGTGTGCTACTTTGAAAATCGCACACACACACACACACACACACACACTCACGGAAGCGCATTTAATTATTGCACAAACCTATCTTATGTTTATGCCGCATTTCTCTGCTAATAATATAATATTTAAATATGCCCACATATGAGCAAATGCGTTTCTAAATAGTCATACAGTCACTCACGTAAACGCTTCCAACCCTTCATTTTAATATGGGGGAGAACGGAATGCATGAATGAATGCATGTCTGTTTGTGTGTAGTAGATAGTTTTTATCTTATGATATTGCAACAAGGCTAATTTGCAAATGAGACATTTAAGAGTTTAAAAACATTCTTTGTGTATTAGATGAATCATGCTCACGATGACCCAACAATAACTATTATAATGCACTGTACAATAGTTTAAGCTATCCCACAGTTTATTTTTCTATACACCATTTTACGTTTAGCTCATTTTTAGACACTAATTATTTTAATACACTTTCAGTCGTCATTATTGCAGAATTTCTGAAAAAAAAACTTTAAATCAGACATACAGAAGAAAAAAAGTAAAAAAAAATATCAAAAAACATTTAAACATTTTAAAATACTTTTATGTTTCTTAAAAAAGTAAATATAATATTTTGGAAAGAACTCTTTGCTTTACGAATTTTCAGTGTCATTTTCAGTTCCTTCTTAAGACTTGCAATAAAAAAATGTTGTATAAATATTGAACAGTATTTACCCTTCAGAGAAAATTTAATAATTTAAATACAATTGAAAAATTTTAACACGCCTTTGCAAAATGTGATGCTAATATATAATCTTATTTATTTATTTACTTATTTATTTACCAAATATTACAATTATATGAATATAATTGCAATATGTGTAGAAGCACTGCCTACTGAGGCCTTTGGCTTCGGGCTCCCCGGGAAATTGAACCCCTGACACCTGCGTAACAGGCGGGTATACTAACCATTATACCATCGAGGGGCTTGGTATATAATCTTATTAAAGATCATTGCAGAAATTTTTTCGGCAGTATATTTAGAATGCATCAACTACTTTTCATAACGACCAATAATGCAACGAACGATAAAATGAATTAGCAAATTGTAACGGTAAATTCCAGATTTAGTTTTTCAAAGTTACACATGCTGTTCTCCCCTTTTTTTATTATACGTTACTCATTTAGGCGACTTATTTAAAAGAAATCTATTGCATATCTTTGGGAGCGAAAAAATATTAAATTATTTATATCTTGTGAATTGTGTACGGTACCTTTAAAAAAATTTTTATCTTTTCGTTACAACTGATAATAACGTTAAAGATTTAAAGATATGAAACCTTTTGTGAATATCAACGGCAAGGCTTGCATATTTAATTTCCAATAGGAAAAATAAACTTTAGTAAATTTTGGGAAACTTGCGAGTTTCATTTTACGATGCAAAGTAAAAGCAAATAATACATTCATACGTTTATGTATTTGTACGTTCACGCTTGTAGATTTTGTTTTCACTTTGTTTTCTTATTATAGACGAATAGGCTATAAATTGTTTGCACTTAAAATTGTCCATGCCTTATTTTTTAGTAAATTAGTACATACACCCATCCAGCACTTGCTTAACAATATTTGAATACAACAAAACACTTCAATTTTAATAAAAGTAAATCGCTTTTTTCATATATTTTTTCTTTTAATTCCGTTTTTTGCTGGTTTAATTGCAAACATAAAAAAAAGAAATCTTTTATGTAGAATAAATTAGGCAAAATAAAAAAGAAATATGTAATATTATTTAATAATATTGAGTAGGTAGTTAAAGAAGAAACACGACAAAGATTATAAATTCAGGCCAAGCTCATGCCAAAAACTTATGAATACGTTTGCCAACTGTTTAAATAAAACTAAATAAATTACCAAACATGCCCCAGCCATGCCTAGATACATAAATACAAACACACAAATTATAACAGATCCCAACGCAAAAGTAAAGCTAAGCCAAACAGAGAGACAGACAGACAGCCAGACAGACAATCAACCAACCAGCAAGCCAACCAAAAGAACAAGCAACAAACACAAGAGCACCCATGAAAGTTTCAACATACAAAATCACAAAGAAAAAATTTTGTCTGTGCCTGAATTTACGAATATGTAAGTGGACAAACAGACAGACAAACAAGTAGCGAGACCACAAAGTTTAGACCCCAAAAAAGAAATACTTACTTCCAAACATACAAGCATGAATGCATGTCGGTATGTGTGTGTGCCTGTATGCCTGCACGTACATAAATTTTGTAGACGGTTGGTTATACAAGTACTCTCACTCAAAGGCTTAAGCACACGCTACATAACACACACACACACACACACACACAGCCAATCATTCATGAGCAACGGTAATTTTTTCAAAATTACAACAGTAATAACAATGGCCTGTCGCAAATGCGAAACAAAAACAAAAATGTGGTCCTACACACACCTACACATACACAACCAGTAAAAGGAAGCATATTGATGGCGTGTAAACGAAATACAGAAACACCTTCAATTGAATATGTTGCTGCATACAGATGATGTGCTCTCAGTGTGTAATAAAGTTAAATGTTTAACAAAGCCAGCAACCGAAGAATGTTGAATTAATTTTTAAATTCAATTAAACGTTTAATTATTGCTACAACGGTGTAAATGTCCTTTAAGTTATGGATACACGAGTACACAAAATAATGTTGATTGACCAATAACAATATCATAATTTAATACTTGCATGCACATGCACACATGCACAAATTTACATATACATTTAAATGTGCCCTTTGCAGTTGCACAAGCAAATATTTCTACACTCACACAATTGATAAAATTAGCAATTAAATTAGGAGTACCTGATTCTGAATGAATATAAATAAATATATATATATATATATGTATGCATGTATGTATGATGGATCTGTAATTATGTATGTCGACATACATGTAAATATGTGTGTGTTAAGTTAGGTGTATCCATATTCATACCTATAGAAAAATAACAACAACAACAATAATATGGAATCTTATCATCATAGTAAAACAAAACTTAAAATAAACCCATCAGCAGCACAAAAACACGCTGGATAAATAAAAACAGATTGTCAAGTTAGTGTTTGCATACTTGAAACATTTTTATTGCCCTAACATGGCTAAAACCGCCGTAGAGGAAAACGTTAGAAAATGTTTCACAACTGTTTGTAGAATTTGATTTGTTCAGGAATATTAAGTTTTGTAGACTTTCCTTTATAACATATATGAAAATTCTTTTTTAGATATTCCCATGTGATGCATAGAAGTATAATTTATAATTTAGTTGCTGTAAAGGTGAAAGATTTATCCATTAATCGTATTTATTGCCTTATTACGGCTCCATTCGTCCTTAATATAATTTTTTTTTGTTCACCGGCCAACGACGCTATATTTATTATAGATAAGTAGACAAACAAGTGTAAAATTCATTTTATACGTTTTATATATACAGTGAAGTTAGACAAAAATCTCCTAAACAATTCCTACTGTAAAGAATCGCCATGTAAAGGATTGCCTATTCTATGTAAAAACTGCCCTATAGTCTTCGTTTATATTTATCCGGCTGTCGAAGAGATCAGCCTATTCAGTACGCGTTCAAAAGAACTGCCATGAGAATTTGAAATTATTAAAAAACACAGGCAACAAGCGCCAAATTAATGTTTTAGAATAATCTGATCTTTATTTACAAAATTCGTGGCTTATATACTACTTATGAGAATAATGGAATTAGTCTAGTATTGAGTGATTCTCGAGTCACTCAATGTTCTGCTTATTTTTGTAATTATTGGTAAAAGTATAGTGTCGAGTGTGCACTTTTGCATGTGTGTCATACAATAATGCATAATGACC
Source organism: Ormia ochracea (assembly GCA_963402855.1). Classification (NCBI taxonomy): domain Eukaryota; kingdom Metazoa; phylum Arthropoda; class Insecta; order Diptera; family Tachinidae; genus Ormia; species Ormia ochracea. The sequence goes on along the minus strand of OY727107.1, from coordinate 21,256,039 downwards.
CAATTCAACGTTTGTAATATGATATAGTTTAAGTCGTATGTTGGTTGAGCTTCTTGGTTGAAGTTGGTATGTGTTGTCATGCATACTGCATGATGACATGGTACACTACACTACAATTAGTCAATAGAAGCTTCTTTGATATAGAAAATATGGGCATAAGAAAACTGTTATGTATCAGATTTATTAGGGTTTTTGGCACCAAACATTTCGCCTGAAAATCTTGGAGAATTTTACTGATGTTCTTCAACATTCACCGCAACGTATAGAAAAATGTGAAAATGTGTAACCCGATATTATTAGCAGTTGTTATATTCCGGGATGTTTTATTTTTTGCACTGCTTTTAAGTAAATTCATCTCACTCTGTACCCTATTAGCTTCAAAGATTAAAAATGCAAAAAAAATCATTACATCCTCTCTAAGCACACACTTCCTGTACAAACTGTAGTCTTAAGAAATGTGTGTACGAACGAAGTACCGAAGTCGTTATTATTAACAAACGTTAAAATGATCACGTTCCACTTGCAGCAACAATAAACACAATCAGCAACAACAACAACAATGATGAGAACAATAACAATTTCGACTTAAGCTACCCAACAAACATAACGTATATGGCTAATTGCAAAAAAGGGGGGTTGGGAAATCCACTATACCACTAAATTGTATTACAACATCTGGGGAATAAAGCCTTATGGTGTTTATTTATTAATCCCATTAGTACCAGCATACAAATATATACTTAGTTTTTGGACAACAGTGAACTGGTTTGTAAATAGTACAACTAAGATTTGTTGGGTTATCGACGCCCTAAAAAAATAGCAGTAGTAAGTATAGTAGTAATATTATACGACTATTGGTGGGGGGTTCATTTGTATGTGACGAAGTGGAAGAAATAAAAATTGTTTGCCAACTTGCTGGCTCACTTGCTGGCTGTTTGCTTGTTTGTTTGATGTTGCCAGCTTTTATACTTACAAAATAACATGGAAAATATACAAGTTTATATGTGTACGTTTGTACTATAGACAAGTTCGTATATGACTTGGAATGAATCTGCAAACGGGAAAAACTTACATACACACACACGAGAAAAATCAAACATACAGACAGACCGACCGACAGACATTTATACTATTCACAAATTTCAAGACCATCTTCCTTTGATATTATTATTGTAAAATTTATAAAGCACACATAATCTCGAAGACGTTATAGAGGGTTTCTCCAATGCTTTCATTAGCATTAAACCAAAGAAAAAAGCGTTTTCATATTTTCTTTTGACATTTATTTCTTTATACTTCCAACCCTCATTTCTTAATCAAAAGAAAGACTCTCTTAATAATTTTCTTTTGAAAACTAATTTTTCGCCAGATGTACTTGTGTGTGATTTCAAATATTATAAGCAAATAATACACAAACATATGCTCACAAATGGCCATATATGTAGATCCGTGTGTGTGTATACAATTAAGTGTTTCGAAACATTACCACACATATTTCTATATTTATTTCAAATAATTATTGTTTTATTCATAATAATAACCTCAGCTTAAGCAAGTCATGGTGCGAGGGTGTATCAAAGAGTTGTGTCCAATTTGAATCCAAAGGAAATTTTATCCGACATAATAAATGTGTGCAAAGCACAAAGTACTAACCATTTTCAAATGTCTGAAATAAAATTTTCCATTCATTTCATGATATTCATTTATTTTGATATTTCTATATGCGACTTGTGTAAAAATACAACTCTGCTGTCAGTATTTCTATTTGGTCACCTGTGCAGAACGAACGAGCTAAGATAAGCTAATCACTCAATTGAACACAATTAACCGGTCATTTTATTGAGCGCCTTCCCCCTAATAAATGTTGATATCTTGGCAATCAGCTGATGGTGTGCATAGACTTTCTTATATACAATATTTAAACGTTAGATATTCTATTCAGCCCACAATGTCTTCGCACATGCCCTGTGTATACAAATGAACAAGACTTGTGCTGAATTACTGTAATAGAGCGGGTCCGAACAGTTGCCCATGAAAAATATGTATGTATTTTTATTATGTGCTTGTTGTCAACGTGACATTGCTTACTTTACGCGCCCCATCTTCTTCAAGGTAATTGATAGAGCTTTTAGCTTTTTCTAATGTTTGTTTGCATGTGCCGTTAACAACAACTTATCTCCCATAAGCAATTACTATTAATTTGATACAATTAAAAAAGGAAAGCTTTTCATTTGTTTTACAATTAATTTCATTTATTCATTTATGGCTTACATACATTTTTTTGTAAGTTCGTGTGTGTAGATATGTGCATATGTGTGAGTATAAATATCGATAGTTTGTTTTCATTAATTGAAGATTAATTAAGAATTATAAATATTTTAGTTGTTGGCTTAAGTAATTTTTTCTTAAAGGTTTTTCCTAAAGAAAACATCTGCAAAAAAAAAGATACTTTTCAAATTTAGTAGAATCTGTGAAAAAAAGTTTCATTTACAATATTTTTAAGTATTTTGTCGACGTTGTCATCGTCATCGTCGCAAATAAGCTCAAAACAGTCAGGGAGTTAGTCAGTCGGCCGGCCAGTGAATTTCATTTCAAATTGTCTTTCTGCTGGTTTTAATGTTTCTTTTTTAACACAATAAAAATTGTAAGTGTGTGTGTGCATCAATATATAACACGTACATCTATGCATACTTGCACTGGTGCATATTTGTTTATAGATAAAGAGTCTTTCATTAAGAGCAAATCATTTTTAAATATATATAAAACCAAATGTTGTCGAAATTCTTTACTTATTTGAAAGCTAAAATGCTGCCATTACTGAATAGCCTGAATGATCTGAAATAGCCGCGCCCCAATTCGCTAGTAGTAATGCTTAGGTCTGTTCCAATATTGCTTTGAAACCAATATGCAGCGTAAATAAAGCTTTAGATGCCTCTTAGATTTCTTGTTGATAAGTTTTGTCTAAATGAAACAATTGGAAAGTCGGTTTGTTGCTGAAAATTAGACCCCCATGCCCAGGTTATGTAGTATACACGTTTAATTACCTCTCGCTTAAATGCCTTTAACGTTTACTTACACCTATTATTGAATTCCTCTTTTTATACCTCTTCTCAATGTTCTTCCTCTTCTCGCTTATAATTTGCGAACACATAACCAATACGTATTCCGGAAATGTATAAGATTGGGTTTTGTCCATCTGTCCGCCTATAAGTATGTCTGTCTTTCATTTTGTTACGGAGCAGAATGAGCTTAATTTTTACTTACAATTAAACATTTTCAAATCCATCAATTTTGGTTTTGAACAACATTTCTCTTTATAAAAAAATTATAAAATCGGTCAGCAAATGAAAAACATATGGGGAAAAAGTGATTGCATTTTTTTCTGAGCTAAAATACACCAGCTACAAGCTCTTGTTATGCAAATTTTTATTCATAATCGCCCATGTGGCTTAAATAACTAAGAAATATGCGTTCCATTACACTCATTCTGAAAAATTAAGCTAATTCTGCCCCGCAACAAAATGAAAAGAGACGGACTTTAGACGGACGGATGGACAAAATGAAAATTAATTAAAATGTTCTTTTTAATTTTGCACACGAATTAATTAAATTAAATCTAAAAATAATAAAAGGCCCCTCATAAGTATGCTCATTAGGTACAGGCGAATCTCGCTTCAACAAACGTGTTATATGAAACCAGTTAGGCAATGACCGACCAGTCTTTCCCTTGATAGCATTTTCTTTTTATCTACTATATAATTATTTTGATTTTTCCATAGGATGCTATTATGAACGAATTAAACGATTTGTTGCAATTTCCTTTTAGAATTAATAGAATTCGCATAATTACCTTAATGGGGCAGTTATGCAGATACGTTTAAATGCTTTCTCCGTATTATTAACCGAAAATGTAATTGTAATTTTCGTGTTAAAGCAAAATGGCAGAAAGCAGACCATATAAGTAAGAGCCAATTCGACTAATGTGGCTGCACCCTGTCAAAATTGACAACTCCCTATTTGAACACCCGTTACAAGTGTACATACGTACATATGTATGTACATATTTTTACAGACGTTTTATAATTTTCTTCTTTTTTTGTTGTTGTAACTTTATTTTTCAGTAGAAGCTTTTTAGATTGTAAAATTATACAAGAAATGGTTGTAGTTTTTCGTTAAGTTACTACAACGTTACCAAGAGGAAAGTCGACTGGCTGAATTGTGGGTCGGTAGAAGGAGTGAGTTAGGGAGGGAGGTAGGGGCAAAACGGTTCGTTGTTTAGATGGTTACATTTCATGCCACATATACGAATCCACTTGTACAAGTACGTTTAACATATTTGGTAAACGAGACTGTTGCTGATTTGCTTTTTTCCATTTAGTTTTTGGAAGAGTAACTTTTCAGTTTCTTTTTCCAATTTTTTTTTTCTGCAAGACAAGGCATGCAGTGCTCTGTTATTATTGGTTTTAGTTTTTTTTATTTATTTAAGTGTGTTTTTGTGTAGATTTAAGGTATCGCTTTCTTGTTGTTGTTGTCGTTGTTGTTGTTGTTTTCGTACCTCCTCGTCTTTTGCAATGTTGTTGCTATTTGGCAAACATGTTTTCCATTAAAATGACTTTGACTTTGGCTAGGAAATAGAATATTGCAAATGAAAAATGCCAAGAAAAACAGAGTATGAACGAGTATGTCAGCTAAGCTGAACAGCACTGAGTTGTTAGTTTAATTAAGAGAATTTTGTAAAATAAATAATTACATTTTTAAAAAAATTCAATTCTTAAAAATTTTAAATTTGTTTCCTTTTCTATTCATTTAAAGAGATTCAACTTATTTTATTTTAAACAACGAAAGATTAAAAGCATAGAAAGTATTAAAAGCAAAGAAAGTGGGGTTTGCAAAACTGGAAATGAAAAAGCTTTCAGATTTGTAAATAATTTAATTTTTCATAAAAAATGTAATTTTCTTATTTTTTAATTATTTATTTTTTTTCTTTAGAACAATTATTGATTTTAGAAGTTTAAATAGTGTTCTGGTTTATCAATAATTTATTTATTGTTTAACGCACGACTTAATTAAATTAAATTTAAGAAGAATAAAAAACCTCTCATAAATATGATATGACAGATACATGCGAATCTCTCTTTAGCTGACGTAAATAAAGACAAAGTTGTGAATAAATTTAAATAGTGAAGAGTATGAGTAGAGTGCTTGAATAATCAATTTTATTATCAATAATATTTGTTGTATTTATTTTTATTTATTGATTTCTAAAGCTGAACAAAATATGCCACAAAGAAAGATTTGGAAACAAGATCACACGTTGAATAGTTCTTACTCCCATCATATATTTTCATCAACAAAATGTCTAGTCCTTTATTATACAAAATTTAAACAAGTAAAACTGTAAAAGCAAAATTGTGCATGAAATTATAAAAATATTCACCGTAGAAGCGGTAAAAAAATTTCATGGGTCCTCTACAATTTGTGGTTCGCTGCAGCGAGCTGAGCCTGCCTTTGCTTTTTATTTATTACTGAATACCAAAAGGGAATGAATTTTATCCTCATAATATGCGAAAGAAAATGAAGTCATCTCCTCACCAACTATTTGCTACATGTCGCTGCTGAAATAGATTTCTTTTAGAATATTTTTGGCAGTGTTTGAACTGTTGGAGTGCTTGTATTTAAAGAATATTAACTAAAAACATTAATTTTTTTTATTTGATATTCAAATAGCACTACAATGTCAAAATTAATATATAAGAGAATATTAATTTTTTTACTTAAAAATGCGTTGAAATTGATTGTTGTGGGGTATCACCCCGCTTCCATAATTAAAATCAAGTAAACATTAATTTTAATTACATTTTAATTTTCGGTTGTAAAAAAATAAATAATTGGTCATTTAGAGCCTTTTTACATTAACCTAATGATATACATACATACATAAATACATACATACATACATACATACATACATACATACATACATACATACATACATACATACATACATACATACATACATACATACATACATACATACATACATACATACATACATACATACATACATACATACATACATACATACATACATACATACATACATACATACATACATACATACATACATACATACATACATACATACATACATACATACATACATACATACATACATACATACGTGCATACAAATGCACATATTTGTATTACTTAACACAAGTTTATGTTGAAAACTTTGCACTTGTAATTTTAGTTGGGCGTATGACTTTAATTGAATTGTAAAAAAGCGGTGTTGTCTTCCTCACTCAATAATTTGGAGACATGAACAAAATAAACTCTTCGCTTTAATGCATTTTTTCTACAGCACGTCCGTCGTTGTGTATTTCTCCATCTAATGTGTGTATGAGTGATTGTTTATGTTTTTATTGTTCGTGTTGCACAATCACGCAAGCTAACAAACAAACAGTGATGTCAATTAATTGCTTTTCTTCCTAAAAGTATTTAAAGGTTTTTAGTCTTTGAAACTAACGGTTTTTATTGCTTTAGTTTGGCAATGACAAAAAAATTTATTTTGCAGTTTTTTCTATATTTTCTTCAGTGGTTTTAAGTGGTGTTGTGGTAGTGTAGTGGATCAGGCCTATCATCTAAGAAGAAGCATTAAACTGTTAGAGTTCATGACTCACTATTTGACATAATAGTAAGAGCTGTCAAAAATAGCATTATGAAAATGTTCAAAGAATTACAATTTTCATGCGATCAGAGTTGAATTATTTTTGTATAATATATTGGCACGAACAACATCATTTTGATGTAATTTTTTCAAATAGAAAGGGTATCACATCAGATTTTCGTGTGAATCCATCGTACGACTGTCTAGGATAGTGAAAGATAGCCTTAAGTAAACTTTTTTGGTTTTAGTAATAAAAAACAGTGAAACCTGTATAACTCAAACTAATTCGATTCACAGTTGCGCTTAAAAAATAAATAATTTCAAAAAAAAAAAATTCTTTAGTAATTTGGGGAAACCCCTTTTTTACAATATAACCTTAATTTCTTTTGCAAAGTACAGTTCCTATAAGTGAATTTAAGTCGAAAATAAAATGTTTATCGGTTGAAGAAAAATATAAAAATTAAGACATCTAGAAGTAGCATTAAAAAAACGAGGAGGAATTTTATGTAGCAAGAGAATTCTATGAAAATAAGCTGTCATTAGCTTTGTAATCACTTCTGTAGTCCGAGTTGAAGTAGGTTGAAAGCGATATATTCACAAAAATAGTTTAAGAGCTGCTTGTTTTTCTGTAATTAGTTGGAAGAATGTTCCGAATAAATTTTACAAAGTAATTTCATTTGCTTACTAAAGCTAGTTCACTATAGTTAATCAAGTGGATTATTAATTAATCAGGATTCGCTTCATCAATTTATATGCCCACACAAGTCTCTTATGCAACGATCGAAAACTTTTTGCTTTACTAAAGAAATTCCATACAGGAAGTTTCTGCCCTGATATTTCATTCAAACTTGACTAGCACGCTTGCAGATATTCAGATTTTCGTTGGCTAAAGCTTATGACTAAAGATATTCTGAGGAGGCCTATTGGCAGCGGCGAATTCAGCAAATTTATGTAGTGTGCCAGTGTATATAAAAAATAATTAACTAAACCGCTTTATAAAATATAAATCATAAATATATAAAAAATAGAAAATAGTTAAACTTTTGAACGAACTTGTATTGTGCATTCCATTTCGAAACATTGACATCACTGCCAACCAAAGCAACCAACAAGCCATCAATCAATTAAGTTGTCTGGTGTGCGTATTAACTTCTGCTTTGGGTATATTTATTGACACTCTGTGCTTGCTGTCTTTTTTTGCGCAACTCAGTCGCTCTAGCATGCCTCCAATACCATTAAAATGAGAAGTGATTGATAATTTAAAAATTTAACGCACATTGAAAAGTACGTACTGAGTAAAGTGTTATAAACACTGTTCTAGCCACCGCATACAAACGAATGCTATTTTACACATACTTATAAATAATAATATTTCATGCGGATGTAAAATTATGTAAATGTTTTACACTTACCAGCAGATTTGTTTTAATATTCTTTCGCTTGCACATAAACATTCGGACATGCACATGCACATGCACATGCACATGCACATGTACATGTATTCATTTATGAATTGATTTTTGTTTTTATTACTTTTTTTTTCTTCACTTTTCTTTATTAAAGCACACGACATATACAAACAGCGTGTTTTTCATAAGAAAACATGCCCGTACTTTGGGAGCCTTTCAAAGCTTTGCTTTACTTAGAACTCTTGTGCAAATAAAATTTGAAAATATTGGCCGTTTTAAGAAACAAAATCAAAATGTGTAGCCACTCCAGTTCAAGTCCAATTGGTTTCTTACTTATATGAGAACGGGAAAGATTGGAATTTTCAAGCAAACAACAATTTAAAAAAACACCTGGAGTAACAACTAAGACAAGTAATTCATTATAGTCCTTTTTTTATACATGATCGTGCACATATTTCAGTTTATTACCTCGCATTATACATATGTATGTGGTAATTAAAGGATAAGGGCAAGTTTTTTTGGCGTTGCAGCTGACGATATGTATTTATGTATGCCAATGCATACGAATTTTTGTAGTACATTTCCTTGGTTAACATGCACACATGTTTTTGTTTAATTCGAAAATATTGCAAAGATTTATTTTAAATGCATTTCGTTTTAGAGATGTTAAGCTGTCATGCCCATTTAAATTCAAATTTTTCAAAACATTTCTGAACAATTTATTATTAAAATACACTTGCAATATCAGTTCACTTAATATGTCTGTATGTACATATGTAAATGAGTATAGAAGATGCTTTCCACAAAATTAAAAAAAAAACCTCACACGCAGGACAGACATAAGTACACTTGCAAAAGTACACACACAGTCACCGATACCTTTTGCACATTAAAATTGCTGCGAAGAAGAAATTGTTCAAGCTTACCCAGCGTCATACAAATAAAATGATAATAATCATAATTCCCATATGTTGCAACATACATACACACCTAACGACAGCCTTACATGCATGCATTCAAATAACCACATTTAGAACAATAAAACAGTGTTGCGTATTGTGTTCGCTTGCAATTGTAGATTATTTTAATGTACACATGTTCACATACTTCTCCTCGCGCACGCACACTTGTTATTTGCACATATAAAACGCTAAAGTAACACACAGCAAATAGTAAAAAATTAACTCTTTCATGTAGTGCTCACACAGGCGCACACATGCACACACACGCGCATGCAAACACAACATCCTCAAATATTCTACACACTTTTTTGCTGTTTATTGCTGTGTTTATGTGCTTAAGTGTGTTGTACGCGAACATTATGTCTGTGTGACTGTCAAACATGAAGCAAGCAAAACCATTATGTTACCAATCAAGGTTGTAAAAAACACAAAGTAAGGCAAAGTAAGCACAATGAATGAAGTAAGCACACAACACCAACTAACCAGTTGGTTCCGCACTTCGACAGACAGACTGACAAAACGCCGTTCCTACACACAGCCATGCATACATAACTACATACATCTATCAATTTGTATAAGTGAATGCAGAAACCCTACTAAACAGAGCAAAGAGCCACAATAACCATAAACATGCATGCATACCTACCTATGCATACTAACACACATATATTACAAACAGTCAGCCAGGCAGTCAGTATATGAATGCACTAAACTACAAGGGACCAGTTAATGTATTGGAAGTACTGCTACTCCTTGGTTGGGACAACATCGTGAAATTTAATAAAATACACATCCATACGATTACCCCATACACACACACGAACATACATTATTAGTTTTGTTGTTTCTTTTCAAGTTTTTTAATAGAAAAGTGAGCTTGTGAATTTTATTCTTTTGCTTTATAGAATTTAGAAGTATTTGCTTTTTGTTTGCGTATCTAAACGTGTGTGTGTGAGCTCTGTCCCGCTACTACTGCTTGCAATGCAAAACATTTTGGCATAATTTTAGGGAGTTCTTCTATACGCATACACCACCACCTACATATTTGTAAAAAGCATACAAAAAGGATGGAATAATTTTTGTTGAAATTTTAAGTTTTATTACAATTTTTATTCCATTTTAATCTTCACTTTAGAGAAGAAGAGTGGGGTTGCTCATTTTCACACATGCACGCATACTTGCCCGCTTACGTGTCCAACTGCATGAATGAGAAGGCCAATTATTATTTTTTAACGGATCCATATTGTATGTGAATGGTGTTTTAAAGCCCCTTATGTTTCGCTATAGAAAACATTCATACATACATACATACATATTTAGTGACTGTTTGCAACCTTAAAATGCAGTGAAAAGTTTTAATTTTTTATTATTAGGAAATCGTTTTCTAAAGATTTCAGCAGGGACTGTGACGCAAATATATTTACTTTGATATCAACTACTTTATTATTCAAAATATAAAGTTAATTACACCCACAAGTAACAAGTACTTATCGCTTTATATTTCTTTTGTGTTGCGTTGCGTTAACGTACATCATTTGCTAAAGTGATACACAAGTACGTCATTAGAATTGAGCACTCGTTGACATGTGTGTGAAAAGTTAACGGCCGTTTGGTGTAACTTTTATCGAGATGCTACTGTATTGTAAAAGTTATTTCATTCATATGTATATATACGAGTATATTTCTAAAGAGGAAACCTTGAGCAGGCAAAAAATATGTTTAAAAATTGCATCTATTTATAACATGGAAACGATTTGCTGTATCGCTTATTTTAGTGTTAACTGAAAGCCGTTGTATCGAAATACAAATGCAAAGTTTTTTGCGCGTACGATTGTTAATACCAAAGCAAGCATTATTTTTTTATTGCTCTTTTCAGTGTAAACGTTGAAAAGAAATAAATTTTCTTTTCTTTTTAAATAAACAAGCAGTAAATAATAACGTTTAATTTGAACTTTTCCCTTGTTTAATTTAAAAACTCAACTTTAAATGTCTACCAAAGTTTATTTTCTTTTTTTTCTATATTTCGCTACTCCCCGTTTGTTAGGAAAAATTAACAATTACATAAATTAAAATTGAAAAGTTACATGTAATTCTAAAAAGAAAAATAAAGAAAACTATTTTATATGTCTGTCAAAATATATTTGCCATAAAGAAGATTATTTCCAATATAAGAAACAAAAAATATATATATATATAAATTTTTCGCTTTAATTTATATATGTAATTTGTAATTTTATTCTGACGATATCTCGCCAAGGTGTATCGAAGTATTGAAAACAGCATTATAAGATGCCTTAAATTATAAAATCTTTTTGAGAATTGTAAACAAACTTATTTTAAAGTTTACACAAGCTCACACACACACACACATCCATATATAAAATAATACATGTAATATGCTCTGGTATTACTACTAAAAATAACGTCTTTTTCCAAGAAAAGTGTTTTATATAAACGTGTTGTTTAAATACAAAAAGGAAAAAAATTAAATGTCAAATTGGAAATTCACAATTCTTTTTTTTTATAATTCCTGCTGATCCGTACGTGGGTTTTGCTATTTTTACACAACCCACATATTGGCTTTTAAACCACTGTTTGGCATTTAAAGCAGAAAAGGAAATAGAAATGAGAATGCGGTTGCACTCACATAACATGTGCAGGCCAAAAGAGTGTTTAAAATTGCGTAAGTTTTGCACGCAAAGTACTAAATAAATAATGTTTCAATACAATTTTATTTCCTGTGTGCCCACAACTAAAAGCAGACATCAAAAGCCATAAAGTATGCTACATAAAATCATTATTTGTGATTTGCCTAACATATTTATGAATAAATCTCATTATATATATAAGAGGAGAACAGAACAGAGCAGAGCAGAAGCGACATTATTTCCACTGTTTTCAACAGGTGACACAAAAATCAGTTTCGCAAACGATAAACGATAAAACGACTTGCAACTAAACATAAAAACAGTACATAAAAAATTTTTTTTTTGTTGGTGCTTAAGTAAAGTTCCACCAAATGTTTGTCAAAAGTCCACGGCGCCCAAAAACAATTCAAATTGATTAGAAATGACAATAAAATTATTGTCATCTCTTTCACATGCTCGTGTGACAACTGCACGCACGCTTTTAAGGAACCACATTTTGTTAACAATTTCATACCAAAAGCAGTTTTTTATCGCAATGTAGTGGTCATACATATTTTGAAATTTACATGCTAATTCCTCTACTTCAATATTTTTTAATATAAATTTACATAATTTTTTTACAGCAATTTTTATACTTTGTAATTGTTGCAGAGTTGGGCATGCTCTTCAATTGGTATACTGTGTTCGAATGAATGCTTTTAAACATCTTATTTGAATGTCATTGACAAAGCGCCATTAGTAATATCTTGTTATCATTGTTTTGGAGAGCAATAGAGAAATATTTTATTAAATCAAGTAACGCTTTAGCAATCTGATTGGCCTGATTTAAAACTATTTTTCTTCAAGTTCCCTTGGCCGTTATAAAAATCTGCTGCTTTATGAGGCATTTTCAGCAATTAGAGGCAGGCATGTTTGCATCAGATGTAAATCAAATGGACTTTTGTTTTGCTCTCAGAAAATACACTGACACACATAAATATACACATATAAGTACATATACAAATCCATACATAAAATGTATAATTCTTAAAAGTGTAATGATATTTTCAAGCATTTAATTAATTCAGCAGAATTCAAAAAGCATTGAATATTAAAACATATTTTTTTTTATTTTTTTTTTTGCCATACACAACATGGAAATTGTTTTTCTGAAAGCGCCTGAATAGTTCTGATGACTGACCATTGCATGCGACCTGATATTGATGAACTTTTGCAGTAGGAAATTCTTTTTGATGCTTAAAGTCTTAACTAAAAGTCATTCTCGCATTTAAAATCTATACGAATTTATCTTATTGATTTCGTCTGGCTTTATATGGCGCAGAGTGTTCACAACATACCAAAAGGAATGGCTAAGCAAAGTTGTTGTCGCACGAAAGTATAACGAACCTAAAGAATAAGTTATATAATGATGAAATGGAATTCTTTAAAATATATTCTTACAATCTAATACGAAAAAAAATTAAATATATAATATAGTATTCAATGAGGCATTGGGGTGATGCTGATGCATTCCTGCACTAAACCCATAGTTGTGTGGTTGTGAGGACATGTACATGTGTGTGTGAATCTGTAAATAAGGCGTTTACTTATTAATTATTAAATAAATTGAAAATGTAAAATTCTAATGCATAAAGTTTTGAGGGAAATTGGTCTTATCTGTGTTTGTAGAGTAGTGTTTATTTGTGCGTGCACATACATGCACAAACATGCACTTTATGTATGCACTTACAGCTGTGCACATAAACACATACATAAATAATGCTAATGTATTTATGTGAATTCATGTTGATCTTCATTTGCAAGTAAATTATTTGTCAAAGTTTAATTATCAATACACACACAGACACACAAACACACATTTTCTTCTGTTTTTCTCTCTTAAATCAATTTTATATAAAATATACCCGTTTGGTCTTTTTGTGCTTTGATATCTATTAAAAAAGTATTTAACCTGCTTAAATACACAACAAATAAATATCGTTCACTGCAAATAAAACCAACGGAAAAATAATAAAAAAAATAAAACTAATGAAAAAGGCAAAGAAAAATTAAATGATAAAAAGGAATTGTTGAATTTTATAGCAATTTTTGTGTAAAAAGTTTTTTCCTCGTTTCATTATTATTTATTTGTTTTCCCCCTTGATAGCATTCAAATGATATAAAAGCACTGAACTGAACCTTATAGTACATTGAATTAAACGGGCTTTTTCGTTTGTTTGCATTTAGTATATGCCCCCCACCATTTGTTTCTATTTTTCCAATATACTCGTACAGCACCAACGACGACCATCAAAGCATTACACAAAACAAAAAGCGAAAAAAAACACCGTAAAGCACTACACTTGAGTATTATTTTGAACAAACTCAGTCACTCGCTAACATGCGCCAGCCCCAAACATGCCCATAAATTTCCAAACACAGGGAAGCCTGACAACTTTTTTTTCATATTTTTTTTTTGTATACAAACATCTACTTGCTGGCTCTGCTGTTGCAGTAGACTCTTCTGCTGACACTACTTTTCGTATTACTGGGTTTCGCTGGTGGGGTTTTGGGAGCGAGTAGAGGTAGAGGGGTTCTGTAGTAATAGTTGCAGCAGTAAACTCAATGAAAGCGTGCACATACACATGAAGGCATTCATACGAGTATACAAATTCGAAAAATATATATGTATGTGCTGTGTCTTCCTCTTACTCACTGCATCATCATGTGGCTGTAAAAAATGTTTCTTTACAACGTCCATATAAGAGTGTGTGTGTTTGTGTGCATGTGTGTACGCTGTGTTGCTCTGTGTTAAATAAATCTAAAACGAAAAACGAAGGAAACAAAATTATAATGTGAATTTGTTTGAAAAAAGATTGTTGTTTAGCAAAGAAAATATCAAAAACTTTATTTGATACGAGGAATGCCAAAAGAGTTTATTCAATACATTCCGTCCTTAGAACATAGGTGCACCCACATACACATTTACGAGTATGTATTCAACACTCGTATACACATATTATTGCTTGTAAGTGACTTTTTGTAAGAGAAACAAAATGGAAAATCTAATATTTATATTTTAGAATTATTAAAATTCTTTCCGAACTGACCTCTTGCGTATGTATAAGCACGAAACCTAATTCGTAATACATACAAATAATTACATAAATATGTATGTATATTTATGTACTCCAACCTAGTGGATGCAAAATCATTTAAAGCTTTTTAGATTTAGCTTGCGGTTGACTAGAATTGAGTGTGAGTGTGTGTGTGTGGGTGTGTGTGTTTTTGATGTCAACAGAAATGAAAATAAGAAATAACAAAACGAAATTGTTATAGTCTCAATGTGTTGCAGTAAAATGGGGGTTTGTGTTTTTATTAGTAATAGATTTGTCAAAAGTTTTTATTTTATTGTTGTTGTTTTTACTCTTTTACTTTTCTTTAGTTGTGATTGCGACTGTTGCTATTCAGTATTTCTCAAAAACAAAAAAACCAAATTAACTAAAACGCAAATAAACTGTCATATACAGTAAAATGTAAAGCAGTTCGCCAAATCGAGGATCCAATTCCCAATTCAGATAGTCGGAAATAAGAAACTTCTCATGACCTTTTCTCAAGTGGATTAACAGATCACATATTAATTGTTGTTGGAAAGTTTCAGTGAGGGAGCTAACATTTACCAGCAAATAATTTCCTCCAAATACTCCTCCTTTAGCCTGTAGCACCGTTTCTTCAGGATTTCTAACTATTAATTCCATCACAAGGGCTGGTGTGAGTCGGAACAATCCCCAGCATATTAAGCATATTCTCCCTTTTAAAATAATTACAAATACTTTATGGCGGACCAAGTCGTGACCAAATTCGTGACAAAAACATCTCCTTTAACAGAATTTATTATTCATATTGTCATTCAATTTAAGGATTATCTAGGTTTTCGGTTTGATATACATTTTCACCTTTAGTCCGTACAGAAGAGGTTACACTGTACAATACACAAATATGCATTTGCAGACAGACATACGTTTGTATGCATTCATTTGCATATTAAAACAAAATAATCATAGATTAGTAGAACAACATTGGCCTTCTTCATGTGTTTGCGATACATACACACACACACACACACACGTACACACAAACCATCCACGCATACGACTTTGTGTGTTAGGCATGTGCATACAAAGCACGATGTTTGTGCACTTTTCCCTATAATTGGAAATACAAAAAATATATATATACATATGTATATATAAAGTAAAGCTCTAAATTCTCTACAAAATATGCGTACTTCGTCTTTCTCCAAGTGTAATAAGTATATTTTAATAAAACGCTTTCGTTGCAGCATATAAATTGAATAAATAAATAAATTCATTTAAACTGCATTTAAAATGAATTTGAAGAAAACATGTAATCGAAATTAAATCTTGCACATCTTTCTATAAACACACCAACTATTTTGCATACAAATTGACGCAACTTGTCAGCACTGACACAAAAAGTATTGCTAAAAAGTATACACCTAATGAAGCTTATCCACACCTACTGACACAGTGTTATTACTTGCATTCAGAGTGGCCGTACAAATTAAAAAAAATCAAAACAACAAAGAAATTGACAATAGCAAAGTGACATAAAGCATGATGCTAAAAAGCGCTAATTTTCCAAAAGCGCTCATTTTTGTTTTGCTTATTGCTTGCAAATATATTTTAAGGCATAATATGAACGGCAGGAGTAAAATAAACATAAATTCCTTTGTCATTACAAGGATGCAGTGACTCTAAAACCATTTTATAAACTTTTCAGACTTTTCTCAAATATTGTAATTTACTATGGTAACACTTGTCATTGTGTATCTCCAATGATAAGCCGCTATAAATGTGACCAGATGCCAAACCTGTATATATATCTCACGTCGGAGTCATAATTTTTCACTTTTATTGCGCATTTCCTTGTGATTCGTGGAAAATATTTCCAAATAATTAATCATAAAAAAATTAAGTGCAAAACTCAAAAACAAAATATTAATAAAGTAATAAAACATTTTTTATTATTTATTTTTTTAAATATCAATAATTTGTCACACTGATTTCCTGAAGAATTCATACAATAGTAAGCTCTGTTATATTGAAAATTTAAAAGAAAAGAATTTTTTAAAAAAATATCAAAATTATGTCAACCAAAACAAAATATAAATATTTTTTAATTAATGAGCATGTTGAAGCAAGACGAATTGCGCCTTCTACAACTGATAGCACAGCTGACCATTTCTTTTCCTCCATCATCGTAACACCTACAATATCAAAATTTCTTTATGCGTTTTAAATTTTTAACAAACATATTTTAACAAAAATCAACTTGTTTACTTTGCATCAATAATAAAATTTAATTAAATTTTTCTGATTTTTGATTTTTAACTATTGATTTGGTGTGATTAGCTTTCAAAAAATTATCTGCAGACCAAATTTTGAATTCGCCGTTATTTTGTGTGCTTAAAAGGTAATTTAGGGCGCGCCAAGGCGGAATAATGTAATGTGTTAATTTGGCAGTTTAGCAACACAATGGTCACACCATTCCCAATCTGTTTTCAATCCCACGTGGCAACTGTTTTACAATGAGAACTTTAGATTTTCATTTAATTCGTTTTCTAAAATGAAATCAAAACTTCCCAAATTTCAAGACGTTTTCACTGGTATTAACTAACTTGTCAGTCTTGAGGATATACACACACATATCCACATATGTATACTTGTGTAGACAAGGGGTTAGGAAGTCGGGCGCTATTTTCGAAATTTTCTCTTCCTTAGTATTTGTTGTGACATGTTTTTAACTTTTAATAAAATTTTAAAATTGTTTTTGTCCAAAATCAAACGCAAAAACGGCCAACTCAAAAGTTCAATAACACATTTTTTAAACACCTTTAGAAAAACAAGTTTATTGTTATTTTTTGTTTTTTTTTTCTGATAACAAAAGCAAATTAAAAATAATAATATATTGTAAGGAAGTCAAGGTTCTTCTTAGCACGCGTTTGCTTTATAAAGTAACGCCTAACAGAGAATAGCTGGCAATTCGTAGTGTAGACACACACACACATTTACAATTTTTGTTAACTTTTCTTAAGTAAATAATAACGTTTGCAAGTAAAATCACTTTTTGCTTATCTCTTACACTTCAACGAGCTGTCACATTGTCACTTCGTCTGCCCTTCTGGCTAATATATCTATTCCTACAAATAAATATGACCACTTTATTTCATTTCCTTTAGCAGAATTAAAGAATTATTAAACTTGTGAATAAAATGCACACACGCACACATGCACACATGTGCCCATGATGGCGTAAGTGTTTTAAAAAATTGCCTGATTTAGAAATTTTAACAGTCATCAACATTTTTTTACGACAATTAAAGTCAATAAACGATTCTAAAGCGAGTTTAACTTTTTTAAATGGGAGCATGTAAAATTGATTTATTGTCTATGTAATTATTATTTTAATTTAAAATTTGTTGTTGCTACAACGATAATTTTAACATTTTGACTTAATACGCTGTTGTGGTACACGTGTGAAATGATGTTTCATATCCACATTATGCATTCATACGTGAGTTAATTTTAGTAAACATTTTCAATGGCACCTGTAACAATAATGTTCCCTTAAGTTTCAGCCAAAAACCTCTTGAATTTTGCCATAAAATATTACTAATCGATAAGATCTGCGTTAATAAATTTATATAAAAATATTACATGAAAAAAATTTTTTTTTCTTGACAAACAAAGTCAACACATTTCATTAACTAAAAGTGAGTTCATCATTTTTGATTTTAAGGTGTATATTTATGATGACAAATTTTGATGCATAAATTTAGTTCAAGGCTAAACCGTGAATAACATGAACTAGAGTAGAAGTAGGACTGACTAGTTGGTTTTCATTAGAAATCAGCTGTTGGCCGTAAAAATTCTTGCATTCTGTCCCAAGAATGCTTATCATTTTCGTGCAATTTCTTAATTTTTAATCCCCTTCATTACAAATTTTAAAATAAGACAGAAAATTATCTCACTCTGTTTCACATTTCAATAAAAAGAAAACTAAAAAATAAACCGGTTCAGATGTTTAGGCATTATTGCGGAACAAGCAAAGAAACAAGCTTACAAAGGCCATTTTTAATATTAATAGTATACACAGTGCACTCGCGATAAAGCGAATAATGCATTAGCCATGCTCATGATTGAAGGATGAACTGCTGTGGGGCTAATATTTTATTATTAATTCTTCTGTAAAGAAATTAGCTGGTTAACGGCTTGGAAATGTTTTCGACCATAAAGTGAACTCTTATGGAGCAAATATTTCATAATTAGTTGCTTTGTAAAGGCGGCAGCGGGTTAATGAAATAAATTTAAATGAAAACATTAAAATTATGTAGAAAAAAAAATATTTTGCTGTCTTAACAGATTCATTAGGAACAGAACAGAGCAACAAAATAAAACAAAAAACTAGCCAGGCTTACTGACTTTTGGTTAAAGAGAAGTAAAACTGCTGATTTATAACAGAATAAATCGTTCAAACTAATTAAGTCTTTAGGCTTTAAATTTTTATAATCAATACTTTGCATGCAAATACCGATTTTAACTCGCTTTAAGTGTAGTTTTTTACGGGAGCGGTTAAAAGCACCTTTAGTTAAATATTTGAAAATATATTTTCAGAACAAAGTTACATTTACAGTGTAATATTTAAGCTTGTGGCAATATTTGTTCCCAACAATATTAAAATAAAATGAATTAAAGAAGTAAAACACAAAAGAAATTTGTTTTTAAATAATATTTTCCGCTTTATATGTTTCCGCCATTGCCTTCAATAGTTCATGTTATCGCGACTGCACTGTATATGAATTTTACATGATTAAATAAATATTTTTCTATTTCTATTTCAAAATAAATTTATGCTGACAATCACTTGCACTAAAAAGCTTTTTAAATTTGTTGTTTAAAAGCTTCATTTTTATTATTTTGATTATTATTGGTTTTTTAAATTTACTACAAATGTTTCCTTTCTTGTTCAAAACTTTTTTGGATAGCCGGCCTCTCAAGTGAAAATTCATTTAACAAAATTACATGAATATTCATTTCACCAGAAAAATTAAGCAACGCAACAAAAACAAAAAACACAATTACGTGTAAACTTTCGCTTTCATGAAAAGAAAAGCCGACAAGATGCATTTCAAATAGCCGGAATTAACATGTTAAACAATAATATTTTAATTGTTATCTTTAATTAACAAAATAAAATTAATTTTTTCTCTTTTTCTCCTTTTCTCCTTTTTTCTTTATGGTATTGCTGTATAGAGCTGATACAACAAGCGAATCGACCAGAGACAACATCTTCAATCCCTACACCAGTTGTGGCATGAACAATTCTAATAATCAAATTGCCAATAGTCAAGCACAAACCGATATTAGCAATATGGATAGAAGTGAAAATGCTGCCTTTATTTTAAGTGCAACAATTCAAAATGCGCATGATTCCTACTGCCAGACAATGGAAAAACACCACAACGGCATGCATATGCACGGCAATCACCTTAGTGATATTAACTCCTCTCCAACCGCTTCTCCAATGCGAAAACGCCCCCTGATGTCTAGTAATATTGATAATGACTTGGAAATCTTGGACCGCGAATTAAGTGCTATCAATTCACCAATGCCTTTAATAGATCCCGAAATTACCCAGGGTGCCGAACAGCTGGAAAAAGCTGTTTCGTCGCGCAAGAGGCAACGCGCTGAAGACGAAAGTGATCGCTTGGTAAGAGAAGCCTTGTCACAGTTTTATATACCACCACAACGCTTGATATCAGCCATCGAAGAGTGCCCCTTGGATATTGTTAATGTCGGTAGCTTAACACCGAAAAGGCAGAAAAGCAGTGATGTAGAATTGGATTTTGATCTGAATCAAAATCAAAAGGAATTCGAAGTCATAATGGATGCTTTGCGTTTGGGCTCACCAAGTCCAACGCCCACGATGGGCTCTGATTCATGTGGCCAAGCAGCCATGATGAGCGAATCGACCAATGTTTTCCACAATTTAGTTGTTACCTCATTGGAAACATGAAAGTTCCAGTAATTTTTTTTTAGTTCATTTCCTTTTCATTTTACTTGTATTCTCTTTTGCATTAAACTAAATAATGCTCGCGATTACCAGCTAAATGTTACAAGCAAGTACAATTTTCTCGCTTGATTAGTAAAAAAAACCAGTTTTACAACCAATTTAATGTAAAGAAAAAACATTAATTATATCTTTTATTTTTTAAGCCTTTGCTTTGCAACGCTGACTTATAATACAAATTTTGTTACAAAGAAAAAATGAAAAAGAATTTGAATTTCCTACAGACAAAACATTCTGTTTCTCACTTTTACTATATTTTATGTAAACTATGAAAACTATGACACTTTTACGGTAATAATTTTAAAGAAAATATAATTAAAAACATATTACTTGGAACTATGTACAGTAAAAGCTTAAAATCTTACACTTAAATGCTTCTATATATAAATAATCATGCGTAAACATATACATGCATGCTTAAGCAGCAAGCAAACTTTTACTTTATTATTATATAAACATGTGTATGTACATATATAATTATAATTTTAATAATTTAGTTAACTATGCTTTAAATATTCATACATACACACATACATACATTAATATATTCAGAATTCGCTATAACTAAATTTATAATTATATCAAAACAAAATAAATGAAAACAAACAAACAAACACACATAATTAAAGTGAAAAAAACTTAAATCTAAATATTATTTACTACTAATCAAAGAATTTATAGTCAAAACTAACAAATGCAAAAACTAAAGGTGAATATTAAACATTTTCTAAAATATAAAATCAAATAAAACAAAATAATATAAAACAGACAAAATAAAAAAAAAAGCTCTAAAGAAACTTGATTAGAAAACCAATGAAATCGATTTTATTCAGCTTGTTAATTAAATAATTTTAAATTTCGTTTACAAAAAAAGTATCATTACTTGAATAAATCTGAATCTGCTTCCTAATCAGCTCAGAACTGAAAAGGAAGAAGGAGAGGAAAAGGGGAAAAGAGAAAAAGTTCTGATCTCTAAACTTACAGCGGAGAAAATCATTTAAAATCGATTTCGCATTTTCAACCATTTTACAACACTGTGCAAAACCATACTCTAAATGCATGACCATTAAGAAAAAGGGTGACAGTGTGACACATTAAACGAGTGGCAGCACAGAACCGGAAAGGGAAGCTTGTATGCGAGCAATAATATCGTTTATACACTGACTTCTTTCTCACTGTATTTAACGTTGTATTCTAAAACCACTTCTCTCTCTCTTTCTCTTTCTCTCTCTCTGTCTCTCTATCTCTGCTTTGTTTATAATAAACATTAAAGAACACAGTATTTCAACTACAAATTTTTAGTTTTTTTTCTCTCTTTTTTTATAAAAAAAAAGTGCAATTAGTATTTGGAGTAATTCAAAAACCAACAGATTAACAAGAAGTAACAATTATAAGAAGCCTCAATATAAAAAATTTTGGTTGCAAATTGAACTAAAAAAAGAAGAAAAGAAACACGGATGACAAAAAGAAAAACCAATTAATTAAAAACACAAACAAAACAATATTTTGATCGCGTAGTTACGAGTTCGTTATTTACGACAATTTAGAATTTGTTTAATTTCAAAAAATGGCTGTGATAATATTTTTAAGTTAAATAATTTTTAAGTCATTAAAAAGCAACTCACAACCCAGAATCCCCTCTCCCACTTCCACACTCATCGAAATAATTAAAATAAATATCACCAACAACACAAATAACTCGTAAACATAAATGAATAATGAATTGTGTATAAGCAAAAAACTAATAACTACCCAGGAACATTTTGAATACACTCACTAACATAATACAACCTTTTCTATTGCCAGTGATACTGCAAAGCATCAACTAAGGCGGTACCATTTTGTTTTGCCCGAATTACTTATGTATATCACTTTCAAATATCCCCAACAAACACCGAATTGGTCTAAACGCTTCAAAATATTGTATCTACTATATTAAAAGGATAAATTTTTAATGTTTGTTTGGTACTATTTTTTATTTCATCTTAGAAAAACTCTTTACCACCAAGAACAACAAAAAAAACTAAATAAATACTTCTTTTCTGATTTGCTAAATTTATATAAACGCCTATTTGTGCCACAAGTCCTGACAGGATGCTTTCTATCACTACTTCGAACTGGTATTAAAATTTTTCCCTCGACACTGATTTAAATATAAAAAAAATTGTAGTCTAAAATTTACAACAAATTAGTTTGTAAGATTCATTATAGTTTATACTGCTTTGAAGAATACACAAAATATATAAAAGTGAATTGATGAAATTTTTTATTTTGTATAAAATTGTTTCTTGATTTAAATAAAACATTAACAAAATTAGTTTAGTTCGCTTTGCTGCCGTTGAGAAGTCAACCCTTTTTACGGTTTACTTATTTGTAATAAATTTAAATCAATTAAATTTAAATTAATATCAATTTAAAAATGTTTCTTCATTATTTTCTTTATATTTTGTTTTTCTAAATAAATTTTGTTTTTTTTCATGTTTTATACCATCTATAAAAAATGTTTAAATACATATAAACAAAAACATTATAATTCTTACAATTAGTAGAAAGTTTATTCATGTATATAAAAAAAATATAAAGTAAGAAAATTATATTAATCATAAGTTACTTATAAAAAGTGTATATACAAATACATATACACATATACATACATACATGCATACATACTTATAATGTACAATTGTAGTACTATTTTTGTTTTCTCTTCATTATCTATTTTTATAACAATTTAATTTTTCATTATTATTAATTATTTTGCTTTTTATATTGATGTACGAAGCAAATATATGCACTTAAATGTGTAGGCATATACATATAAATATGCATAAAACCATTTTTAATTTATGCAAAGAAAACTGCATATTTCTTAATTTTTATCATGATTATTATACAACAAGACAACAAAAACAAAAAGGAAATAAATTAAAATAATATTTACAATACAGAAAGATTCTGCATAAAAGTATACAAAAAGAAAAAAAAAATAAAAGTATTAAAAATTATTGCAAAAAAAATATTGACCACATTTTTATTTTACAAAACTGAACCATCATAGAATATATATATATCGGATATAACAGAGATGCTTAGTTGTGATATACGTCTGGTGTAACTGATATACTAAATCTTTTACTTCTTACCGTTATATAATATACGAGTATGTCAGGTGTAACCGATGTACTCAATCGGTTACTTCGCACCGTTATATATGTCAGGTGCAACCGATATAGTCTTTCGATTGCTTGCCCCGCTATATGTGTCACGTGTTCGGGATATACTTAATCGATTACTGGTTACCGTTATATACCTCTATTGTAGCGCATAAGGATATTGTTAGCCGCATGAGAACTTAAAATAATAATAATTATAACATTCCATGACAATTATTTTTTAAACATGAAGTCTGGCATATGCGCGTCATGCCTACGAGTTTGTTGCCCCATTCGATCACTTCAATTTGTTACTACTTTCTCCAATTTATCTGATCGTATGAACTCAGTAGTGACTTCAATAGGCTACCTTTGGATGCGCAAATTATGGCAGGCGAAATGAAAGTAATTTTTATGCTCGGCACTTGGCGACACGCTTCTTGTTTATTTTTCTTTGATGTTGTTTATTTTCCGTTCTAAGCAAAATGTAAAATGAATAATGACAATAATAGTTTGCGAACATGTTCGCCTGTATGAACGCGAATGAAAAATTAAACAGAATTGCAGATATTTTTCTTACTCATCTTTACCCGTTTAAGCTTGGCAATATGCAGTCTTACGGAAGCAAAATAAATTTGATTAATTTTTGATCTGTTGCGTCGCAATAATTGTTCCGAATGAAACTTTACACAATGAATTATTTTTATCTTTTTGTGTAAAGATGATGTACAAAATTTCGGGCAATTTTGATGATGTGCTATTTGGCCATAAGATGTTCACCGTATTTAGACCCGGACCTTTGGATGAATTAAGCAAACAATTTGTGATTTGTATTACGTTAACAATAATAGATAAAAGTAAGCGCAGGATATGCGTGCTGGTCTGGTGTACGTCGAGAATTATCATATCGCACAAGAGTAGGATAACTGCCCTTCGCGGAAGAATATGTGATCTATATTGTTGCTACTGTTACCGGCTGCTTGTAATGTATAAGTTTTAAAGTAAGCTTAGAGAGAAAACTCAGTCCGTGGGAATTAGCAGTCTATGTCGCATGGGAGCTGTTGAACGTCTATAACGGAGATTCAGGTGCTCAAAAAGTCATAACCGGTAACGAATCAAGGGTGTAACGCTATGACATTGAAACGAAAGTCAAATGATGCCAGTGGAAGCCTCCAGGAAAGCCATGACTGAAAAAAGCACGTGAGGTACGTTCAAATGCAAAGATCTTGCTTATTGTTTTCTTCGATTGCAATGGCGTGCTGGATCATGAATTCTTGCCACAAGTTCGTATGTTCAATAAGGAATACTTGATGTTATGTGCAGTTTGCGGGAAGCAATTCGACAGGGAAGCACGAGTTGTGGAAAAAACACATCGATGCTTGTTTGCCCGTTTTTGGACCAAAAGAAAAGCGTAATAATTCCTCAACCACCGTATTCACCGCACTAGGTCCCGCTGACTTTTTCCTTTTCCTAAAACTGAAAACACCAATAAAAGGAAAACGTCTTGCTACGATTGAGGAGATGAAAGAAAAATGGAACAAGAGCTTTTGGCGATACCAAAAATCGCGTTTCGGAAGTGTTAGTCTGCACACACAGTATTAAGTTGCCTTTGAATAATTCGTGGAACACTCTGGTTGACGGTCTATAATCGACTGCTTTTTATTTATGTTTTCTTATATCTAGTATTTACAAGGTTGTCACAAAAGGGTAAGGATAAATAAGTATGAGAGTGGCCAGATTGTTATTTTAGATTATAGGGATTGGATTAAATGGGAATGTTTTTAAATGAGAATATGTTACATTTCTCCTCCCTAAATTTTCATGTTATCGACAAAATTAACTGTATAATATGGGTATTGAATATTTGAAAATTAATTGCGAAATTATTTGAAAATTAGAAGTCTGAAAAATAATGAATTATTAAAGTATCAAATGATTATGAATTGTTAATGAATATGAAGAATTAATGAATTATTGAAGTATCAAATTAGGTTACAAATATAGTAATTTTGTTTAACTTATCGTCGCCGGAAATCAGCTGGCTCGTACCGCGATATTTCTCGGCGTACTCTTGTTGTTCTGCGAAGTTGAGGATCTTGTTGACTGTCATCCGAGTCTGCTTCATTTCTTTGGTTGCTTGTGGATGCTGCTTCAGCGTCGGAATGTCTAGTTGATGTTTGAGATGTTGAAGGTGTGTTATCCCCAAGTGATGGCATATAAGGATTACCGTCTTTATTGTCTTTATTGTCTGGGGAAATTATAGGAGAATTTCGAGGCTTCATCTGGTTTACATGGCGTCTGCAAACCCCTTTTTCGGTGTTTATGATGAAAATTACGTTGCCCACTTTTGCTTGAATAACACCAGGAATCCATTTCATCCCCTGACCATAATTCCTGGCGTAGACATGGTCGTTCATTTGATATTTTGTAGACTTCGATGATTTTTGGTGAATGTTTTTTGAAGGTTCCAAAAGCTGTGTCCAATTTGATCGTACTGGTCGTCCATGCATTAATTCTGCAGGTGATTTACCTTCTGCTTTAGGTATAAATCGGTAAGTCGATAGAAATTTATGGACGGCATTTTTGACGGACATCTCGTCATCGATGTTTTTCCGTACTGATGTTTTAAAAGTTCTTACGAACCGTTCTGCTAATCCGTTTGATGCTGGATGAAATGGTGTAGTTGTTATGTGTGTAACTCCGAGACTAGTGCAAAATTTTTCGAATTTGTCAGATGTCAGCTGTGGTCCATTATCACTTACGATGGTGTTTGGTATGCCCTCAATAGAAAAAATAGCAGATAGGGCCGAAATTGTGTCTTCAGTTGTTGTAGCTGCCATGGAAGAAACATACGGGAACTGTGAATACGAATCCACACATATGAGCCACATGGAATTAAATATGGGCCCAGCAAAATCGATTTGAACTCGCTCCCAAGGCTTTGTTGATTTCGGCCAGCTTTCGTACTGCCTTGACGGAGATTGATTCTGAACTTTACATATTTCGCAGCCAGAAGCTATTTTTGTAATGTCTGCATCGATACAGTTCCACCATATATATCGTCTTGCAATTTGCTTCATTTTGACAACGCCCCAATGACCGTCATGCAAAAGTTTTAGCAATTGTCCTTTCAACGCATCTGGAATGATGACGCGAAAAAAATCCGTTTGAAGACAGAGTAAATCGTTATAAATTGCAATATTGCTTCTGTGATTGAAAAAAGGTCTAAGTTGAGCCTGTTCCTCAAGCAATTGCTTTGGCCAACCATTTTGAACAAAACGATAAACTTGGCGCAATATTTTATCAGTTTTGGCGTGTTTTTGGATAAGGGCAGTGCTTATAGGAAAATCGTCAAAGGATACTTCGAAACAGGACTCTTCCTCCTTATCGAACTCATGGTCCGGTCCAAGCGGTAACCGTGACAAAGCATCTGCATTTCCATGGTCCGATGTTTTTCTATATTTAATTTCAAATTGATACGCCATGAGGGTTATAGCCCATCGCTGAATTCGTTGCGCAGTAGTAGCTGGTAGATGTTTATTGCGATTAAAGAGGCTAACTAGTGGCTTATGGTCCGTTATCAGGATAAACTTATGGCCATACAGGAATTGGTGAAAACGCTTTACTCCAAAAACTATTGCAAGGCCCTCTTTTTCAATCTGGCTGTATTTTACCTCATGCTTGTCTAATGTTTTCGAAGCAAATGCGATAGGCCTTTCAGTACCGTCTAAGTACCGATGCGAAATTACGGCCCCTATTCCAAAGGCTGATGCATCGGTAGCTAAAACAAGTGGCAAGTTTTCTTGAAAATGTGCAAGTTGTGTTGCGTTAACTACTCGCGATATAAGCTCTTCAAATGACTCTTGCTCCACCGAAATGGAATATTTTTTCTTCGCAGCATATTTATTGGAGCTGCGACGTTTGAAAAATTGGGAACAAAGTTATGGTAGTAGTTAACTTTGCCCATAAAAGCTTCTAACTCCTTAATGTCTTTGGGCGGCTTCAAATTTTTCACAGCAATCACGCCTGATTCATCCGGTAAAATACCTTCAGAGCTGATACGACGCCCAAGATATGTTATTTGCTTTTGTAGAAAGGCACATTTTTCCCTCTTACACCTGATACCATTTTCTAGTAATATTCTAAGTACCTTTTCAAGCCGCTGCAAATGTTCTGGTAAAGTTGGTGCTGATATTATGATGTCATCAAGATAGTTGGCACAGCCTTCAATGCCATGTAAAAGCTGTTCAATATATTGTTGGAAGATAGCTGGGGCGCTAGCAATGCCGTAAGGTAAGCGTTGATATTGAAAAAGTCCAACTGGTGTGTTTACAACCATTATTTCTTTTGATGCATCGTCCAACTCCATCTGAAGATATGCATCTTTCATATCGATTTTCGAAAAATAATTCCCGTCGCGAATCGTATGAAATAAAGTTTCTCGGGTGGGAAGCGGGTATTGCTCTATGTCAATTTGCACATTGACAGCTACTTTAAAATCACCGCATATACGAATTGTATTATTCGGTTTTTTTGCTAAAACTATGGGTGAGGCCCAGTCACTGAATTTAACCGGTTTTAATATTTTCTGTTCAACTAATCTTCCTATTTCAGATTTAAATTGTGGCATTTGTGCAAACAGTATAGGACGACTTCTAAAAAACTTGGGCTGAGCATCTGATTTAAGGCCTATGACTGCTTTGAAATTTTTCACTGTTCCGAGAGCTGGCGAAAATACTTCACTATATTTTTCACAAAGTTCATTAACTTTATCCGTGTCTTTTTCAGAAATGTTATTTATTTGTTTGATCTCGAACCCAAATGCTTTAAACAAATCATAGCCAAATAAATTGTCGCCCGATTCAGTATTAACGACAATTAAAACCACTTCTTTTTCATGATTTCCACATTTCACTTTTGTATGCAGCTCACCCAGAATAGGTATTTCTTTTTTACCGAAGCCGTACAAAATTCTATTTGATTTTATTAATTTTGGTTTGCCCAAATATTTATATGTTTGCAAATTAACTATCGAAATTGATGCGCCAGAATCCATTTGAAAACTTATAATCTTCTGGTTTATTTGCACATCAATAGAACTTTTTGAATTTTTTGGTTTCACTTCACCCGTAACGTCATAAATTGTCTCAATTACGTTAATGCTATTCTTTTGCTTATTTCTTTGATGTTGTTCGCTTTGTTTCTTATCGTTGATGTACTTTGTTAACCACACGGCCGCTATATGTCCCTTTCTCCCGCACTTGTTACACGTCGCGTTCTTGAATTTACAATCCTCTCTTTTATGTGCGGTAAAACATCCCGAACACGATTTAAATTTTTGGTCTTTATTCGCTTTTTTAACAAACGACGATGTTCTTTTATTCACTGCATTTACATCGATTGTCTTTTCACTTGCAGTTTCTTTTATTGCTGCTACAGTTTTTGTTGTAGTTTCAAACGATTCAGCAATAAACAATACATCGGCAGTTGTTTGAATGTTCGATTTTCGAGGCTTGTGACCCCGAAAAGATTTTTGAGTAAATCAAACAATTCCACTCCACACCAAGAAAAAAAAAACGATTTTTGTTTTTCTTCCGACGTCACGGAATATGCACAAAAATGTTGATGCAGTTGCTGTAAATATGAGTCCCATTGCTGCTGTTCCTTATTAAATTTATGGAAGGCTGGTACCATCAACCGTTCCAACTTAGATTCGTTAGAAGCTTCTGTCTTTGATGCCATGATTGCATCCACTGTTGCTGCTGAATAAGCAAGTTTTTTGTAAATTCTTGCTGCTGCTGCAAAAGCAATTCAAAGCCTTTGAGATCGCTTGCCATTGTTTTATGTATTTTTACAAAAATTTTTTTTTTTTTTGACCTCGTCGCCAATTGTTAGTCTGCACGCACAGTATTAAGTTGCCTTTGAATAATTCGTGGAACACTCTGGTTGATGGTCTATAATCGACTGCTTTTTATTTATGTTTTCTTATATCTAGTATTTAAAAGGTTGTCACAAAATGGTAAGGATAAATAAGTATGAGAGTGGCCAGATTGTTATTTTAGATTATAGGGATTGGATTAAATGGGAATGTTTTTAAATGAGAATATGTTACAAGAAGTATTTTGAGGATTGGAAGAAACGCTCAAATAAGTGTATTATATCTAACGCTGATTACTTTGAAGGGTACGGTGTAGTTACTGATAAATAAATAAATACATTTGAAAAAATTTAAAAAAAGGTTTTTTCAATCACACCTCGTATAAAAATCAGGCAGATGAATTTTTACGCACACTATCAAACGTATACAATAGATGACAAAACGGTCAAATCGTGTGAATGATTAGAATAGTAAATACTGCCTTTAGAATAAATGATCGATTTTTATACGAAATTTAATTGCTACAAAACAGTGGATTGTTGTTCGGAAGATGGTTGTATGCCGAAAGATTGACGGCGGCTAGTAAAATGTAGTCGGCGGCTGGCTGCCATCCGTTCGGCGCATGTCTCTCTTACGTACCCAGCTGTACGAATGTCATACGGAAGAAATGATATAAAATATATAAAGAACACGTCAGTTTCTTGAATTGTTGGCAAAGCACAATTGTTTATTAAGTAGATGTGTAAGTTTCTAGAAAAATTAAAAAATCTTTTTTGAGGAAAAGTGTAACACTTATTTAAAAAAACTATTAGCAGTTTTTATGTAATAAAGGTGAGTTTAATTGATTCACTTTGGTGAATTGCAGTAGAAGCATAACGAAAGAGAAAGTTTTTTATATGCCGCATATGTGGGGAGGTACACACATGTGCAAACTTAAATGAAATATATATATGCACATGCATACGCATATTTAAGTATAAATGTTCTTGCCTTTAATTCAATCAATTTTAGTAAACTGCTCAATTATGGTGATACAGAAGACCAAATCTTGGAATTCCTTGGCTCTAATATGCTACATATTGCTAGTGGTCTCTTCTCAGTTACGTGGCGTTGAATCGGCAGCTGTTATGTCTGTCGATTTGGGTTCCGAATGGATGAAAGTGGGTATTGTATCTCCTGGCGTTAAGATGGATATCGCATTGAATGACCAATCACAACGCAAGACACCAGTGACTCTTGCATTCCGTGATGGACTCCGAACATTTGGAGAAAGTGCCGTCTCTGCTGGAATTAAGGAACCAAAAGCATCATACAGTTATCTTTTAGACTTGTTAGGAAAAACCATTGATAATCCAATTGTAGATTTATATAGGTAAGTCGATCCTATATATACATATTTTTCTATTTTTTTATTTACTTAAAGTACACGTGCCCCATTACAACAATTATTTGCAATTTAATTCTCGTTTTAACATATATCATATATATATGTATGTATCAATACACAGTGATGTCGAGTAAATGTGAATATTACCCATTTACATATCATTTACAGATCTGCTTTTATACCACGTTCTCACGACAATATCAACGACTTAGTAAGCACTCTGAGCAAACCATAGTGTTCACTCGATGATATCGGAATTTTTTCATTTCTCCTGCTACTCCGCAGTGAAAGTTTGAAAACCTTTTTTCTACAATTTAAAACTTATTTCACAGTTTTTTTCTTTTCATGCTTTTTATTTATTTTTTTTTAACAAATTAATCTTTTTTCTATTAATAAAATATTTGTTGAGATAAGCTAGCGATAATATGTCAGAATTTTAAGATAATAGAAATTGTACGGGTTGCTGGTTCGCTCTCAAAATTTTCTATTGTGGAACTTGTAGGTTGGATTATGGTTAGTCCGCGAACCATGACTGCGAGAACGAACCTCGATATTGTTATAAATTGACTATTCTAATTTCTAGTAAATCGACGGTAATCAGTAATCATTTAAGCCATCCTGATGAAAAACAATAATTTTCCCCCCTTTTAAACTTAAGTTAGGCTTACGAGTATAGCGTTGCCAGCGTGGCAATTCTTTAAGTAAAAATTTTTAACTCATAGAGACCCGCTGCAAAAAGAGATCTGTGTTGGGCACTTATTGCAGTGTTACCACATTCATTTATTTGAATTACCAAAAGCTTACAATGGGACTAATTTGTAGAATCAAAGTTTAAACCATGTTTAAAATAACAAGTTTAACAAAAACTGGTGTTTAAGTCCCCTATTATTGTTCACAACAGTTGTAAATTTGATGTTGTATTTTTGAAATTGCGATTATGGTTTACAACAGTTGTTTTTAAGTGTTGTTGTCAGATGCATTTTTTGAAGAACAACCCTGTGAAATACACAACATCTAGATGTTGTAAACTATAATCAGAAAAAGTATAAGTGTTGTGTTGTCTGCTCTGCCACACAACACTTAGGTGTTGTGAACCATAATAGGGGCATAAACCTTCACTTCCATCCCGCAATGAATAATTTTATTTATTTAGTTTTATTAATTAAGTAGAAGTTTTATTATAGAATGACAGTTTTAGAACTCATTTATTTAAAAAGGTTTTTGTGGAGAAAAAAAAGCTGACAATATAAAGGCAATATCGAAAACATCTCCCGTAAAAATTCCTTCACATTTCTATTGGACAGACCCTGTAATTTATTACTTGTTGGTTTTATTTGTAAGCAAAGGTGCTTTAGAAATGCATTTGAGATTTTCATACTAATATTGATATATTGAATATCCTTTTATTTTCAGGAAACGTTTTCCCTATTATGAGATCATCGGTGACCCAGAACGTAACACAGTCGTGTTCAAACAGAGTGACACCGAACAATTCTCAGTTGAGGAGTTAATGGCTCAGGTACTTGCTAAAGCAAAGGAATTTGCAGAACATGCTACTAACGAAGTCATAACTGAAGCAGTTTTAACCGTTCCTGGTTTTTTCGGACAAGCAGAACGTGCGGCTTTGCTTAGTGCTGCCCAGTTGGCTGACTTAAAAGTGTTACAGTTAATTAATGATTATGCTGCTGTTGCTCTCAATTATGGTGTTTTCCATCCTTCAGGCATTAATGAGACTAGTCAATATTATATATTTTATGATATGGGTGCCAGTCACACAGCTAGCGCTTTGGTAAGCTATCAATTGGTTAAGGATAAACACACCAAAGAAACTCATCCAGTGATGCAAGTGCTGGGAGTTGGCTACGATCGCACTTTGGGCGGCCTTGAGATTCAACTGAGATTGAGAGATTACTTGGCTGCTGAATTTAATGCCATGAAAAAGACAACTACCGATGTTACCAAGTCGCCTAAAGCTTTAGCTAAATTATTCAAGGAAGCTGGTCGAGTAAAGAATATTTTATCCGCCAACAATGATCATTTTGCACAAATTGAAAATCTTTTGGAAGATATTGATTTCAAATTTCAAGTGACACGTGATAAATTAGAAGAGATTTGTTCCGATTTATGGCCGAGAGTTATTAAACCCTTAGAACAGGCGCTGTCCAGTTCCGGCTTGACTCTAGATGTTATTACTCAAGTTATTATGTTCGGTGGCGGCACTCGTGTTCCTCGTGTCCAGGATACTATTAAGCAATATATTAATCAAGATATCGGTAAAAATATAAATGCCGATGAGGCTGCAGCAATTGGGGCCGTTTATAAAGCTGCCGATTTAGCTACTGGTTTCAAGGTAAAAAAATTCGTTGTTAAAGAGGCTGTCATCTTCCCTATACATGTCGTTTTCAACCGTGATCCGGTTGAGGGCGGTGAGGTGAAACAAATTAAGCGCATGCTGTTTGGTCCAAACAACGCCTATCCTCAAAAGAAGGTAATTACTTTCAATAAACATGTGGAAGACTTTGACTTTTATGTTCGCTATGGAGATTTAAATCACTTGACAGCTGAGGAGCAATCCTACATTGGTGCTTTAAACATTTCCCATGTTAAGCTGCAAAACATCAAGAATCTTTTGGAGGCAAAGAAAAATGAATCTGTTGAATCAAAGGGCATTAAAGCCTTCTTTGCACTAGACGATTCCGGTCTGTTTCGCTGTATTTCGGTTGATTATGTTTATGAAAAACAAGTTGTTGAAATTGAGGAAGAAGATGAAGGAACTCTAGCCAAGTTGGGCAGCACTATTAGTAAATTATTCTCTAAAGAAAAGGAAGACAAACAAGAGGAAACCCAAACAGCAAGTAATACTTCAGTAAATGAAGAAACAACTGCTGACCCCAAAACTAAAGATGCAAGAGCAGAGTCCGAAAACAAAGAATCAGAAAATGGCAAAACTGATGAAGAAAAAGACACTAAAAAAAATGAAACTGTTAAAATTGTAGCAGTAAAAGAGCCAGTGGACTACACAGCCACATTGCTATTGACACCACCAATATCTGGAAAATTATTTGAAGAATCTCTTAAAAAATTAGATGCCATCAACGAGGCTGAAACATTAAGAAATCGTTTGGAATTTTCATTTAATGATCTTGAAAGTCACATAATTGATGTTCAAACAAAATTAGAACAAGATGAATATGCCAGTTGCTTGACAGAAGACGAAAAAAATAAGATTTTGTCGAAATGTTCTGAAATCCAGGACTGGTTGTATGAAGATATTGAAAATCCCACCCCGGAGATTTACGAAAATAAACTGAATGACTTAAAGAAAATGACTAATGTTTTTATGTCACGTTACTGGGAGCACAGTGCGAGACAAGAAGCTTTAAAATCTTTAGAAGGCATGATTGAAAGTGCTCAAAAATTCTTCGATAAAGCCAAGAACCTTACTAAGGATACAAATCCTGAAAAGGCTGTTTTTACTCAAGTCGAAATTGACAGTCTGTCGAAGGTAATTTCAGAAACTGTTGAATGGAAAAATACCGAAGTGTCAGAACAAAACAAACTGAAACGGCACGAAGATGTCAGATTAACCGTAGATGACATTAAAGGTAGAATGCGTACCCTTGATACCGAAGTCAAATACTTGATTAATAAGATTAAAATATGGAAGCCTAAGACGAATGCACCTAAAAAAGACAAAAAGAAGAAGATCGATGAAGAAATACAGGAATCGGGATCTGGTAGCGGAAATGAAAATAAAGAAGAACAACTAGAAATTCCATCAACTGAGAGTCCAAGTGAACAACAAACTTCTGAAGAAACATCAAAACCAGCAGAAGATCACACACCACGCACAGACCTTTAAACGTAGTTTTTTTTTAACAAAAACTTAAATTAATAAAATTATATTTATTATAAGACTGTGGTATTAAGAATGTGTAAAATTAACATGAATCATATAATAGTGTGAGAGCAGCCAGGACAACAACCAACACAAGGAGGAATAGCAGACAACAAACATTTCGCTAGAAAGCCAATTTATCTAGATGATCGTTTTGTAATTTTTCCTTCTTTCAAGTAGTCTGATAATGTTTTTAGTTGTTGCAATTAGTTGTTATAAATTTTTACTATCTATTTCTTAATGAATGCATTTCTTTACTGAATCTATTAATATTGATTTAGATTTTTTTAAATGATAAGTTATCTTAGTGGAAAAGGAGACAAGAGATGTATTTTAAAGTTTTCAAAACAATCTAATCATTCCGTCCCTTTCCTAATTTCTAACGTTACTAAGATAATCCCTGCATGCACATATATATGTATGTTTGTGTGCATGCAACTATTTACACACATACATATGGAAGTGTATGTAGACTATCGTGTGTGTTATTATATAAATTTAACCTTTCCAATACAATTGAAAATTAGTTTACAAGATTAATTATTATTTTACAAGACTCCTTGTAATTGTAAGCTTGCAAATTAATACAATATAAAGAAAATGAAGAAATGTATCAAAATGTTTCGGCAAATAATTCACTTAATAAAAATACATTCATACATATTAAATTATTACTTTTTTACTTTGGATTACGTTTTGTGTGAATGAAGAATTAGAAAGGGAATAGAGGGGTCCTTAGCTGGGAACATTTGCATGGGAATAATATGTTCTTGTTTAGAGGACCACAAGTTTAATAACTGTATTTTTAATATCAGGAAGACCGACTTCATTGATAGAAAAATTTATGACAAAAGTTTTATTACGTGACGTAATCTAAAACACAAATTCTCACAAACGTTTGCCTTCGTTTTTCGCCATTTGTTCAATTATCTCTGGTGAGACGGAGTAAAGTCACTTTACATTACCCTAAAGAAAATAATACGGAATGGTTAATCACATGATCTTGTCAGCCCATTAGCTGTACAGTTAAATAATGTTACAATTGCTGAAGTGTGATACGCGGCTCATTGCTGCTGGAACCACATGTCAGATATCATTATAGTTTTTTTTTTTTGCTTAATACGCATCCATTCTATCAGAAATTTACTTTAGCGAATGAATGAAAAAGATATAAGACGGGCACTGGTCAAGGCGAATTGATAACATGTCAAATTTTTTATTTGCAATGATCTAATGGAAATGGGCATTATTAGAAGATTTTTATAAAGTTGTGTATTTCGTACGATTCGCTATACATCTCCAGCAGACATGCTACATACTGTGGGATGCTGTAGGATAGTGAATCATGGCCTTAACTTTTTAGGTGAAACTCACGCTTTTTCTAGTGGTAAATTAAGGTTTAAGAGGTGGAGATTTTTCAAAACAAAATTAACTTCTAATTCACATAATGGCACTAAAAAAAAGAGTTGATGTTATTACGATTTTTATGAAACATGTTTTTTATTCTAAATATACGGTATTTGAGGAAATATCGTAAATGCCAATATTTTTCAATATCATAGCCTAAAAAGGGTTTTCTCAGTGTAGTCATTGTATTCTTCATGCAAATATAACAAAATTAGTTACTCACATGTAACCATAAAAAACAGACAAGATTAAAAAATGTAGGGCTGGTTTGTGCCCCCGCACACAGTTTAAAGCAAAAGAACTCCAGTTTTAAATTGTGATTTTAAAAAAAACCGTATTTTTCAATCTGCTTTGCTTACAGTTTTCTACAATGGAAGTCAGCGTGAAATTTGCTTCGCAGTGGCAACCATACCGCGAGCATCTCTGTATTTCATTTAGTTCGTCTAGTGTTTTCATTGTGCGAAGTCGTGTCTATTTTTTATGCTCAAAATAATTTGGGACCTGAATAAAATTAGTGAGAAATTTAGTCATTTCCTAAAAAGAGGAAAGAAGTTGTCAACTATTGTAACGGTATATGAGATTAAACAGGCGAGAGACACAAAAACTAAAATTAAATTCGAGTTTTTCTTGGAAAAAGGGTAAGAACACAAAACGAAGTTTGAGCTTTCGTTTCTTGTTGCCATTACTTTTGGTAACTTTCTGATTTCCTGAGGAGAGACCGGTGTTGCCAGAGTTTTCTTTCTTGAAAAATTATTACCTTCCGCACGGTATAACCGTAGTGGAAATTTCTTGTACTGGAGTTCGTTTGTATGTGTCAATTTGATTTTTTTTCTTTTTTTACTTTTTAACATTTTTTTTTATTTCTAAATACCTTACAAAGTAAATGTAAAGAATGTTTTTATGCTCTCAAAGTTATTACCAGTATTTTATTGAAGTAAATGGCGTAAATTTTAGCGTGTAGTTGGATCGGGATACAAAACTTTAGACTATCAGAAGGGTAGAATTGCAATCCAGAGTTACTTCACGATTGTAATCTAGTAGTATTTCTATATATGTGGTTTGAATTTTTTCCACATAACACAAATAATTGAAAATGGAAAAATTTTCTATAATGAATTGCTTTGTAATTACTTTTCGCCCAATTGTTGTATTTTTTTTGGTAATAAGTGTCATGAAGGTCAATTTACACAAGTCGTAGGTAAAGTGATAAAAATATATTAGTTAAAAATATATTAGTTTTGCAATGTGTCAGTAAATAGGTTTACGATAATTTTCTTAGAATGTAGATTTAACAAAATCTCAATTAAGAAAAAAAAGTGAAAAATAGTTGCTGTTTGTCTGCTTGTAGCAAAATATCAATTACTTTCAATACAAAACTACAGCTTTGACATGAATAGTAATAACAGTATGGAATAAAAACGAAATCAGCTGAGCTTATAAAATGTAAACATCAATTTGACGAGAGCTAGACTGCTGTGCAAAAAAATAAATAATCAGACACTCGATTAACACTATTTAGTATCGATACACTGTGGTACCTTTTGTATATTTCTTTTTTACAGTATTCTACGCCTGGCGAAAGTGACTTTTTGTTTGATTTCACAGCATCGGATTTTATTTAATTCAAAAAAAGAGTGAAAAATAAAATTTTCTAAAGTGAAACATAAAGTTTGATTCAAACAGTCTAAAGTGAGAATGAATTTAAAATAATTTTTTAAATATGAAGTTGGTTGTTGGAAAGCTGGAAATTACAAAACTTGTTCGCCATCCAGATTGCAGATTTCATTTTTTAGTTGGTTGATGTTTTTTTTTTGTTGTTTTTTTGTTGGTGGTGGAGTGTCGCGTTATGTGTAGCCTGTTTGTGTACATGTAGTTATTCGTCGAATCCATAAAGTAATCATTCGTTTATATTTTTCTTTCATGCATTTAAGGTTATTCTTTGTGGCTTTTTATATCAGCGTGCATGTGTGTATTCTATAATATTTTGTCTGACAATTGTGCTTTTACTCGGATATAATTAATTATATACATACATACATGAACAAACAGATATATGTAAAACAAAAAGTAAGAGAAAAAAGTATAAAAATAATTCTGAAAACATTGTGCAAAGTAAAAAAAGAATTTAAAAAAACCAAAAAGTTTTATAAAAAAGAAATTTATTAATTAAAGCGACACATTTGTTTCTTATCTGCAAGATAATTTAAACAAATCAGATAAAATAATTTTTCAAGGAAGAAAAAGATCAATTGCAATGTCATCAAAGACAGCTTTTTAGTGTATGCGACAAGAAAAAGGAAGACATATAATACCAAACCCCACAGCAGCCCCTTCTCATATGTATATGTATATCTATATTTATGTGTGTGTATGTGTAATTTGGAAAAAATTGAATTTCTTATAGAAAATGTTCAACAGCACAAAATAAAAGCATGGAACCCGTTGCCAACCCGTTTCAATGCCTCTATTATTGTTTAACAAAAAAATTCTCAAAGTTATCATTTGAAAAAGGAGTCGTCGCATCACATCAACATCAGCATCAGAGTCTCTGTTTGTAATTTAAGCAACTCATTTTTTAATCAAGGGAAAAACCAAAATACCGCAACACGGCAAACACAGCACAACGTGTAATAAACTGGACTTAGAAATGTCAACACAGTGAAACAAAAGGCAAACGTGCAGAAAAGTGTTGTTGCAGCGATCGTCATATCTGGCTATCGACGAAAATACTGTCAAATTTGGCAGTATCGTTACTATTCTCATCTCTAATAATAAAGTTTAACTGAAAAATTTTGGTACAGAAAAGGACAGCACAAGATAATAAATTGTAAACCAAAAACCTCCAAAATAATAATAATAAAAAAAATAGAAAGGATTGTTATTGTAACAGCAAATCATAATTCATTAGGTTGCTTTTAGGCAACTGGCAGCCAACTTGCGTTCCAAACAGTTTACGACGCGATGGCGTGTCTTAATACATTGAAATTAGAAATAAAAACATTGGAAAGTATATTTACAAAAAATCACGAACGCTTTCAAATTTTAAATTCAAGTGTGGACGAACTTTCATGCCGCTTCATCGGAAGGAATGGCAAACGTTATGACATTCACGCCAATATCATGGTAAGTGTATTTATTTTTAAACGCCTTCCGAAAATAATTTAATTGTTCTATAGAAAACATTATATTTGTATGTATTTAAATTTATTAGAGTATTAAATTTAATAATTTTTTTTTATTTTAATTGTAAATTGCACAAACAAAATAATTTTTGAATGTAGCGCATCGACTACTGATCTTTATGTTTCTTTTAATGAAAAGTAGAAATATTAATTCTATAAATTAATCACGAATCAAAGGATGCACATTTAGTTAAATATTTTTAAAATATTAATTTGTTTGCATCATAATTGTATGACAGTCTATCACCTACCACAGCATTTTGATGCGATTTCTAAAAATAGGCTGGAATCACCTCGAATTTTTTTGTGAATGAATGGTGGTATCCTATTCTTTTAGCACCCACACTATATTTGCCAGATCGTACATTTGTGTGGTATAGTGTATCATGACCTTAAGTGACATGGAATAGAAGCTGTGCAAATCAAGTTTAATTTGCCCGCTATACCGTTAAACTGCAATTTTTATATTGTGAGTAAAAATCGTTCAATAAACCGAAAGGCAGATATAAAATACCCATCAGACCTTCTTGCTGCACATCACTGCAACCTTGTCGCCTGAAACCAATTTATTTAAAATTAAAAATAATTTAGGGGCTTGTGATATAAGACTTAAAGTTTTGTAGGACTATTTTTGAATAACATCAGCCAGAAAAACGTTGCGGAGCCCCGTGATTGAGTTCCGTAAGTTCGGGTAGGCTTAAAAAATGCCTGCTAGGGGATTATTTAGTTGCTTAAGGCCATGGATATGGAGCTATTTTAGAATAACAAAAACAAAATATGAAATAGTCAAAAAATAGACGTGTATAAAATATTTAGATTATGATAGAGAATATTGATATTGATAGTTAAAAATTAACTTTGAAAGGCCAAATGCTGAAAGTTGGTAATAAAAATTGGTTTATTAATAATGATCACCATTTTGACCATTCAAGGAGACATATCCATCCTCACCGCCAGTGTGGTTTGCAGAAAGCGAAGAAACAAGCGTAACAAATGCTGTTCAAATACTAAGCAATACAAATGGACGTGATAACCATGTTATAAATCAGGTCAGTTACTAATTTGCTTTTACATTTGCGTTGCCTGTTCATTCTCATATCTTCCCTTTGCGTCTGTTACTCGTATGTGTATCTTTTTCTAAAATGCTTTATTGATTTAGGTGGGTATATTGTTGCGTGAACTGTGCCGCCTACATAATGTTCCACTGCCGCCCGATATTGATAACCTGACAATACCGTTTCAATTGCCGCCACCCAATAGCGCATCATCATTAAATCAACAGCCTGCAGCTCCGTTTCAAATTGATGATATCGAATCAGATCAGGATGAAATCGAAGATCCGATTGGTGATAGTGAACAGGAGAGTGAGGCAGATGAGGATCTGCCATTAGAAATGGATGATGGCCGCAGTACAAATAAGGTAGAGTGGACACGTTAAGAATTTACCTGAAAGTAAAATAAACATTTTGTTGGAGAGATGTAAATGTTGCTTGCAAAACTCTAGCTTTTTGCTTTTCGATATTAAAACACTTCAACATTTTTTAATGATGGTGCTTTCATTGTTAATGCCCACATGCAAGAGTATTCCTATATTTTGAAAACAATTTATGTTATTCTCTTATTATAGAAAGACGAAATGAAAGTGGAACATTTAGCAACCTTAGAAAGACTGCGACAAACTCAAAGACAAGACTACCTAAAGGTAAGTATTTTCTGATCGGTTAAGAGTTCTAAAAACCCTCGAATGTTAACTGTTAATAATATCAATTTGTTTACGAGAGTACAGAATATATTTACTTCTATGTGAAGTGTAACAAAAAATACCAGTTATTTTAAATTTTTTCTAAAAGTATTTATTTATCAGTAACTATATTGCACCCTTCAAAATAATTTTTATGTCATCGTTTTTTCCAATTCTCGAAACACTTTTGAAAGGGCTTTTGGTATGGCCAAGAGCTCCTGTTTCGATTTTTCTTTTATCTCTTCAATCGTAGCAAAACACTGCCCTTTTATCATTGGCTTTAGCTTTGTGAAGAGGAAAAAGGCAGCGGGCACCAATTCCTTTGAATACGGTGGTTGAGGCATGATTTTGTTTTGCGCAAACGGGGTCACGGCTTTTTTTTTGGTCTTGGCTCTTCTGAACGCTTCTATTGGGATGATTGGGCTTGTTGAGCAAATGTGGATCGTCGTTGGCGACGTTCAAAAGCTCCCATGCGACATTGTTTTTTGCGAAAAATTTTGTAAACAATCGAAAACCCCATTAAAACACGACTGACCTTTTTATCTGCCAAAAACAAACTGATAATCCAAAATGACTGATATTGCCAACATATATATATAACAGGCATGTAAGCTAACATAACAAAAAGAAAG
The DNA here is from genome assembly GCA_963402855.1 of Ormia ochracea. Classification (NCBI taxonomy): domain Eukaryota; kingdom Metazoa; phylum Arthropoda; class Insecta; order Diptera; family Tachinidae; genus Ormia; species Ormia ochracea. The sequence continues at coordinate 21,213,941 of OY727107.1, read as the reverse complement.
CCAAATACCAAAATTTGAAATCAAAGGTTTTTTTTATCACAACTCGTATGTATTCATGCTTTTCTATTTTGTTTATTATGAGATTTGATCCATCAAGATGTAGTTTCTGATGATTGCAACTTAAAGTAATAAATCGAAAAGGCTTATATATTCCAAATTTGCTCGTATAACCTCCGAGTACCGTGAGAGCTTTATATAATTGAGTTTCAACTGTAATAACGTCGAACAATTTTTTTTCTGAATTGTAATTTTGTTATTTCAGAAATAAATGCTGCTTGCTTCAATTCTCAAATAAAAATGTATTTTTGATTTTTTCCTAGGGTTCAGTTTCCGGTTCCGTTCAAGCAACCGATCGCTTAATGAAAGAACTACGTGATATATATCGATCTGATTCAATTAAGAGCAATAAGTACTCCATAGAACTAGTAAATGACTCCATATATGAATGGAATATACGCCTTAAATCCGTTGACCCAGACAGTGCCCTACACAACGATTTGATTATGCTCAAAGAGAAAGAAGGGAAAGACAGCATTCTCCTGAATGTAATTTTTAAAGACACTTATCCTTTTGAGCCACCGTTTGTCCGAGTTGTTTATCCTATTATATTAGGTAAAAAATATATTATTCCTTTTTTCATTTATTTTACGAAACTATCGTATTTATTTCATTATTATTATTCAATTTTAAAATTATTTTTGACTTTTCCATATTTGAAGGTGGTTACGTTCTAGTTGGTGGTGCGATATGCATGGAATTATTAACTAAACAAGGCTGGAGTTCTGCTTATACTATTGAAGCAGTTATTCTGCAAATTGCCGCGACGCTGGTAAAGGGTAAAGCTAGAATACAATTTGGTGCTACCAAGGTAAGTTCAGACAATATATATTTTTGAAATGGGAACTTCTTTGTTATACCTTTCGCCATATTTTTAACATGTATTTAAGCGTGCCGTTTCCTTTGTATTGTGTATACATTTCAGACTCTAAGATATAGTAGTTTTAATATAAGTGGTTTTCCATAGTATACTCAACATATTAATATTAGGTCTGTTCACTAATATTCAGTTGGGGAGAATTTTTCAAAATCTTCCTCTCGATCACAAATCATTTTACTTTTCTTTTTTCTATTATTTAAATTTATTCAGTCGTAAAATTAAAAAATTCTTATGAACTATTTTCAAGTTCCTAACATATAGAAGCAAATAATTTACATCAATAATAATATACAACTGAGCTCATGTCGCCTTTTTCGTATTGTTCTGGAGCAAAGTAGGCTCAGTTATAAAAAGGTAACAAATCCACCTTAGTAGCTAATGTTTCTTGTATTTCCGCTGCAAATCAGTTCTTGAGTTAGACGTATCCTCTAAGTGCTGCTATTAGAAAAAAATGCTTAATTACTGGTTTTGCTTCTAACAGTATATAGTATCGATATTAATCGATAAAGATAAATTGTACTGAAATGTTTAATTTTAAACACGATATGAAGGTGAAGGGTATATATGATTCGGCCACGCCGAAAATATTATTGGCGTGTTTTGAATGTATTACTTATTAAACTTTAGGCCGTATCGCAGGGGACGTACAGCTTAGCGAAAGCGCAACAAAGTTTTAAATCCCTGGTACAAATACATGAAAAGAATGGTAAATATTTACTTGCAAATTAATATTATTATAAACTTTTTAAAAATAATTACAAAATGTCTTGTCACAGGTTGGTTCACTCCGCCTAAAGAAGATGGTTAAATTCAGTAATAATGGATGGATAAAATACAAAACATTACTGCTTTTCTTCTAATAAATATATCATTTTGTATGTGTATGCTGCTTGCCTCACATATAATTTTTCTAAAGCAAATCCTCATTTTTAAACCCTTGGACCTACTGCCTGTCAGACCGGCTGGTTGGCATAACTCATACTTTTGATTGTCGTGACGTACAATTGCTTGTGTAATATTTTAAGTATTTAAATATATATGTATATATATATATATATATTTATATATATAAATAATTTTTTTCTCTTATTGTTTTGCCACGTCAGCTATTCGTACGTAATATTTAGTATTAATATGATCGTATCTACTTAAATACTACCGCTGCTCCTACAATTAATAGCTTCTATATATATACATATATATAATATATACATATGCCTTTGTAATATTAATCGTATCGTCTTCTATGTTTAAACATAGTGAAATTGCAGTAGCAGTATCTAGCCCATCCAGCCAGTATGCGCAGCTGCATAAAATTATAATTAGCATAAATAATTAAAAAAAAATTAACTTCTCTTTTTATACAATTGTACATGGAAATATATGAAAAACTATTAATATGAAAGAAACACGCAAACAAACACTATACATATTAAAGTGCAGAGTAGTTTTGTAGTTTGTAATTTTGTCGTTAATAATTTTATAATAAACACATGCGTACATACATATTTTATAAAATAATTCAAATATTCTAAATATTGACACTATTCACTGCATCAGTCGAAATGAAAATAAAGTACATTCACTTCCACATGCTGCTAATCCAACAGTGCTCCTGGAAACAATAATTATTATCATTTCGATTGGAGACGTCACAGAACAGAACAGTGTCACATATTTTTAACTTTTAAGTATTCTCTTTAAGTTGCGCTACATCCTCCATTTGCATAATGTCTATCCAAATACATACATATGCTATAAATGTCCCCTACTACTTTAATATTTTCTGCTTATTTTCGTTTAATTTAAAAAAAAGTAAAATTGAATAAAAAAGAAAAAAATATTTACTTAAATGATAGCAATTTATGGTAATTATAAATCACATGGATTTCTAATATATAATATATATTATTTTATTGTAGTTTACATATATAATTTTACCAATAGAATTGTTAATCACACAATTGCAATGTTTCTTTTATATGGAATAATTCTGTATACTTAAATAAATTAAAATACACATAACAAAAATTAATTTTTAAGTTTTGCATAAGAGAAACATTACAAAAGTTGAAATAACGGATACATTTTAAGTTTACATATTATACATATAAATAAAAAAAACTGATGCAAATAAAAAATAATTTATTATACTATTATCAAGAAAATGCAAGAATTGTGGTGGAATTGAAAGATGCATAAAAATTGCATCCATGTTAAATGCAGTGGTTAATTAATTGAAATTATATAAGGCATTTTTTCTCAGTACCTTTAGCAGCGATTAGCTTTATTTTAATAGAATCGCATTGATCGCACGCTTCTATTTTTATCCATAATTATATTAATGTTATTGAAAAAGGTTTTGAAAGCTATTTTAGCCAAACTGTAGGCATGTCTTTCGTGTGGGAAAACGCAGGGTTCTAATTTTAATAGAGGCATTCGGAAGGCTTTTTTTTTGGGTTTGCTGGTTTTAGTGACGTATTAGCATTTTTAATGCTTCATCAATATCTAATTCGTCAGGCATCGACCCTAACCTGGATTTTTTAACGATCTCTTTCAATATTACTTTATTAGCTTTACGAGAGCTGTTCCGGAGTTAACAACAACTTTTTTTGTTCGCATTCAATTTTCTGTGGTTTGAGTGCAGCAGAGCACTTTAGACGTAGCCTGTGCTACCCACAATTATTACTTTGTTAGCCGTAAACACTGATTTTTGTGGCAGTCTAAAATCATTGGTTCTCCATAATCTGTGTATGCGTCATTCGATTGCAAATGTCCGGCAGTCATCAGATATTAAAAATTTCTGTACATTACTAGAAATGGTGGACTGCCACCAGTAATTGATTTTAATAACTTTGTAATCTGAGAATGCAGATATTAGCGAGACCTTTCCGTTGGAATCGACTACCTTAAAGATTTCTTTTATCTTTTATTTTATTTTATGAGGTCTGCATCACGACCTCATTGAAAGTAACGGGTTTGAAATTAAATGCCCCTTGAACAAAAATTACGATATAAATATAATTGAAGGAACTTAGGCTCAATAATTAATACCACTCATAGGTTTCAGCATTTTAATCATCAATTAAAGAATATAAAGATACTAATTTTGAGTAGATTAAACGGCCTTAGAATATGGGAGTGGCATGTTTAAGGAAAAAAATGAGCCAACGTCTGCTTTGAGATTTTAAAGCCCGAAATTGTAAATAAAATTGACATAAAATGAAATTTTAATCTTTGTAAATATTTAATAAGAATTTAAGAACAAAAAATCCAAAGATTTTGAAGTATTTATTTCGACTATCATAAAAGCCTAAAGGCCAAAATAAAAAAAAAAAAATTGTAGTAAGCTTGAGTAAGAAGTCGATCAATTCCAAACGAATTAAATTTAAATTATTTTTTACTTTTAATTACAAAATATCTACAAACTAATAAAAAGAGCGTCTATCACTAAACTGTGACTATGGAGGATGCCTCAGCCATAATAGATTGTTTCAGCGTTGAGGCGGAATTTTCGTCCTTAATAAAATGTACCATATCGTCAGTTTTTTGTGCTACATCGGAAGCAGCGGTCAGTAATTCCAAGGAACCCTCCAATTCCAGTAACTCATAAGTTAAGGTAACCTCTCGTTTTAATACATCTGAAAGGTTTAGAATATTTCTAGCAACGGAACTCGGTAGTTGGTGCAATTCCCCTTCATACTCATCCAGTAGTGTCGTAGTAACGTCAATGAGAACACGCATAAAGCGATGCTCTCCAATATACCGCCGTATAAAACGAATGATAGTGTTAAGTGACTTCTCATCTCTCCCAGCTAATGCGCGTTGTAGACCTTTACGATGAATAAGTTCCTGCATAACACTAACTAACACTTCGGGTGATTGACTCAAAATATTGGGGTGCAAGACAGCATCTAAACTTTTGTAATATTCATATTTTTTAAAATGTAAATCGTAAGTCTTTAGGCGAGTTCGCGCCTCATTTGTGATTTCATGGTCAAAGGAGACTCCTTTTTGTGTTAAAAAACTCGATCTGTTTCGCATTTTGACATGCTCTTTATGCCGTGGGATTTCCATATTTTGTATGGATACCAAACCATCTACCATACCGGCTACAACTGTTTGATCTTTAGCGGCCACTCCCAAGCTAAGTATAGCATTTGGAAAATTAAGTGTGTGCACTGTTTGATAAGTTGCCACATCATATATTTTAACATGACGATCTAAACTTCCAGATAAAATACGTTCGCCATTTGAACCCAGACGTAGACATGTGATCGTTTTATGATGCTGTGATAGTTTTGTAAGCAGGCGACAACCCGCAAACGCATCCCAAACTCGCACTTCTGTGCCACCAGCACTAATAAATATGCCTCCTGTTGGTAAAAAGAGCAAAGATTCAACCGGACTGCCATGATCTGCAGACGCTGTTAATTCATTTGTTCTTCTATCGTATAAATTTATTATGCCATCATATCCGCCGGATACGATAACATTGGCTGAAACTGGATTAACTGTTCCTGCCCGCACATAATCCTGATGATGGGAAAAAGTTTGTATAGGCTTTTCGCTTGCAATATCCCACAATTTGACAGTTTTGTCGTCAGAAAAACTAGCAATGTGCAGCAAGTCCGATGTAAAATTAACACGATGCACAGGCGCCTTATGGCCCTGGAATAACCTTAATACATTCTTGCTAGACGTATCGAATAATTTCACAGAACCCTGTTCATCGCCTGCAACCAGCAAGCGGCCATCTTGACGAAATGTGCCACCATATGCGGTATCTTGAAAACGCGACAAATTTTTTACCACCAGCTTAGTAATCGGATTATAAATTTGCACCCTAACAGAACAAGTAACGGCAAAGTAATGAGGCTCTATGGGGCTGAAGTCGATGTAGTCAATCGCACCAAACTCCTTTACCAACGTAGGAATCTATTGTATTTATTACAAAACAAATAGTTAATAAATTATTGCAACTCGTCCGCAGCCTAACTTACACTCAATTTTTTCCAATATTCCGTATCAGGCGTCACGACCAAACCAGACTTTGGATATTTCTTCGTATTTAAAGGTTTAAAATTAGACATTTTCCTTACAGTATTAAGTTGCTAAAATTTATATGATTATTTGTTTTAATGTTTTCTTCATTTTATACACGTGCTGTCAAAAGTGCTGGTGACGTTAAATATCATACAATGCTACAAGGAATCGAATAACCATGTTTGATACATCACAGGAGGGTTCAGTGGTATTATTATGTAAAATAAACTCGTGTTACAACAACAAAGTGAAATATTGCATCAACGTATTTACACCTACAGAACATCCCCAATATGTCACCTTATTGCAGGAAAAGATTATCATATGTTCCAGCCAATCTGTCAAATTTTGGTTTTTTTGGATCCATGTTTTAATTTTGCTTAATGGAAATTCTACACAGTAGAACGATTTTTACACAAACAAAAGACATATTTCCAATCAGTATCAAATTGATGTACTTACAACTCTAAAGCGACTGTAGATCACTTTTTTTCACAAATAAGAAATTTGGAAAGCACTAAATAAACACGCTTAAAGAAGAAAAACTAATTCACTATCACTTGTATAATATATTATTAAAAAGCCTTGATACGTATAAGCAATTTAACGATTGCAGCAGTAAGCATTGCCAATATTGTCACACAACAGTTACCCTTGCCACACACCTTAAAGTAATACGAGCAGCTTTTTATAGTCACCTTACAGGCTCTATAAATTTAAAAACATATGGCAACATATCTTCTTACCAGGTGTCAAAACGTTTCCGAATTATTTGACGTTGCTTCATAAACAAATTGGCACGTCACTCAAAAATATAAAGTATTTGTAAATATTGAGAACAATAAAAAACAATGGTTAATTTATCTGTATTTAATTAAATATATAATCAGACTAACATATATAAAATTTTTCAGAGCGCCCTTTTTAATTTTCAAAGTCTGCTATCGGTAATTTTGTTAATGATTTGTACCTGTGCCTACTTGCGTTCTCTATTCCCCAGTATAATGGATCGCAACAAGACCGGGTTTGTAAATTATTTTTATATTTATCTTTTAGTTTAGTAATAATGTGTATTTCAGTTTCCTTGGAGTTTTTTGGAAACTGGCCAGAATAGGAGAACGAAAGTCTCCATATGTGGCGGTAGCATGCTTAGTGATGGCGGTTTCTATATTATTTTGGACATGATACGTGAAAAAATATATTTTATTTTGTTCATATACATTCTAACATAATTAGTTTCTTTAATAATATTGTAATGCATTTATATATAATTGATATATTCGGAATGGTTAAAATAATCCTATAATCCTTGTCTTAATATTAGTCAGCCGATGTTTTAGCTTTGACTAAAACTGATCATCCTGATTCCAAAAATCGGCCATCTATGTAGTAATTGCAGTCGGTGCTCATTGATATATTAAGTTTATTGAAGTTGCCGATTGGGGGAAAATATGTCAGCCATTGATACCAGCAAAGCTTAAAGTCTTGTATCAGGTTGCTTGACAACTGTCCGTGGCTTATATTCTCAATGTAGCGGTAAATCGTCTTGTTGTATAGATACTTAAAAGTGCGTCAAAATGTAAAAGTGTAAGCATTACTATTTAAATATAAAATATTGTAATTTAGATAAAAAGGAAAACATAATTTTTTACGGTATTCACAACATGCTGACTTTCAAAATCAGATTTTCTGGGATTTCTAAAAGATTTGGTTTCGGAAACTTTGCTTAGGCTGTTGGTATATATAGTGTTGCAAATATTGATACCAGAGAATTAAGTAAGTTTTCTTTAAATATTTTCAGAAAGAGGAAAAATATATAAAACATACACACAATCACTAACCGTTTACTTGTTGATAAATAACGAACTCATTTTTCCTTCTAATAATTATAAGGGAATTGAATTAAAATCCTTCGTTTTATTTGGATTTGCTTAAACTGGTTTTGTTTAAAAGGGAATAGAGTTATAATGGATTTAAATTGATTTGAACTTGCCGAGTGAGCACTTTAAACGAACTAAATAATCGTACTTGGATCCTTAAATAGATTTAATTTTGGTCAAGTAATGCAACAGGTGGCCAAATTTTTAAGTGAAATTCCTTTAACAAAAAAATTTAAACATTTGTATTATTACAGTTTCGCATAACGAATTTTAACATTCAGACAATAAAATAAAATTTACAAATTTAGCAAACGTACATTATAGAAATACACTTAGCCCATAAAGTCTGCGTTTATCTTAATAGTGATATTAAGAAGCATGCAAGCGTTTAATTGTAATTAAATTTATTATCACGTATATCTTTTTTAAACGCTATATTTTCAATACCATAAAACAACAGCTACATTGCTTATTAAAATTTTTGAAAAACGTGAATTAAAAACATAAACACAAACAAATTACAACCAAAAAGTCTTCATTCAGTACTTCTATTTCCCGTAAAACTTCAAGTTATTAAAAAATCGTTTATTTATAATTTTGTTGGATACTCACGCTACTTTAACATTTGACTCAATCTGTTTGGCCCAGACATCCACTTATCCATCGTAGATGCAATACAACCCCATACCATAATCCCACCAGCATCATGCTTAAATGTATCGACTAGATTTTGCTTCTCAAGAGTAGTTGCAAAAATGCAAAATTTGCTTTCATCTGAAAATATTACTTGTCTCCAAAACTCCGGAAGATTATTTATATAGCCATTAGCAAACAATGTACTTTTGTCTTTTGACGCTGGATAAAATGGCTTTCTACGGGTCACTCTACCATTATATCGCGCTCTACTAAAATTCTTCTGCACAGACTTTCTTGCTGAAGGAATGACGATTATTTTCAACAATAGTTTTGGATATTATACGGGTATTAACCTTTGTCATATTAACAATTTTGCGATCTTCTTTTTTTAGAAAGTATAGAAAATATTATACCAGTATTTTGGAAATTATTTACTTACTAGACGGAAGAATATATTGTCCCAATCGCTTTACTAATTTTTCGGAAACTATTGCCTTCTTCCCGCATTTTTATAATTATTTTTCTTTCCGAAACACTAATTTCCCGTTTTTTTGGTTTCCATCTATATAAAATTTATATATTTACTTGAACTCAAAATGCACTAATATACTTTTTAAACGATCGATTTAGTAAAAGCAAATGAATAGAACGCAAAATGGAGAAAAAAATGTTTCAAAAATAACGATATTATATGCCTTAAACATAGTGAACGCAAACTTTGTGGTTGCAATATTTACATATTGTTGAATTTAAATTCTGTTAATGGTTTTTTATAGCTATGGCTTGGAAGTTGAAAATTCATGAAAAAATAATTTGTATTAACTACATTTTTGTTAGTTATTTTCATACTCCTAAAAAGAATATACGTGAATGCGTACTTTATGGGATAAGTGTACCAATTTTCATTGAAGCAAAAAGTATTGCTACTTTCGATCTTGCGTGTAAAGATCACACACACAGATCACAGATTGCAAGTGCATATTCAGAAAGTGCATTATATACCTGCATACCAGTGGGGTGTACCCACATACTGTATCAACTTACATTATTGCGAACAATTTGCTTCAATTCTTACCTGTTGAGAAGCGTCTCTTACATTTAAGTCAATAATATTGAGCCAATCATTTGCAAATTGTGGGACTTAATAGAAGCCATTTTATACTTTTGCAAAAAGGGGCATGCAAATAGAAGAATTACTTTCAGAAGAATTTTTACAAAACTTTGACTTGGCGAGGGAGTCGTAAACTAGTCGCATAATCGTTTCCTGACAAGATAGTTTCGAAATTTGGGCACATAACTTCAGCAATGTACAGTCAATTGGAGGGTTTTCCTAGAAACCTTTATTTTCTTGAATCTGCCTATGGTTCTAAAGATTTAATTTTAATGCGGGCGTCTAAAGGGAAATTCAAACACATCGCATTACTTACCCATTTGCAAAGCATTTCATTTGAATGTTTGTTAATATAAAGCATATTTACGTTTTTGAATTGTGAAAGTTATTAAATAAACAGAAATTTCAAGTGGGCAATCAGAAAGTGTCACATTTTAATTAGAAATCTGACACCAGATGCCGCCGCTGACAATTAACACCCGTTACCGTGGCAACAGTATAACATAATTTTAACAAAAACATTGACATATAAGAAAATTAATACAAAATGTTAAATGCCATGCCGAAGCATTCTGGCATTTATTTCATTAAAGATAATATTAATAATTTGCAATTTAAAATAAATTTCCGCTCCATTAACACACTACTTAAGTTACCAGAGTACACTGTTGCTGCGTACAGAAGCCAGGAGTCACACTCGACACCAGATGAAGAAAACGATGTGCTTATAAAGTGGCAGCAGAAAATTTTTAGTTTTGCCGAATGCCAATTGTACGGTGACTTAAAGAATTGCGCCACCGACCAGCAAAGAAATTATCATGGAATACTAAAAGAGAAGCAGCGCTGTAAAAGGCAGACAAAAAGAAAGAAACAACGTAAACCATCTAGTGTGGTGTGTGACACAGAAAATGTGGGTGGCAGTTTTATATTCACTTACGTACATGAAGATCATTTCTCCAGCTCAAACGATTTAGAAAAGAACGCATCAATGAAACCGTGGCTGGCAGGGCCTTGCGAGGAGATGTTTGTTTATGCATCCCTCAGCCCAGATACTGAACTGGCTGTTTTGCGTTGGTTCAAACAAGATCGCCTTCTCTATATTTACCCAGATTTTACGCAATCTCAAGATCATTTTTATTTTATAGAAATTGATACTGATTACCGTCATTTATATTCATATGGCATTCAAGATGTCTCCCTTAAGGCTTTCTCACCTACCGATTATGAAGAAAAATTTATTTTTCTGCCCGAGTTGTCCACACATTGGAGTACTGAAGATGGACTAAGAAACAAATTTGACATGCCACCCAGAAGAACGCAAAGGTGTGCAATAATTTTTACATTAAATGATGCTTCTGGTTTTGAGTACGAGAATATACACGTTCGTTATCATATAAAACTACCCGATAACACAATACTTGAGGAGGGTCTTTTAAATGCCTCATCACATAGTACAAGCTGCTCCCATTCTCATTTGCCAGCACATATTGGTTTAAGCTGGCAGATTACTCTACTTTGTGAAGAACAATTTGATCCTGGTCAATATTTATGCATATATTTCGAAATTATATCAATTGATTCATGGGAACGAGAACGTATAGAGGGATTTTGTCACTACTCAGTGAATCTGCTGACTTCATCTAATCAAAATGTTGAATTAAATTGCATTCGTCCGGTAGAAACAATTTTCGAAAGCATTAGGCGTTACTTTATTGGCGGACGTCGAAAATTTGATTACCAAAGTTTCATTTCCGGCGCTAACGAAGAGGGCGCAGATTCCAATTTTTATTGTCGCTACGGTGAACGCATGCAAAACTCTGGTCAATTGAATTTATCGTATCAAATTTTAAGCCAACGCAGCTGTGAATTGTTAAGCCCTTGTGCAAGTCGTACCAGTGGCATGACTTTGGATGACATTATGAAGTCATATAAAGAGGCTAGAAAGCGACTGGAAGCAATTACATTAAGTTAAAATATTTAAACACTTGTGCCTGCCGATAGTGGATATAACTTTTACACATGATACCCATTTTCCCCATTGGAAATTTAGTTTTTTCCTAAAGCTTGTCGACTTTTTTGACTCCGTGCATATGTAGTACATACAACGTATGCTTTTAATAAGACTAATCGAAAATACTATTGGAATGAAAAATGAGCACTTTAATCATTATTGCGATTTTAATTGGTAAAGCATTAAATAAAAATATAAATTAAAAATGAAATAAAAGTTAGCAATTCTGCTCTATACTGTGGCGGCTGAAAATGACGCTTAAAACTTTTGAGAAGCCATTTAAATATACGGATTCAGAATTCTCTAATTCAATTAGAATATTGGAAGAAACTTTGAATATTTTATCTCAAAAATGTTTCACTTAATATGCAACTACTTTGAAACCTTTATTTCCTTGAATCAGTAGGCATGATCAAATTAATTCGAAAGCACTCTTCCTCTGGTTCTAAAGATTTAATTTTAATGCGTACATCTAAATTGAAATTCAAATCCTTCGCAATGGAAATTTAATAAAATGTTTCAATTTTCCTTAAATCTCAACTAACATTCACATAAAGAAATTTGCAGACTTTGCTTGGTAACTCATTTTTATACCCTTCTCCAAAAAGGATGGAAGGGTATAAATAAGTTTGATATAGGGGATGCAATTTCAATAAATATTGATTTCCGACCATATAAAGTATATATATTCTGGATCGTTATAAGAAGGGGAGTATTTCGTCTGTCTGTCTGTCTGTCTGTCTGTCTGTCCTCATTTCCTTCCGGTAATTTTGTTGCGCTCAAAATTGACCTTAAATTTTGTCTAAAATCAAAAATTTTTTTACCTATCTGTTCTAATTTCTTTCAAAAGTACCACTTATAAAAAAAACCAAAATCGGCCAATAAATAAAAAAAATATAGCCAAAAAATAATTTCATATATTTATATAAAGAAAATGCAAAAAACCCACGCTGAGTAACAAACCAAGAGCATGTGTATTGACAAGCACGTCTACGTTTGCATCCAAACTTGCTGTTAAAATTTCACTATAAAGTTGGGTAGATAAACGACTATTTTTTCTTAATTTTACCCTTTTTGAACGACATATGTGCTATATTTTTTTTTTTTTGAGTATATTTGTAAAGCAACGGAGCCACTTGGGATCCGTGGCGGGATGCTTATGTATATGAATAGAAAATTTTTGTTTTTGTTTTTGTTTTTTGTTTTTGTTGTAGCAAACGCAAATTCATTTGGTGGTGGTTTTGTTTGTGTATACTTTTATGTGTTTGCAATACGATTGTATAGTATTCTGGCATATGAAGTGTTTTTTTGCCATCATAGTTTTCTTAAGCATTTTTGTACATGCATGCACACAGTGTTGCAAAAATTTCTCCAACTATATATAGCTATTGTGTTTCGATTGCCTGCGATATGGAGCCATGAGAGCCTCCGTGGAGCTGTTATCAATGGAGATCTTGAATTTGGAGGGTGGCGTCGCAAGGAATTCCTAGCGCTGCAGAGAGCAGCAGAAAGAGAAAGAAAGGTAATCTTAGAAAGTAGTAATCGGTGAACACCTCCTCACGAAGTAATACTATGACGATATTGGTACGTTTTTAAGTTCTTCTTTATGTTGCTTATTTTTTGAGAGAACATATCCATGGAGAAGGGTATAGAAGATTCGGCACAGTCGAATATAGCACTTTTACTTGTTCTATTTACGTTTCTGAATTATGAAAGTTGTTAAACAAAAATAAACAGAAATTAAAGAGGTTGGGGGCACGAAAATGGAGCTTAAAACTTTTAAGGCGTCATTTAATTAAATTAGGCTATTGCGCAAGGACACGTGCCATATTTAAGAACGTTTTAAAGACCCTGAGAGAGTCAGGAAAACATAGCACATAGTTGTCTTTTGTTCAGCACACCAGAGCAAACACCAATAATAACAAACGAAACAATTTCTGTAATTCTCGTCTGGTTTAAAAAATGTTTTTGGTCAAATGTACATAACATGTATTAACATGTATTTTATGGATTTAAGAAGAACTGAATACTGAAGCTGATATTTTGTTATTTATTATAATTTAAACTTATTCAATAGAAGTATGCAATCAAATTTTTTTTTTAAACTGAAATTTGAAGGCAAAGTAAGTTTTTGGACCCATAGTGCAGAGATTTCTACATTTTAACATGTTCAGAAGTCCATGCCTCTCAAGTCTCTTGCAATTTTCTTTCCACAGTCATCACAGTTTAGTCAAGATGAGAGAGTACAATGAATATGTTTAAAGTATTCTATGTGACTGGGTATTAAACTCATCAATATGAAAAGTTTGGTTAGATTCGAACGTCGTGGTAGTAAACCTCGAACGTACTTTGATAGTCCTGCAAAATATATTTTTCCTTAGTATGCTTTTGCAGCTCATCAAGTACAGCTAGATGCAGGGGGACACTTGGAAGACTCTATAACTTCTATGGTCTTAAGTTGAACATAAATGGTAAAACAAATTTAATTTATTTATATTAACCGATAAATTTCACACTCTTTAAGGAAGTCCAATAATAAAAGTGAATTGTCTAATGTCGTATCTTGTAATATATTGATTATGTCTGAATTTTTGACAATTTCCCGCCTTTGATTTTTGAAATTTTTTATCTTATTAGAATTAAATGTTTAACCGAAATATTTGATTTATTGCAAACTTTGCATACATTTCTCTGGTTGTTATCAAAAAAGTGACGGTGTGTTATCATAGTATGTCCTGATCACGCCTATTAAAATTGATGTTTTGATCTTCAAACATGTTGATTATTCTCATTTTATTTAGGTTTTCCTCTTTATACTAATTTGAGGTATTGGACCCAAACTTCGAATAGTTTTTGTGAGCAAGTCCTTTTAATATATTCTTTTATGTCGGTGAAATTAGTTAGTTAGTGTAGTTAATAAAGGTGAAATGGACGAATTTTTTCCTTTTTTATCTGCGTGTTCATTACCCGGTATTTGTACATGATCTTGTCTAACAATCTGAGGATAATAGTTGTTGTTGGAGGGGTTAATGATTGAGTCGAATATTGCAAACTTACCAGTTGTATTCTGGGCTTCTTTGATTGCTAAAGTTTCAGCAGTAAAATATGAATTGTAAAGTGGGCGTAATGATGTTTTTCTTATACTGAAGCTTAAAATGGCAAGAAAAATTGATTTTAAAGATATATTTGGGGGAAATTAATTACAGTCCATTACTTGTAGAGGCAGCTACACGTAATATAACAATGGAAGCGATTGCTTTGCTTACAAGTTCCATGTACATTCGTACAAGTTTATTCCAATTTTAATTTAGTGACTCATTGCGGTTATTTGGGTTCAATATATTTTGCTGGCTTAAGGAAATTTATGACACTGTTTTGTGAAATCCGAATAGAGCCAATACAGCAGATAAAGTTACTCAGTTGAGCAGTAATTCATTTAACTCGCCAGTGTTTTGTCAATGAAGACATCTTCAAACCATGCCAGCATCGAGCCCATCGTGATTAGATGCGACCATAAATTTTAATAATAATTTTTTTCCATGGGCTTAATATCAGAGTAACAAACTTATTTTCTCTTTGGCAAAGTTTTTATTTTTTATTTTTTCTTTTTTCTTTTGCTTGGTATGAATTATAGCTTAGCATGTTGCAATGTTGCCCAAATAATGAACAATTTATTATTATTTTATGGCAAAATGGCAGGTAGACAATGTACTTACAATAAAGTTTTATATTTTTTTCTCATTTTGAGCGGGAAATACTAATTTTAAGAAAGAGATCAAACGAACAAAATGGTTTTATTGAAATTCCTACAGTAAAAGCCTAAACGAGACTAACACACACACAATGTGCTGGTTGCGGCTTTCCCATAATACTTCCATGTCTTGATTTTAATTAAATTTCAAGACCATGTTTTGATACACGTGCAAACATACATATGTCTTCATAAAAGTTTGAAATATCAACAGCAAAAATATTTTTAAATTACAATCGCTGTGTTGGGTTTAATTTAATTTGTATTAAATTCATTTTTGCTTTAAAAATTTTATTATATTTATGAAATTTATTATAGGAGATATTTTGCCAACTTATATTAAAAGAATTACATTATTTTTATCGCTTAATTCTATTCGTTTTTCTTATATTTTATTTGGTATTTAAAAAAAAAATTTTTTTTGTTTTTAAACTCAACGTATAAAAACTAATTGAGAATTACGAAAGGTTAGATTATTTACAAAAATAAGCAAGTAATAAATAAATATATTTTAGTTTTCTTTACAATTGGTAAACCTACTAGTAGGTTATAAAAAGTATTTTATATATGTAAAGGGTGCTTTAACCATTTTGACCGATGTTAATTATGAGTCACACTTAGACGTCAAGTTCCCGCCTAACTTAATTGGGAATTTCATTGTTTCACTATTTGGCAAATTCCACCATGGGGAAGTGCACAGCAGAGTAGCGTCTTTATATTATTGAAGTGTTTTACGAAATCGGCCCTTTAATGTGCAAAATGGGCATTTTGTTTACTGCGGGATTTTTTGTTTAGCATAATCGACCCACTATGTCCTCTATTGGAAGGATTACGCGCAAATTTCAACACACTGAGGCTATAGAAAATGTGCAAATACTTGTGCATGCTACCTGAGTTCATTAAGAGTTCATTATGGCCAGGCGGCCTCATTGGGCCTCAGTTGTTCGAAAGTAAAGACGACAAAGCAGTTCCGTGAATGGGACTTGTTGTGGACAGCAATTACGGCCACGGACCAGAATGGTATGTGATTCTAATAGTATACTGCTCCAATTGCAACACAGCCAACAAAACCACGCCTATTTAGAGCACATCGTGGCGATTTTAATTGGCCGCCGATTTTAATTGGTCATGCATTTTCACACCGTTGAATTTCTTGCTTTGGAGATTTTTAAATGAATGTGTGCATATCAATAAGGTAAGACGAGTTCCAGAGTTAAGGATCATCTTTACGACATTGAACCTCAAATATGTCTCAGAATCATTGAGCTAGAGGACCATCAATTAGAACTATAGCGTATACATACAAGTAAACATTACGATTTTTATTTTGGTTTTATTATCGTCCTTCTTTGTAAATTAAAAAGAATTATTGTACCCTCTACCATTAGCCGTTGCTCTTTCAGTAGGACAAGCTGCTCATTAAAAGTTTCAAATTGTGGATACTGACTTGCTCAACGATATTTCCAAATTCACATACTGACCAATAAAGATTATTGATATAAAAATTATAATTCTTTCTCTGGAAGTAAATAATCAGTCTAACTATTCTGACCACCAAAAAAATACCCGTTGCATTAGAATAAGAACTTTTAAATGTATGCCAAAGTTGGTTATCTTTAACTTTCAACCATAAATTTTTAGAAACAATGAATGAAAATGTATTAACTGGATGGTTTCAGCATGAATTTCAGTTTCAGTTTAGGTTTGGGTTTGAGTTTGAGTTTGTGTTAAATGTGATTGATAAATGGTCACATTATAGTGACGACCTCCGTTGCAATCTTGTTGCCGTGTCCAAATTGCAAACATAAATTTGGATCGTTAAACGTAAATCAGCAAAAGGTTATCTTTCCTTTTTGTGGCAAACTTGTCTTATTAAATGTTATTTATTTGTAGTTGAGTACAAGGGAAACAACATTAAAACGATGAGGTGGAAGATTTTGCACTGTGATTTATTTAATACTGAGTGGAAACAAATTAGTTGGGAAACAATGCGGTAACCAGACATGCAATAAGTTTTTGAATATTTGGAATATTTTTTTATATTTTCCTTCCTTAACCAAATATTTTTTATTGCAAGCTAAAAATAATTAAAACTCGTACACAGATTTGCTTGCGGTTGCAATATTGGACCAAATTTCTTCCACACTGGTTTCAGGTTGTTGGCTCAATTTATTGCATTCATTGCATAACCTAAAGCTCTCACGGCACAGTTTGAATTTTACTCTTGTGTGGGTGGTGGCCGGATGCCGTTATAGCCTTTAGGATTTTTCAGTGACTTTTTGGTAATTTTGTCAGCAAAGCTGAGATTGTTTAATCATGTTGGTTTCTGAGTAGGATGCTCGCAATGCCTGCCATTGTGCCTTGATTTCAACGGCCTTTTCTCAGGACATTTACAAAGAAATGCTACTCTATTCAGTATTTGGACAAAGCATAGTTCACGAAGAAGAGTATAGACCATTCTGGTTATGAAAGTCATTCTAATGTGTCTATATTTTGTCTAGCCAGTACCAGCAACTTAGTAGTGTCTAAAGTGCTATTTACACAATGCAGACGAGTGATTCGCACTGTTTAATTTTTACTTGCTCATTTAGAGACGAAACGTTTAATGCTCTTAAAATACTTACTCAGGTATAAAAATTATTTGAATTCTTAATTAATTTGACTCGGAAGAGTTCTATTTATTATTAATTGAAATTAAATTTGTTTGCACGCTTTAAAATGGAAAATATGAGATTGAGAAACATACCATGACTCTTTGACACAACATTGCTGAGACACAATATTTATTTAATACTTTGCTTCGGTATAAAAGACACCATCACTACAGCTATTACTTTTCCATCTACTCTACACTTCCTCTTTGTCATTGTCATAAAATTTACCCAGCGTTCAAATGGATTTCTATGCTCAATTCTTGGTATCCCCACTTACTCATAAAGTTGGAGTTGATGCTGGTGTGTCTGCTACTGGGGTATGGCTTTTGGTGTCCTACTCGAGTCGACACACATTATGTAACACACATTTTGCAATGATTTAAAGTTCTTGTCATTATATTCATTCCATATAGTTGTGCCAATAAGTATTATATCAGTACAGCTGAGTGTGTCAAGCGTGTGTGGGTGTGTGTGTGAAGAATAAGGGAATCAATTTATCAGTTGCATAACGTAAATGAAATACAGAAAATGAAAAAAGTTGAACAATTTCTCATCGCCATGGAACACGAATAAGTGAATCTTATGAAATTGGTTACCACTTACAAACTCACGCGAAGGATCAGTTCAGCACTTAACAGCACGTTACTTTACAGCAGGCATAGAAAAGATAAATTTAAAAATAGATTTAAAATATTAAGGTGGTTCGAAAAAAGAACACATATGCCAGATATAATTTATTTATGCTTTTGACACGACCTTGGCTACCTCCATTTGGACCTTCTATTATTTGCAGTCCGATTTTAGCATAATTGTAGCATACATGTAGGGGCGTATAACATTTTTCGAACCTGACATCATTTAAAACGAATACTTAGATGTCCAAATACGAACGCTAAATATTATTTTAAGTGGACATATCGCTTTTCGTTTATTGACGTAAGTCGCATCTTTTTACTTTTATGAATAATTTTACAATTAATTATTGGATTGTTCTCCATTCGAATGTCCTGGCTTTTCGATATTTTATTTTTTTTCACGGAGAGGAAGTGTGGCCTTCATCGCTGCTTTTCTCTGCCGTTCTGGGGTAACCCTTCTCGGAACTGCTTGTGTTAATTCAGGAAGGAGCAGAACATAGTTCTATAAAGGATCATTAGCTTCAATTAGCCCAGGTATGGGCTCGTCAGTGTAGTCTGTATATAATTTTTATATATAGCTATAAAAGAAATAGATGAAAATAAGATAAATACGCACAAGGAAAGCAAGGAGAGCAAGGAAATGAATGAATATGTATTGATATTTAAAATATTACAGCAAACATTTCGTAATGTAAAATCAAATGGAAATATTTAATTTAATTGTATTACAAATTAGCTAATGGGAATGAAATTTGAACATTTTAGCCTGAAATAGAATTTTTAAAATATGAAACAATTTAATTATTTAATAACAAAGTTTTCGAAGCATCATAATAATTATAATCATCATCATCATCAGCCACACCATTAATACGAGATTTCTATGAAAGGATTGTGGTAAATTAAAATACATGTATAGAAGCATGTATAGCAGGCAAAGTATCCTTTTTTAGCCATGTGTAGATTTGCATGTTAATTTTATTTTTGGAAATTTCATGAAAATGTGTTTCTAGAGTTGTTCTTAAGCATCTAAAACACAGAAAAATAATCATCAGAGAGAGAACGCAATGAACACACTCGGCAAATATTTGATTAAATAAGTCTTGCCAAAAAAATAATACTTTTTTTGTCATTTTCTCATTTAAAAGATCCTTGAACTTCCATAATCAGGTGTATCAACTGACTCTTAGGAGTATAAGCCAGCAATGAGATGCGCTTAGGAGGATGCTGATTCCTCCACGTTGTGTTTCTTTTTTTCCACATACCCGTAGAAGTTTGGTCTAAATGTATGTGAAATTTTTTTTTTATTTACACATACAGAATGTGTATGTAAATTCCTTCTGTTTATGCTCAGCGATTTTTAAATCGCTGAAATGTGAAAAATCGCTAAAACAAGTGGGGGAGAAAACTAAGTTTTCATATTTGCCAATAGTGCGATTCTGCGACTTATAACGTTACGCAAATAGCCATATTTATTGACAATTATAATCGGTTGCAGTAGTCTGTTGATATATTCCTAAAGAAAGCTTCTTATCGTTAAAAATAACGACGTCGAAATGATTGTCGATTACTTGTCGATAAAAATAAAAGAAGGCAAAAACAGCTGATTGCCGCCGATGGCGAATAGCAATTCATTAAATTTTTGTTATAATTATTTTACCGATGCGACTATCGTAAAAAAAGTTACTGAATCGCACTGGAGATTAATCTTTAATCATTCGAAACGACGCCGTAATTAATTATGCATCTTTGTGGCGGTACGAAGACAGGACTTCAAATGTCCTGTTTTCTTTTATAAATATCTTATTATCCTTTATTCGTTGGTTATGTTCATTTCAAGTCGCATTTGCCTGATATAAATATGTCTTTAATCAATAGCCGGTCTTTGGTGATTATATGCGAGTGTGTGAGTAAATTAAAAAACAACTTTTATTTTTTTCTTCTGTGTAAATAATTTATGCAAATATGAGATCCCAACAAAAGGAAGTGAAATATTCGAAATTTATCCTCCCATACTTGCAGGATTGTTGTTAATGCAGTATAACATTTTTTATATACATTTAACATAAAATTGTGAAAATGTGGCAAGAACCCTCAAATTTCAATGTAAAAATATTTAAATGAAATGAAATTTAAAGGATTTTTTTTGCTAATATTTGCATTTATTCATTTCATATTCTCTAATGTGTGGCAGTTATAAAATATATTGGGGATCAGCCAATAGGGGTTTAGGAACACCGATAGTTTTGAGTATGGCCGTATAGTTGAAGCCACATCTGAACAATTGACGGTCACTTATTTTGGGTATTTTGTGAATTTAATAACAATTTATAAAATTTAATAAAATTTAATAAATGCTTCACCAACTTAAATTATAGTTTGCGCCCAAAAATAAGTACTCAGCAGAAAATACATGTAAATTGATTACTGAGTATTATTAAGTGGGTTCTATGCGCAGCTCAGCTGGCATCAAGGCACCTTTATAACTAATTTTGATAATTGGCATAAATAAAAAAAATCCTGTAGCTGTCACGTTCTTGGAGTTTGTGTACTTTACGCTTGCCATTATCGTGTTTCTGGATAAATTTTTTTGTGTGCTGACTTAATAAGCAAAATTTCTTGTTTTTGTGTCCTTCGATCCTTGAATTGATTTGCGATCAATATGTAGCTCCTCCACTCTTTTTCTTTAATTGAGTTTGTGATCTTTTTCGTAATTTCTTTTTTTTCAATATATTTTTATTACAATGCGTAACTTCTTTTGCGGAAATGAACTTTTTTGCCTTCCTAATTGGATTTTCATTAATATTTTTCTCTATAATGAAATTATATTCATGTGCGTGAATAAGAATTGTAATATAAACTATTCTCAATGGCAAATGAAATCAATTGTATGTTGATTGTTCGCAGTTACGTATAATTTATATTTCCTTTCCACCGGCAGCACCGAGGTTCCACCGACAGCTATGTCGATTAAATGACCACTTCAATGTATTTTATTCCTGAGATTTTACGTTGTCGACCTGCTGCCTTCAATGTGTTTTCTACATAAAACGGTTTACTTTTATCCTTGCTTTTCGCAACCTTTTGCAGTTGTGGGACAAGTAAACATGAGTATTTTCTTAACTAAAAAGTCAATTGTCTGTACAAATAATGAATGAATTTAAATGCTGGCATAACATCTGAAGGTACACAAGTGTGCACATTTGTGTTATTGTGCTTTCATTTATTAGTGGGCAAGAAACTGCACCATATGTCTCGGAATAATAATATCTTATATAAAATGTATTTTATATTATTAACCTTTTGACCTCACCAGCAACATGTTTGGGATACATATTGAGAAGGTCTTCCATAAATGTATTTCTTAACTTTTAGCTTTTTCGACTTTATTTTGAACATTTGGCGACGGTACAGTATCCTTAAATCTATTTGGGCAAAGATAAAGAAGTGAATTTTTTTGATTTTGTTAAAGAAAAGGATTTTATTTTTGGCCAAAATGAAATATTAATTGAAATACACATAAGTTGGAGATTACAGGTCTTAAAAAATAAATAAAATTAGCTGTGTGTGTGTAAAACAACAGTTTGAGCCCACAGGAAAATTTTTATTTTACTAAATCTCTTCTCAAACAGCAATACTTGAAAGTAGTGTAGTTGTGCACGTACTATGTGGTAGGCATATTGGAAAAATGGGTATGAATCTGAATTTGCCGAGTTCGATATGGTGTGAAATAACTATTTACGTCACTACATATTTACATTCTTTGCATAAAATTTTGTATGCAATGAAATGAGAGATTTTTATTTCTTTTTGCTTATTTACAAGCTCAAGACTTTATTTAAATGAACTAATTATGCAGACTGTGATCACTTTATACTCAACGCGAAGCTCTTTCTAGAACTCTCGAGCTGCCACTGCTTATATGCAACCGGATACATACGAGTAGTTTCCAGTTGTGAGCGTTAATTGAAACTTCATTAACCACAGCAAATGCTTTGCAAAATAACTTACCTCTGGCAATGCTATAACAACAAGGATTATTTGCCGTGGAGTAATAACAATGATTAATTTCCAGTGGCGTAGAAATATTTAACTTTCTAATATGAATAAATATAAATTTATTTTTAATTTGCAAAAATTTATACCTTTGGATCTTGAGTGGCTTTTTTGACTTGGAAATGTTTGCTGGTGAATTGAATTTTTTATGAATTTTAAATGTGTTGTTGAATATTTCGGGCATTTGTTTCCAACATGTAGAAGGCTCTTCGGTGTACGAAGGTATACTGTACATTCTATTTCTAACGTGTTTTTGTGATAAATGATAAAGAAACAGTATGTCACTGGCTCACAGGTATCGATCCATGTCGACCGCATTAGGGAATCACTTGTCAAAATGTTGTAAAAAATCGATTTTGTAAGAAAGTCACTTAGAAGCATTCCGCATTAAGATATCTGCTGAGAAATGGCAAAAACTTGAAAGTGGTTAATTAAATATTTTGAAACTTTTTTTTTTTATCTTAAAACTTTATTTTAGTTTTCTTTGCATAAAAGAATTACTTTTGTATTTTGTTTTTTGGTGCTTTTCAAAAGAAAAACAAGTAAAAGTGCTATATTCGACTGTGCCGAATCTTCTATACCCTTCTCCATGGATATGTTCTCTCAAAAAATAAGCAACATAAAGAAGAACTTAAAAACGTACCAATATCGTCATAGTATTACTTCGTGAGGAGGTGTTCACCGATTACTACTTTCTAAGATTACCTTTCTTTCTCTTTCTGCTGCTCTCTGCAGCGCTAGGAATTCCTTGCGACGCCACCCTCCAAATTCAAGATCTCCATTGATAACAGCTCCACGGAGGCTCTCATGGCTCCATATCGCAGGCAATCGAAACACAATAGCTATATATAGTTGGAGAAATTTTTGCAACACTGTGTGCATGCATGTACAAAAATGCTTAAGAAAACTATGATGGCAAAAAAACACTTCATATGCCAGAATACTATACAATCGTATTGCAAACACATAAAAGTATACACAAACAAAACCACCACCAAATGAATTTGCGTTTGCTACAACAAAAACAAAAAACAAAAACAAAAACAAAAATTTTCTATTCATATACATAAGCATCCCGCCACGGATCCCAAGTGGCTCCGTTGCTTTACAAATATACTCAAAAAAAAAAAAATATAGCACATATGTCGTTCAAAAAGGGTAAAATTAAGAAAAAATAGTCGTTTATCTACCCAACTTTATAGTGAAATTTTAACAGCAAGTTTGGATGCAAACGTAGACGTGCTTGTCAATACACATGCTCTTGGTTTGTTACTCAGCGTGGGTTTTTTGCATTTTCTTTATATAAATATATGAAATTATTTTTTGGCTATATTTTTTTTATTTATTGGCCGATTTTGGTTTTTTTTATAAGTGGTACTTTTGAAAGAAATTAGAACAGATAGGTAAAAAAATTTTTGATTTTAGACAAAATTTAAGGTCAATTTTGAGCGCAACAAAATTACCGGAAGGAAATGAGGACAGACAGACAGACAGACAGACAGACAGACGGACAGACGAAATACTCCCCTTCTTATAACGATCCAGAATATATATACTTTATATGGTCGGAAATCAATATTTATTGAAATTGCATCCCCTATATCAAACTTATTTATACCCTTCCATCCTTTTTGGAGAAGGGTATAATAACAAAAAAAGTTCAATTGTCATACTTGAAAATTTGCCACAGCCATTACTTAGAATGCAGTATGTGAGAAGACCTCTTGCAAACTATAAGTAGCCTTATACGAAAGTCGCAACATACTAGAATACACATATGCGCATTAAAAAGTGGCAGGGACTTGAAAAAAGTTGAGTAGGAAAAGGTTTCACAGTTTAAAATTAGTGCAGTTTAAGATAAAAGAGATAAAAATATGTGAAAAAATTGAATCTAAGACGTAAACAAGCTCAGTCAAAATTAGTTCATGTTTCTGCGACTTCACTGTCTGCATGTGTGTATTTAATAAAGCCACAATTTATTTTTTCAAAACAGCTGACTGTGCCTCACATATATCGCACCAATTTTAAGACCAATTTTTTTTGGCCTGGATGAGCTTTTAAATAACATTTCGTAAACCCGTATCGACAAATGCTCATCCCCCCTATAATTTTGCTTAACTTCGCTTTATTATAAGGATTTTGAAGAACGAGTTAATTGGAAATAAACGGCAGAAGAAAGTTTACAAATTCTTAAGCCGATTCGTTTGTATAATAATAATGAATATTCTTCTTTCTACGCTCTAACAAATAGAAATTGTGTGTAGAAAAAATATGGTAAACTTTTACAACAACAATGCAGCCAGGCATTAGTGGTTGCAATTATTCCGAAGGATGTAGCGCAGCAGATTTATTTTAATTTTTAAAACGTAAAACACAACGTGTATTATTGTGCATGGTTACGGTATTAGAGTGGAAGCGGATTTTCTGTTGAAATTACGGATGAACTTGTTTCAACAAATGTACGAGGGTTAAGGAGAGAATAAGATACTTGTTAAGATAATGATAATGAAAACCTTCAATTGTGCGTACACCCCCACTAGAGGGATTTGCGCATAGTACTATGCTCGTTTTTCGGAATAAATTATTGCCGATGCTCTGGAATTCCAGAATGGGATTTTTCCAGTTATAAAACTTAAATTGACAGAATACATTAGTTTTCTTCAGATGACACTATAATTTTCTTCAGAGAGAGGAAAAAGTATGGTAATACACATGAGATCAGGGTAAGTAAAATATTTGCTAGAAATAAACAATATTGTGCGATTGTGTAGCCTAAAGACCTGATTAGTTTTTACATTTCATAGCCATTCTCATTCGTTGTGCGTCTGTACGAGAGTGACTATTTTCTAATAAGTTTTTCGGTCATCTTTGACAACTGTAAATTATTGCGGTACACCACTTTTTAGGTGACACTGATGTTCTGGGCATTTCAGAATAGTGCATTAATAAATCAATTTACCATACAATTTTCAATAATTTCACATTTAATTGATAAAGTTATTCAAAATGCCTTAAGGAATTTCCAATTGGAGTACAAAAAAAGTGTTTTTGATATTCAAGAGAGTGAGACGCTTCCTTTTTAATTTTATGGCGGATGTTGCTTATCATGTTCATGATTTTAGTTTGTTTAGTAGTTGTTTAGCATTCTCAAAATTTAGTTAAAAGTCTAAATTATAGCATATGAGACTCGTACAAAAAAATATAATTAAAAATAACTCATATTTCTTGGGCATAACTAACATTAATATCTAGTTTATTTTAAAGCATACTAACTAAGTAATTTTACTTAATGCAATGGGAAGAAATTAAAACATGGCAGCATGAAAAAGTCATCAAATAGCGAATGACAATGGACATAATTTAGTGAAAATAAATTTGAAATGCACATCCTAGTTTATTTTACATGCTTTAAGAGGGCAAACATTCATTCAGACATAAATCGGATATGATTCTACTCTGTTTTAAAAAATCGCATTTAAATGGCGTTGTAGGTGCCACACTATAATGCAATTATGACGATAAAAAATTTTTTCTTTGTGAAAATCTGATCGCATGAAAAGCGTCAGACCATACGAGTGTCAAAAAATCTTCAGCCCAATGGGTTACCCTGTGCCCGTGCTACGAATGATAATCAAACAAATTTTACAAGTAAAACGAGCACTCGCTTTTGTTGCTTAACAGACTTAATTTGGTTTGGCTGCCAGAGTAGTCAACCAAATAGTATTTTATTCAAAGTTATTTGTTAATAACTTTGTAAATAAATGGCTTTTAAACAAGCCTCGTACAAGGATGTGGTATGCTGGCAGTGTATTTTTTTCACTATTTTCGTTCACTACATGTTTGCAGATGTTTTTAAGAGCAGAGAGTGCGGTAGTTTTAGATGGTTGCTGCCATTCGCATTACCATAAGCAATTTTATAATCATTTTGAGGATTAAGTTGTCTCGTTAAATGCCGATATAACAGCAAACTAATGTTTTGCAAATTGTGTACTTGTAGAACAAAAACGGGGCATGAGGGCTGCTTACTGTTAGCGTGTATGTTAACACACATGCAAATTTGTTCATCTCTGGTCGGAGGGGAATGTTGGACTTTAATTTTTTATTTCGCCATTATAAGGTATTAAAAGTTCAGACTTCGCTGACTTCGTATGTCTAAAATACTATGGTGGCTGACTTGGGAATACAGTTATTTCACTATGGGAATGGGTCCTGCTTCATACATGCATGCGACATTGGCTTCTTTTTTAATATTATTCTGCGGATAATTGAAGCATTAATACTTAAAATGTGGTTGCTCCTTCTTCCTCAGCAGACGCAGCTACAGATTTTTCGTAAATTTTTTCCATAATTTATGAAGGGCTTATCTTATGAAGCTTGTAAAATAAATATATGAATATAAAATTAAATAAATTAATTTAATTTTTATCAAGTGGCACGTGTGTTTTGCCTCCACTGTGAAAATCTGTAAACGAAATATTCATAACAAGTAAAAACAAAATACAATTACGTTTTTAAAAATGTATATTTTCTATATTTTATAAAATTATGCAATGAATATTTAATAGTAAAAAGTATTTGCACACTTCGTTTACACAATTTGCTCAAATCTAATTGTGCATTTCCTCTAAAAAACTGCTCGTTTAGATGTTGTGGTTTTCCAATTAAAATATTTATATGAAATTAACATTGGAAATATATTTCATAAATAATAAAATTGCAAAATTCATAAAAAATCATATATAAATTATTAACAAAGTGTTACATGCGTTACATAAAGGTACTGCAAGGTTGCGTGTGCTGCTATTCCCTCTTCCCATTGAATAGATAAATAATGCAAATATTAAATAATTGTAAATAAAAGAATAATTATACGATTCTATAATATTCTACAATAATATCTTTTTACATAAAATTAAAATTAAATTTAAACTCGGAACACGTTAAATATTTTTCTTTCTTTTTTTTTTTTTTTTTTTTAAATAATAAATAAATCTTTTATGAATAACTCATGTAAGTCCTTTTAAACATAATGTAGCGTTATTGCTTGCAACTTTTAATGCATTCAAGAAATGAAAGAAAAACACATTTAAGTACTTCTCTATCATGTATAAGCATGTATTGCATTTGTGTGTGTACGTGTGAATATTTTTGTATATTTTGTATGGGTATGTAAGTGCTCGTTGTTTAGAAATACGAGATGGAAAAAAGCCTGAATACAAAATATTTCGTAAAATAATTCTTTAACATTCATTTGATTACCTCGCAATGTTTACAAGTGTAGTAACTTAAAACGATTACATGAGGAAATCGGCTTCAAAACTTGGCTTTCTTTTTTCTAAGATCAGCCTCTACTCACGTAAAAACCAGAGGCCATAGTGGTGCAAAAAGAGAGTGGAATTTTTTTCAGGTAGCATTTTATGAATTGTTTGTTTCTTCTTCGATGAAATAACTCCACAGGAGGCTGTATAGGGCACATTGTATATTATTGTTAATGAAAATTGTTTGCTGGTACATGTTAAGTGACACTGATGTCGTCACTTAAAAATTACAAAATTACATCTCGTATGAGGTAATAAAGTTCTTGAGAAAAATTCCCTAGAAAAAATTTTTTTTTGAACTGGCCGTGGTAGGAGTAGAACTCACTACGTTCAAGATTTGTACTGCAAGAACTTTCCAATAAGCAGCGTTGCCAGTTTGAAATTTTGTGACAATACTTATATGCTTTTTTTTGGCTAAAAAATTTTTTTATATAAAATATTACAAGTCCTATTTGTGGCTTTAATTTACACATGAAAAGGAAAATCGAATTGTTTTTGTTTTTCATTTATTTCTTATAGCAAATATATTCGTATTTACATGAGAATTTAAAGCATTTTACTCTTACTACAGCGAGCTGTATGTGAAGGTGCACCGTCTTGTTGAAAGAACATGCCATTCAGACCATTCTCGTATATCGAATTCCATAATTCTTGTTTCGTTTTTGAAAAATTATGTCTCCAACAGGAAAAGCACACCAGATAATCACTTTTAATGGATGCAATTTTGTCTCATATACTTCACGGGTATTACTTTACTTATTAACAAAGCCATTCAGCCAAAAGTGTGGCTGATCCGAAAAGTACATTTTTTGAAGCACAACCTTTGATAGTACTCTCATTGTTTTTGTAATAAATTTTTACGATTTGTAAACTGTGCTCTGCTGTATAATGATCCTTGGCAAAATTTGTATTAACGCCGGAAAAGGAATATTTATAAGGGCTGTGAATGGGAATAATCAAAATGTGCACATCCCTTCTGGATAACTTTTATGTATCCGTTTTAAAACCAAACATTCATTATTGAGGGCATCATTGATTTTTCTCAAAGCATCTGCGCCTATTTTATTATTTGTAATGAATTAAAAGGGGTTTCAAGGATACGAAAGTTGCCAATGGGCGATAAAGGGTAAAAAAGAAATTAGCATCAGTGCCAATGAGCTTAACCAATGATTAATTAAATTTGCTGCACATCACCAGGTGTCGTCACACAGTTCTACGAGCAAATACTGAGAGTATTTATTGAGTTACACGATTACTTCTATTTTAGTTGGAATGTACACTGGCGTACAAACATCTCAGAGATTTTTTTGCGATTTATATTTTGCAAAAAACGTTTTTTTTTGAGCAAGATGAAGTTGTTGGTTTGTTTTGCTTTCTCCAAAAGCTTGAAAAAGTGAATTTGAACAGCAGTTTGTGTTTGAAAAATATCTTGTTTCCAGTCACCTCATTATTGGTTTGCCCTTTTCGCATGAGACAATGCATTATAAGTTAGCAAACTAACAATAAGCTCGCATTGTCAGCATGTAATTATGAAAAACTAAAAGCCGTACTGCTGCATTTAAAATGTTTTATTTAAAAATAATTGCATGTCACTCAGCCAGCGAAAGAAACAATCAACCAGTTAGAAAATGTCTCGTGTCTACTCTAATGTGAGCTGGCTGGTTTACTTATTGCTGGCTCTTTGCTGCTGTTGTTTGCTAATTATTATTTGCAATTTCCTTCCTTTTTTCAACTAAATGAGAATGTTTTATTGTAGACCGCTTTGTTGCTATTTGTTGCTGACATGCAGCTTAAGCAAACATAACATTCAGTCTATGAAAATCATGTCTCATGCGCAAACATGAGTCTCTACTTAAATATTAAAATTCAAATACATAATTTAGTTTCCTCTGAGATGTGTATGTGTGTGTAAGTGTGTGGGCGTGTGTGCGTGTATGTGCTTCTTTTTTAATGTTTTGTTTCATTTTGATAGTGTGTTATTAAGTTGTCATATTTAAAGTGTCGTTTTAATATCAAAATTAAAAAGAACAACTACAGTTTATTTAACAATGTACAATGAATGTTCATGGCAAGTATAACGTCCCCAACCAGAGCTGTTAAACTTACTTTTTCCCAATAGTTCAATTGTTTGTTGGGTGATTTTGAGCATGTGGTGATTTTGAGCAAAATATTTCATGTTAACTGCAGTTTGTACTTGAATGAGTTATAACCATTTTACCTGAAGTCCGGCCCTGCATTTTTTTAAGCAGCGTAAAATGCATTCTATTGTTTACGCAAATACAAAGCAATATAAAATATTAAACAACTTTTAATCCTGACAAATAAAAATTGTGTTCTCTCGGTAGAACTTTAATGTTTCCATAATTGTATAAAGATAATATAAAGAAATTTTTGGCTCGTAACGAAAATTGTATAAAAAAAATCCTGGCGAAAGAAATATCGACGAAATTTTGACCCTTTTTGTCTATTGCTGGTTGTGTTAAATAAACAACAGTTTAATAAACAGTTGCTTGGCCTTAAACGTTAAAAATTTTAATATTTTTCTAAATTGACTGATTGAAAAATATGCGCAGTAATATTATTATTAGTGGTGTCTATTTAAGGGTTGTTAAATAAACGATTCTGTATGTGTTTTCTTGTCAACTAAATACAATATTAAACTATAAACGATTTTGCTTTGTGTTTTAGGTTTATTTTTTAATGTTATTTAATATATCTTTATTAATTTTGTTTTTTTTACCATCTTATAGTGGAATTATCAGTGTAAAAATAAATCCTAATTCATAAACTTACTTTTCTTGTAGTGGAAAGTTCATTGAAGCACACAGATTGAGCATACATGCTTTTGTTGTTAGATATTAATCTCTCCACAAAAATTGGTTGACATTTTTTTTGGTTTTTAGACAACTTTCCAGCCATGCTGCTTTCTGCTCTTCACTTTGCAATTTTTAGCTTTATTTTCTTATTTTGCGACTTTTGTCACTGTAATTGGTTGGTGTGGAAATAAAATTATAATTTCCTTCCATACATATTTCTTCCATATTTTATAAATTTATTTTAAATCAGATAAGTAGTTTTAGTTTCAATTAGTGTTTAGCTTTACTATGGCTCTGTTGTTAAAAAATAAGTCCACGTATGTATATATTTGCAAGTATGTGTGCGTGTTTATACGTGTATGCATGCTGGTAATATGAAATGCAAGAAGATTTAACCGATTGCCCGATAAGTATTTTTGAATTTTTTTTTATTAAATATTCGTTTTTTAATTTTTATTTATTTCTTTTTATATTTGGAGGTCATGCACGTTTTTTGTCAGCCGGAAGAAGACACGATACGAATATCTTGTCATCATTACTCAAATTTTTAATTATAAATAATATAATAATTATAATATAATAATAAATTTTTAATTTATGTTGTAAAACTCCTTTTAAATTCGGTTGTTTACCTTATGAAGTTAATGCCGTATACCGTGCTAGTCAAAAGTGGTTACACATTTCTAATTTTTTTTGGATATTTGACTAAATTGTAATTAAATTTTGGATCTTTTAAATTTTTATTTCGAATAAATCGGTATTGTTATGATACCAGAAATTTGCAGAATAGATGAATAGAGAATTCAAGAAAAAGTACAAAATATTTCGAGAAAAATCAACTTGCACCTATAATTGTAATTTCTTATATTATAATTAAGCCATTAATAATAATTACAATTATACTTTCTGCAACAATTGGACATTAATGGACATTAATGATGTTAAACGGAATTAAATAAAGTTTGTTTTCCGTACCACTTAGAATTCTGATAGTTCTTCTTTAGCGTGTATAACTGCTTAAAGCTCGGCTGGAATTAATTCGATGATACAATGGTAAAAAAGCTCCATCACACCAAACTGCAATAATTTCGACAAGTTTTCAGGAATTTTTCAATATTTCGTGGTTGTTTCATGAATGTTCGAATCTCTTCTATAATATTTAAGTCATGGAATAAAACCTCTTGGCCTCTTAAATATTTCATTTCAGTAGCACTCACAAAAGCTTGTCTATTCAAAAATTTTTTTACTCAAAAGATTCAATTACAAATGACATTTACAATTAAAGACTTCAAAGGATCTCTATAGGAGCAAAACTTTTCTATAAAATTTCAATTCAGCCCAGAAACTTCATTTTACTATTTGTAGCATTCGCTAGCTTTGCTATTTTATAGTTTAACACCGTTAAGGCCGTGCAACTCACAGCTATTTTTTTGCCGTGTGACAATGTCATCGACGGCTGAAATCGATAATAAACTTTTGTTTGCAAATTGTTTTTAATTGACATCCTCCTAAAAAAAGGAAAAATATTTTGCAACAGTCGCCAACAAAAAAAAAATACTTGTGAATAATTTTTTAATTAACAGCTGATGACCGATCAAGGAGGTTTTGCTAATAAAATTATTGGAAATTGAATGTTGAAACGAGGATGGAAAAAGTATTTGGGAAAGTTGTTATATATTTTTTATATAAAAAAAATGTTTAACATTTCGTTTGTTCAATTTTCTTTTTAAACATTATTAAGTTGTAGCGCATTTTCAACAATTTTGGCACTGATAGTGATAGAATTACTTAAAATTGAAATAAATGCCATAAAAAGTGGGAAGGCCATTTTAAGGTGTTATTTGTTTTTGGGAATCAGCTGTTGTAATATAATAGTGGCAAATTCAGTAGAAAATGTAATAGAATTTTGGAATTGCATAATTTAAATGACAACTTCAAATATGTATATTTTCTTGTGCGCATCTAATAAAAACAAGCAGAGAAATTTTATATTCTCACTTTCATTTGAGTAGTGAATAAGCCCCCTACTACTTTGTTTTGTTACGAAACATCAATATATTTATACTAATTATATTTATACAATTGATTAGAAAATGTGGACATAAGGTACTGAAATGTGACAGTATAGATAAATTTATCTACAACCATTATCTCTTGGTAAGGCCGAAACTTTCCATCTTACCCTCGTAATTTTAAATGACGATTTGTTAAAATTTGGAAAATATTTCTTGACTTGGGGAAAACGTTAAAAAAATTTGAAATTTAAAGGTTTGTGTTCATGATTCTAAAATAAAACCATATGTTGGCGGTCAGCTGATTTCGATCCTTCCTCTGCCTTTGAAATTTTGACATTTCAATTCTCTGTTTAAATAAAATAAAATATAATAATACTGACTTGTAATTTAATCAAAGTATTAAATACGGTGTCGTATAAGTATTACGGAGCGCGACAACTACAAATTAGCAAAGTTACTTAAAGGGAGTTAAGTCGGTAAGCAGTTAGCCTGCTGTGGTGAATGGGTTTAGTGCGTACGTTTTAAACTTTCGCCTGTACTGTGGTACTCTAGTGGAAGTTTTGATTGCATACTCAATAGTATGGGTGTTCAATATTTACTGTAGATGAGCTTGCAAGGATAGCTGCCATCTGCTAAGGGCTTCTGTAAAGCAAACCATTCATAATGTAGGCCGCTTTTATGCTTAAATGCACATTCATTTTCAAACAAGCACTTAATACCCATTTAATTACAAGTCCTTGATGAACATTTCCTCTCTCTCTCTCTCTCCTTCTCTCTGCCCCTAAAATTGCAATTGGTAAGAATTGCTGGATTTCAGTTTATTAAACCCGCGAAAAGTGTTGGAGGCCCCGTAAAAGGCTTTTCTGCTTTCATTAATAAACCATGCCAAATTAAAAACTCTTGTACAGGCCAATTATGAAAAAATTTTTTTTAGTTAAACTTTTCGCATTGTCAATCAAACATCTATAATTTTGCAATAGCAAATGGAAGCCGGTACAAAGGTTTCGTTTCAAAATTTTGCTCTTCAAATGTTGTAACCATAACTTTTCATTAGTTTGAAAAGTGACTGCAGGGGAAGTCTTGTTATTGTCCTTCTTTTGCTTTTGTTTGTTGGCTGCTAATTTCCCTTGCAATTTTCAGTTTCAGATGTCGTTGTCGTTTTGCCTTTGGTAAACATTTCAAAAGCTCAAAAGCAGCTAAAGCGTTTCTCTTTTGAAAACTATTTAAAAAACATCATCATCATCATCATCATCATTGTCGTGATTGTGCAAAAGAAAGCATACTGGCAGGCTTATAGATGATGGTAGCCAGGATAATGACGACGATAACGTCAAGCGAATAATAAACGTACTCTTTACAGCAATTATAACAAGAACATGATAATAGCTAAAAGTAACGCTACAAAGTGCTGGCTTCAGTTTTAACCGTTTCGTATAATAAAAAAAAGAATAATTTTTTTTTTGAAAAAAAAAATAAAATTTTCTCGATTTTAATTTTTATGAATTTATATTAAATTAAGAGGAATATATTGAAAAATTGCCATACCCGTTCGTGTGCAAGTCAATAATAATCCAGTTATACAAATTGAAAGGTTTTCTGTGTAACCTGGTGCTTCTCAAAATTGTATTGGTTTTTAAGTAATTTTTTTTTTAATTTGGTTCGCTTTCGGAGATTTTTAGTAACATAAAAATTTAAGCGGCTTCTAAAGCTCGAGAACTAGTCAATCCACTACAGTACGAGTGTACAAACATTTTCAAATTAGGATTCATCAGCCTTATATACATGTGTAAATGTGTGAATGCAGCTCTGTTAAGGCCATGTTTCACCTTCATACGATTTGTTGAAAATGATGTGTCTGCTACAAAAATAGGATAGTGTGGCCTAAACATGTTCATAAAATGACAATTTTCATACCATAAGAGTTGCATTTACTTCAATCAGCCAAGAAGAAATAGTTTGCATCATATTTTTATGATAATATAGCACCCACAACACCATTTTAATGCGTTGCTTAAAATATGAATATCACTAATAAATAAATATCACTATCACATTTACAGCCTGTTAACTTAACAGAATTAATGTCTAATGCTACCCATACACGATACGACCGTTGGCAAAACTCGCTTAGTAATCAAGTCGTGTGTTGTGCCCACATACGATAAGACCTCTTCTTACGACTTCATTTTGCAAAAAATTTACAGCTGGAGACAACAAATAATAAACACGCATGCCATGAAGCAAAACAAATTAGGCTTAAATTATGTGAAGCAATAAAACAATTGAAAGGTCTTTAAATAAATTAAATATTTATTGACATTTAAATTTTTTTTAATCTAAAAGATTTTTCAAAAATAAAAAAAAAAAAAATAAAAAAAATAAAACTTATATAATTTACTAATATTGGCTATCATTAAATAATTCATCGTAGAACTGTGCTCTAGTTTCATTTGAGCTGTCTTCGATTTTGAATTACTTTTATTATTATTTTCTTTTACACTTCTTTCTTTTATTTTCTTCGCTCAAAAACCAAATTAACCGACGACACGTCTCTCTCCCTCAAAATTTAAAATGAGAATGAGTTACGAAGTCGCACGACTTACCCACAAACTATACAACTCGTTGGCACGACGTGCTAAAAAATCAAAAAATTTTAATTTTTCATACGACCGAGACACAATTTCATACGACCGAGACACAACTTCATACGACAGGCCCACTAACGTTACGACCTTGATTACGACCTGCCGAAGTTTTGCCAACGGTCGCATCGTGTATGGGTAGCATAACAACATTCTGAAAAACGGAAGTTTAAGCCACCTGTTTCCTGGCGTTATTTATGTAGATTTGACAAACTGATTCCAGACTTGTTGTGACTGTGCTTTTGAAATTCTCATTTGATTGCTGATACGGACAAATCATGAGAAGGCTTAGAATAATTTTTCAAAACTGTTTTGTTGAAGGTCTGCTGATAAGTTTGGTTGCTGACCGCAACGAAATACAGGGCTCCAGACTAACTTATGAGTATTAAATTTTTTACATTTTCTATTTATATTCATTAACACTTTCCGATATTGTGTTTATATGCGTTTTCATTACTAAAAAGTTGTTTAAAATGAAAGAGTGCTACAATACGGACTACTGTAGCCGAGGATTTTGGACCAGTTTATCTTATACTAAAATTCGGTATGACCTTTTAGTAATCCAGTTCAAAAATATGTAAAATTTAACATTTTCCTGCATTTTAATGAGTATGTGACTAGATGTAAATGTGAAAATTGTTTTCTAAGTGCCCTTTCACACATATCAGACTTGACTCTTCAACTTTGAGTTTTTGGGCGAAAGGGCTGAAGAGAATAGAAAGAGCTACAAACATGACCGCACCATCAAGTTTAAGAAAATTTTATATTTGAAGTTGGATGCAGGGAGAAAAAAAACCACTATTAACTCGACCACCACTTACGAAGTGTTTCCCATTGCCATAATTCTCCAGCATTATGTTGGGAATTATACGAATTAATTTTTTTTTACCATTTTATGCCCGCATGCCTAATCTTAACTGCAAGCCCCTGTTGTTTTCCTCTGTTATCAAATATAATTATTTTAGACGGTGTTGCATTTGGCAGAATCCATGTTGACTAAAATACGAGTTTGTAATTTGGCATGCATTTGCATATTCCTCACAAATTTATTGTGGGGCAATGTAATGACCACCGCCCGATGTTATTCTTTTTTATGGAATTCTTTGTCTGTTTGTAAGAAACCTTATATATTGTATCAGGATTCTGCTTTGTTGAGTACATTGCCTGAAAAGGAGAAGATCTCATTTTTTTTGGTTAAATTTTGTATTTTTTGGATTTGCTTTAGTCTGTCGCATGTCGGATACTTTAAATCCATACAACAGGCAACTTTGGAATGTGGACTGGTACGTTGTTGCTTTCGTTTAAAGCATGCCGAGGAATTGGTTACCAAAGTGTTGCTCGTGTGGTAGGCTTTTGTTAAGCGTCAATAAACTTTAGGTGAGTTGGCTGTAGATCAGGTTCACAATAACTGGAATCAAATTTCTATTTTAGTTTATTATTTAGTTGTTATTTTTTTTCTTAAAATTTAGTTTTAAATCCTAATTTTAATTTGATTAATAAGGCGCAAATGAAGTAGGAACGAGAAGACCACAGAGTGGTCGTAACAATGAACGTTAAGAGGGGATAGCAAGAAAAAAATTTATAAAGGTTCTACATAATTTAGAAAGCACTTGCCTACAGTGCTTTGGCATGAGTTTTATATTAGATTTTTCAAAGCGAATTCAGACACGTTGTCTTTAAGAATCCATCTGATTTATGATGGCGAATTCAGTGTTTACATATTCCAATATTCCAATGTTTTATTAAACAGAATATGCTGTAAGAAAAAATAACAATTGTGAAAAAATGTTTTTATAAAACAGCTGATAGGAACACTTTATTATGGATTCCGGAAATCTATAGATTTACTCGTGACATCTTGTGTATTAACATTAAAATTAATTTAAATTCCAGAGGTAAAACTAATTTTCTTTCAATGTTTTTTCTTAATAATTTTATATTTTTTGCTATTTTCATTTTTACTCAGCTGTTTTGCTACTGCGAAAACTGTATGACATTTCAAATGATAAAATTTGTTTAAGACTTATTTTCTCATACTGTCGCCTAGTGTAAGTTGAACGTCAATCAGTGGCAGCAGACAAGAATGCTGCAATATATAAAACATAATATTTTATTAATTTTATTCTCGTATCATATTTCTTTTTTTTGTGTCCTGTTTAATTTCTTTTCCAAATATTTATCTGGCCTAAAGCAGGCAATTATTTTCTTTTTAAAAAATTTCCTTAATTGCGTTTAAGTGTTTGACTACTATCTTATTGACAACGACAAGCTCACGTTTCATTCCTACTTTTACCTCTCAAATTTATTTTAATTCAGCATAATTAACAGTGCAGAAATTTTAATTGAGATTTTACGTTTTATTTGCATTTGTTGCAACCCGGTAGACTTTTTAAGGATTGAATAAAAATTTGCTGTAAAAATTTGCCTTATAAACCAGTCGAGCATGTGACACTTGTTAAGACCTCATAAAAGGTGTGAAGAACGAAAAAACTCTGTCGAGGACTTAATACTCTTTAATTGGGCTTTACGTTAACAAAATTTTCTGTCTCTTTATTTATTAACAATGATGGGATATTTTTTATGTCCTCCTTTGTTTAAAGGCAGTGAAATCTATTTTCGTTTCTATTATTTTTTTTAATCATTTTGAAATTTGGTCAGAAGGCCTTTGTAAAGGCCTGACTCTTATGTGCATAAACTGGCTGAAGGAAGCTTAAGCAATCCTGTCAATACACGTAAATCCTAAGCCAACTTTGACTTTAAGTTTTATCAATCGTTATTTGCTTAAAGTGTCCGACTCACTGCACATTCCGTATGGAATCACGTGCTTTTTACAGTGTAGGTATAAGAAAATAAAAAATTAAGTGAAATAGAAAAAAATAAAAAAAGTTTTATTCATTAAATTTAAAGAAAAATATTTAAAAAATCCCTTTACATATACAAAGTATAAAATGACAAATTATCTGTCATTTCCAACTTTGTATATTTTCGTACTTTAGCCCTTAAATACTAAATAAATCAAATACTACTAAGTACACAATATATTATAAGAATAATACAAACCAATTTTTTTTTTTTGCTAATTAAAGTAAAAGCAAATCTGATCGCATAAAAATAGTCATTTTATGAACATTTTCCTAAACTTTTGCAAATCGTACAACTTGCCAAAGAAAATCTGTCAGACAGATTTATACCACACTGTTCTATTTTTTCTGCACACATCCCATATTTGACAGATCGTACCATAGTGTAAGATTGTGGATCTGCTAACCAATGGATTTTTCGTGTTCCTTCGTCCCACTTGTGTTCTTAGCCAATCTCATATTTCGCGAGCATGTTATCTTAATTGTAATTCAATTATAATTAAATATAATTAAATTTTTTTGTTCTTAAGCTTGAATGTTTGCTGGGTATGTACTGACACCCAATTGCACACATATTTACCCTCTATATAAACATTTCACGCTGCTAATAACGCGCAACGAATTCAATTTATCTTTCGACCGGAATTTTCAACATACAACACCAGCAATGAAATATACACAATTAACCTTTTTACTATATTACGTTTATAATAAATAAAAATTAAATTAATTACACATCCCTAAAATTTATAGTGCTTGTTAATTATTGACTATTTGTAATTTGTACGACAAACATAACAATTTGAAAATCATATGTGTACATCCGCTGTTGAAGCTATTAAGAACTGTATAACTCGGGAAGCTGGCAAGCATGTTGTAAACTGTAGCGACCTGGTTAGTGCTGTATTGTGTTGGTTTGGATTCAATAAAACCTATAAATGCCTTTAATTGTAACAGGATACGATAATATGCTACCGAGGCTAGCAATGGTAAGCTATGAATCAACAGGGGAGTACTGCAGTAGCCAGGAAAGGGGATTTTAGAGGAAATCTATTTATAAGGGAGACATGGGCAAAAAAATAGAGCAGTGTTTGTTTAAGAAACTCTGACGTGAAAACAGATGCTTTTCAGCTAGTCATTTTGATTTATTATTCTTACTACGCTGATGAAATACTGCCACAGAATACAGACGAAAAAGGAGGCGCATATGCAAATAGTAGTATAATCTCAGCGCCGTTGATTGCTTTCTGCTAGCTTCTAAAGACCATGCTTCACAATCCTATACAAGAAAATCTAATGTGATTCCACATTATTTAAAAAGGGGGTTCCTAGTGCTGGTATTAATGGCTTGAAGTAAATGCAACTCTGATGTCGCAAATGTTTGTGTAAACACTTGTTAAAAAATCTATCATGTAGATGCATTTCTAGTACACGCTATCTGACTTTTTCATCACACATGCCATATTTGTTAAATCGCACGATTATGTAGGAGAATGAATAAGCCCTTCGCCCCTTAAACATTTCAACATTATTTAACACGTGAGATTTAAAAGTAGTTGAGAAATATTCATAAGAATTTTTCATTTTATGACAGGTAGAGGTGTCGATCGAACCTACTTTTTCGCCGCCTGCAGTTGTCAATAGTTCAGCCAGTATTATATAATGATATATTATAACGATGGAATTTTAAAAACTAAATTTCATGAGATTCTAAACATTTTCGTAAAATACTCATATAATTATTTGCAAATGATCACTATTTCGGATCTAATCGATAAATTTAAGTTCACTGACTTGGTCTGTTTTGTATTTTGGAGTTACATAAGCTTGTTTCTTTAATTAATATTTAGCTTTTAGGAGGAGCGTGTTTTCCTAAGACGAGAACTCTAAAGATGACATCTAATCATGAAAAGCATTGACCAGAATTGTTGAAGCCAACGGCTTCCTTTTTTATTTTCAATTATAAATATATGAAATAATTTCTTGACTATATATCTTTTATTTATCATACGATTTGGTGCATTTTGTATAAAAAAAATTTAACCAGATGAATTTTTCATTTTAGAAAAAACTTAAGCTCGATTTATCCCCAAACAAAAATACGGAGGACAGACAGAGAGACAGTCAGACAGTCAGAGAGACAGACGGAATATAGGTATATACCTTATTGGGTCTCAAATTAATATTATAGAAATTTTATCCGGTATATCAAATCTATTAATACCCTTCCATAAATTTTCGAGACGGTTATAATTATTAAAGTTTAACGGGGTGTGTGAAATGCTAACAGATGCCTATGGCAATCCTTGTATGAGGAAAACAAGAGTTTACATATGTATAGTAAAAGCATTTCCAAGGCGTTGCATATGAAGTATGATATGTGTGCAAGACATTGTTATGAGTGACTGCCGCATCACAATCCGAAAAATCGCTAATAATATCCATTTTTTTTTAGAAAATTGTAGATTTTTTCACTAAAACAGTGGCGGATGGAAGTAGGACAGGAGTCGATGACAGCGAAAAATTTTTGGAACGAGATATTCAACTCAGAATGCCGGTAAAATTGCTGCTTCATCTTCTAATTCAAACTATTCTTTATTGGTATGTGACGAGCTGTTGCTCAGACTACTTCTTGTAAAGTAAGCTTAGCCTTCTTGTTATCGTATTACGAGTAATTTCTATTTGTTTATTTATTTTTCTTTAATTACTGGATATATTTATACCCATTTGAATATATTTTATGAAAGTTGTAGGGTGAACTTAATTTTTTTTTTAAATTTGCTTAGAGTGATTGAAAGGTAATCTATTTAATCTCTTAATCAAAAGTTAAATAAACTATTATATTCAAAATTTTCTTTCCGAATACTAAAAGGCATTCAAGAAAATGAGTTGCTGATGCGGTTTTCTCTTTTTCTGTACGACAGTTGAATTCCAAAAATGTTTGTGATGGCAACGTACATGTGTGTTTGGTGGGTCTGTGTGTTTCTGTGTGTATGAGCATGTATAGGAAATGTAATCAAATAAAAATATAAAGAAAAACAAACATTTAAGACGACAATATTATTGTAATACAGTATAAACTTAAAGATGGCCTTAATTTGAAATTGCTGAAGAGCTTTTGAAAAAAAGCCAAAGGAGGCATAATAACAACATCGAATGGTCCTGTTCACATGTACTCCCAACGATATAAAGGTAAACAAAAGTAAATATAATAAAATTTTATACTCGTGTGTGAGGCTGTGTGCGGGTAAGTGTGCATATGACGAGAGGGAAAGGCGGGACCGTAATGTTATGTTGTTGTAGCTGGAATGCTTTAAATATAAATTGGAAACACATATTTATTCATTCATTCATTTATTTAATTTTTTTCCAACACCGACCACACATACTTGCGATATGTGCAGTTGTTGGTATACGTGACTAAGAGTGCTGAAGGAATTTACTTTTTATCGTGTGCTATTTTTAAGCATCTACTGAATTTGTAAGTGTAATTTTTTGTGGCCATAAAAAATCGTTTGTGTCTTTATAGTCGACGAAAAAAAATTAAAGTCAAATGAATCAATAAATATTGAGTTCTTGTGAAAGCAATAGCTGACAAGTATCCCAATGTTTGCATCCACCATCGATATCTGTTTGTGCTCTTCTTTAAATGACTCCTTGTTTTAGCAATAATGGAGTCTGCCTATTGACTGTTTGCTTATCTTTAGGCACAGCTCGTTGGATTTTGGCATTTTGTGAACGAATTTATCTTTGGATACGCCGTTCAATGTATGCTAATACATACTTAACAAAGTGAATAGCTTTCTTCCTTTTAGGATCTACTTTTATTATTTTAGTTTTATTGTACTAATTCATTGTTATTCAATATGGCTTTTACAAACATGCATATTTTTCACCATAAAACAATTAAATATCGAACATAATTAATACGCATAAAGAGTGGAAAGTTTCACTTTATTTAGTTATTGCTCAATAAGCAAGAACGTTTCGGTCAACCACTATAATTATCGATAGTTTATGGGCTCAATAATTTTTTTCTTACCACATTAAAAAGTGGCTCTCTTAAAATGACAATCTTGTCTGCAAACTATTGTGAAAACTTTCTTCTTTTACTTAAAGCATTAGCGATTGCATTTCGAAATATAACAAGCCATTTTTTGTCTTTCGCACTGGCTAACCGTGATGGACTGGTATGACCCAGCGCACATTTTCCTCTGAAGTATTTGTATTTCGAAATTATTATGATTCTCTTTAACTTCGGCTTCATTTTTAATACAAAAAAAAAAAAAAAAAACGTGGGATGGTTCCTACACATGCCAGGCAGAGTATTGAAATACGTTGAAAGCCGTAGTGTTGGAGAAGGCAAATGCAGTAGAAGATAGATCAGTGATGCAGGCACCATGGCGTAAAGTAAGGCTGTGTTAAGCTGGCTTTGATAGAAATTTTTTTGCTGTCTGTTTTTCGGCGTAATTTGATCACTTAAGCATTTCCATACCTATTGTCATAAACTAAATATATAAATGTTCCCTGATGATTTGCATTAGAAGGTAGCGAACTCCTTTTTTTTAATGCCGGTGATAGGCATTGACCCCACGATACTTGCTAGAACAGCCCATGATTGCGGTTACTGTGCACTGACCTATTAAACAAAGGCACATCGCCTGCGATTACAGTCATTTTTATATCAGCCAACATATGTGGTTACTGAGAATCTGGGTATTAAAAAAGGGAGTCGATTCATTCAATAATGCAGTAATTCTTTTAATAAAGTTTGCCTCTATTATCGGCCTAGTATGGGTCAAATGGGTTAACAGCGATTACATTAAAATTAAAGAATTCGGATATTCAGAAGCTCGGTAGTGAAGAAGGCATAGCCAGTCACTGGCCAGTGTTGATTACTTTGAGAGTATTAAACGCGTTAACGGTTCTTTTTGTGCCTCAAATAATATCTTTTTTTGGGGCATCAAGTGATCGCCCTACAGTGTGAAACGTTGAAGTCATACTAATTGGTTATACCTACTAAAATTCCCTGCTTGTCTTTCTCTGGGAATTCTCTACGCTTTCACCAAAACTCCATTTACCTTTCTCTGAGGATACTATATTCTTATGCCGCATCCGCATTATTGCGGCATAACCTCAAATAGTAATAAAAAAAATTATCTAATCATCAACCGATTGCAGATAATTTTTTGCCATTCCTAATGGCGACCCCAAAATATACCCACCGGTGTTTTGTGTTACAGAACGCTTCCTTTGTGACAATACGCATCTACTGCTGCATTTGCACACGTGTTTTGCAATGTTTAAGTAAAGTTATTTGCAGCTCCAAGTACTTTGGCACTTTCCATGCATTCAATGTTGCAAGCACAATAAAACTTCTATGCGGCAGTTATAAATTTTTAAGTACTTTCAAAATCTCTTAAGTGAAGTAGGTTCGCATTAAAATCGCCTTTCAAGCACATTTATTTTATAATTTTAAAATTAAGAATCACTATTAAATATTAAAAAAGCTTTTCTCAA
Source organism: Ormia ochracea (assembly GCA_963402855.1). Classification (NCBI taxonomy): domain Eukaryota; kingdom Metazoa; phylum Arthropoda; class Insecta; order Diptera; family Tachinidae; genus Ormia; species Ormia ochracea. The sequence goes on along the minus strand of OY727107.1, from coordinate 21,170,052 downwards.
CAATTTTTGCTCACGTATAGAAAGAATTGCCCCCAAGAAAAATCGCTTTTGGGGAAAATATTTTTGACTGCAATGAAAAAGCATGAAATGCGAAACGAAACTAATAAAAGTCAAAATGTATATAAAATGAACAATTGCTGACGAACAAAAGAAACCAAAGATAACAATATTTATTTGAAGTTTTTTTTTTTTTTTTTTTTTTTTTTTTTTTTTTTTTTTTTTTTTTTTTTTTTTTTTTTTTTTTTTTTTTTTTTTGTAATTCAAAAGCATAAGTTTTTCGGCACGAGGCTAAAAGTCCACAAAAATGATGCCACAATCGCCCCAACAAAAAAAAAAGGAAGAAAAACACAAAAACTTAAATAATAATAATAATAATAGTAACAGCAGGAAAAAGATAAAAGCTTCCGTAAATTTGTAACGTATTTATACTTTTTATTGAAAAACAAGTTAATGGATCGGCAGTTAAAAACTAATATCACACGCCTGCTGCTTTAGCAGGCTTTGCACGAGAGAATGTTAAGATTTGAAAAATATGTTGAAGATTTATGGCCGTTTTAGTTGTGATAAATAATTTACATGAATATTTCTTTTTATATCATAAAAATAAAATCGTAAAATCTGTGCCAAAATGTGTAGGAGTGCGTATGCCTGTTGGCTGAGGCAAGTAGGAAAATGTTTATGAACTTAAAAGCTGCCTAAAAATATACTTGCAAAATGAAAAAATTCTTTTTTAATATTCTCGATTAATTTAAAGGTTTACAGTTTTTATGGTTTGAATGCTTTCGATATTTCGTTAACAATGTCTTGACATCCGCAGCAAAAAGTTGATTCTCATACGATGTCTGACGACATTAAGAAATTGTTGACGAAATTTCGTAAATTTAAAAAATTGTGAGGGTCTGAAGTAACCGGCCACATTTATTATTATCCATGTCTTTTATTTTATTTTACATCCGGATTAAATTCACTACGCTACTGCACCCAATATCCAAATTTAATGAACAATTTAATTCCGCGGATTCGCCTTGTGTATTGGTTTCTTTACCAATACGTGTTGATAAGCAAGGCGTAGCAATTTATTGAAAACTTTCAATCAAAATGATTTACATTTTTACACTTCCGAAAATGTGAATTTCTGACATCTTGATTAATCTTCTATTAACGGCGGTTTTCAATAATTAAGGTCAACAGTATTGTTAAAAAATATTTTATTTTAAAAAAATTAAATTAAATAGTGCGACACCTTAAACTGGAGAACTTTTTAAGTGTATTTACACTTGGCAAGCTGCGGCATCGGTGAACGAAGCCACAGTTGTGTGGGTATAAGTTAGTTATGCGTTTATCGTACCACATGCATGGTACTACAATGGAAGTATTTACCAAAGGGCAAAACCGCGATGTCGGTGAACGAATCAACATTTCTGTGAGATTATATTGCGTTACGCGGTAATCGTGTATAGAACCAATACCAATATTTGCATAACCCGAACAAAATATGAAGTTACGCGATTTTACGGCACGTGTAAACGGATTTCTAGGAAATCGCCAAATTATATTTAATTTTGAAATGCTTATAAAGTTTGAATGACGCTGTTCGTGAACGGACTTCACAAATGCATAATTAATTAATAGTTTCGTTTGAAAATTACACAGTTTAGATTGATGCCTTGTGGACAATAACCATGAGAACCGCTTCTCCTAGATATTGCCATCTGAACTCAAAACCGCAAGCAAATCTGATCAGATATGTATGTATTGATGGAGGAATAAGGAAGTGGCTATTGGAGCAGCAGGCAGTCGCTTTGATTTTTGGCCAAAATCTGGGTCTAACTGCAGACAACACAAAGGATTTGGCAGTTTGTACAACGTTAGATTTCTTTCGAAAATAGGGGAATTCCCTACATGGCTTTTCCTCTATTTGCCTGTCAGTTTAAACATTTATCTTTATGTCTACATACGATTAAGCTGGAAATGCAAAAGCATATAAAATGCAGGCGCTGCCCTACATTTTCATATAAATATTTGATATCTTTCATTTGTGCTTGTGTATGAATATGCATCAATATTGGCTGCATCTGAATTCCAATCAAAAAATTTTCTTGTTTTTTATGTTTTACAAAAAGTTTCTGTATCAGACGAAAACATTAAAGTACTTCTTTTTTTCCTGACATTCTATTTTTATTTGCTTTTGTTCATATTTCTAAAGATGGCTTACAGTAATCAGCTTAAAAGAAAGCAAAAATAAATCTCTATACGCATCTGTGTAAGTAGGAAAATTTGTGAGTACAATCGTATGTGTATCCTTGAGCAGAATTCTAAATGATTGAACATTATTTCTCAAGTAATTCGACTTTTCTATTTCTACAATTAACACAGAAGATTTCTTTTACTACACAAACTTGGGCAGCAGTTATTCCAAAAAAAAGTTGAAATATAGAAATTTTCAAGTTTTTATTTTCTGAGATTGAAATAAATTTGAGTTTCCCTTTAATTGCACTTTTAATAAATTGATTTGCTGTTTGTACAATCTAAACAATTGATTTGAGGAAAATATTCTGCATGAAAAGTACATAGTTTTCTGAGTACTTTTGAAATAAATTTATTACTCAAATCATTTATTGGAACTGAAAAAGCATCATATTAACATCTGCCAGAGAAGCATTACATTTTTCCTAATTACTTTAGGGATAACGAACAATGAACAAGAAATAACATATTCTTAATCTTTCTTTGCATACGATATAAAGCGAATTATCAAATTTTGGTTGGGTAAAATATACGAGATGACTATATTTTGTCGGGGAAAATTCGGGAATACGGTTGCTGTTGATTGAATTTGTCATTAGCTGAACTGGTAAATTTGTAAACTACTAATGGCCGATCCTCAGCAGTGAGATCAGACGATTGCCGAAATATATAGACAGACGGATGACAGAAGTTTTATTCCAAGAAAGCTGAGATCGCCCGATTCTAAGAAAAAGTGGGATCACCCGCTTGCTGCAATAAATAGATAGACGGATGGGTTAAAAGTTTATTCTAAGTAGAAGGACCATTCCAAGATGGATAGCAATAAACAGCTAAACAGTTCGGCTAAAATTTTATTCTGATAAAAAGAGTAAATCTAAAAAGGACAAAGATTGCAATCGCCTGATATGCTAGAATAATATTGTGCTATGTTGCCGCGAAACAAATAATGCACAATATTGAAAATACAGCAATATTTATTAAAGATTAATGCAGCTAGTTATTATATTTTCTTAATGTAAATTTTTAGATATTAGTGTAGAGTTTCTCACATTTTCTGGGAATTCCGTCACTTAATCTAAACTGTTCTTCTTCAGCTGATCAAAATTATATGCTCATGTAGGGAACACACTACGCTTTTAAACTGCGTTTATGGTATATATGAATTGTATTTGGGGAATTTTTTACAACCTGTGGAAATATAATTTAGTGCAAAATCCTCATATACTCCCATATGATTTCGGGGACAGAGAAGAATTAATGTCCGGACGAAAACTAATATCCGAAAAAAATGTCTGCCAAAAATAATATCCGGACAAAAATAATGGCCAGGTAAAAAATAATATATATTATTAATAACAATTAATTATGTTATCGAGGTAAAAGTAATGGCCGGCCAAAAAAGTTTTTCGTTTTCATTTTAACCAACTGAACCTAAAAAGTTTTCGTCTTGTCGCCAGGAAACACCCATATTCTGGGCGTGTATCGAACCCACGATATCTGGATTAGTAGGCTGTATATTATTTATTTATAATGAGGGGCACCCCATTAGAGCAGATGGGCAAATAATAGACAGTAAAAATTTCATTCTGTAAAAAACACACATTCTAAGACGGGCGGGCGGATATATATTTCATTCTGAGAAATGTGTCTATTTATGACGAACAACAATGAATAGACGGCCAGATGGACAAATGATTCTAAGATGGGCAATAATGAATTACCAGGAAATAAATGCATTTTGAGAAACGAGACAGTCGATAGATAAAAAGATGACCAACAATTTAATTCTGTTAAAAAGGGTTACTTCGAAGACGGACAACAATGAGGTTTTTGTCCTGCATTAATTATTAAATATTTTAGAACGAACTGAAGAAACTGAGCCTTCTATCACACATTTTGAAGGATTCAATAAATTAATTTTTTATGTGGATTTTCTTTTATCAGTGTATGTGTGGGTGCAATTAATAGTCTGTAAGATTTTACATATGTGTATTCTATTGCTGGCATTTTTGAGTCGTGGCGTGCTGCAGTGAATGTTCTTATGCCTTAAAGTGCAGATCTAATTCTCCCTCTTAGGAAATTAATATACAATAATTGATTTTATATTTTTCATATCATGCAACATGCAGATTGACATATTTTTGACGCAGCATTTGCCACTTTCCTATCAAGATTTAATATGTGGTTACTTTTCAGCACAATTATTTTGCCGACATTGTTTTATCCTCTTTTAAGTAGTACCTCTTATTCGCCCTGAATATCAGTCTAGAAGAAACAAAGGAACGATTTAAACATTTACTTTCCCATAAATGTACACTTTGACACTGTAAAAAAATGTATGCAGCAATGCAAAAACACCAGCCATTGTAATCTGCATACATGACCCTGCATGTTCAATATGCACCTACACATACAAATAGTTTCAGCCGTACTTACATCTGTGTATCGTATATGGTTAGTTGTGTTTGCTTAATAACTTGTTGCTCTCACAAACCCCCATACGAGTACTTACCAGCAGTAGAATAACATGTAAACGAGCTGAGTTAAGTGTGCTCGGCGCTTACAGTTTAATTTTTAATGACGACCGGTTAAACGAGAAGGAGAAGGAAAAATTAAAAAAAAAGCTTTGCGAAAAGAAAAGCAAGAACAGAAAACGAAAGTGATTTAAGTCAACATCCTTGAAATGTAGAATAAAATTTTATATCTTTCGCCATCTCATGATGCTTCAAGTGGACAAAATACATTTTGGTTTTGCATGTCGCCTAGCCGGCGGTCCGTTAGTTCGTTGGTCCCTTCAGTATTAAGTCAATACCTAAAGCTGTTTGTTTATATTTACATTGATTTCTAATAAATATTTGTGTATTTATTTTATTTTCATTTATGTAAATCTTACTAAATTTGTTTATTTATTCTTCTGGCATTTCATTATCGCCAAGTTATTATGGGCTGGCTGTTTACTGATTCTTGCACATTCTGAAGATAATCACCTTTTATTTGATTTTGTCTTTAACTCTTTACTAACGCTGCTACAAATTTTGGGTTTCAAGTATTGAAGTCTACTTGGCACAGTAATATGTTTAAATTTAAACGATATTTGCTTTCCACATTCTCTATTAAAACACTCTCTTATACAAACTTGTTCCATAATAAATTTTAACGCATGCTTTTTATAGCAACTCGAACAACGGCTGCTCTTAAATTCGAACTCGTTTTTTTTAGTTAAGAACAACACGTGAATTTTTAAAATCTTTCAATTTGGATGCCAAAGTTAAAAGCAGGGCTCGGATTTTGCTGACAATTCATCTCTTTTTGCTAAAATCGGGTTTTTCATTTAGTGCATACATACTTTAATTTTAAGCAATAGTTTAAGTTTTGAAGAAAATTTCATCGGAACAGATACATTTTTTGATAAAGTGCAATATTGTCGGAATGGCTTTGTTAATAGTAATCCAAATGAAGTACACGAGATATGATTGCATCCATTAACCGAGATTTCCTTGGGAGCTCTTCATATTGGAGGTGTCATCGGTCCAGGATACAGGAAACAACGTTACTGTTATTCTACTTCGATATGGGTCGATGCTGCATGATTATTTTTTCCCAAAAATCGATGAAAGTGGTTTTAATGACTTGATATTTCTACAAGACTGTACAATAGCACATATAACTCGCGGTACAATGGATCTATTGCGTAGCACATTCAATGATGCATTAATTCCACGTTTGGTATTAATGAGTTGGCCACCAAGATGTTGTGATTTACCGGCGATGGACTACTTCTGGATGGATTTATGTGATGCCGTTGACTTATGTGAACAATCCTTAGTCAATTGACGCATTCACATTGAAAACTGAACATGTCATTGGTGAACTGCGGCGTACTTCATGGGAAAAAGTAAAGGATCGTTAGCAGTATGTGAAGCGCAGGCGTGGCTTAACATATCTTGGCTTAAATTGCCTTCAAAACATAAACTAATAGTCCAATCTTTCAAAAAAAAGCAATTATCTTGAAACTTTTCAAAGTTTTTGTTTTATATAAATTTATAATTTAAATTTATTAGTTTCCCTACATTAAAATTAAGATTTCCAAATGAATGAAGGGAAATAAATATTAAAGAAGAGCTTTTTTTACATTTACAAATCTTTTTTAAATTATTTGTTTTTAATTATAAAACAACAGCCATATAAATTCAGGGTACAACATTATGTTGTTTACCTTCATTAAAATGTCTTAAAACTTGTATCCTTTTTCTAACCTAAATAAGCACAACATATGACGACATATAATTTTATTATAGATTAAATCAAGGAGGGTTGTAGAGCTGCCTCGCATTGTTTAATATAGAGCTGAAAGAAAATTCCAAGCTTCTATTGTAATAAAAACTCCGAATCATATGGAATCTTATGCACGTGTGTGTTTATTTTAATAACAATTAATTAAAGCATTTGTAAAAGTTTTCAGTTGAGTTCTTCGCTCTTTTTTTGAGGGAAAAGTTTTCGTTTGCCTGGCAAATATTGTTATTATTTAAGCGAAAGCAACAAAGTTTTCCTTTTTGTAGGCACTTTCACTATCTGACAGAAGGCATGTGTGCGGATTTCCCTTCATTAAGCCTATAAATGCTAACTTTATAAACACACGTACTTTTTTCCACGACATGTTGTAACTATTAAAAAATTTTTTGTGTGCAAAGTCCTGGAACTGAAAAAATGTCGTGTGTGAATATAAATTTTTTTTACTATCTGCATTTCGTTCTTGATCTCACATTTACTTTTACATTTAAAAATATTTAAGTGTGTTTCTCTTCGATCTCATTTTTCATTTTAATTGCTTTTCCCCAATATGATTTATTGTAGTTGCATAAGCCCTATTTCAAGGAGTTAAAACTTTTATATATATATATATTCCATCTGCATCTATATGTATGAAAATAAACTAAAATATGTAACAACTAAAAGTCAATTCAAAATCAAGTAAATTCTTTGAAAAGTTATTCGATTCATTATAAAAATCAATATCAACGATTTCAACTTATTTCCGCATCGCCATGATGATGAATAAAATAAATAAATTATTAATAAATTATCATAAAAATAAAAATTAACAACCAAACGAATAAACACATAAATAAAAAAAATAAATAATAAATAAACTGATAAATAAATAATAAATAAATACAAAAAAAAGTAAATACATAAATATATATAAATAAATAAATAAAAAACAAATATATGAATAGAAAATAAATGAATTAATGAATTAATAAAAAATAAAAAAAATTATAAACAAATAAATAAATGAATAAATAAATAACCAATATGTGGATAAGTAAATAAATAAATACATAAATATATATATTTATAAATAAATAAAAAATAAATATATGAATAAAAAATAAATGAATTATATGACTCTTTAAATAAATAAATAAATTACCAAACAATTTTTTTTTTTGGATTTTACTGTATTTACAATCTATTCCTTTAAGGATAATAAGCAAGTTTGAAATAATTTTTGTGTTGTAACTCCATTGAGAACAACAAGTCCTCGTAAACGAATAAAAAAAAAAATAAATAAAGAAATTAATTAATTAATAAAGAATTAATAATAAGTAAATAAACAAAAAAAAAAAAATAAGTAACATTATAATGAATAAATAATTAAGTACAATAATGACAAAATGGACAAATAATGTATGAGTGAATGGTGGAATAAATAGACAATATAAAGACAAATTTATAAAAACTAAATGAGAATTCTTCAAGGATCTTGATATTCATTAAATGACAAAGAAACGACAGATACATGAGTTATAATATTTGTAAACCCTTCATATGTATTTATTTTTTTAAATATAATTTTTTAAAAAAATGTTAATGGGGAACCTTCACTGACAATACAAAAATAAATTTGAAATTAAATTATTTATTTGCCTTGTGTGCAGCTCATCATATGAAGTCTGGTGTTGCTTCGACATATATTTGAAATAGAACAACCAGAACCGCCAACTGTTGTTTATTTTGTCAGATTTTCTCACGTGTGTAAAGTGTAGCATGTGAAGGCATTTCTTATATTTAAGAAGAAAAAATAATAATTTTAAAAGTGGTCCTTAAGAGCAATTGCGAAGAGTGCCGGACTCTGAGAGTTTTTATAGATTTCGAAATTCTCTTTAAATGGGTGGGTTATGGGTACACACATAAAAGAATTTCAAGGAAGCTTTCAAGTTCAACAAATTCGAAAAATATATCCTCGTATATTTATATATCGGTGTGTGCAGATGTGTGTGCGTGTATGTGTCGCTTAAATGGCCTGTAGTAGTATAAGTGTTAAGAAGAATTTGTGTGCATATTGAGAAGCATACACAGGATACACAAATACGCTTTTGTATGTAAGGTTTTGGCAAATATACCTGCGCTATGACAGTTGGTTATAAAATCTGAGCGCGCTTGCACGTGTTTCACGGAATTTCCTTTAGAAAAAAATAAAAATTAAATATAAAATTAAATTGTAAACTAATAAAAAGTTCCATACAAAAACTAATAACGGCAGTTGGTGATTTAAAAGAAATTATACTTTTAAATATATAATTAAAAATAAAGTTATTCAAAAAAAAAAGAAGAAGAAAAATTAATGCAATTTTTAATAGAAATTTTACAAATTGTTTAAATGAAAGTTGATCTCTGCAACTTAGAATTATAAAATGAAAAATATTCAAAGTGAAAAGGAATTAAATATTTAAACAATTTTATTGTAAACGATTTTTGAAAATTGCTTTCGTTGTGCGCCATTCAAGTAGAAAAACATAAAATTTTGTCATCAGAAAAAGTGAGTGTGTTTGAAAAGTTTGTCCTTCTGTGATCTGATGTTGTACGCTGCTATTGTTTTTAGCTTTCTTTACGGCAGCTATTAAATAGGTGTAAAGAAATGCTGCAAAAGTGGGAAGTTTTAATCAAAATTAAAGCATAAAAAGCTGAGCATACATACTCACGTATTATGTAAATACGAATAAATGTATCTGGATTAAAGGTATGCCAGGAGATGTGACTCCCAAGCACACCTCTACTCTACCGTGCACACATAAATATTTTATTAGATTAAATAAGGAACACAGCAATGCATTACTATAATGATGTCTCTGTGTGTGTGTGTGTGTGTGTTATTCTGTGATTAAGCAGCTTTAATTTAAGAACTTAGTAAGAAGTTAAATGTGAAAACATGTTTAAGGATTTTCCGCTTTTATCATTGCTAAGGATATTAATGTGTCTTCCAAAATAATTAAACAAAAAAAAATCTTCATGCTCTCTTGCCTGCTGATGTATTTAATTGCTTAATTTCGTACAGTACCCAGTTGGAAAAGTTCAAAAATGTATCCTGCCATAATTGATCTCGTTACCCATGCTACTGCTCAACTGCAAATCTAAAAATCTGCTTCAGCAGATTAAGATAAGGTTATCATATATAGTTTAATGAGTTTCTACAGGGTATGAACACATATACGATTGTGCACAGGCTTAAGATTTTAAGTAGCCTTTAATCTGATACTATTTTGTAGTATGTGTTTTGTAGTAAGCGTGGGAGAGATATTAGAGCTGCCAGTTCCACTCTGTTGATTCCGTCTTCATGTTCTTCACGTTCTATTTGTCATCTTAAGTAAATCGTTGCTAATTAATAGTTAACAGCTTTAATTGTGCAATAAACCTTTTTCTAGTCAAGGCAAGTAAAGTCGTATTGAAGAATATTGAAACCGTAAAATATCACCATAAACACGTGCTATAGCAGATAGTTGAAATATATTTTTTAAAGCAAAAAAAAAAAAAAAAAAAAAATTGAAGTCGGCTTGTTGGCCTACATGAGCTAAAACTAATCAAGTATTGAAATATTAAAAGTTTTAATTAGTTTTTGTAGAGTTTATTTAAAATTTCTTCCTAGACGGTTTTAATGTCTTTTACAAAAATCGTTTAATTTTAATAAATTTTTTACAATTTAAGGCGATTAGTAAGTAATATTTTATAGGAAAATAAAATTTTAAACTTATGCAGAGTTCACTGTACTTTTGATTATTCCAAAGTTTTTGCAAATTTTCTTTGAAAAAAATTATAATAAATTTATTAGTAAATTTTTGTGTTTCGCGTTTAAGAGTAGACTTTAAATCTATTTGATAAGAAGTAAAGTGGTTTCATAGAAGCCATTTAGCATTGTGGTTGTGTAAATTACTTTGCTAAGTGGTTCTTGCTAAGAGGCCACTTACAAGTAACTAAGAATTAATATTAATACTCACATCAGTGAATAATTATGGTTTGTCGTCTTGTAAAAGTTAGGGGAGTTCCAGATTGATGCTAGTTTGATCCAACCAAACTACAATCAAACTACACGTCTACACTGATATACAACTGCATGGTTACAACCAGCGCTTTAGTTAGCTTATGAAGCTGACATTGAGTGTTTCATTGTCATTTTAAATTAAATTTTAATATTTATTTTCTGATTTTTGATTTGTGACGTATTTGAAGTGTTGAAGGAGACATAATATTCGTGGAACCCTTGCGGAGCACAACGAAATTTCTTTGAAATGTTAAATATTTACTTTTTTAAACGAAGTTGCTACAGGAAGGTCGTCAAGCGGTCATTCCTCATCCCATCATCTTTGCCCCTTTTTTATATGGCTCTGTTGCATGGTGTAGCACCTTTTCTTGACAACACCTACTTTAAGTAGTTCCTTTTTTTTACTATAAAAAAAACTAGACGATTTTGTAACACATGTTGCATTCTTTTACAATTTTTTGTAACGGTTTTTTTTTTATTTTCCATGTCTTCCCCATTTGGCTCAGAGCGAAACGGATTCTCTTTTGAAACTAATTTATGGCGAAATTCTTGAAATTTTTCTAATGTTGAATTCTTTCTGAATTTTCATGGCTTTTATTACAAACTAAATAATGGATATTTAACAGATATCGTTAAATAATAATAATATTATGTCCAATACTAAAAAAGTATTACAATTGATTATATAACAAATTCCGATCAAGTAAAATTGTTGCTGTAAAATGTCCTGCATTTACCATGCACACAACTCCCTCTTCCTTTTAGAAGCACAAATTAAATAATAAATTTCAACCTCTTAAGTTTTTCTCTATAAAAAATTTATCACTGATACGACGAATCCTTTTGGATATAGGACTAGTAAGTCGCAGCTAACTCAAAGATATGTCGCACATAAATATCCCACTCCCCTCCTGTCCAAGAAATCGTAATTACAACAACAGCCTTGGGAAAAATTAATGACGTTTAAGATTGAATGCAGGTACTAATGGAATTATTTCCATTTAAAAAGTTTAATAGCATCCCTTGTAAATATCGAAAATATAAAATAGTGGTTTTCCCCCAGGCCCACTATTACAAACTGCTTTTAAAGTTGCCGTTGGCAAAAGTGAGTAAAAGTGTGTCCTGTATTGTGCTAGTGAATATGCAATTAATTTCATCATCAATGTTAAAAGAAGCATGTACTTTAATGGAACAGGGACACATGAGAATGAAAATTCATTGCGGAAGAAAGTTTTAAAGCTCTTTTCTTCGAATTGCAACAAAAACTCGAAAAACAGTAGCGTTATTCAATATTGAGTGCAAATGTATTGCGAAAGTTTAAATGCAAAAAAACGTTATTTTTTATTGAACATTTAAAGTCTCGAAATTGCATTTAAGCAAACACAAATATCTATTTATTTACTATTTATAATTTATTTTTTCTACGTGTATTGCATTTGCAAATGTGATATTAAAACAGCTGACTTTTGCAATCAATAAATTTATGATTTTCAAATAAATAAAAAAAACTTTGAACTTTTTTATAGTATTTATTCACAAACAAATTTTTTGATTTCATTAAATTTCCATCATATAATTTGACAGATCTGATAATTATTTAGTTCTGCTATAAATTTAATTAATTGCTTTTATAAAATTCTTTTTTTAACTTGATAATAAATAATTTTTAAAAAAAATAATTTTGATCGTATTTTTATTTATTTATTTTTTATTGTTGCAAAAGGGGCCATAGTCACTATCGTTCCTATTATTCTGCGGAAAAGCCAGTTTTTTCTGTAAAAAACATTAACTATGCCTTAATTTTTACAAAAATAACTGAACTTTTTACATTTTTGCAATTACCCAAGAAAAGTAGAAAAGTTAAAATATGTGCCAAACTTTATAATATTCATACTTTTGCAACTTTCACATAAACGCTGCGCGAGTTAATTAAAATAAAATAAGAATTTATTTACAAACTTAACACTTTAAATAAATAAACCTATTATGCCGATTGTAATCACTGTTAAATCGAAGCGATTTTCAACACTGGCTAAGAAACATGGCAGACAAGATATATAATTTTTTTTGGCAAATTATTATGATTAAACGAAATAAATTAAAAATGGGAATTTATTTTTTTAGAGTGTCGTTTTTATATTAGAATTCATTTTTCCAAAAACATTTAATAGCTGTGTTGTCAACTAAGCGTTTTCAATTATAGTTAAGAGTTCAATAAAATCTCTAAATTTTTCATACGCTACACAAAGAGCACAGTATGAATCAATGGAAAAAAGTACTTTCCCATTAAAGTAAAATAAATATGACAGTTCAATATTACAATGTAATATAATGCAAGATAACAAAAAATCTATTTATATACAGTGTGCAACAAATGTGAACAAGTTGTTGCAGAAAACTTAGCAATCACACTTTTAAACCAATTTGTCTCCAGCAAAAGTTCTCTCAAATAAGAGTTTTTGTAAATACAAAAGATTTATTTTGTATAACTTTTATTTACAACAGAAATACAAACCAATGCACAGACACATACATCCTGTGAACAATTGTTCGTTCTTTTTGTGTGTGCAAAATAGAAATTTATGCAAATTGCAAGCTGTGAGCAACTTTTGTTTTCACAAGTTTAGAAAACATTCTCACAAAATTTATGTCGTCAGCCTTTGGATGGTTGAAATTCAGTGGGCCAGATTTGGAATTACTTGGTTTAATTAGAACATAGAAGTGATTAAAGTGAGATAATGTTAGATTTTTTTTATTATAGAGAATTATAAGAATTCATTTGTCTCTATTTTTAAGAAAGGATCAATACGATGTACGATTGCAATATCAAGGGACAATACTAGGGATAGCTGGAGAGATAGTGCCAGTTCATTTTGTTTTACTAGTTGGTCTGATTTTAAACTCCCTAATTTTTTGTAAGGAGAAGAAGGTCTCTTGTGCTTACGCGGTATCTGTTTGGAAAACAACAATAAAAAAAACAAAATACATCTGTTTACTTGCAGTTTTTTTTCAAGCAAAATTTGTGTTGAACTGTTGCAGCTTTTAGATTAATAATAAAAATTTTGGGCTGGTACCGCAATGATCGGTTTATAATTTTTTTACATGTAAAGATATTCTAATAAATATGGGTCTGTGTGCGTTGTCTCTTTTACTCGATGATTATCATGATTCTCTTATATTAGTTAAAATTAATTGCATACTTTCGGTAGGTATTGATTTTACTACGATGGTATGTGGCGTATAATTAATTTTCACAAGTTTTATACGCAACGTAATACTTTTTTTGGACATAAATTAAATTAAGTCAAATTTAGGAGTTCTCACAAAATACTTCCAATTTAATTTTTAGTCAAAAGCAAACCGCAATGAGCAACGTTTTTTATTCTTTTGGGCCTAAAAAAGTCATGAACGCATGTTCTTCTAGTCTTTTGACATTTTACTTTTGCTGTCATTCAGTGCTGCCAAGTACGAGATTTTTTTCCTCATCAAGTATGACACTAACATTTTCTAAGTTCATGGAACAATTTTGCACATCGTTGAACATTATTTTGACCCATTTTCGTGCTTTTCGGCCCAAGTCCACATTACAAAATTCTAATTTTTCTATAGAACCTTTGAAACACATGCAACCAATTTCGTGTGCTTTAGCAGTGAGAACTTCAAAGCAAAGCAAGAGAGATAGAGAGGGAGTGGGAGAATTGCATGGTATGAAAAAATTTCTCTCACTTCAAAAAATCTAGAACAACATTTTGCAGCAAAAATTGCAAAAGCCGATGGAGTCAGCAGCCTGTGCTTCTACTGATGTTATAATTATATTCATTTAATTGTAAAATTACGTAAACAAATAATAAATAAAAATTCCAAATATGGGTATGGCAAAGTGATGGCTAAAAAAATAATATTAATTGCATGGAGAGGGGTACAATAAAATAATAAAGTATCTTTTTTTTAATTACGATTGTGTCATAAATTTTTAATTTAAAGCTTATAATATTAACGAAATATGTTTGTTAAAAAAGAGCTGCTCACAGCGATGAACCACATAAATGAACCAGTACAGATATAATAATATATACTGCCCCATTTGCTGGATACTCTCCGCATTACAGCTTCACATCCCCTTCGGGAATATGAGTAAATGAAATATTATGGAATATTATTTAGCAACTGCAGCAGATACAAGAATTTACTTGTTTACTTTTATAAGTGCATGCATTGCACAATCAGTTTTTTATTGGTTTCAAGTTGCTCTAAAGTTGCTGGACCATGGGATGATCAAGTAATGAAGAGTTCGAAATAAAATAAAAATTTCCTGTCGAGTTGCTTCATGCTGTATTTTGTGGCTATTTTTTATTACGTCCAGGACTCCTTTTATCGTTTACAGCTAATGAGAGCATACAACGCACACGAGAAAAAATCATGAAATTTTTTTCTTTGATGACTGTCGGTAGTAGGAGTTGAATATACGGCCTCAGCTGGTTGGCCTAATAAATCAGCCAAATAGATTTCCTCTTCGCACTCAACCCAAGTTAAAAATTTGGCTATACAGATTTTCTGCGCACATCCATATATATCGTTATAGGAATTCAAACTAGGCATAATAAAATTTTTTTAATTTTAAATCATTATAAAAATTGGATTTTATGAAAAGAAAAATTTTAGGTATTTAATATTCCCTTTGTAAGAATTAAAAATCGGTTGAAAAGTTTTGCATTTTGTATGGCGACATGATTATAAATAATCTTGTGTTTCTATCGTTACTGTAGTCATTATCCTTGTTATAGTTTTATCTCAAATTATGTCTCTTTGCCTACAGCTAAATTTGACATCCGCTTGTCTCTAAGCGCATATGACCAACGGCAAATTGTTGAATACAATAATTTGGTTATCTTTAAATATTGGGGTGTGATTTTTAGTAAATTCCTCCCTTTCTTTATCTGTAAAAAGCGCCTGCTTGGGGCAATGCTAGCCTGAATACTTGCATTATAAACCTAATTCAGTCGCGTGTAGTTGCTACATTTTGGCTTGTGATTTTTTCCAAACTGTTGCTTTCGAAATTTGTGGCGTAACAAGTGATTGGGTGCGGAACGATAAATAAAACAGTTGCAACACTCACAGTCAAATTGAAATTATATTTGCCAATCGTGATTCCTTCACTCTGTCTACTGTAGTTTCTACACTTTTCCTTTTAAAGGAATTCCGTCAGACGTTTCTTATAATTCTTTTATTGTTGCTACCAACTCAATACATAAATGCCTAAATGTATGCTATAAATGTTCCATGTTTTAATTCTAACGGTCTTACACTCATGCGAATGGGTGTGTTTTTATGTAGACGAGTGTATGACTTTCCACACGAATACTTTTTAAATACAGAAATAAATTCTGGTATGCGTGTGCTACGCTGGCGGAGTTTAGCAAAACAGATTTGTGGATTTTCTTCTTTGTAGTCTTTAGACAGTTTCTTTCCTTTTATCTTGCCATTTTGAATGATTTTATTTACTACATATTTTAAGCTCCCTTTTTTTCTTTTTTTTTTGTCTACAGACAAATAAATCGTCGCCATTTATCATGCTAACATGCGAGTTCATACACATGCATGCATGTACATTTTTATTATTTGACGACTTAGCTTTTTTCAGGTTTAAACGTTTTTCCTTTTTATTAACTTTCCCACAGGATATGCAAATAAATTAAATGTTAAATAGCTAAAACATATTTATTTAAATTGTTGAATAGCTGATACACAGCGTTGTCGGGTTGAATAACTCCTTTGCATACACTAATATTAACAGGCAATTACAGCAAAAAATTTATGAAAACAAGTAAAGTAAAGAAAAGCATTATACGTTTTTTACAGCGCATTATTTGCGTTCTTGCGCATAATATTAATATTTCATATGAAGTGAAATATTAATTTGATATTGTTGGAGACGGATTATTGAGGTATATTTCTGTTATTAGTGCAGATCAGTCGGTAAGGCTGGGTCACATAGAATGCATTGCGGGTACCATTTTTTATATACCATTGTTGGTACCATTTTTTATTATGGCGCACTTATACGTGCCCAATAATCCAAAGTACACAATTGCTTAAAATTTCTTTGTCAAAATTTACTTTAAACTGTATTAGGAGGACAAAGTATTAATTTTGCCACCTTCATGTCAGGTGTTCAAAGTATAAAGGATGCGGTTGGCGCATTTTATGTGGTTCCACCTTTAGAATGAATTATGCTAAACATTCCTTTCAATGTGTGGGAGAAATTAACATGAGCAATTTAATTATATGTGGTGGAAGAAAGCTCTGTTATCAAGCTACTTTTTCTAACACATCTCTGTTAGTTACATAAGCCTCTCTGAGACACTGTAAACTGTTATATTTCTCTCTTATTACCCGTTCACTTAACAGAATTAATTTTTAACCACATTCTGAACCATTTTAAAGAATTCGCTTTCCGTATTTTATAAAAAATTTATAAAATTATGGAACAAAATTTGTTTTTTGTGCAGATTTGAGAAACTGATTAAAGCCTTGCTGTGACTGTGCTTTTGAAATTCTCAATTGATTGTTGAGAATGCGGGCATATCATGATAAAGCTTAGCATTATTTCGAACTGTTTGCTTGACGATGCTCATGGCTCTTCAGAACATCTAATATAGAAAATACTGAATTCTGATGACTAGTTTAATTGATCAAACATGCAATACAAGTGCAGTGTTGGAATTTTACAGAAGTTAGTCCGGAGGAAGGACTATTTACAATCAATGCACTTATCTTGTTAATATATAATTATACTTCAATTTGATATGCAGGGTGCATGCTCAAATAACTAATAATGTGCATAATTAAAATATCACTTGATAGTTTTATGTTTCCGTTAAAGAACTGCTTGTTAAGGATCCTGTGTAATGTAAATAGTAATCAAACAAATTATGGACCCATATTAAGTGGGAAAATTTTAAAAAATCATACAGTGAGAAGTTTATGTATAAATCAAAATTTTGTATTAAATCGCGGCCTTTTGTAAGAGTAAGATGTTTTACATAAATAAAATAATTATGCGTTATTAATACATCCTGGTAGCTACTATGTAACTCGATTCGAAAGTTAAATAATACGAATACGGATTTTTCCTACTAACTAACTTGAAATTGTAAATACATTGCTATTTTCGCGTTGCCTTATCCGATTATCGGATACTCGTACTCTACTTTCGTTTGTGCATTACTATGTAGTTCGAAAGAACATGTTAAAATCGCTCCAAAGTCGGTATTTTTACTGGTTTTTTTTGAGCTTTCGGATCCAATATTAAATTAAATTTAAATAAATCAAAACATTGACACCAAATGCGGAAAATGTAAATATTTGTTAAATTTATGTATATTAATAGATACAAATTAATACAAGTCTTTTCCAGTAGGGAAAATGCAGCGAAAAATATTAATACGAAGTAAAATGGAATTTGAAATTATGCTCAACTATATGAGAGAGCATCCGCAGTTACCTACAAATAAAAATATTTAGTTACATACAACATATTTGATAAAGTGTTACTTACATTACATCCGTCAAATGCACGTCTTCATTTTTCATCCAAAGCGTAATCGTATCCATTTTTATAACGCGCAAATATTTCTAGTTTACTTTATTTTATTTTTATTTTCATTGTTTTGACATTTCGCGTAAGAAATGCTGCCAATGTTGAATAATAGATTCGAAAGTAATGTCAAAATTATATTATTTAGTAGCAACAGTTTTCACCCGATCCAAAACTATTACAGGGTAAGAGTTTAAATTCGGATCGAATTCAACTTTCGAGCTGTTCATACTTTCGAATCGAGTTAGATAGTAACATCCCAGAACTTTTTGCAAATTTTACAAAAAAAACACTAAAGGATATACGAAAAGGTTCTGGAGTTATTTGCTGGCTTCATAGTTGTATTGCTATGTTTTGTTAAAGAAATTACTGGTTGAGCTAGCCGATAGCTTCATCCTACTAAATAGGGGTTGTTACTTTTTTTTGACTTAGACAAGGATAATTGTCCAGTCGTTCCTGTAAAATTCCAATACTGAGCATGTACTCGTATTGCATGTTTGATCAAAAAGTTTTATTAAATTTTAGTTGGGCTCTTTTAATTATTCTATAGTTCATATTTGTTCAATTTCAGTTTTCAGTCATACTGCAGAAATTTTCTTTTGATATTTTCATAAACTGTTGCCCGTGCTTTATAATTTGCTGCCAAAGGAGGGCTTACTATCCTAATTATCCTTCATTTCTGGTGATGAAATGTAATACTGACTGTCTTTAAATCTTTTGTTGATAACTTTGCTGTGGCATAAACGGGGAAAGCTTGTCCATAAATATTTATTTTATTTTATTTTATGATAATTGGGGCTGTCAAGGACGCTGGGTGTGTCTAGTACCTGCGAGCTTGAAACGTCAAGCTGCAGGTTACAGTCCTTTGATTGTTATGCTGTTATAGAATCATTTTAATATAATTGGACTTTCCTTTAATATAAATTTGCTTGATTAAACGAATAGCATTTACATACACATTTTTATGCAGCGAAGGCTTCCCATCCCTGTTCCTCAACACTTGTGCTCTTTTTCAGGTTAATGTTGTCCTTTTTGCTATCGCTTTCATTGAGTTTACTTAAACGCTTTTTCCAGTAATTTCATTTTCACTTACCTAATTATCATTCAGTTTTCTTTGTCAACCTTTTTTATTTTCGCTGCGCTCCAGTAAGTCTGCTTTCATTTGTTGCACAAATAATTTTCAGTTTATTGCAAATTTGTTTTTTTTTTGTTTTGCTTTGTACTCCCATTTAGTAGTACGGACTTGCTTTCCTCTTTTTCTACTTTAAACTGGATCATTCAATTACACGCTGAGTGGTGTGGTTGCTGTTGTTGTCGGCTGTTGCTGTTAAGCAAGTTAGGGAGCAGAATGTTGGACATCAGAAGAGATGAGGAGGCGCTTGTGCAGGAATATAAAATTGTGTATTTTTATTTTGCAAAACAATTAATTCAAATTGTGAAATCTATTGGAAAAATAAAAAGTAGGGGAGAAGAATATACGATTGTTTTGAAACTGAAGTGCAGAAAACCACTTAAAAAAGAGAGCAAG
The DNA here is from genome assembly GCA_963402855.1 of Ormia ochracea. Lineage (NCBI taxonomy): Eukaryota > Metazoa > Arthropoda > Insecta > Diptera > Tachinidae > Ormia > Ormia ochracea. The sequence goes on along the minus strand of OY727107.1, from coordinate 21,150,360 downwards.
AATTGTGGAGCTCAGCAGGGTTTTGCTTACTGTTTGATAGTTAAACGATATTAAAGCTCAAATTTCAATTTGTTTTCTAATACAACAGATTATGGTAGAATATTATTATCAACCTCAGCGCCGTATCGTCCGATAAAACAAATCAATATAGTTTTACTAAAACAATTTTATGATTTTCAAAAAATATTTGGAAACGAAATTTTTGAATTTAGGCGTTATATAATTTGCCTTACAGTCTATTGCAAGCCAATTTTTAAATTATTTAAAAAAATAATTCCAATAATTTTTTTCAATAATTTCTTCATACAGAGTTGTATTTTTTATATACACAAACATGTATATTCTGCAAGTTATATTAATTCGATGTGGTTAAAAACCTATTTTGTTTTTGTATAAATAAGATGTTGCCTCCACGTGATGACACTCCAAACTCCTAGAAAATGTTCAGGATTTGATGTACCTAGACAGTCTATCATTACAAAAAAAGGTTTTAAATTACCAAATAATAGACTGCCAAGCAAACTTGTGTAATGTATAAACATGCGCCTGTGGTATGTGAGTTGAAGCCTGGGCTGGCATTCACTCCAAAATCGAATTGATCCTTTTTCTTCTAAAAACCTATTAATGTCAAACGTATTAATTTCATGCTCTTGGTTTCACATTAATAACTCGAATCTTCTGTCAGGTGCTATTAGCTTACTTGAAAGGGAAGGAAATGTTCTTTTAGATATCCGATATACATTCTAAATGGACTATCTTATAACTATCAAAGTCTAGTGGGATATAATTGAAAAAGTTTTAGTTTAGTTTTCGTTGAGCAAAACTGATTTCGTCGAAAGCTTGAATACCAATTGTTGTTCGTACTTAATTACGATTCCTTATTTTCTATCTATGAGAAGCTTTACTCCAGACTTGGATTGGAGGGACTTCCCATAGTGAACTCAAGCAACTTAAATTGTAATCATTATTCCTAACATTAATTATATGAGCTAACAAAACCATGAATTCTCAGAGATTAAAAAAAGATACGGTAATTAAATAATATTCCAAAAAGTTTCCAATATATGTGTATGCGTTACTTTAAAAAGAGAATTTAGTTGAACATGAATTGCATATTTCCTCTCCAAGTGCATGTCTAAGGTGGCAAGTCATGCTGACTGTGTTGTTTACGCTACACCGGCTAATTACTTAGAAACTTCCTTAAAATACAAAAAAGTGATAATAAATGAATCGATCAAAAAAGATTGTCCTTTAAGTAATTTCATCTTTGCTCTTCTCATATGAATGATGAATACTCGTATAATATAAAGCTTAAGTGCTACGAGAATGAGTAGAAGGACTACCACTAGTCATCAGACAAAGAAAATATAAAAATAAAAAGATATATGACAGTTTTTTACTACCTTTTTCCATTAACTTGAGAATAGTTTTTATTGTTATTGGAAATCTGCGTTATCTTATCATAATCAAACCCATCACAGTTTTTATCCGCACTATTTTATGTATACTATACACGCATTTTTACGTTGGTGTTGGATGTATGCAGCTTTCAGTGTATTTGTAGATAAATATAAAAAGGTCTTTGATATATTCCTCATTATCATTACAGATGTCTGTGTTAAGTGCAGTCAGTATTTATTTTTCTTTATGTCATCGGTTTTAGAGTGGTATTGAAAGTGGAACAGAGCCAGCGACAATATTTTTATTGCTATTAAATATTAAGCTTTACTAGTCTCATCATCATGGTTTATCCATAAATGCTACGCAGCAATATAATTATGATATACAGGGTGAGCCATTACTTAGCATGTCGGGGGTTATATATTTTTTTAAAATTTTTTTTATGCTTTACGAAAAATACAAATACGTTTTTCTCAATATCTTCCAAAAGTTGCGGCGGTAGAGTTCAAATGCAAGGCTCCATGTAATGGCAGGCAACGTGGCACCTCTAATGGCGTCCACTAGTTCTTTGAAATGAAAATAAACTAAACAAATATCCAGTAAAGTTTATCTCGATTCCAGATTCAAAAATTTAAATAAAGAAAAATTCTCCAAGTGCTAATTAAAAAATATGAAACAAAGACTAAATAAAGTTAATATATAAACGAAAAATTGGCCGCTTTTGGACCACCCTGTACTGGAATATATCATTTGTATATATGGATGTATAAAACACATTCGCCCAAGTTCCTGCACACATAATGGATACAACAAATGATGATTTCTTTTGGCCTTGTAGAGATCTGTATGCATGTGTTTGTAATGGTATGTATGCAAGTCATGTGCAAATGACTCGCATTGTACTTTTAACAATGTGTTAGTGTTGATTATGATTTTAACCTGATTTCCGGCTGCAGAAGGAAGAATTTCGTTTCATTCGGTAGAATCTAATTATAAAGAAATATTTGGCGAAAATAAATATTATTCTTTTATTAAAATTTGTTAAGTAATAAAATGAAGACTACAGTTGCTTTTGGATAAATTTATAAGGAATGTACTAAATACACACACACTTACACACAGTCCATACTTATGCGTGTCATATTGGTATTTCTTTGCTTTAAAAAATGCTGAATAATTAATTATTATTGGCCATATTTTGTATAACTTTTTTTCAACCAAACAAATGAAACAATATTTCTTTCAAATGAAATTAAATTTAATTATGATTGCATGACTTCAAGGCAAATTCATTCAGCCTGTCAAAACTTTTTTTTTCTTTTGGAATTATTGTAAAAGGAAGGATTTGAAAAAGATTTAAAAGTATAATGCAATAAGGAGTTGCCTGCCGCGACAATGTGCAAATTAAAAGTAAAATAAAATTAAATTAAATAGAAGTGGAACAACTTTTTCCTGTATATGTTATTTTTAATATTTTTGCTTTTTAATATCTTTCATTATCAAATTAGATTTTTATTGAGAAAATTGCATTGATTTTGCTGGGATCTACAATATCGAATTCGCCTGCATTAATTTGCAATGAATTCTCTTTGGCTAAATATAAAAAAGTACGTGTCATGCTTATCATGGTTAAGTTTACTTTAAGTCATGATTTTAAGTTATACTGTCCAATTTTTTAAAAAGAATAAAGAATAAACAAAGTTGGATATGCCTCTTTTTTATTAAGTCACCTATTTATAACTTACGAACCGCTTTTATTATAAAAATACGTAGTTGTCTCATACTGCACCACTTCTACCGTGTTGTTGGAGGAAATGTGAGTTATTCTCAAAATAAATATTGTGCTGCCCGTTGTATCGTAAATTTGTTTATGTACGAAAACAAGCCAATTTAGTAGTTTTCCTACAAACATTTCGAAAACTGTCAAGTACCAGATGACAACTCTGCGTTTCTCATTACAAATACAATTGCAACCCGGTGCTAATCATAAATATTTGTTATTTGGTTGTTTGTGTTATTTGGTTTTTTGGGTTCGAAAGATATTTCCAAGTCAAGTGATGCGATTAAGTGAAGGTTCATTATAAGCCACACTCTGAAATGTTAATGGCAGCTAAATTTTTTTAAATTAAATAATAATACTTTATGCTAAAAATAATACTAGTTTCGGAATTTTGTTAATTTCAGGAGGCGTATTAATAATGCGCCGCCTACTAAGCCGGAGGTCGCGGGTTCGATTCCTGCATAGACCCTGGGTGTTTTCCTGCGCTCATGCCGAAAGATTTGCAAATTGTGTTAATAAAAAAAGAAAATAAAGGCTAATGTTATTAATTCAGAACCATATTAAAGTCGTGGCAGACAATGTATGATGCATTTGTACGATAACAATCCGTATTCTTAACGACGTAATTACATAATCAGTATGTCAATGCCAAATGTTATGCCTGACAATATAATTAAATTTCTTTGAGTGTGAGACACTAGTTAGCACAAAAGCCTTGATAAATCTTGATAAATTATTAATCTTTCATACACTTTCATCCTTGGAGTGTAGCGGCTCTTCATGTAAAGTTCTACTTCAGCTGAATATAAATTCATATTTTTGTATTTTAGACAACGTGAAAAAATGTTTAGGTGAAGCGTGAAAAGAAATGGTAAAGGCTTATTTCTCTTCACCGCAGCTTCCCCAATCCGGTTCTGACAGCTCAGAAATTAGAAAAATAATTTCAGCGAAAATGATGAATGGACGTTGCCACAAAATAAATAGTTAAATTTGTTACTCATGATAGGTAATCCTGGAAAAGAAAACGTTCGGTGTAAATTTTTGGATATCTTTTTCGCAGCCGTATATTTCGTTTGGGCGTTCGAAGCAACAGCTATAGAGTAGGGCACTGCGCTTCGTGTTCCTCTAAGAGATATTATCCACCAAGAAATACGTATTGACATATCTAACCCTTCAATTACTTTTGTTGAGTTAGACATCGACTTTAATTTTCATGGGGAAACCTCATACGGGGCTTAATGGGTCCATCCAACATGAAATCTAAAAGTGTCCAATGCAGTTCGCAAAGAATGAAGTTGGTGGCTTCGCATCCCAGTACACTCCATTCTGTTTTTAGACGGTACATACGTTCTAAAAGAAAAAGAGCAATGCTAGCATGCTACTCTCATTAGGCCGATGCTGTTATATATTTTAATTTTTTAAATAAATTTATATTTTTAATAAAACATTGCAGGCATTCGAAATATTAAATCATTCGTAATACAAAACATTCAACTACATTTTTAATTTTCTTAAATAATTGAATTTTTATATTTTATCTTGAGATACTAAAAAGCTAAATAAAAGCTAAACCATTTCAGCATGAAATTAAGGTGTCATAAAAACGAATTATAGTTTTATAACAGTCGTATAAAAATTATTACCAAAGTTGTTGAAAACTTAAATAAATGGCTCATGTGCCAAAATAAAGTTTTTCTTTAATACCATTAAAAATAATGAAGTTGGAAAGAACGATTGAAGAAATATATAATTTTTTTGCATATTAAGAAAAAAGTTGTTTAGTTAACAAATTAATTTTTAAGTAATTTTTTTTTAGACAGTAGTTCTCGCCAATTTGAGAGCTTAAAATGTTTTTACTTTTTAACAAAATTAATATTGCAAATAAATTGATATTCGAGGGAGTAGTGTGCTCCCTTTTATATTTAAATTAAATGATTTTTTTTTAAATTTAAAATAATTCCGTCTGTCTTATTTTCAAATTCAAATTTCACATTTCCTAAAACGTAATTGTTATTGTATAATTGTAATACATACGACTGTAAGTATTGTCCGGGAATATTTTTTGGCAAAGTGAATTCTTAATCCACATTAATGTGAAATTGTGGCTTCAGAATAAACTTCTTTTTGCACAAACAAAAAAAATTTAGAGGGGAATGTCCATAAAAAGTACAGGGCGTTTTTTTAGATATGCAAGTTTAAAGTATGGCGTATCCAATAAATGGTAACTTACTTGTATTGCTATGAAATTATTTTCTCATCAAAAGTTCTTTGGCTTCATCTTTGCCAAGATGAATGCCAGCTGAGTGTTATACGAAAAAATTTCCAATCATGCCCCAGTCACATGAACGTATATAGTGACCAAAATATTTAACTTTAAGTGAAATAAAAAGTGTATATCATAGGATAAGTACTTTGTAATTTCAACCGTATCAATTTAAGTTAAAGTCGAATAGCTAATTAGTGTTAAGATACTAGATTGCTATAAAATAAATGCACCAATAGGTGTTATTTTGAAAAAAAAAAAAAAATGCTCCTTACCGTTCGTCATTGGAAGTCATATTCCGACTGCAAACGTTCTTTGAGACATGTGGACCAATAACCCTGGCAGGCAATAAAACGAACTGAATAATGTTTTTCTTTACAAAACTTATTCTTGCTTCATATTGATGAATAAAATGTTGGTTGGAAATTTAATATCAATTCAATATCATCTCATTTTTACGTGTTGTTCACGCCGCAAGTGTATTCAAAATGAAATGTAAGACCAAACTAAGCAAAAGAAAAAAAAACTATCAGCTGTTCAATGTGTTGTCAAATAAAGTAGTGTTGTCAAGTGAAAGTTGTAAGCCTCTGTGCGATATGCGATTTTGTATACAGTGTGCGGTTCCTCGTAATATGACTTACTTGTTGCAAGAAGTTAGACAAAAATGGTATCCCCTTAGACGCAATTTTCTGCTCTTCGTCTTAATTGGATTTGAATTGACAAGCTTACTTAACAAACTTTGAGCGATAAATCGGTTGGCTGCAAAAATTATACCTTTCGCCCCAATTGTGTTTATTTCACCACATACATGTTCTAACCAATTTCATATTCAACGCCGTTCCAACAAACAATAAATCTTAATGTAATAAATTTGAAAATGTTAATTATTTAAATTTATGCCACCCCGCACAAAACTCTTAGTTTCTACGGTTATTAGAAGTCATAAAACAAATTATTGCTTTGCTTAGTGTTGTTTCCACAAACTTTGAACATGGAGTTTATTACGATTCCTGAATAATTTATCACAAGCTAAGAAGTTTAGGGGCATAAAAAGCAATAAATATTATTTACGTGTTACAAGAAATTGAACAGAATCATGGAATATAATTTAATTAAAATTGAATTCTTGTCTGGCCGTGAATTTAACAATTAACTTAAGAGTTTCAATTGTACTCAAAATCATCGTATTTCCATGTCATGGCGCATAATTCACAACGACTTATTCTAAATGGCAGAGAGGCAGAATTATTTAGCAATACGAGTATTGTATATCTTGTCGTCCTTAATTTCTATTCCAGCCCCCATTTAAAATTAAACAATTTGCGGTCACTTAAAGTTGTGAACATCTCCTTTCATGTTTTGTGCGTTGCTTCGGTGACATTTTTGCTTGTTGAGAGGATGTTAAAGTCGACCTCATTATTAGTTTTATTTTATTTTAATTGGATTACAAAGCAAGAACGAGTATAATTTGTGGCAGAAATACATGATACAACGAGGCTTTTAATTAGAGTTTTCATTTGTGCATTTCCAGAACAAAAAGGATCGTCTAATCGGCAATGAAAATTGCGAAATATCACTACATATATGCGATATTCCATAGAAATACATTAAAATCTAAAAAATTGAACTTTTGCAAAATTTTAAAAAAGTTAGAAAAATCCCTTTAACACAGTAAATCTTCGCCTCCTTAACACATTGAAAATCTATAATTCTTATCAACATCATTGCATATAAACAAATGCAAAATTGTTAACAGTTAAGCGTTCAAAAATGTCGCATTAACGATGATCCATTTCCGAATAACAGCGTTTGTGTTTGACTATTTCAACAGCATCGAAAATTTCTTTTCCAACAAGTTTTTTTAAATTTAAAATAAAAAATATTAGGCTGTGACAAAAGATGTTAAAAATACTGAAAAATACTTTTTATCAAGAGTAACACCGACTGTTTGGCGATAAAACAAATAGCAAACTGCACAGCAAATTTGATAATTTTGCGATATTTCTTGTCTAACGATATGGTAATCGTGTTCGTGTTGCAATGCAATGTCTTGGCTAAAACTATCGTGTCTTCCTACTATTGTCTTGGTGACAAAACTAAGATTTTATGTTAAGGCTTATGCGGTTAGTGTGCGTGTTCGTTGAATGACTCACTTCCATGCTAAACTTCACAGTTCAATCGCATGTTAGCCTCATTTATAAAAGGTGGTTAAATTTGAAGGGCCGAAGCTCATTGTGAAACACGCCTAAAACTTTAATTTTTTTCCTGCATTTCATTTGACATTTTTCGATTTCAGACTAACTCAATTTGTACCACAGAAAGATGCAGGATCGCGCAAAATGCATATCGTGCATTTTGTGATTCTTTCGGTCAATTTAATCGGAAAAATAATAATAATAATAATTGGGAAAATCGTAAAAAAATGTAAGCAAAGCTCGTACCTGGTAGATATGAAAAATTTGAGAGCATGCTCGTATAGATCGTACTGTAGAATATATTGCAGCTGTTCACGATAGTGTGGCTTAAAATCAGTCCACAACAACCCATCTTTGTGCCCAAAAGTTGCACATCACACGCTTACGAAGTGTAACTGACTCAACAACAAGAGCCTGTTGACCACTACAAATGTCGTAAACGATGAGAATGATGAGTTAGTGTTTGGTGCGGTTTATGGGCTATCGGCATCACCCAGTGGTATTGTTTCCAAAATGTGGCCGGTCAGGCGGGTTCTGTGAATGGTAACGAAATATTTATGGCCCGGATTGGAAGATATGGATGTGGACAATATGTCGTTTCATTGCTAACGAAGCAATGACTCTTTTGCGCGACTACTTCAATGCGCGTGTTATCTTACGTGGTAGCAATGCCAATTGGGCGCCAAGATCATTTAGTTTGATACCGTTCGACTTCTTTTTTTGGGATTATTTAAAAGAAAAGGTATACGTTGATAAGCGAGCAAAAATTCAAGGCCTAAAGGATGCGACAATTCGGCACATAACGACGCATACATAATTGAATCATAGCATAATATTACAATAAAGAGAAATTACAATCATTTCGCAAATAGATGCGCTACAAAGTTTCCTGCCAGTAAAAGCTGTTTTCGCCTGGATTTGTTTTAAATGCATGTTTGCTTAATAAGAGCCATCTGTTAAATTAATTCAGTCTAAGCAAACTTAATGACTTTTTGACATTTCAAGTGATTTATTGATATGATGTTTTCACAATAAAAACATAATCACTAATTGGGCTACGCCACGCGGCTCTCTGACCATTTTCGTTTCGACAAAAACAAAAAAGTTCATGGATGGCAAAACAAAAGAAACTTTGTGTTTCACATTCTCTAAAGGACTTTCAAGCCACTTTGTATGTTTGTTTGTGTTCACATGTACACATGTGTTAATGAAATAAATAAAAACCACCAATACAAAACAATATCTTCCACAGTATACAAATAAATCACACAGGTCGTTCTAATAATCATTAAATTGGAAAGAAAAGTTAACGAAAAGAGAAAGAATACTTTCGAAAGTTGCAAGTAGTTTGCAAGCTGGTGCACGGAATATTTCCCCTTTTCAGCTAATTAATAACATGCTGATTTCGTATTCTGCAAGTTTCGCTAAATCAATAAATCAAATAAAGTGTTGCCATTAGAATTCCCAGGAAAGAATTCTAATGGAATTCTAGGAATGCTCGTACAACAAGCTGAGCGATGCAATAAAAAGTGATTTGCAGCTTGAAGCAAAAGAGAAATAAATTCCGAAGTAAACAAAATATGTAAATAAAATCTCATGTAAAAATTCATTTGTTTATATTATGCGAATTATTATTGTCGAAACGACAGTGTTAATAGCTGATATATTTACACCCTCTTCACATCTACAAATAAATTGCACAATTATTTAATTTTTAGGAAAAATTAAACCTAAAGTAGATTCTTAGTTTATCATGCAATGTAGGCGACTTTTTTTAAATGCCTCATAAAATGAGTAAACTAAGCAAAGCTAATAGTCTGAAACTGTGTCTAAAGAGCAAAAAGGGAAAAATTAGTACTTGACAGCATGAATTGAGAAGAAGACAACCACAAGTGTCAAAAAGTGTAGAAGAAACTTTTGATAATTCATTTAATAGTTATTTGAGAAGCTTTGCAGGAAGCAATAAATGAGCCAAAAAAATTACCAAAATTTTTAGATATTTACGTGTACGAACGGTATTAGTAAGTTTAGCAAGATTATCAATTAAAAAGTCCATGAATGCGATCGCTAATTTCACTAACCAGCTGACATTTACCAGCAAACAATTTACATCTATAATAAAATACAGAGCTCATATACCCTTCATCGACGACGTAAAGATAATTAAGAAACTGCTACTACAAGACAGCTTACCATAGCCTGATGAAGGTATATAGAATCGTTTAGTTTTGACCGACATACATATATATAATTTGTGACTGGTAAATGACAATTCAATCGAGAAATATTGCTGACATGAAATATATCATTTATAATCTTGTATATGATTTCATGGCTAATCCATCCCATTAAAGCAATTTATTAACATTTTTCCAATCAAGGTAGCCGTATGGCGTCAATAGTGTCTTGAACGTTGGCTTCCAATGTTTGTTGGCTGACGTTGGCTGTACTTCTTGCCAAATTTGTCAATTAAAAATGGCTAAAGTGGTATGCTCTTTCCGCAACTGAAGTTATCTGGCAATTGTGTCTGGAGTGTTCAAGTCTGATACCATAGTAAAAAGTCGCTTGGTGTTATTCCGGATTCTAAGGGCACGATTTAAATGGGATACCAGATACCAGTCTTCTATAATTGCTCCACATTTAGATTCCTTGTAGGTGTTCTTAACATCACTTGGCTGTCCTTTCTCGCATTTCCTTGATCAATAGTTTCAAGCTGCCAAACCTGCTCTTTGTGGTAATTTCGTTCTAGTTATTGAGTTGGTGTTCATGAGTAGTGTAGTGTTCATTTCTTTTCATTCCCGCCTATTCACACATATTTGTAAATTTTTCTATCTGCAGACAATAAACCACGAAACAAAAGAACTTCATTTGCAGGAAATTTTTTATTAATCTAAAATAAGAACTACAGCAACAAATGGAAATCATGAATGTAAAAATGTTTGTTTATCAGTTCAGTGTTTCATTTATTCATTTAAGCAGTTCTTATTTATTTTAGCATCACATGCAGAGAAATTCAATTTTTCAACTAAATTAAAATTAAAAACTAAAACACAAAACAAAATCCCCATGACAACAGCGGCAGTCAATTGAATTGGTAAAGTTTTAAACAATTTGCTGCAGGCGCCAGCTTTTATATATATATTTGTTCTTTATTGTTTGAACACAAGTATTGAAAATAATTGATAAACTATTACTCTCTTTTCTTTTCAGAAAAAGTTCAGAATCAATTTGCATTTGGGATTTCCGCCCACAGTTGTCAGAAGGATTCGCCCATCTAAACGCCAAGTGAGTTTATTAGCTCAAATGCTGGCAAAATCTGTAAAGAATTAAGATCTTAATAAATATGCAAATGAATCGACTAAATGTGCCCACTATACAAAAGTTACAAGTGAATTTCTGAGTTCTGGAGGTTTGAGCTAAAGCAACCCTGGAATGAATCTATTCCTATTTGTATTTGTTGGATATCAAACGTATATCATCACTTTTTTCTCACATAATTTTAAATTATCAAGAACGCCTACCCCAAGAAGATATTTTCCCACAAAATTAACTTTGTTTCTTTCCGTGGTGTAAAAAATTTGCAAATAGAAAAGCTTATATCACACCTTAAAAATTAATAATAACACGTTTCCATTAACGTGTTTATGACATTTTGAGGAAAACATTTCATACTACTGCCATTGTATTATATTAGTTTGTATTTTGAATATTTAATATTACATATATTTTCCCCAGTCGTGAGTGCAGTAAAGTCAAAAGAGTATTTTTTGGTGTTGGTGAAAAATATTAAGTTTTCCATCTCTGATTCGTATGAGCGGATGTCGTAATTTAAGTTTCAAGATCTACAAAATATCCTCAGCGATGAAATGAGTTTCGCTACTTTAGATTTCATACCAGTGCACTACTCGAATTGATTATTGATACTGAAAATTTCCATCTCTGACACGTATGTGTGACTGTTGTAATATATGTTTCATAAGAATAACAAAATATCCTTAAAATAATCAGTGTGTTTTCGTACTTTAGATTTCAAACCGGTATAGATTAATATTTTTAATATTTACTTTGATACTAAAAAAATATAAATTTTCCATCTCTGGTACATATTTGTAAATATTGTAATTTAAGATTCATAAGAATAAAAAAATGTCTTTAATATTTTAAATGAGGTTTAGTACTTTTGATTTCAAAAAAGGTTACTATTTGGATTGATTTTTGATAATGAAAAAATATAAATTTTCCATCTCTGGCACGTATGTGTAAATTTCCCAACATATGCTTTATAGGATTTAAGAAATATTCTGAAGTAAAAAAAATGCATTATGGCAATTTTGATTGCAAACCAGGATACTATTCAAAAATTAAATTTTCCATCTCTGGCACTTATGTGTATGTGGATTAACAAATTGTGCTAAAATACTACTCAACATTTTTTTTACTGTTTCATAGATTTTCCTTTTGCATTAATAACTACAACTGAAAGACTTTTTATCAACTTGTTGAAAATGTCCTTGTTCAAGGACAATAATTTTTTCCTTTAATAAAAGAGTAGATTCTGCTTGCCATAAAATAAACACGATATGAAACGGTATGGCATACTTGAGAAAAATAAGTTTCGTATTGGAAAACTTAAAACTTGATTTTATTAATAATTGCAGTTGTTATTCGGAAGGAAAACTAAAATCCTTTGACTATAAATTATGTGGTTCATAACAAATAATATTGCTTTAATACTGCACTTCTTTACTTCTTTGCGAGAATTATTAATTTTTTTATATGACTTTATTTTAAAAAGAAAAAAATTGACTGTAGTTTTCTTTTAAATGCAGAATGAAAAGCGCGAAATGTTTTTCTATGTTTCATGCTTTAATTGCATGAAATAATACTTTTTATCATTTTTCTGATCCTTTTTCTTCATTTTGGCAATAATTCAAATTATGTTTAATTTTTATCTGAACGGGTATAAGAGCAAGCAACTGCCATTGCGATAAATGGTAGACAATATCGCACCATGATGGCAGAATTTTTGTGCCCGTAATTAACCTGTAAAGTTTGAATGAATTTTGATTCAATGGAATCGCACAAAACACGCTTCACTACTACGATTTACTTTTGCACTGAATAATGTGGTTTTATGTGGCTTTGAAGCATATAAAGAAGAATGCCATACCAAAAGGGGACTCGGACATTTTGAAAGGAGAAATTGACGCATGCAGCCCTTTTTGAAGCACCTTGTGGATATCGCAAGCAGTTCAACAGAAACGTGCAATACTAAAATGAGTATTGGAACAACTTATTGAAAGCTCAAATTGTTGCAAGTTCAAGCTAGCAGTGGTGTCACATTAATTGGGAAAACTAGTCTGAAATTACCCTGATCGAATAATGGGCATAGGCCAGAGTTCACACTGTATAAATAAATGTCAATGAAAACATCTTATTCTACTTTTTGTTAATATTTTAACTTGTCATGAAGCCCAAAAAAAATACCCTTTATCTGATTTCATACAGAATATATGTATCTGTGTAACCACGTACAAGCTTCTGTTAAGGTTTTGATTTCCTTTATATTTGAAAAATATATTGAAATTGCTTAGTGAGGCGTTTCTTTAGCAATCAAATATTATTTATAGAGTTGCATCAATCTGGCACATCGAGCTATTAAATTTGTAATTCTCTCCTTGACATAAATTTAAAAGTTCTATTTCAATTAAATTATTCAGTAGTTGGTGGTGTACGCACGTATTACACTCCATTCGTTTGTGCCACAAATAAATCTTTTCCATATTTTATTCTAACATGTATTCTACGACTGTGCCAGAATTTACCAAACACGCATCCAGACGCCACCACAGTAATACTTGATCTTCCACTAAAGACATAAAGTAGAATATAATAAATTGAAGAGAGAAGAAAATAATAAAATGTATATAAAAAGTTAAGAAATAAATGACATTAAATTTTGCAAAGTTATCTTTTAATCAGCATGCTGTCGCATTAATCATTAGCTGTCTCTTATAGTTTGTATCTTTAATGCCATCTCATATACTTCTGTCAAATTTATCGCCTTAATTGGTGTTCTTGCTGTTGTTGCTCTTTATATAGAAGAGAATATCTGCAGAACATGGTATACATTACAAAAAATTCATTTTTAAGCCGATTTATACAGGAGTTCTTTCTCTTTGCCAGAAAGACATGCTTCGAAAAGGGTCGAATTGAAATGACAAATCGAACTATCATCACCAAGTAACAATTGTAACTAAAATCTTTGCAAAGAGAAATTTTGTTATATATGCCCCCCTATTTAAAAAATTTGTACTACCATGCAAACAATATTTTCTTTGCCTTTTGAAGTAAATGCAACTCTGGTCGCATGAAAATTGTCATTTTATGAAAATTGTCATAAACTTTTGTAAATCCTACGACTTGTCAAAAAACTCTGTCACACAGATGTATTTTAGGCCAGCAAGTGCAACTCTGATTGCAAGAAAATGATTATGTGTTTGCAATAAATATCTGACATTTTCAGATGGCACGATTGTTTAGGATAGTGAAATATTGCTTATGTCTTATGAAAGGTCCTTAAATTAGCGAAGGGATCAGTAAGTTACTTTTGATCTTTGTGTTCGGGTTTAACAAAATATTGTGTTTCTGAATTTTATTAATTATTGTTACAAAAAGTTAAATGTAAGTAATTTGCTTATGTTGGCAATAAAAAAAAAATAAATAACAGGTGAAGTATTTTAAAAGTTCCTTATCGTTGGCATTCATTAATTAATGCCAACAGCTGATTTAAAAACACTGCTTTTATAAAGCCATTGATTAGCATTAAAAATGCTGCTGAATCGTAATATAGATTTAATGTGACTTACAGTGAATGACTTTTTTATCGTTTGTTACATTGTATGGCAGTTGAGGTGTGCAAACACTGAATCAATTAAACTTATTAATTGAAAATACTGCCAAATAGTTGTTAGTATTTCTTCTACTAAATTGCGGATAAGCTGCAATATAAAGTGATGTTTAAATTTAACATCTCTAAGGAATGCTTATATTTCTCTAACTGATTTTTCCATTCTACCCCTGTGCCACTCAGTTGTAAAGGCCATTATTTTTATCAGGACAGAATGTGCAATGGCGTAGTGGCATGGTAGCATGGTAGCATTTGATTCAACAATGATAAAATAAAGTCTTTATTTGAAACCTTAGTGGCACTGCAAAAAAAAAAAAAAAAATTACCGGGTATTTTTTCCTTATCTCTGTTAAAGCGCAAAATTTCATTACATTATCCACAACCAGAAGTTACGCAAAGAAGCATTCAATAATGTTGCGAATGACAGGTTGATCGAGTGAATGAAGGCATGTGTGTGTATCCGGTGTGCGAAATTTACAAATTTCAAGGAATTATCTGCGACAGTTTATTGTTTATTTTGTAGATTATCTTGATTCCACAAGGTATTGCCGGCGAATGTTTGTAGCAGACTTGCAGTCCTGCGGCATTAACAGGGCTGAAGGTATTGAAAAGTGTGTTAAGGATTTATTCAAGTTGTTGTCTGCCAATTCACTCCCCCGGCAAATTATTAACAATCATGAAGCCACCACCTCGTTGATTGATGCCGCTTTGTTCACTGTAAAAACAATTGACTTTTGTTTTTGTCGTTGATGATGTTGTTCTTGTTGCTGCTGTTATTCTTTTTGTGGTTGCTGTTGTTGTTCGCTGCCATGAACAGAACTGAAATAAGTGCTTATAAAATGAATGGCAAATGCTGAACTAACAGCAAGTACTTTAAATTGATTACTGACATTAAGCGATGAATCTTTGATTGATTTTTTTTGTGTGTTAAGTACTGAGAATCTTCCTTTTTTATATCCTTCACCATAGAAAGGGGAGCAGGGTGTTTTTAAGTTTTGTTACTCTGTTTGTAATTTCAGCATTGTTAATTTTTGAACCGATAAAGTATACAAATATGAAACGAGTTAACCTCGTTTAACTTTTTGGGTAATTACGCATAAAAATTATTTAAGCACATATGCCTAATTACCTTTGATTACCTCTTAGAGGCAATTATGCGATTTACATGAATTGCCAGCTATCTTTTCAATCAATTTAAAAAAAAAATTCTAAATAAAATTTATAAAATAAATAAAATTAAGATTTTATTTCAGGAATCAAAATAATTTTATTCGAAAATAAAAATAAAAATTCATATCACATATAATCGAAAGTGTAGATTGAGATAACTTAATTAATATGAACAAAGAGAGTAACAATTGCTCTCATTTCCATTTTTATGAATTCAAATTATAGAACCAATATTTGTTCCAATATGCCGGCCTATTAATTGGCTCGTAAATAATTAAAATAATTCCCCAAGAAATTTGGCTCAATTGAACATTTGTTGAATTTCTCATTAACGTAGTAAATAAAATCATAATTCAATAGGGAAGGAATTAATTCTTTTTATTATATAAGCATGTGTGTGTGTAACATTTCTCTAAAGACAATCATGATAATTAAAATGTAATTAATCTTGCAAACGAAGCATAAAAAGAAAATAAGTGGAATCTAATAATATCCTTTGAAAGCTTTTTAAGTATCAGAGATTGTTTTATTACGTAATTTGAGAAGTTAGCACATAAAGCTGAGATTAAAGTGTTAATTGTGGAATTTGCTTAGATTAATTCTGACAACAAATATTTAAACTATAAACTATTTCATTTACATTAATTTATATGACGCCAGAAATGTTGCTCAGCCCAGTTAGATATTATTTTCAGTGTAGCGTTTTGTTTTTACGGTGATGTTGCGTATTGCGTTTTGATAACGATACTTCCTAAACTTTAACGATACTATTTGTGTTAGTTAACAATGTGAAAACAAACACCTAAATACCTTTTCAAGCAAATAACATTTTTATCATAATTACTTTTGGCGATGGTGTATCGGTTCAATTACTAAAACTTCTGTTCGTCAGCAGCTGGCAAGTTGATTGCATTTGTAATTTGTGGAAATAATGCTAATTTAATTCAAGTTGGCTTTAAGAAGAGAACTTACATTAGTTGTAAGTTTAGCAGTGCGATTCTGAAAATTTTTTCCCACTACTCGTAAAAATAAAATAAATATTGTAAAGATTTGTGGACTTTACAATGCGGCACCTCGTAATACTTTTAACGATATTTTTTTTGTATCGTTAAATGTTTCGAGTTGGTTTTAAATTAGTGCACATGAAATTATTGTTAAATCAGCATTACAGTTCTTCTATATATTTCTTGACGTTAAGCAAGCGGAATTTCTCATTCATCAGTTAACCAAATCAATTTATTTATATCCTGATCTTCAGAATGAGTTTAAAAATATTTAATTTGCAATATGTTTAACATATTTATGAAAAAGGTTATGGAAGAATCGGCAGTTTTGTTGTATTACGTCGCAGTCTTACGACGACGTCGGCATGTTATCGATTATTTCTTACAAAAACATTTTTTAAAAATAATGAGAACAGCAGGACTGAAAAATAATTATGTAAACAAGATTGATGAAGAGGTGGGTGAATTTAAAGTAATTGGTTTCCAACATGCACATCTCGTGAAAATTTATTAGTTACAATCGGCTGAATAAGACGTAATGAAAGCATGGAATGGGTTTCATGGCAGGGATAATAAATTCATTTATTGATGAATAAAAGAAAGGATTTTTAATTTGGCTACTTCATCTCAAGAAATTCAAAAAAAAATTTACAGACAATTCTATTCGAAACAATTACGCTTTTTTTCTTATTTAGGGGCTTATAGCAAAATTGTCTATAGTCAGGAGTCGTAAACGTGAATCTCTATTGGCTGAGAAATGCTGATAATCTCTATTACTCGTAATTTAAATACTCGTATATAAAAATGTAAAAATATTATACATTTTACATCCCTTCAGCATCTCTCTTTTTTCTGATTTTTCAATATTTCATTACTGTATTGTATAGAATTTTTCCCATATAATATTTATTATTGTAAATTTTTTTTTATTTTGAATTTACCAAAAAAAAAAAAAAAAATATTTATCAAAATTAAAATATCGCAAACAACACTTTAATCCTGACACCGGTTCACAAGTTACAATCATTTCAAATAAAGCACAAATACGGCAATATAAGTATTAAAGAAATATTTTTTATTTCCAGAAATAAAATCAATGAAAAACATATTTTTAATTATAGGAACTTTTTCCTGATTATGATGTACAAAATATCAAAATAACTTTTTTAATTATGGTGAAATGATTTTTTCTATTTAATATTTCGGAACAAAATTGTTTTAAATATTTGTAGGAAATGTTTTTCTTTTGTTCAGTGTGTGCTAGTTTTTTTTTCAGTGTTTTAGTGGTTATAACAAAGTAGTAAATTTGCGGCAACTTTATTTCATTTTATATATCCATATGCGTTATATTTTTTACTTTTAATTAAACTCAAGTGAAATTTTGTAAACAGAAAGACTTGTTTATAGTTGCGTAACTTTATCAAGTTTTAACCACTTTCGCAGTTGAAATCGTTTAAAAACATTTTTTGTTTATGTCGGCAACTTTTAAATCACATGTGCGGTGTGAGTTTTTGGCAACAAACTTGTCATTTCCTAAAACAAAGCTCGAATAAACGAATACACTTTGCTGTCTTTCTCGTGCAGAATACGTTGTCGCAGTCTTGGTATTGACAATGACACTTCCAACAAACGGTTAGCAATAACGTCTCTAGTGAATAATATATTCTGCAACGGGGTAATTAAATTGTTTTAAAAATATTTACTTTATCTCCTCTATCCTTAATAAACTAAATCGAATAAGCAAACATAAGAATAGCAGTACTTAAGCTTACGATGCGTACTATGTGTTGAGAACTGCAGATGTAAACGATAACAACAATAATAACAATAACGAAATCGATTTAGTTTATAAAACTTCAAACTCATTTCTCATACAACTTAATTAAAAAGTAAAACTCCAGCTAAGAATACTACACAGCCCCAATGGGAACCTCCGGCAAAGGAAGGATATGAAAGAATCATTTTATAAATGAGGTACTGGCACAGACAAACACACACACCCAAACAATGCTGACTGCTCACGCAATCGGGGGTAAACCTTTGAGTGAGGAATTGCCATAGTTGTGGCCTTCTAATACTAGTCTGCGAAAGAAATCACCCAGTTCCCTCAAATATCGTCTAACGGGAATAGGGGAATGCATCTCTTGACACTTTAATGATATTTATTAGCTGCTGGAATGCAGAGCTTAAAAAAATTATCATGTTGCATTGAACGCTTTTTAATAAAATTATTGCAACTTTTCATGGGAATATAAAAGCACATAAACACTAATGCACACACTCTGTTCTCCCTTCACGAATATGCATGTGCGTTGATGGAATCTGTGTACAGGGTGTGCCACTAAAACCTTTCATTTTTTATATGAAGAAGAAAGCAGTTTTCAGTATCGTATTAAAGTTAAATCTTTACGCTTCATTTCTACAAGGTGGCTCTGTAACGCTTAATATTTCCGAAAAAACACCTCAAATTAGCCAGAAGTATAGTGGCTTACAGTGACGATAAAGTGATTAACTAACTTGCTGTTAGTTTTTCTTTCCTTTACGAATTATAAAAATATTTTCCTCAACAATTTTATTAATCTAGAGCATTAAAGTAAAATATCAGGTTTAAATAACACCGTTTTTATATTTTTATTATTACTAAATGAGTTATTTAGGTGTTAATGAAGATTAACAATTTGTCGTTGACACAAAAGTCTTGTCACCATTGAACGTCTGCAAAAAATTGGACAAGTTACAAGTAAAGAATTATTGTTGAGTTTAGCTTTATAAATTAACAGCTGTTTTAAACGACACTAAATAGCGTTAAGAGTTCCAAAGTTTAGTATTACTTTTATGATAGCTTAACGATTTCGGTTTATCAAACAACGAATTTAAAAGTTCAAATGCTTCTTAACTAAAAATATAAATAATTTATAAATGTTGGCATCAAAGCGTCAATGGTAGCGATGTCTATGACTCTTCTATAGATTTTTCCTTATGCTTTTTAATAACCATTTTTTTTTTGCCTTTGATACCACGTATAGCTAAATTTATATAAAATTGAAAGAAATCTGAGTATCGAGTATTTTTAAATATATTGTTTAAATATTTTCTTAATTATTCATTCGATATAAAGTGTAAATCTGAAGTTTCAACTGAAGAGTCATCAATCCTGTCAAACCGGAAACAGCAACAAAATATCATCTCATTATTTTCTTGTGCTTTTGTGTTATTTATTTTAATAGATTCCCATTTAATCTCTTTTAGAAAGTTAAAATTTTTTTTAATAAAATTTGTTTTTATTACAAGTTTTCTTGGCTTTGGTGTTTTGTTTTATTTTACCTATAAATAAATGTGCGTTATTCAAAGTTCATTGTTGCTTCGCCCGCTTTTATAATATGGCGAAAGCAAAACTCTTAAATTATGTCTTGATATATTCATTCTGCATGCCGCGCTTCTTTGCTCCTTCTCATCTTATTTGTTTACTTTTTCCTGCTATATTTTATTACACGTTGATATAAACTTTAACCATTATTCGGCTTTTCTGTTTCCTTATCGCTGTTTTTTCTTCATTTTCTATTTTTTGGTTACTTTAGTTAAACGTTTTTCTGTTCAAATCCGATACGAAAATCAAGGTTGCCCAAATAAGGAGAGGAATGTATAGAAAGTGTATGGACACCTACTCCTAGTTTTACATGCTATATTCATTACAAGGGACATATTTATAACTGCTTTCAAAAGAACTGCTTTCAAAGGTGTAAAAAGTTTTTTTGTTTTGGTGTACGCTTGCAGTAGCGGTGAAAATTTTTGGCCTATATACTTGAGAATTGTCACAGAGTTCAAATAAATCCAGCGATAAGAACTTTTAGTTTTTCAGTATAGCAAATATAGCCTTCAAATGTAGTTGTACTAAAAACAAAAGTTAGTATTCCTTAGGTTTTGTGATATGTGATGGGATGTGGTGGATGTGGGAGTATGTAGGAGTGTTCAAAGTTCGGTTGCCATCATTTGCCAATAGTGTCTTCAACGATCCAGTCTTTCTTAAAACCGCCTTGGCGACCTAAATTTTTTTTTTAAAGGCTTTTAAGCCTTTTGACTTCGTCTTCACCAGCATTAAGTTTACCGTTTGGTAGTTTAAAGCACATGTGCCCAGTTGTCACAGTAAACACATGTCGCAAGCCAGCTTCATGAGCTAGTAGAAGACCTTCAACAAAACATTTCATACTAATACAGTCAAATACCTCATGCATATGCTGGATATGCGAAGATACTGAAGGATCCAAATTTCGAGGAAGGTATAGTGGTATAGACCTTAGAGCTCGTGTTTGCAGGTGGCAAAGGAGTCCGTTTGGGATTATTTCCATATTAGCATCGATGTAAATTATTTTCTTGTAAAAGTTAAGTTACTACGTTTTCCCGCAACTTAAAAAGTCCAAACACAATTAAAGTACTTGAGGAACGCTTATGAGATATTCCCAAAAAAAGGAATTCTGTCTCATTTTTTGTCTTTAAAATGGAGGACTTTTTTTAAATCGTATTATAACCAAATATTACAAAAAAAGAAAATTGTTTGTAAAAATAGGGTTGCATGTATTTGGATGTGTACCATATTTGGTTTGCGCATATCAATACACTAGAGGTTGGAGTGTGTGCTCTTGTTGCGGCGTTTGTATTTAGATTGTGTTTGTGTGTGTGTTTGTTTGTGTTGTTGTGTGTGTTTACAAATTAGTGTATCGCTTATACGCACTGGCATTATCAAAGAAGAAAGAATTATTTTCGTGCAAAATTTATTGCTTTATATTCGTTAGAAGAAAAATAATTTAACTTTTTGTTGTTGTACAAATTTTTTTTCACGCGCCACAGTGAAGTCGACAGCAGAAAAAACTTAAACAAAATAAAATATTCTTCCAATCTGACTTTGAATTGAACGCCTCAATAATGGCATTCGGGATAATCATTTTTCTGCCCTTCCCCAAAAAGGATAGAAGGATGCTAAGAGGCTTTATAGAGAGGATGAAGTTTCTATAATATTGCTTTGCGATTTCAAGCCATGTATGTTCTGGATCCTTATACGAAGGGAAGTTGATTAAGTTTCGCCCGTCTGTCTGTCTGTCTATCCTTTGCAATTTTGTTGCGGGATAGATCGAGTTTAAATTTTTTCTAAAATCAAAAGTTTTGTAATCCATCTGCTTTGTAACTTTGAAAATAATTACTATTATAATTCCTCAGACAAGCAGCGCATCCAACCCAGGAGGCTTGTGTTTTGTGAGTTTTTCATTTAAGAACACTGTTGCATGGATTGTTGGTTGGGTTTGATTTTGGTTTGCTGGGGATGAATGTATGATTGCATACATGTATGTTTGTGTATGTGTATGAACAATAATCAGTTTATTGATCTGAGCAATATGTTTGTATTATAATTATAAAATATCAAAAAATTATGTACTTGCTTTTGTTCCTTTTCTTTGAGAGAATATGTCCACGCAGAAGAGTCGAATCGAATGCTTAGGATGTAGGATGTAAGAGGTATTTTATATATTCAATTCTACGCTTCACTTGCCACTATCAGTTTTCATGTGTTAAAATGTACCAGCATTGGATTTTTTACTGAATAACCCTACTAAACACTTGTGCATCAAGAAATTTGAACGATTTCTGAAACAGCCAATATATTTAAGTAACACTGTCACTGTCTATGCCACAGTAAACATGCAAAAAGTGCCATTGAACTCGTTTGGAATGCTTAAAGGATTCGATTATATGAATGCCATGTATAATTGATTTGTATGGATTAGTAGAATTTATTTCAGAAATGTGTATGATAACTATACAAAAGATTTCTTAAAGTGATTAACATTTCTATAGCAACTGTTATCTTATGGTGGTAAATAAATATTGTACCATGTGGCCTGCACATTTCACAAGACATGACATCGCTTTGGGTTGTACAATATAAATCATGCAAGTATCATTGTACAATACGAAAAATCATATAATTATTTTGCAGACACACGTCTCTTTTAAGTTGCCTTTAAACGTTACACAGCTACAAAAAAAATATATATATTGCCCAGCAGTCAGTTCGGTATTATTGAGACTTTATTTTTAGTATTTTTTGGAGAATGTCTCCTACTTGTAGACGGCATTTTATTGGTGTTGATAATAAGAGATATTGGCAAAGAACACAGAATAATATTTTGCAGCCAACCAGATACCCCATTTTTTCGAGTAAAATATAGCAACAGAACAATGATATTTAATTTCTTCGATGTAAATGGTTTGGTGGGAAATTTTAAATGACAGTAATTATAGCTTTGCCACTTAAACGTTCCAACAAATTAAAAATTCACGCCCATTGAATATAAAACTTTCAATGTTTTGTAAAAATGAAATGTTTTTATGAAATTGACCAACATGGAATGTGTTACGCTTTTGTATAGACCATTAAGAAAGGCCACTAAATTCTATAAAAGCCGTTCAGTGCAATTCCTAATAGAATAAGGAATCGTTACACTGAATGGGACTTTGGAGCTGAGATTTTTCTTACGAAATCTGCGCATCACTGAAACACACTGTCTCGATCTTTGAAAGGGCGTACAGTATTCTAAAATGGAATTACGTCTGCTAATGTACGCACATTTTTTTTAAACTAGGCATCCTACTTTTTACGAGTAATTTATTCTGGGGCTATCCCCTCCCCTGGTTCAATTATTATCTACATGTCATTTAATATGTGCGTAAAAAGCCAATAAAATTAAAAATAAGCTTTAAGTATTTATAGTTGCTTTTCATGGAAATTTTGTTATCAAATTAAATATAAAGGAAATGCTCAAGCATTGCTTTTTAAATTTTTTTACTAGCGCCAGTAACGAAAACATATATTTCAAATTGTATGTTTCTTTAAGGACTTTTAAAACCTTTTTTTTACACCAAAAATTATTAAAATTTTCCAGCACGCATTCCATCTTTTTGCTGATTTTTTCCTTTTTTTATTTATTTTTTAATAAAAAAATGCCATGAAATATAAGGACAGCATTGTTAGTCTGCTTGATTAGTGTCATAATAATTCCCATAATTTTTTTATAGTATTTTTATAAACACAGCAAGTGAAAATAAAATTTTATTAATCATTCTACAAAGAAGTTTATGGGTTTTCATTTCAGCTCAGGTATGAGCAATATTATTTCAAGCAAATGTGAAGGATATTTTTTGAATGAAATATCTTTGTTGGCTCCAACAAAAGAATTCTTTGATGTGCAAAAATGTTGAAAAAATATTAGCGGCTTCAGTAATTACTTAAGGAATGTATTGCGCTGATGCTTATGATATGCTATTTCAAATTATAAATTTCTTAACTTAGAAAGCAAGTCATTTACCTCTCCGTAACTGAAAATAACCGTAATTCAACTCGAAACCCGTAAACGTAACCCGAAAACAGAAGTATAGCATGTAATATTTTTGAAGCTAATTCGAGGCATTTATCTTTATTCAGATAAAGGCAGTTACTATTAAGTCATTAATCTTCTCCTAAAGAAAACAAAATTAATTTAATTCAGACTATTTTATTTCAATTTGTTCTTATTTTAAAAATATTTTAATTTTTATTGAAAGAAAATAAATAAATGTATACATTTTTAAAAAGTACACTTCGATACCTTTCCAATGATATGTAATATGTCGTACTTTGCTGTGTCGCCACCACCTTTATAATAGCTAGAAGTGTAAGCACTCCAAACTGCCTACTACCCACTTCTTATATATATCGGTCGATGTTATACAAACCGTCGAATTTCTCATTTTTTTGGGTGCCTGTATGTCGCGTTGAGTGATAGTGCAATGTGAGAATGTATTTAAGTGATTTATGTGAACAACGTGCACATGTGTGCTGTAGTAATTACCTTTATGGTATGAAATCTACTTCCCATTCAAGGCCACATAGGCTCTCTAAAGTAGCGTTTAGAAGCCTCTGGGAAGCTTATGCGCAAAATGACCACTGTGAGCAAACCGATCTCCTTATTCGGATCCGCATGTTTTAAAAAGTGGAGTTCTAAAAATTTTTACTGATTTTGAATATGAGCTAAACTGAAATGTTTGAAAACCCTTGTTTTCCGTACCTTTACTATACCATTTCAATAAATCCACTTTACTAGTCTCATGTGTGGCTTTCCGGACAATATAGATTTGATCCAATGAAAAATAATTGTTTATATGCAGTCAGGCAATTCCTGACTGCATATAATGTCTATCGGAAAAGAAAAAAAAGTATCGCATGCGATATTTTTATTTTTGAGGATATTGTGGGTTTATTACCAGCCTCCAGCTATCACAAGAGCAATATTCTTCAATGTTTTTCCTTGTGTTTTAATAACTCGTGCGTAAATTGTTGTTGGAATATTTGAGAGGAGGGGCATGGTCGTGGGTTACTTGATGATACGATTACCAACAAACAATTTAATGAATGAACACATACAACTTCCGGTCTCTTGTGGAAGTATTTTATCGGCAAATCATAACCACTTATTAGGTCCTGCACTACTGCTCTTATCAATCTTTTCGTGCTTTCGCCACATGTCTTTTCTGCCATTATCAATTTATCTGTATTTGAACAGAGTGTACTTCTGACTTCCTTACGGAGTTGAAGAGAACTGAAAAAGGATTTTTTTTTCACCTCATTTTCTTTTCCACAAATTTATTTCGCATTTTCATTAGAAATATTGAAAGTCTAATCGATAAAATGGTTGGTTTAGTTAAGCAAAAAAAAAAAAAATTGTTTGTTGCTTTAATGTTGAAGAAAGAGAATGAATCCTACAACAACATGGCGCATTTCGACATGAATTTGGTTAGTGAATTTCTTATTGGAATTTCAATTTCAAATTGGATTAAAATAAAATACAGCTGTGTCTTATTAGGCCAGAAAAAAACGTACAGAAGCATGAACGTTGAAATTAAAAAAGAAATTGCTGTCAGTTAATGTTGTTGAGATTTTTGTTGTTTTTTGCGGTTAAACAGGATACCACCATTGTGTGTGGTATGCCAATATCATTCCCAGCCTTTTACGTCTTTTACGTTGGTTAAGTGTTTTTAAAGAACTTATTGTTAAGCAAATTATTAGCTGTGAGCTCAGAGTTATGAAGTACTCTTGATATTTTTAAACGAATAATAAAATAACACAGTCATCCTCGGCAGAAGCGACATTCTAATCAGCGACTTTCGTTTAGTCATACAAATCTAATGAAATTTTAAAACTGTCTGTCATTATTCGTCTTTTTTGTTCTTCGTTATTAAGTCAAGAAATACGTGCAGGATCATCAAGTTTACTGCAAGGAAATCATCCTTGAATTGTTATTATCTGTCGCTTTATATCCTTGATTTTGATTACAGATTTTTCGTGTAAAAAAATCAAAGCACATCAAAGAGACATCCAGTATTTTACATTTTTGCAAGTTAATTGGAATTTATGTAACCGCTTAATGTTTATTTCAATGAATTGTAAAGTGCACAAACATTGTTGTGTCATACCATTTTTTTCCAGCTCTTTTTTATTTGTAGTCATGGAAAATAAATTGTTTGTTTCAGTAATGAAAAACAATAGAAAAAAGTAAAACTCCTCCTGCCTATAAATTATATTTAGAATGATTATGAAGTCAACTGATTCTGAATATATATTGCCAGAGTACTGAATTGAAAACAGTTTGGTGTTTAATTTAGCTGATAGAAGGAAAATGAATTTTAGTTTTATTGTGGAATGTAAATACAAAATGCGGCTTATAAATAATAAAAGAGATCTGTTTACTACATCCTTACTGAGCCTAAAAATTCCATCAGCGTAACTTTTAACGGGGATTAATTGTTAATGGTTACAATATGAATTTTTTTGTCATAAAATTCTTTATAACTGGGGAAATGCAACGTGCTTTGCCTCTATTATCATCAAACAGCGCAAGTAAAATATAAAAAGAAGTAAAAAAATGATTCAGCTCTCTTCAGCTGCCAGCTTTCACTTTATCATATAATTCATTTTTACCACCATCCCCACAAAAGTCAAGGATGTAAGTGAGCGAAAATACTTTGCTATATTATACTATCAATTTAGGACGATGAAAATCGCATTTTCTTCAAAAGTACTTTTTTCTAATATCACCTTTTTGAAAATAGTTTTAAATATCTTTGCGAAAAAGGCACTCTAAAGCATCCTTCCTACTAAATCTGTTGTTTTTTTAAGAATACCATTTGCGAAAGTACGCTTCGCAAAAAGTACCCTTATATCATATTAGGAGTATATGACTTAAAACTCCTTAAATCTCCATTGATAAATCCAACAAAGCATTTCATTGTAATTTTATAATATTTACCCGTTTTGGTACCAATTAACAACAGTCATTCCTGATCTGAAAGACAAAATTCAATACTTTTTTTTAAAGAAAGAGAACGTTATTGTTTTGAAACAAACAATACTTAAAAAGCACATTTTTTAAAAGTCCCCTCATCTGAAAGTCAAATTTTAATACTCATTTAAAAAGCAAACAGAAAGTACCCAAAAAAAAAAAATACTTAAAAAAAATTAAATTAAACGCAACTCTAACAAATTTTTTCTCACCTTTTTCCAAAGGTACATAAAGTTCTATTTATCCTGAATAATCCCGTCATGGTTACATTTCAAAGCAGAGTGTATTCGGTATATATAACTTAAAAACTTCAAACTTTCTTTGCAATGGTTAACAAGGAAATGGATTACAATATTTGCCCGTTTTGGTACCAAGTTTTGAACTTGAATTTCTAAAAGAATAACTTTTTTATAAAACATTGCATTCCAAAATTGTAAGGCCACTCGTCCTTGACCTGAACAGTAAAATTATTTGTATAAGAGCATTGTCATTTTATCAGCAGTTATTATCGTTGTTTAAACATGTAATGACTGGCTACTTGATATCCCCACTTTTAATAACTTTCTCTTTCTACTCCAACAACAATTTGCTGCACTAAATCCATTCAAATGATGTGGCTCTAAGTGTGCTACGATTACAGTAAATTACAAATCATAATTATTCCTGCCAATGAAGCAGAAGAAAATAATTCCTAGAAATTAGTTGCTTAATTACTGCGTCTGTTTCTTATCGCGCACTTGCAGCTGTTCAAATGTTCAACTCAAAACAGAAAAGGGAAGGAAGTGTTTGATTATGAAAACGAATATTAAATTAATGTCCTTAAGTGAAGTGCAAAATTGGCAAAACTAACTGAAGGGCAACTCTTAAAACTAAATGGAAAAAATTTAACAATGTTTTTTTTTAATATAAATGTGATGGGAAATATTTTTCATTGCACATTTCCTCATTCCCTATTATTCTCAAGATTCTCTCTTTTTAAATGTTTATTATAAAAAAGGAAGTATAAATGAATATACTGCCCACGCAGGATAGCTCCAAGAAGGCATTTCTCGACATATTTTGTGCTTTTAATACTGCAGAACTCCTTGATCAAAATTCAAGCAAATACACTTTCTATACTCACACGCACACATACACATCCAATCAGTTTCATGTTGGTTGGTGTTGCCAGTGTTGCAACTTTAAAGCAATATTTCAGTGGTTTTTGTGTTTTACAACCACTCCTGCACCTTAAATGGCATTATGTGGAGTTGTAGTAAAATATCTATCGCCTTTCAGCAGATCGGATATTTCGATGACTTCAGTGTAACTCACTGTTTTCTTTTCTACGCTATCCCTGGCATCTCTTTTCATCTGCCACTCCCTTCTCTGCTCGACGCAGTTGTTGGAATCCCTTCTGATGTCTCAACATAACCCTACCTGGAAGCAGAAGTATACAGCAGAGAGACTGGTTAAAAATTTCATCCAAAGTGGCCGCTATTAAATATATCCTAGACTAAGCAAGCGGAGTAATTATTCAACCTTGTTGCGTCTAACTTTTTCATTTGCAAGACCTGATTGCTAGGGATTGAAAGTGCGTACGAGTAGGACAACTATATAAATTCCAGACCTGCATTTTATGCAAAAACTTGCACAATTTCTTTATAGTTGCCTCCATAGGCGAATGAATAATGGTCAGACTACTACACCGGAGATCGCGGGTTCGATTGCTGTCCCTACATCTAGGGTGTTCTCCTGCGGACAAGCCGAAAGCTTGGCAGGTTAAATTAATCAACAAAAAAAAAAAAAACATCACAAGTGATCATCTTTTACAACATTTCAAGAAATAAGAATTTTAAAAATATTTTGCAAATTGTATAATATTGCTAAGCAAATATACCAATGAGATGAGAGTAACAAATAAGTATTTCATAGAGTGAAATTTGTTCGTATATGCGCTGCATTCGCTACATTTAATAAATTGCAGCGGAACGTAAAATCACACAGACACAATAATTTTCAATAGATTTGCCAATTTTGGAAGGATTTTGCCACTCTTGAAAATATTACTTTGTTGTAGAAAGCGTTGACAGTTTCTGCCAGCACTACCGGTTCTTGTAGGGTTAATAAATAATCATTATTTCGTAAAATAAATACTTTTGGTATGATGATAAAAACATGTAACAGGCGTGAAATTTTGTTGCATTAGTTTTTCAGACAATCTTCTGGAAGAGTCCTTTATGCGTATTCTGTTATGAAACCGCATTTTAAATCTTTGTTGTGTGCAAATTGTGATGTTGGTACGTGCGTGAATTGAAAGAATACCGAACACTTTTACAGAAAAACAATGTTTGCACTAGTTTTTCTTGTTTTTGTTAAAGCGGAAACGGAAACTTGTGGCAACCGGTTCACGCCATTTCAGCACGATATGTTTTATTCATAAACTGTTCTTCGACCTGTGACTTAAATTTTACTTTATCATCAAAAAATCCTTTAACTTTCATTAACTTTTAACAACTCGAGTTATAAATTTTAATGTTGAGGATTTCAATTATTCAAAGAATAGTTTTGGTGTTTTCTTCAATAAATAATTTAATTGAAAAACTCAATATAATAAACTTCAAACCGGAAAGAAAATAATTAAAATTCCTATCCATAACACTTTTAAAAGAGTGTAAAATTATCTACAGTTTGTAGTGCAAGCCAACTGAGAGTGTGGGAAACGTAATAAAACTTTTGTGATTCACTTCAAAGGATTCAATCCGCTTTACGAACACCATTTCAAACTTTACATGAATTCTTAATGAATAGTCAACAAAAAGGCAAGACAAAAAAAACAGCAGATTGAGTCGATAAAAATGTCCTTAAAATAATAAATAATGGCTTAAACTAGTAGTTCCATTGCACAATAATATATTTTCTATTTCACTGAATGCCAGCATTTTTTATCGCATTATGAATACAAAAAAGATATTGTGGCAAAAATGAGACATCTAATGAAATAAAGTAAAAGGTATAATAATGAATGGGAACAAAATGGAATACAAAATAAAGCAAAAAACAAAAAATAAAGTATATAAATAAAACGAAAGCCCTAATAAGGCTAAAATGCTGCGATATTATCTGACTTTAATGTTCAAATGTGGTCCTTGCTTTTATTATTATTAGATGGCATACAGTCACATGCACTTGTATTTATTTGTAAAGATGGTAATCAAAAACCATTGGGAAATTACATTAAAATGATCAAATTGAGGAAGAAAACTATGCAGAAAAAGTTTTTTCGGCTATTGGAAAAATAGAAATGATTTGTATATCGTTTATTTATGGATCATAGTTTATGGAGCAACTGAGCCGTTTGCAATTGCCACATTTCTTTGAATTCGAAAGATGCCTAGATACAATGATAATTTTGTGACCTCCAAGAAAATGCTAATCTCGGAACCAGTTTTACAAAATTACAATATAAATTCTTCTACAATTTAAAATATGTGGTTCATACAACAATATTGAGAATCAGCTGATTTGGTTATAAAAGATAAGGAATAACGTAAATTGGTCTCTGAGCAATATATCTTCTACTGTAACACTAACTTGTGCATACTTAGCCCACAGTGTGCTTTATAATTTTATTAAATTTTGTGGAATTTTGCTTTCCTTCTGTCATTTGCATTTGCGCTGGAAAAAGTCGCTTAATTTTAAAAATGTTTAAGAGAATAAACGCATTCAAGTTATTTACTAAGTTTTCGCTGAACTTTGATTTCAACCAAACTTACCCTTTTAGTTTTAATTGGAATGTAGTTAAATCTCCAGTTGTTATAAAAATATCTTTGACGATATGAATCAGCATGAAGCGAAATGCTCATAGCATTTCCACTTTCCAACGCATTTTAAAATAAACAATTAGTATCCTGCTGAGTTTTAGCATTTGGGAATTTAGTGTGTTTAAATCACTAGAAATTAGAAAGCATTTGTTTTATTGATTTTCTGTTTAAAGTAAATTAATAATGAAAAACTACAGATAAAATGAATGCTTTTAATATGAAAAATAAAAATGTAACAGTGGTAGGATTTTGTTGTATTAATTTCTAATTTAATTCAGGCAGTCTTCTGGAAGAGTCCTTTATGCGAATTCTGTTATGAAACTTTGTTTTCAAAACCTCTTTTGTGTGTAAATTGTGCTCATTTCTGATGTTGGCATGTGCGTGCATTAAAAGAATTTCAAACACTTCCACAGAATAACAATGTTTGCACTAGTTTTTCTTGTTTTTGTTAAAACGGAAACGGAAACTTGTGGTAAATGGTTCACGCCATTTGTATACGCATTACAGTCGAGAAAGGCACCAAAAAAAAAACGCCAACAAAAAGGAAATTATTTTCAGCACTTTCAGCAATTCCCTCTTCAATACTAATAGAAATAAATACTTGCCCATGCACATCCTTACAGTATACATGAAGTGTCCTCATATTGTACGAAGAACACAGAAATCACTCACATAGAAGAATTTATTCTTTGGCATTTTTATTTTGTAGTTTTTAAATGTAAAAAGCGTTTCAACAAGAGGTTTCATTTCCAAAATATCGCAAAATATCCGCGTTTCTGGCCCCAAATTTTTCTTTTATTTTGAACTGCCTTGCAGAGAAAATCAAAATCTTATTATGCTGATTAAAGACTCAACGCCTTGAGCGAAACACAGCGTAGGCTTATCGCGCAAATAGAGGTTAAAAATTAGAGATATTTATTTACTATTTTAACTTAATTTTTTTCGCCCCTACACAACAATTATCGCACTAATCTCTGTAGGGCAAAACAAAAAAAACTAAAAATATTGCGCTTTCTGTCGGACGAACTTCAAACTGCAAGTAAACACTCTTCACGGCCCATAGAGTATGCATATTTCGTCAAAATCAGTCCAGTAGTTTTTGAGTTTATCGATCACGAACATACACGTCATTTTTATCTATATAGTATCCACTACAAATAACCGATATACAGATCAGATTCGTTTTGTACTTTAGCAAGTACAAAAGTTTTAGGGTAATGTGTTTAAAGCAATTTACTAGCCTTTAATTGCCTACTGGCGGGGAAAAATCAAAGTTGTTGGGATGTTAATATTGTTTTTTTTTTGTATCAAATACAGTGGTTAAAATATGTGATGGTACAATAAGAAAATTACTTTATAATAAGATTTTTTTAAAGTTTATTTGTTTGAAATAACGTCACATTTTGACCCCAACCCATGGGAAAGATGCTTTGCCGTTACGTAACCACAAAAAAGAAGAGTAAATGAAGATTTTATTTTAGCTTTTTTATAAAAAATATTCATCTTTAATTTTTCAAGTTTAGGACAGTTTAGGACTAATTTGGTTACCTGGTTGAGAAAAGTCAAGTATTTAAATATTTTCCTTTCCCGTTACTTTTTCTTGCCACTGTACCTGAAAATACCGACAGCAAAACTTTTTAGACATACTTTTAAAAGTTTCAAAACACAGTTAAATTAAGACTACAGCTGACCTTCAAAAGTATCAGAATGTAACCACGTAGTGACACACCCTGTGCATTCTTTATATGTATGTATAAGAGTATATTTCTTTATTTTCTGTATTGTAACACAAAAAAATATCAAGTAAAAATATTTACTTTGATACATTAAACTTAAAAGCAGTCATCCGGCCAAGTCGGGGAATGAATGAAAGCAGTTTCAATGAAATTGTTCCATACTCATTTACTATTTACGTTGCAATATATCATAAAAAATTATTGAAGCATGCATTCAATAACTTGGCCTGGCTATGCACAATATTAGAAAAATCTCTTTCTTTCCCAGCTGTAGGAAACGAAACCGAATGGTCCAATGTGGGTTTGCTAATCAAGTTTTGGAGTTGTTGGCAAATACAAAACAGAAATACCTTTTCAATAATATTATTGTTTATTTAATAATAATCCTTATAAGATATACCTCCTCATACTCCCTGCCAGCTTATAGAATTTCATACTCTAGAACTCTATACTCGTAGACTAAATTGGTTTTAAAGATCACCCGTTTTCATACATTTTGGCTTTTCATACATTAAATTGTGCCTTCCATATCCTTTCTATTTGACTTTTTGTGTATCAATTATAAATTTATTTGAAGAAAAAAATTTTTCATTCGTTGTCTCACTTATTGCCATTAAATATTTTGTCGAAATAGCTAATATATTAGCAAAACGGTCTATGGAAGGGGTATAGTTATAACATCAACAATATGTTATTGCTGGAAGTAATTAATTAGTTATCCGTCGCATAAAAATAAAAAATTTTGGTGCACTTGAAAGCTTTTGCTTAATTAGAAACAATTTCAAAACGAATATCAAAACTTTGACACGTTTTATGATATATGCAGATACGGCATCCATTAATTCAATAAATAGTTTAATTGCCTCTAGCATATTACATTTTGAAGACTACTTTTCTTACATTTCCTCTACAGATTTAAGAAAGCTTCAATTGAGGATTTTTAAAAAATTTTACTATACTTTTCTTTTGATTGAAAATGTATCTGTATGTTTGCCATATGAACAAAATAATTTGTTATAACGATTAAAGAAAGTTTTGAATTTACATTTGTTATTTTCGTTAGTGTATTTTGATTACAGCTTTTGCTATGCAGGAGATATTAAAAGTATAGTTCTATTATCCAAATGATACAATTCAAAATTCATGACAGAATGTTATGAATGCATGTGCAATGAACTCGAATACCTTCATTAATACATTTACATATAAACTAACTTATAATAACATCTGCCTATTAACACATAAAAAGGAGAAACAAAACACAGTGGTGGAATGAAGGAATGGATGCACGATATAGATACCCTGTTGGAGGATGCCGCTGGGGAACGATTGCTCAGACAAGCAACTCCTGTTCATATATTTTAGTCACGTAGCAGATCTTGACCACTTCAGCATTCATTACAGCGTTTGCGGTGGAAGGTTTTTTCTTGTATTTTATTTGTAGTTTTTATGACGGAAATCAAGTATACGCATCCACTGTTGAAATACACACATACAAATATAAATGTGAACATGAAAGTAGCTAATACTAGATCCTTTTCCATTTACCTTGTCTTATGTGACAGCGTAGATTGTAGCGTGTTCTTGCTGATAAGAGTATGGTCTATATGTAGTCGCGGCTGCAACGTTACCGTAATAATACGTGAGTGCAACTACTGTCATCTTCAGTGTTTTTTTTTGGCGTCTTGTGTAAATACTGCTTTGAATCTGATCTTAAATTTCTACCACATACCAGATATACAGTTTAAGCCTCGCTCTATAGCTCCTGTAATACATGCTATGCGGCTAATTCCATCCCTTTCTACAATACATTTTTCATAAACATTTTGATAATGAGAACGCTTACGAGCATCTTTGTGCAAAAACAGCATATCGTTTGGTAAATATATGAGATAAAAATTTTCCTTCGATTGTAGGAGGAATAGTCTTTTGACGAAATTTCGTAGGATTGTAATGAGTTTTGCAAGTTTTCAAAGCCGCTACACTTTTGGGTTGCTGCAGAGAGCAAAAACTTCTAGCAAAGCCTTGTCATGTTAATAAAAAAAAAAAAGTAATGGTTCAAAAACTCAGATCAAAATCTTACGAGTGGATGAAAATTTGCCAATAGGCCTTGTTCGTTGTCTGCCTGTAACGCCATCTCTATAGAAGAACCCTATTTATCTGCTGAAATGTTTTCTTGTTGACATTATCGCTCTAAAAATGGGTCATCGAATAAATCTAGCATTGGTTCATTCATTGGTCTAAATTGGAATTATAGCTAAAAAAACCCGCAAGTTGAATTAAAATAATATATCTGTTGACACCAGCCAACATCAGAACTCCAATACTAGTCTATTTCGATATAATTGTGGCCGTAACTGGTTTCAAATTTTTTATATTTTCGTTCTGTGTTCCTCCTTTTTGATAATGAACTGGTTGGTGGCTCCAAACTGCACTATCTTTTGATACAAATAATTAATGTACCGTTAAATCAGCTGTTGGTATCTGCAATTCATCGGTGTTCTATTATTCATTATAAAGAGAAGAACTACCTGCAGATGCTGCCGACGTACAGCTTTGTAGCGGCCAATAGACTAGAAGCATTCAAAATTGCTTCTAGTTCCTCGTTGGTAAGGTATTTTCGTCTAATCATTTTATTCATTTTTGCTCAAGTATATCCCAGATACTTTCACGTTCACTGCAAGCAATATAATGATTTCTTTCTTCGTCACTCCTACAATAATCATTTTCGGGGATTCCCAGCAGAAAAAGTTACTATTTGTGGTTGGCGTGCGACAACAGGTTGTACATGTTTTTTACAATCATTCACTTTATGGAGTGAACATTGCCTGTAGCTTAGAGCAATAATAAAACTATTCAGATATGGCAACCAAACAT
Source organism: Ormia ochracea (assembly GCA_963402855.1). Taxonomy (NCBI): domain Eukaryota; kingdom Metazoa; phylum Arthropoda; class Insecta; order Diptera; family Tachinidae; genus Ormia; species Ormia ochracea. The sequence goes on along the minus strand of OY727107.1, from coordinate 21,114,854 downwards.
CATATGTGTGGAAAACCACACAAAAGGGCACTTAAGCAAGTTTTGTAATATTTCGTTTATAATGGATATTATAAACAAAGTGGGCGAATTTCTTTAGTAGACACCAACAATATTTTTCCACGCAATGGTGATTTGTGGCTTATCACTTTCGATGAAATTTAATAAAATTACTTTAATATCCCGCATACGAGCATAACTTAATTATGTATTAGAAATTAATCATGAGTCTCAAAGTCTCAGTTCTTGAAGCGAAATAAATTTATTCCTGCTGATATGAATTCCCATTGGAATAAAATATTTACTTCCACCAAAAACGCTGTGTTCATGACCAACTTTTTGTTTGTTAACTTTTTTTAATAAAACACTAAAAACTTACATTTTTTAAATAATTTTTCTTAATATTTTCCTTAACAAACTACCAATTTCGAATAGAAAAATAGTTACCTTTACCGGACTTAATGAATACGCTTCAGGATCAAAAGTCATATTCGCTGTTAAGCTCACTTGTTACGAGATTTCCTTGTAAAGTTGGATTAAATTTTTCTTGAATCGGGTTCCAATGAATGAATACGCTTGAAGCTCTAATTATTACAAAGCCTGATTATTATAAATTCTCATTAGAATTTCCTATAACGATTCATTGCACATTTTACATTTGCCATCAATTTGAGTGTATTCTACTTGTCTTTTCATTGCAGATATTGAACAATGCATTAAATAAGCTGCTGCAAAATAACAAGCTCGCTTTGACTACTTCGTACTAACTGGCTGCCGGATTGCATGGCGATTTGGCTTACATGAAAATATTTATAGAGGAAAAATGTCCAAAATGAGCTCCGAGTGACAATTTTATACTTTCCATTGAACTCTTCTTTGCTTTTTGTCCACAAAGTCGACATTTTCTTAATGCCAACACACACTTTAGCAAATAATAAAAAGTTGTGCACGACATAAACACAATGGCAACAATGAATGTCAACGCTGCTCTTATTTTCATTAACAAGGACATGTGTGTTTAAAAACAATACATTGTGAATTGTAGTATTTCGTGCTCAGCCAAGGGATTCCGCAGTAATAGAGACCAAATGTTGCAGCATTGAAAGTCACAGCAAAAGCCAACGTACAAAAGTGTCAGCAATAAATTAGCAAATTCCCAAATTGTAGTCAATATTCAATAATAGCAAAAACAAAGGGCGGCCAAAGGAAAAGCAAATAGAGCAAGAGAAGGGAGACGAATCGGAAGGCAAGTGCTATGACGAAAGCAAAGTGTTGAAAGAAAACACAATGGAATTCAAATTTGTCCATTGTGTTCTAAATTTAGATTGCATTGGTGAAATGACGTTGAACTCCTCAACCGATGTTTTGTTTTTAAAGTTTTTGCTGCTGACTTACGCTGGGAGCCAGTTTGAAACAATGAACTCGAACAAGCGCATCAACACCAACACCAACACCAACACCAACACCAACACCAACACCAACACCAACACCAACACCAACAATATCCATGGCAGAAATGTAGTGGCTTAAAGCAACCATCAAATAGAAGAGTGTATCTCGTGCTACTTTCGATTTCCCATCGTAATAATTTCCCGCATACACACTCGATCTCATAAATAGCAGACAGACAACCAACCATACATTTTGTATTGAGTTTATACAAAAGTTAGTGGAGCAAGTAAGCAAAGAAATTTCCTTGCCGCTAGCAGAATCGAGAATATATGCAAGATACGCAAGTAGAGGCACAAACAGAGTTAAGAAAATTTTAAAAAAGGTTGCGTGTTTCTGAAATGGCATTAATGGAGAATATAAGTTCAACGGCAGCATCCGGCAATTTTAGTGGTGGCGCAGCGCAGGATGATTATTTCCGTTTATACGATGCCGGTCTTAGTGGTGATGGTGACGGCGAAGACGATTTAACGAATTTAATTGTGGGCATATGGAATCCACAAAGCAATGAATTAAACACAATGAGTTCACTGCTGCTACCAGAGAATAATGACAGCGCAGCCGATAGCGAAATTAATGCAACCAGATGGCTAACGCCCACTGTAACAGCAGTCACATCACCCGCTGACACATTACTACCCTTTCACGATATCAGCAGAACATCTGCCCCGCTCTCTTCAGTTACATCCAACAGAGAACTAGAACTGACTGCCACTTCCAGCCTTAATGCCACCGATAGAATAGAAGGCTTGATATCGCTTACGCCCGACAATGACAACGACTTACTAGAACTTAATTTCAATACAACTAAAACTTCTTCCCACACCATATCAGCAGCATCAACTTCCTTATCCACGTCCGCCTCATCATCGGTTTCAGCAGTGGCTGTCAGTAGTTATGACAATGATCTTGATATAGCCCTGATCGACAGTGCGGAGACTTTACTCGCAGGAGATAACGATTATAGTCTAGTGGGTTTCAACAGCGGCAGTATTCCAGTTGACGGCGTACGAGACAAAGACTTTATTAACCAATCAGTAGAGAACATGAATCAAAATAAAACGCTGCATCACCTCACCAACGGCAACATTATGTTAAGAAGCGACAACGACGATGCGGAGGGTGACGATGGTGGCAGCAGTTTCATGTTACTTTTAGAAGATTTTGGTGAATATTTTTACAATTATAATGGCAGCAGTACGGTTTCGGGTACAACAGTAACAACAAATAATATGAACTTTACGAATTTCGATTATCAAATGAATTGTACAGGCAATATGAGCACAAATTTAACTTCATCCCTGTGTTTTGATGGACCCACTGAAAGTAAGTATTGCATATGTCTGAATTACACACATCGTCGACTCGGTAAAATAATGAGATATAAATAATATTGAAGAGAAAACCTGCAGTGAGCCTGCGATATATTTTCACATATACTTATATATATATATCTCTTATACTTACTGCATTTTACGTTTATGAATTAAATACGTTCCACACTGCAGGCTTCACAGCTATACGGCTACACAAATGACGCCAGCCACAATATTACAATAATGCCAATCTTCACATTTTTTTACCTAATTTATATTATTTATTTTGTGTGATTATTCATCGTTAAATAAAAATTGGTTTTAAAATCGCACACTTCTCTTTGATAATTATGGTAATCGCACTTCACTTCGTTATCGGAGCAGTTGTATTAATGCTTATACGGTCATGTGACGGTGTTGCCAACAAAATACGTTTTATTTTATTGTTGTCATTGTTAGCCTGCTGAATTGAATGATTTTAATCGTTTTTGCGTTTCTAATACGAGTTTTCGAAGAACAAAATTGTTTTCCATTTGTAGTGGTGATATATTTTCACTATGTTTACATAATTCACTCTCTGAATTATGATTTAGAATAACTCTGTTTACACACTATTGTTTTAGTTTAAATGTTTTTTTTTTTTTTTTTTAATATAAATTCAATAGTTTGGCAGATGTCAAGTAAAACCTTTGCTATATATTAAAAAGCAAAAGCTCTCTCTTTGAAAACATAGCGAAATTATTAAAATGAAGAGAGAAAATTTGGTTTTTATTGTAAGCAAAACAAAAACATTTTGAGCTCGTCTGTCAGTTCCTGCACAGTCAGCAATTTTAAAAATAGGGCAATAATTTAAACGTCTAAATAAACATGTTTATTTATTTCCGTTTTGTAAGCAAATCGAAACGAAACAGAAGACTACTGAATATTCTAGACATTTTTTCACATCTCTACCAATCCATCAATACATCAATTCATCTTTCATTTCCATTTCTTTTGCCTTTTATTAATTTTCCTTTCTTAGTATTGCCTTTATTTTTTATTGTGTTCAATTATAGATTTTGAAATTTATAAACAGCAAAACACAATATGGCGGCAAATGTATCAGCTCTTTCTGACTAGAGAACCGTTCAGTGTGAAACGTGATTGGCTTGCGAAGTATGTGTGACAGAAGAAGCTTAAATTATTAGGCCAGTATGAACGCAAAATATGAATTGGCAGTGTCTGCGAAAGTAATATTGACTTCTGCTTCATTATTATTTTCTTTCTGTATTCCATTTAAACAAATTTATTATTTTGTTAATATTGGCCTTAATTTTAGAGCACTTCAATGGGCAAATTTATTTTTAATTTATAGTAAAGTTGCCAGAAGTTTTGATAGTAAAAATTTGATTTGGTTGAATTTCTATGATATGAAAATCGATTTTGTGGTATGAAAATTCCACTATTTTCCGGACTATTTGAAATGGCAGGAGAGGATTACTGCTTTGCAGGAGGCACTTCACTCATTTTCATTGAAGTTACTAACATCATGTTTCACTATCCTAAGCATTACTACAATTAGTTAAATATAAAATCTTCGATGAAAAAATTGAATAGTGTGGTTTAAAAATGTTAGACTTTGATGAGAAGGAAAAAATTACAATTTTCATCCAATCAGAGTTGCATTTACTTCAATCAGCAAATAAAAAATTGGTTTTCTTCATATGTGTATGATCGTATGGCCCTTATAATGTCATTTTGAGGTAATTTTTTAAGATAAGATGGTATCACTCTCAGATTTTCGCGTGAATGAATCGTTCGACTGTCTAGGGCAGCGAAACCGGGCCTTTAGAAGCTCTATAACACTAGGTTGCTCTGTCACGTACTCACGTAAATTATGAACACAACTACGCACGTCATCGCATCGTCATCGTACGCACATCGACATGTGACAGACTCAATAAGCATTTCAAACTAATAAGAAATTCCACGCCATTCAAGATACAAATGTATGTTTGAGAGAAATCAAATAAATTAAAACAACAAAAACGTACTAACGGAGTGGGACGACGATGCTCATGTTTTTTTTTTTATAATTTCATAATTATTTTGTAAACACAGAAGTAGATTTGCACATCACGAAAAACTAAATTAATAACGATTTTTCTTTTCTTTCTTATAACAATGTGTGCGGAGTGGGGCGGTATCCTTAATTTACTATTGTTTTCTTCTGCCCTCTTTTTACAGTCAGCCGAAATTACTGGGCGCTCATATTAATTGTGTTCCCCATCTTCACATTATTTGGCAACATATTAGTGATACTGTCTGTGTTTCGTGAACGCTCCTTGCAAACCGTTACTAATTATTTCATCGTCTCACTGGCAATCGCTGATCTTCTAGTGGCAGTAATCGTAATGCCTTTTGGCGTTTATGCTCTGGTAAGTACGAAATATGACAGAAATATTATTATCAAGAAGAATCTACTTTCGAGCAGTACTATTAGTCAGCAATTATGCTTGATTGCGTATGTGTGTTATGGCTCAATGTAGCTGGCCAATACTTAACAAAAAACTTTGGAAAGTTATTTTGATTTAGTGGTTTGGCCTTAAGAAGAAGTTAAATGAATAATAATCATAATATTAAAAATAATAATGACAATAATAACAGTAGTAAAAAAATTGAAGATTTTAATAAAAGTAAGATGAGAGATGAATGGAATGTGTAAAACATGAAACAAGTATTTGCATTTTGCATGGCTACAAAATCAATAGCTGTGCTCTCGTATAGCAACTTGATAAATTTTAACGCTTTCAAAAGGAATTTCAGTTAAACACATTTAATGGGGTTTACAATAGCTCTAAACAGGTCTACTAATTCCATGTACCATTTAATTTCAATTGTACACAATATTGTTTATATTTTGTTATTATTTGCAAAGCATTTATTTATAGAAGACAAAAATTGCCTAAAAAAATTATATGCGCGAATATGCGATTAACTCAATTAACAGAGTTGAATTATTAGAAAAAGTTGTTTTTATACAACGACAAGTGTCGTTATCCTGACGTTGTCGTTGGCTGAACTAGTTTTAACTTATTTCTTAACTTATTAGTTGTACGTCTTTTATCCGACATCATGGATAAAAGAGTAGAGGTTTGTTCTCTCGGTGTTATTTTTAGAGAAAACTCCCTGTATAACTCACTTGCATGGTTACATTCAGAAGAAACATCATTCTGGGTAAGTGAAAGCGTTTATAAGACGTGCTGAGATAAAGACTTTCTCTTTTGAAATATAAATATATCTTTGATGAAATATAAATCGATGAATAAAATGTTTGATAATTATCGAGTAGAATGTTTATCAATTTAGTTTACAAAAATAATATACGTGAAGCTTCGCCCTGATGGCAGTCCAACATTACATGTCTCGTGACCATTCAGAGGGCCGCCTTCTTTATAGCTGTGATATATTGGCGAATATTTTCTCCTAAAAGGGTTATAGAACTTGGGTTGTTGTTGTAAAACTTTAAATTTGAAATAATTAAGTAAGAAAAATTACATACGAACCGAATCAGAATAGCATGGAAGCAAATCATCTTTACACTGCTACAGTTTTAGATTTTTGGGTATTCTTATTGAAAGCTATTGCTTCCGAGATTTAATTTCGGCTTAAGTTTAGCGGCACATATTTAGGCTTTTCTTGCGTTGTTCTAGTCTTGGAATATTTAATGACTCACTAGAAAGGCTATTCTTTTGAAACTTTCATACATAGAGAACGCGTTCCTCTTCCGAGAAATGACCCATAGTGAATGAATTATCAAGAAGTAGGCTACCTACCGGTATGTAATATGTGCCCTGCAGATCCGATCTACAAATCTAGAGTGCCTGAGAGAATATTTGAGATACCTTGTACTATAAGAAATGAAGCCTAAAAGTATGTTACAGCATTAAAGTCTTCCTTGTTTTTGCGTGTCGCTGAATTAACGGCATGGAGAGGGAATGTTTTTATTTAATAAATATAAATAAAAATAAATACACGAGTATGAATGTGTCATGAGGTTTCATTTTGATTTATATCTAATTACATATGTAATTATTCTTATACTGGTATACCCCGTACATGCATACATATGCCAGCAACTTTAGACAACTAATTTTGTAATTGAAAAGCTTTTTTCCTCGTTGCTTCCTTGTTGATGGCATAAGAAACTACTGTTATTGCCGTATAATGTTAAATTTTAGGGTTGAAGGAGGTATGGAATATGTTTGGAAACTGTTTGTGGTTAGATACACACACACTTACCTATATGTATATGTATATTTGTGGATCTTTCTAAAGCTTCCTCCTGCAGTATTTCATTCTCTTTAATGTATTATTACTCTTTAATTGTTATTTTAAATGACTCGGGAATATTGAAATTCATGATGTATTTCAAGAAACAATTTCAATGATTAATCTTCTCCCGTAAATTTATATGCAATAAACCGTCGCAACGGTTGGCATACCATGAGTCCTTTGTTTCTGTAACAAAATTATACTTTCCTTAATTGGCACTTCATAATGACATCACCAAGTACTTGTATTACACTGGACATGCTCGCAATAGGGTAGCGGTTTCAAAAATATTTAATTTAGTTTAACTATTTTCTTAACTCCTGAAATTTTAAACTTTAATTTTTTTAATTCTTGAATTTGGTAATTCTATAATTTCGAAACAATAATTTATAAAATAAGGAACAATTTATATTTCGCAGCTCATTTGTCAAAGTTGTCTTGCGTTTTATGTAAACAAAAACAGCTGTTCTACAGCTTCTAATAGAAATACAGCTGTTAATATTGTTGGTGTTAAAAGCAGCGATTCGCTTTCCTACAAAATCATACCATTAGTCAAATATGGCACGTGTGCTGCAAAAATAGTATAGTGTGGCCTCCAAATGCATCTGTGTGGCAGATTTTTTGACAACTCAATTGTAATACCCAAACAAGGATTTTATTGAAAAAAAAAAAAAACGAATAACTGAAGCCGGAATAACTAAAAGCATTCACATTGCTTTATGGACGTCTACCGAGTTTCAGAGAAAACGTTGTAATTTTTTTAACCAAAATTGTTTAATTGTTTTTAAATAGTTTTGCTTTTAAAACATGTACTGGAGAAAACATTTATTCCGAATAGGAGAATATATTTTGAATAAAATTAGTCATGTCTCATTATCGATTTGCAATTTTCTAATTTTCATCTCCATTTTTTCAGAAGTCATTTCAGTAAAATTATTACAGTATAAAAGTTGCCATGATATGAGAAATGTTCATAATCCCTTCCTGTTCGAAATGGTAATGTAGTTTCTATTAAAATTTTATTGCTGCTCGTTTTCCTCTATATTGCAACTGCTGGGTGTTTTTCTTAAATAAAACAAAGAAAAAAAAAAAAACTGGCGGAGAAGCGAAAAAATGGGGTATTGGTAAGAGTCTCATATGCCAACATTGCCATTTAACATGAAAATATCTCGTGCGCAAATGATTTATGCAAATGTATGCTGTCAGGCCAAGTTGATTGATTGAACTTTTGTTTGGCTTATTTTGCTCTATAAAGGAAATGAAAGCTGACGCTGACAGGAAAAGGATATCACGTGCAGCAGATATTAACAGTTGTGTACAAAACAGCTTGAAACTGTCTGATCTCGCTACGTATATCATTTTCATCTCTATTTAATTATAAGATAATATTACAATATATTTTTCTGAAATAAGGGCAAGACCAGCGATTGTCGGACAGTTTTCAAATTAGAAGATGATTTTTTCAATGTCAAGTCAGTTGCGTACAAACGGATTTCTGTAACTTCGCTGACTAACAGCTTTGTGTTTTTTGACATTTATTTTCATGTAGTTCCTATAATTCTATTTGAGTTGAAATAAAATTAATCAAAAACCATCAGGAGTTCGGAGTTCATTAGCTGGTATTCATTAGCATGACAATTTTCTCAGACACAATTGAAAACAAAAAAAAAAAGGAATTAGTAAAACTTTTTGAACTTCTATAAGTAGGCGATCATTTGCTTGAAGAAACTAAAGTAATTATTCAGTTTACCAACTAACAGTCAAAACCATCTCCATCGATTTGGTTTTAGCGCCAACGACTAAACCAAATTAACCACATAACAAACGAAAGCATATAACAATAAAAAAAACGGGACTGCCCCAGACCTTATTGAAGGTCGCATACGAAAGTTCACTATTCTTTATAGCCAGTTTTCGCTAAGAAACTTTTCACAAAATATATCTTACTATATATTAATAAAACATAATAGGTTCGTTTTCTGGTCCATCACATCGAATGAATATTTTGTGAATTTGTTTCATTTCGATTTCGTTTTGTCACCACGAGCACGATCGAATAACTTTTTATCACCAATAAATTTTTTTTAGAAAATTTCGGCACGTTTAAAAACCCTTTTTTGTAATTTACGGAGCCGTAAAAAAAATTTTTGTCTTGTTCATTATAACCACGAGGCTTTAAGATTGTTTGCCTGCTTGATGACAATTTTGCCAAAACGTGGGATTTTGACCTTCATTTGCAAAAAGTAACGAAATATAAACTGTTGTATTTAATCATGATGTTTCACTTTTCGTTCAGAGAATAATTAAAATTCTTAAATAAAATGTTTTTTCGTGTTATTTGATAAGCACAAATATTTCGTTTTTAAAATCTTCTTTGTGTTTTTCGCAACTTTTAAAAAAAGGCGCACATGGTTTCAAAAATAAATTAAACACTAAATAGGGGCGTTAATAATAAGTTAGTGGCTGATATCACTTTTGCTGCCAAGCAGTACACTCGTGACTAACTTAAGCTTTTTTCGAAAGCATTAAATGTAGTCAATGACGCTATTGGGTGGTTACGAAAATCGCAATGTATAATTGTAAATATCAAAAAATTCACGTTACAGCATTAAAAAATCCATGATTCACTATCCTACATGGTGGTACGATCTCTCAAATATGACATATGTACTGAAAAAATATGATAGTGTGGCCTAAGAATGCATCTGTCTGATAGAGTTTATCAACATGTTCATAAAATGATAATTTTCATGCGATCAGAGTTGCATGTAGAGGCGATTTTTAAAATAGGAAGGGAATCACGTCAGATTTTCATGTAAATAATTCATACGACTGCGTAGGATAGTGAAGCATAGCCTTAAAAATGAATCTGTGTGACAGAGTTTTTTGACAAGCCGTAGGATTTGCAAAAGTTTATGAAAATTTTCATAATATGATAATTTTCATGCGATCAGAGTTGCATGTAGATGCGATGTTTAAAATAGGAAGCGTATCATGTCAGATTTTCGTGCAAATGTATCATAAGACTGTGTAGGATAGTTAAGCATGCCCTTAAATAGCAAGTCATGCCACTTGTCAGTGGCTTGCTTTTGTTGTTTATTGAATAAGTAAAGGGAAATTACTTTTTTATATTTTATATTTCTGCAAATAGTATTTTATACCAAATTGAAAATGAATAAATAAAAATATTTAATAACACTCAATGGAGGAAAATTATGGCTTTATAAAATCAAATGTCATTGGCGATTACTTGGGATGTAAAGCTATTTTAAAATTGTTTGTCGTATTTATCTAAAACTCGAATGTTTCACTTAAACAGCAGCGATTCACCCTAATAAATTTTTATACTCGTATGTCATGCATAAACATGTTGTAAGCTTTAAGGATTCCATATTCATACAGTGCATACATGCCCGCAGGCATACCCACAAATATTTTTGCACAAGCGAGAGTAACTTTTTGGCATTTCGAATAGTTGTCATATAAAGTATCTACTGCTTTGAGTTTTTATAGTTTAATGTTTCCTGTCATTCTGGTTTCCCGGGGAGGGCGGGGGTTGTATATGAGAGATTATGAGCTTGCTATGTGAATGCTTTGAGTATTTCATATGCCGCATGATATACATACATAAGTAGGAAAATAACAGTAGCTTATGTCAAACTAATACAACAAAACACAAACACACACATATACAAAAAAGCCCACATATTTATTTGTGTTAATAGTTGTTTACGATTTTCGTTTACTTTTGATTTATCCTGGAAGCAGAGACGAATATTTAAACACAACTAAGTTTTATACTTATTTTTATGTCTTTGGCAGCAAAACAAATAAACCCAAATGGGAATGATTTCATTTAAATTGTAATTTGCGAATATTTTTAAGCAATTTTTTTAATTCTTAAAGTTCGCTTTAGAAAAACTTTTTCAAACGAAAACAAAAAATATTTAAAATTTCATACAAAAGAACATGAGTAACAAAAAAAAAAAAAAAAAATTCAACTATTCAGTAGAGTATTTAACTCATACGAATTAGTTGTGGAAGTTCAAAAGTTTTCTTTTTCATATACAAAAAAAAACAGAAACTATTAGAAAGCGCATACTGTTAGAAAGAAGGGCGATGCTGCCTCATGTGCAACATCATCTTTATCTTTTTCCTCTTAATTTTTAATAAAATGTTATTCAGAAAAATGTTATTTTGAGAAAATCGAAAAAATCAGGAGCATGGCTGCCATATGAAATTTACAAAAAATTGCCAATTTTCAAGAAAATAAAAAAAAACGTAATTTGAAAAATCGTGATTGAAGTTTTGCAAAAAAAAATTTTGTACTATTTTACATTCCAACAGTTGCAACAATATTGAACTGAAACGCAACTCTGGTATATCCAATGGTGAAAAGTTGAAAGGGCAATATGTGAAATATATGGGCTTATTGGTGTAACAAATCCAACAATATTATCTATTTTTCGTGTTGCAATCGAAGAGCTCAATATGTGCGAAATTCTTAAATTAATTACATATTTCGACCATGCCAACATGAAATGATGGCCGTCGTTTTGTCTAAATCCCTTTTTTGGTACTTTTTGGTCCTATTTGATAGAAATACAGTTTGTAGCTTATGTGAATACTCCATGTATATTTTATCAGCAGAATTTAGAATTTATTTCTTTAGAGATGAAATTTATAACATAAATGTATGCTCTGGGTACATTCTAAGAGCAGATATTGTAATTTGGTACTTCCTTTTTCTACAAGTTGCGGATCCCGTATATATGGAGAATGAAATCGCTTAAATCTGGAAGAATGTACGAAATAAGAATTGGACCATACAAAATATTGAGGAAAATTTTGTATTTCATATACGAAACTGACACCGGATGCAAACAAAATAGAGTACATAAGCAGACTAGTTCTCGACCTCTTTCTTTAAATAGTTTTAAAGCCGTTAAATAATTATTAAGCTTAAAAATGTGTGTTGCTATTAAGATTCAATAATCAATAACAAAATTTTAAATAACTTAAATAACAAGTATGAAACATCTGCCATATGAAGCTCAAACTTCTTTAAAAAAAAATTTTAATTGTAATTTTTTTTTTTAAATTTATATTAAATATAAGAAATAGGACAAATGTGAAGATAAGAAATAAGAGAGGAAAGAAATGAGATTTGAATACGGCATCACGAAAGTCCTGGCCAAAGTCCTCTGATAAGAAGAAGACCTTGCACTGCCATCAAAAATACTTTTACAAATTTTACCTTGAAAGTGTAAATCGCACACTTGCATATACGATTACCATGTACCACTACTGTGCACATAATTTGTCAAGTAGTGTACACGCCAAACTAGCAAATGATGGTAAACAGATGTTAAATACAAAAAAGAGTTAACCAAAACTATCACAAATATAATTTATTTTTTTCTCCTATTAAAAAAAAAAAATTTAAGTAAAAACAAATAAAAATAAACTTTCGATCGCTGCTGGAGGAAGTAAAGATAACTGAAGTTAAGGTGGATTGGCTTTGATTGTAAGCGGCAGCTCTGGTTTCTTGTTGTGAGATTTTATATCGCTTTTTTAAGCTCGCGTTTTTATTTGTGTTAATTATAATGCTAATTTATGTTAAATGTTTGCAGTATATGTGGACCTGCACAGCCACAACCACAACTCGTGTTTTTTGAGCGGCAAACAGCACAGCGTGTGTTGCCTACCCTTATAAAAATATTCATAATAATTAAATAACACGCACTAAAATTGAAAATAAAACTCATACTACTGCACTGAAAGAAACCTAAATGGGAAACGGAAAATTAATTTAAGACCGGTTGGTGGCGAAAAACGGAAATGAAATTTTCCGCCCAGTGCTGCCAATGACGGTAATGCGATAAAAAACTAATTGGCGTATTGAGTGGGTTCTACTAAGTGTGTTCGCTATTGAGCAATTTTAGATCATATAGATTTTTATACTTTCATTGAGTACTTATTTTACGCCGTACGTACTTAATTGGTTATATGCATATATACAGTATATAACCATCCCTGATATTCACACTAAATATTGGTTTCTATGAGTTGATAAAGAGTAAATATGATGGATTTCAAATACACTTCAGAATTCCTTTTCTGATATTATATGAAGTTCCCATGGCCAGTTACCAGCACGTTAAAGCAAATTGTGGTAGCTCAATTGCAGATATATTCAATACATCCCATTCGATCAATGACCTCTTCGTTAAAGGGACTACCCAAGTAGTATCTCTTATTATACCGTTCCCCAGGAAATTGCAAGGTATCGGTATACCAAATTAAGCGGAACATAATCATCCACTCATTAACAGAACTGCATATGTTAAATATAACACTGCTCTCCATGCCATCCAATTTATGGTTTCCATCTGACCATCTGCAAAATAATTTTAAGCATGAAAATTGACAGCTGTGTCGTAAACACATCTTCATCCATTCTTCCCTCCGACACAGACTAATGTGTGCACCAATGTAACAATGTTTCTAAGACAGCTAACCTCACATTGTACTCTCAGATCTTCTCAAATTATTTTGATGGCTTTAGGAATGTTTCTGAATCTCTCTAAAAACAGTAATCCTGAAATTTTCAAAACTTAGAAAATCGAACTTTAAAGTCTTATCGAATTGCATTAAAAAAGCTTTCTATTCACCAATATTTTTGAAAAAGATTTATCTAGTTTTTATAATTTAATGTATGAGGTTAACATATTCTCTTAAATATTAATATACATATAAATAAATATAAAACTAGAAATTAAAAATAACACAATTTCTAAAAAATAAAATTAAAACGGGTAGTAAAAGTGCAATTATGTATTTGCCATTAATTTTTTTCTCAGTGTGAAATGATGCGAATACAAAAATATTTGGCGGACCCTTCACCTCAGAGCAAACTTTTTAATAAATCACAAAGGATTTAAATACGGAAATATGCATCGTTACAAACATGTAACTCCGATTACAGCAGAGCATCCAAGCTCTGAGTACGCTGGGGTATGTACTCGTATTCAGTATATGGAAAAGTGAAAATGTGTGAAAAGCAACGCTTGAGTTAAAAATATTTACGAAAAGTGCTTTAAATTACACAGTAGTTGTAGTGTATGTCATATTAGTATGCATGCATGCCTTGGAGACATGAAATAAATAAAATATTTTCTATCATCGACATTCGTCCGCAGTTTAATGCGACCAGCGCAAGCGCATACGATTTTGACATTACAATGTATCAATTTTTTATTTATAAGCGGTTTTTAAGGTCGAAACAAACGACTTGTGGAACAAGTTTTCAGAAAAGGTGTTAAAAAACAAAATTCATTTAAAAAAATTGTTCCTGAATAGTACGCTGAAAGATTTTTTTCAAACTTGCGGAAAATTTTACAGCATAGAAAAAAAAATTAATAAAAAATGCTGCCAAATAATAACTTAAGGCCATGTTTGACTATCCTACACACTCATGCTATTTGCCCAATGTGGCATCACTGTTGAAAACATATGATAGTGTGGCACAAAAATTTGAAAATTGCTTTTACTACAAAAAAAGTTTAAATAATACTTTTATATAATAAATTGAGAAAACTTATAATTGTGTGTCTGAACAGGGTATTGCGAATGTGAAAGAAGTGAACAGCATTCACTTAATTTTAATTAAGTAAAGTTTTCATTGCAGCTCAGAAGTAATAAAATAAGTCAACAAGTCAATTAAATATTTTCTTCTAACAAATATTGACAGTGAATCGTTCCGCTTTGTCTGCTTCCAGATTCGAAAACTGAGTGCCTTGCTTGCGTCTCACCCTATTAATGCAGCATGGTACCTATAAGTGATTGTAAATATTTCTATATATTTTTATGTTTCATACTGGAAATATTTATTACATGTTGCATGTTTACTGGCAAGTTTTAGCAACTCGTATTAAATATGGTCGAGGTTAAGGACTTGCCTTTAAGTTGGCCAATGTTAACACTTGCAAAAATATTCGACAAGGCCAACTAACACCACTCATTTGCCAGGAGTATAAAATTACATATTAACACACTGGTCTGCCAGTTACAAAATTATATTTGGTTTGCTTCGTTGTGAGTTATTACATGTGGAAATACCATGGAAGCGTGAAAACATGCACATTTACGAAAGCAACAGCCGCACAAATGAGAGACAACGTCAGTAACAAACAAAAAAAGATATAAATTTTCATGAAATATTTCATAATTTAATTAGTTGTTTATGTATTTTTATACCTCTTGATTTTCCATAGAACTCACATACGTGTGTATAAAAGCACTTACATGATTCCTTTGATTTAATCAATGAAGAGCCTTAAGGGAATCTACAGCATGCACAGCGAAAAGTTTGGTTATAAAAAAGTTCTCGTCGTGTAAGGGAAACGATATTCCAGTTAGCAAAAGGAGTAAAGGCCTACTCACATGGAATACGTCATACATATACACTTTGAACTCTCTCACAACACAACTAAGGTAAACGTGGTATAGTCATTTCAGCCTGTTTACAATCAATAAGCATACCTGTTCGTTAGCCCTAGTTACGAAGAATACGGGTTTCCTGTGTAAAAACAGCTGATTTTGACAACCATATTCCAAGTGACTGTGGATTAAGGTGCCTTGCGTTAAGTTTAAAGTTAAAATAATTTTTTTTTTTTTTGAAACTTTTATTATTGCTCGTCAGGGTAGTTTGCTGGCTTTAGTGTACAACTAGGAGCATGGGCGATAGCCTAGGCTTAGTAACTTACTTTATCAAAAAGAGCCTTACAAAAATGTGCCTTAAGAATTATACTTGAAAATTTTCTCCAAAATTTTTAATGCCGTTGGTATCAAAATTAAAAAATCTAAAGAGAGAAAATTTAAAAAAATTTTTCCCATCATAATGATTTTAAATTAGAGAAATTCGATTTTTTCAAGAAAGTTTTTTTTCTTTCAAATATAGCTGGAAATTGCATTAAAAGCTTTTTCTTCTTTCATTTCTTTTCTGTTCAAGAGAGCAGTGTAGTTTTCAGTGATTTGTTCTTGCCTCTATCATATTCTGTCAGTTGGTTGTCAGCTTTATTTGCCATTACGTTGTTATGAGGTGCCCTACAACTGGCACCTGATATAACAATGTTTTGTGTTGTAGTATTAGAAGAAAATAAAGAAAATCGAATAGAATTTTAAATATTTTCATAATGTTTACACCATTTGGCATGCCATTAAAACAAATGGATATTATTTGGCAGTTGTAGGCTCCAAATATTATTAATGTAATAATTAAATAGATGCCAAAAGAGAATTTATTTAAAAAACTTCATATCAAACTTATTAAAACTTTTCGATTCAAAATTTTGTGGACAATTTGTATGATATTTACTTTGTCTGAAGTTTGTATCCAGGCAATATACCCTACTTATGTAATATATTGTACCGTGAGTGATAGATAGCGATCGTTGCCGTACGGAAAACAGTCGAATTTTGTAGCGTGTCTTTTGGTGAACTGTTGGTGGTGGGTGTGGCCGACATGATAATTGCTGTTGTACAGCATTTGTATAACTCCGTTCACCTGTACCTCTGTTTCTTTACCTTTTTTCCTTTCCATATTTTCGTAGTTAGGGCCTTTTACACTTTTTTAAAGAACTCCATTTTTTATTTTATCAATTATTTTATGTCTATCATTTGGCTTAGCCGGTTTTCATGATTAAGTTATTTAATAATTATGAAATAAATTTTAAAATTATATATATATATATATGTACGTATTTAGAAATATTAATATAAGACTATTTGAGGAGTAAACGAAAATTGTAATCTGAATCATCAGATTATTTATTCAAAATGCAAGTGAAGATCCCAATGAGGCAACTTCCTCTTGTCGCCGGATGTGCAGACTGAAAACACGACGTTTTGCATTTCCTGTTGGCGAACTTCTTAGTCAGTTTAAGGCCGCAGACATAGACCTGAGTTGTAGTCTTGTTATGTGTTTCGATTTTTCGTGCACAGGAAAAAAATTATAATAGCAAATTGTATTTAAAGCCGCAACGTTCCCAATACCAGTTCCATTTTGTTACGACTACAAAACAGCTGATCATCCTCACTTTATTTACCACAAACACACACTTCTCCTGTACCGTAAGCATTGTTTAAACTAAAATATTTTATGAGAAAAAAATCATACATTGCAAAGTAATTTTGCGACTGCTCTCGTTAGCCTTACCAACGAATAAATTAATTTTAATAAAAAAGGAGAAATGCATTTTTTTGCGATAAAAAACTTCACATTCAGAAAGTCAGCACTATCAACTTTATTCTTCTTTGGTAGACAATCGCAGTTAAAAAAAAAAAGAAAAAGTGTTTTAATGTTTATAATGAACTTTTCGCAGGCCATAAAATTGTTTAAGTTAATTTGCCATTTACGAAAATAAATACAAAAATTTCATTACTCTATCAAAAAAAAAATAAAAAAAATTTCTCTAAACTTGAGGTAAATTGAGCAGTTGTGTAGCGTGAAGTAAAAAATAATGAGCTGAGTTGTTAGCGCTGGTTTCGTGCTGGATCTGTTCAAGAAATGCATCAAATTGTTAGCAATGTTAACGAAAAAATAATTAATATTTTTTATTAAGTAAGAAATTGGGGCAAGTACAGTGGGGCCTCCATAAGACGAAATTCATTTAACCGTTAGTAAAATTAGTTGTTTTAGATACAATTGAAATGTAATAGACAACTTCTTCTGTTTATTTCTTTAGAGTTTATGTCTAAGAAAAGCTCAGAAAAGCAACTTGAAAAAAATATTGTTTCACACCGACTACCCCGATTCAAACGATTATGCAGGATTGTGCTCGTAATGTGATTAAAACGAAAAAAGGAAATCACTTGGTTTACACACGATGTGTAGAGAACATATCTAATAGTTCCAAACTTTAAACATTATTAAGTACGAATATTTAGTATCAAGTGGTTTACTGCCTGCGTAAGCTGTAAAAGGATACAGAAGAGAAATTAAGTGCTTACTATTTTCTAATGAAATCATTATTTTCCTTCAATTATTTTAAAAAAACTATAAATTTATTGCATATTAAAAAAAATATATTGAAAATACTACTTATAATTTATACTCAATTATCTCTTAAAGATATTAATTTTGGTTCCAGCTAATGTCGATAATCCATACCTCACTGTAGTATGCAAGTATGCAGTATAAGTAAAATTTTTAACCATGCAAAAGAAAACTGTTTGAATATACAAACAATTTACATAAAAATTGATTTCTTTAGAAGGAAACATTTTATATAAATTTATTTAAAAATTTAATCCTTTCATATCATAACAAGTTCTACATCAGTTCTACATCTTTTTGAATTGATTAAATTTTTATTGAATTTTTTCATTTTTTCACATTTTTTAAAATTTTGTATGTTTCTAAGCATGTACTAAAATATCAGTTGTTCTTAGTCTCAAATTGATTATTCCACAGAACAAACAGTTTCCATACGCAATTCCCTGTTGTTGTGGAAAATAAGCAGTGGAATTTTAAGCAAATATTTTATAGAATAAAGGAATTGAATAAGTAAAGAATATCAATGAAAACAAAAATTCAATAATCAATCAAGTGGTTTGCAGGAGCGACAGCTAAAGATTGCTGTTGCAGGACGAGTTTGTAGAGCCTTATAATTTGTTTTTATTTCGCTGTTGCAAGAAAAACATGAAAAACTGTAGTCTTTTATAAACTTTAACAAATATACTTTAAAGTTTTGAAAGGGGATTTTTTAAGACCAAGTTGGTATGGCTTCAAATCCATTTAGGTCCAATCATTTTGAAATAAATTAATTGTAAAATGGTAGAGATTGATTAAGATTTGGAGGACTCAGTAAAATTGAAAAAGCATAACTGGAACTGCTGGTACACATGAACATATTAATGTTATACATATTTTGGAATCATAAGGTCTCTCTGGTTTCGATCACATCGGTCATTATGCTAAAGCATTGAGCAGCCTCGGTTTCTTAAGAGATACTTCACTCTCTTTGATTTACATCGGGCCGTATATGGAATACAAATCTCATTTATGCGCCAGTGGTTAAAACTCTATTTATTTGGTGGCGGTAAAGAGAAGGTGATAACGTGGTTACCCTGTCACAATATAGATTATATTTCTTTTTTTCATGGCTACGCTAATGAATGTACTTCAATGATATCAGGGAATGTATATTGGAAGCTCTCACTCTTTGTGAATGACGTAAATTTTCCACAGTGAACACCTTTTATTTTGTTGGTGATACAATTGAAGTCTTTCTCCTTGCAGACTTCTTTTCCTACTTCTTAAACTCCCTATAAGCATATCCAATATTATATTTTCCTGATTTCGACATATTGGTTGATAACGGAACATCCTTTGAAAGCTAGTCTTGAGTAAAAGTATCTACTTAGTGATTCCTCTGTTTTCGGCTTAATGCATCGGCTTATACTTATTGAGAGAAGTGGAATAGTTACAGCACACATATTGCACGGACAAATCCAATGTGTATAGCGTGCATAGAGGTAGCAATTTCTTGCAAAAGCAACTTTGAAATTTCTTCGAAAACATTTCGACTGTTCTAGCTCCGTGTCGATTTACAGGCTTAAAGACAACTGACTCACTTACTAAGAAGTTTCTTTACCATCATTAGCCTCAAGCAGAAACTCGCCCAACAAATCGAAATAATAAGAAGGAGAGTGTTGCACAAAGTACCCAACAGACTTCATTTCTTCTGCGGCATGCTATTTTATAAAAATGAATTGGTTCCTTTAAGTCTTTTATTGTAGTAGAAAAATGGAAATGAGTGGAACTTGGGGTGGCAGAATAAATATTTATTTGTCTTAAATATTTTCCAAGATGCTGAGTATCTGGTATGTGAATGCAAAATGGGGAAATAAGTTTATTCATCTTAAGGCGCCACTACAACCATTTCCAGTCGTAACTTCACTTGATGACGAGATGACGTACATAAATTTGTGTAAAGCCAAAAGAAGATTTAAGAATAAAAGTTAATAGCAAATTAAATTCTTCACATTATAATAACAAGTAGAAATTTAATCGAAAGTTATTATTATTAAGAAAAGTTTAGAGCGGAGTTGGTCCAACTCTTCTTGTTGTGTGACTTCATTTATAAATGAGGAAAAAAAATTGTATAATTTTTGGCTGCTGTAAACTTTTTTGTCAAGTTTTAGATTAGTAAAGAAAATTATGTGACGGCTGCTGTAACGAGCTTTTTAGTGGAAGTTGCTTTTAATTAAAACACTAAATGTTGAAAGGATCAGTTTATGTGCCCGCGGGTGTAAACGTAAATTGCAGTTTTATACTTTTCTTTTTAATCCTGGCTTATTAAGCCTTTAAATATTTGCTTAATATGCACTCTGCAATTTGATACTACAAAATATAATTTTTCTTCTATAAAATAAGAAATCAAAGGATGAAAGGGACATCTTATCGGATTAGCAATTCAACAATTTGCGGTAAATGTCTTCCAACTAAAGTGGAAGTACTTCATTTGATAGGAAAATCGCCCTTAGCAAATAATCCTTTATACACATTTAGGTGGAGATAACGTCAGGATTCCGTATTAAATTTAATTTTTTTTTTAGAACAAACTCAAGGACGGAAACGAATTGATTGTGAGCTTTATAGAATTATTCCTCCATTATTTTATAAATTTCATCAATTAAAATACACTAAAAATGAAATATTACAAACCAGCCTTCAATAAGAGGGCGAAGAAAAATATTTATCATGCAGAAAGGCAATCTGACATGCAGATATGCAAAAAGATTAGGTAACAAATATATTTGCAACAACAAGCTACACGACTACAAATGCTGCTACCCAGGCTTATTGCCATTTATCCATTTACTTAATTTTTTTCAAATCGAAAATTTATAATAAATAATATAAATATTTATAATTAATAAATATAAATAATTTTTTTTCCAATCCATTTTTAGTTTTCATTTTGTGAACTTGTTCGCTGCTAAATTAAATAAAATAATTGTAAGATTACAAACTTCACGTTCTTTGTTTTATGGATAAAAAATAAAAATAGATTTAAATTGGTAACAACTACACCGGTGTCCGCATAAACCGCCTCCTTTAATTCAAAATATTAGTTTTAATTTAAATATCTGAGTTTAATTTTTGATATTTTGCGGTCGGTCGCCCGTTGATTCGAGTGTGTTTAATCCATTCAGTGGTAGTTACAAATTCTAGAGAAGCTGAATTTCATTAAAAATAATTTTGTTTTAACTATACAAACTTATTTTACTATTTAACATCAATCTAAATTATTTTGAATTCATTCGATATATATATTAAGGCGATTTCAACCAATTGCATACAGTGAACACTTTTTGGCCATGGCAGAAAGGAAAATTTCTACTGTATTTGTCAAAACAATGCATTTCCTTTACACATTAAATAAACAGCTTTTGACGCTCAATCGGTATTTCCAGCCTCTGAGAACAACGCGGCGGTATTTCGGTTGGTTTCATGCCATTTATATGGGCGCAAGCAAATTTTGACAGCTAAAAATATTCACAACTCCTGCTTCTGTAGCTGAGTGTACTTAAAACAAAATCAAGGCCAGAAATATATTCAAATACTTACATTTCATTATATATTTCATTCCAACAATTCATGTGATTTCTTTTCATTACATTTTTCAGGTAAATAATACATGGGGTTTGCCATATTTTGCATGCGATTTCTATATTGCCATGGATGTGATTTGTTCCACCTCATCGATTTTTAATTTAGTTGCAATATCAGTTGACAGGTATGTAAAATTTTTACACTTCACTTTCAATAACATTCTTGATTTAATTAATTTTTTTTTTAATTTCATAAATTATCAGATAAGCATTTATGTATGTATGGATCTCTGTGCGTGGTCGGTTGCGGGAGCTTGTGCATGGGCGCGTATTCCGTTTATTTAGTTGATTTTTCCAATTGTAAAAAATGTATCGCCTGCAGGCGCATAAAATTTGTGCTTATATACGCTAATTAAACAGTGACTCACAAAAATGTTTGGCATAACCAAAAAAAAAAAAAAATTAATTTCATAGAAAATAACAAATTTTCAATCTTTTCGATAAAATGACATTTTATATTGGTCACGAGGCATTTTCAAATGCAATTTCGCTTGTGGAGCAAAACTTCAACGATTGATAAATTAATTTGTCAATGCAAATTCAGTTGATGGAAGGTGTTCTTGAAGTATTTTTTAACGATACTTTTCTTCCAAAGAGACTTTCTTACAAAATTTAATTCTTCGTTTAATGTGACCATACAAGGTCTTCTTTCTCCTTAAGTCGATTGCTATTCGATCTCATCTCGGACCCTAGCAGAAACCTTTTTATTTACAATACAACGTATTGTAAATACTTTTGGCGTAATTAAAACAGTTGTTACAAGTTGACTTGAGAATTGAACCGCAAACATTGGGCATGGTTTCATTTTAATTTTTTAAACTAACCGAAATTCTTTGTTACTCACTTTTTCCAATTTTCTTCTGCATTATTCAGTTTTGAAGTTTCTTTTTCACGGCGAATTATTTTAGTGTTTTTAGAGTACTTTTCGTACTCACTGTAAAAACTTTTTATTTTTTAACAGAGACAATTAAGTTTTTATTGAAAACACCTCATGCTTACACAACAGTGCAATTCATAAGAATTTTATATATCAAACTAATGAATGAGATGTTTGTATTTGTTTTTGTGGCTTTGTATGTGTGTGCAGCAATGTTAATAAAGTCATTCCCTGTTTTTTACATGCTTTTTATTTTTCACTGTCACATTTATTTTGCATTTTTAATATGTACATTTTTATTTATATTTGCCTCTATTTGTATTTTATTTGACAGGTATATCGCTGTGACACAACCAATACAATATGCCAAACATCGGAACAGTCGTCGTGTTTGTTTAACCATTGTCATGGTGTGGGCAATATCAGCCGCCATTGGTTCACCAATAGTTTTAGGTCTCAACAATACACCAGATCGTGATCCCAGCCTGTGCATGTTTTACAATACAGATTTCATAGTCTATTCATCGTTAAGCTCATTTTACATACCCTGCATCATCATGGTATTCTTGTACTGGAATATTTTTAAGGTAAGTTTTTGCTCATGTAGTCACTCTGCCATCCCCATCGGCCACAGTTATGTTTGTAGATAAAGAGTTTCTAGAATATTTAATTTGGTCCAATGAACTGAAATGAAAATATTTGAGTGCATTCAAATTGATTGCAAAATATATCATATTTTTCATAACAATGCAACAGCTCTTCGTTTATTAGCAACGTATTGTTGCACATGTATGATTCACGGATAATGCTGGTACATACATACATAAGCAGGCAAAATGTAGGAACTTGTAACACAAACACAATTTATTTGCTTGTTGAAGGCATTCTGAGGTAGATATTTCTATCTATTCAGACGTCAATGCCGACAGCAGCTTCAGGGCATTTTCCTTGCTCATAATTTGTATAGCTCTGAATTGTGCAGAAAGGGTATGGAACCGTACACCGCAATTTTGCTGCGATCTGGCAAAATAAGCAACTTATCTCAACTTCGCCGGAATAACAGGTCCTTGTGCTTGCTGTACCGATGCCGTAAAAATGGGGCTTCCTCATTATGAGCCAACCAACCTCACATCGATAGTGTTGCACATTAGGCTCAACGTTAGGAAAAATATAGAGATATTGAACTTTACGAGTTATAAATGCGGAACTCAAGAGCTACAATTACAGATCACACCCGTGTGATAGTGGGCTTCCATACTTGTCATAGGAGGCAACAAAACTGGTAGAGTGGAGACTTTTATCATGCCCCTGTTCAGAAAATGTTCGCAGAGTTGGCGAGTTGTGGCTTCGGAACTCATGCCAGAGGCTGCAGTATTGTATCTACTGGGTGGGGGACTCTATAAATCTTCAGGCAAAACTGAAACCTTTTGGAAACCTGAATTTTATCCTTCGATTTAGCATGTAGTTACAGATTAGCAGGTAGCTAGTTCAGATTAGGTGCAACCTTGATTATTGCGACTGCTGAACAGTTTTTCATTTTCTACTCTAACTCCTCTGCTCTTCTATAGAGGTAATACACATATATCACCATTCTCTGCCGCTCTTTTCCTTATATTCTTCCTCCTGTTTATTTGTTCTGACTCCACTACCTCCTGTCTTTCGTTTCCAACAATTCAAGCTGAACTATCACCCATTTCCAATGCACAATATCCGGCAGGCTTTGGCTGAGAGAGTAGAAAATATTACTACACTGCAAAGTTTCTCCTTCACAGCCATTGCAATTATATGTATATTTTTTATATTATTCTATTAATTAATTACAAACTTTATGAGCTTTTGTGTTACTTTGTATTTAAATGCGCCTTTGAGTATGCTTTATAAGTTAATCCTGTATTCTAAAAATTCGTGATACAAGTTGATTGTCTAAACTAGACTACTCAAAATAAAAAAATGCTGAGTACGTTTTAATTAGTGGACGTACTTGATTACAGTAGAAAGTTCCAGGAATCTTCATCATCATGACTGCCATACTGGAGAAGGGTTACTGAAAACAGCAGCAAACATTTTGTTCATAAGTTCATGCAAATGGTGTAAATATAACGTAAAAGTATTAAAGAAATAAAAGAAGAATTAAAAAAAAAGAGAATTAAAAAAAAATCGCTTATATTATTATTATGTTGCTCACATTTTGTTTTCTATGGGTTTCCCAATTAACATCAGCGCAAAAAGATTATGTGCAGTTGAATACGACAATTGCATAATCAAATATTGTAAATATTTAAGATTTCTTCGTGAATGTATAAATATGTTCAAGTAAATTTAAAAACCAAATTATATTATCGGACAAATCAAATTTGAATAACAAATAACAAAAAATGTTTACATCGTATTTGTACGTGTAGTTGCACTCTTCAGAGTTTGCTCACTAAATACCATTCAATTCCGGTATACGAACAGTAGATAAAAAGCAAATTTTTATTGTTTAAATAGAAGGAAGAAACAAGAGTGACATTGTTGCTTGTTTCATTGTCTACAGTATCTGTTTATCATTCTGTTCATAAAATTTAAATTCATTAGAAGTTCATACAAAGCCAAGACATCAAGTTTTTTGAGTAGTAACTTTCTGATGAGTAGTTGAATTGATAAGATATTAAAATTGAAAGTTTTTTCCTTTTTATAGATTCCAAATGAAATTTGTAATGACGGCCAATTGACATCTCTAGCACTTGAGATAACATGGCCATTGAATTTGTCGCGCAAAAGAGACGGTGTTTCGTTAACTGTGTGGCAAGTGGCACCGTTTTGATGCAACCACATATCGCCCACATCCATATCTTGCAATTCTGGCCAATCAAAGTTAATTATCATCTCACAGTAACTGCCTGACTGACCTCATTTTAGAAAAAATAAGGGCCCTTGATGCCGCCAGTCCATAAAGCTGAGGAATGAGGGGAAAGTATGTATCATCACTGATGATGATTTTCTTCGATAAGCCTAAATAACTTTAAAGCGTTGCTCGATTGGTTATCTTTCATGCTTCAAATTGAGTTAGTCAGAAATTGAGAAATTTGAAATGAAATGCGGAAAAATACTTGCCGTTTAGGCATTGCTCACATTCAACATTGGCCCTTTAAATTTAACCACCGTATACTTCTTGAAGATGCAGCTGTTCTCAGTGCATTTTCTAATCCTGCTTCTCTGCAGGTCCTTCTCTGCAGCTTCTTTTCTCATTTTGGCTGAGGTCGCATTGGCTACATCCTGCAGTAATAAAATTAAAAATCCTTACTAACTTTTCTCAAGAGCTTTCCAAACCATGCAAAGAATTCCGGCCCAATGTTATCTCTGACTAAGCTATGCATCTCCGCGGATCGTTGAAGAAAATCTACTCATTCAAAATCACAGGTTACACGACTACAAATTATAAATGAAATTAACCCTAGCAGGGATAACTGACTACAAAATTTTTTTATAATATCGCACCAAGTGTCATCTCTAGATTGTCTTAAAACCAATGAAACCTTCGCAACGTCAGACCAGCACTTCATCTCGACCAGCAGCTGTAGAAAGTTGTTCGTAACCATTTTCAAATGTTATTGTGAATGTTGTTTTTTCCAATTGTAATTATTTTCGTGTTTCCACTGCTTGTAAATGCGTCACGTATTAAATTGATTAATTTTATATAATAATTTAAAATATTTTCCTTCTTTTTTCTTGGCCGAAATCTGCCACTGTGCATTGAGCGAAATCTCCACTTAAACTCTGTACGTTTTCATTTTATTGGCATACCAAATTTAAAGTAAATCCTCCGGGTGACGTAAATGTTGACTATCTGTATTGACATTTTTTATTCGCATCAAGTCCAAGTTAAGAGCCAGATTACAGTATTAAAGTTTATACAAATCATTTCCAAAATGTTTGCCATTTACTTTCCCATACACTTTGAAATGTTATCCCTAAGCTTTTATACGTGTGTATAAATGTGTTTTTTGTGTGCATGTATGTGGTTTTTTAAATTTAAATTTTAACTATTTTCATTTTCGCTTATTTTATTTGTAATCTGTACTTGCAGGCCTTGCGTATTCGTGCCCGCAAACAACGTGCTGCACGAAAGCCACACATTTCTGAGCTCACGGCCGGAAGTGTAATTGAAAATATTGCACAAACACGAAGATTAGCGGAAACTGCTTTGGATAGCAGTCGCCAGGGTGTGCGGATAATGCCTGATGAACCGGCAACGAATACTGGCTCCGGTTCGAATGAAGAGGAGGACGAGAATGCCATATCGCCTGACATTGACGATTGCCATGTGATTGTCAATGACAAATCTACCGAATTTATGCTGGCAACCGTTGTGGAGGAGACGGGCAAGTAAGTTGCTTTCACTTGTGCTCAATGCAGGCTGAATAAGCCTGTTTCGTGGTGTACGTGTGCATTTTAATTTGTATGTGTGGGATTGTAAACACTTATGCCAATGAATGACTATGCTCTGCGGAACAAGTGTTTGAAATGGAATTGTATATCGTCACTCAAAATGCAAACGAACGAATGAAAGAAAAGCAAGAAATAAAAAATGTTAAATGCTATTAAATGCTTTTGAATTCCTTCACTGAAACCACTATTATTCAGCAGGCACTTCTACAGTATTGCATGAACATATTTGAAGAAGGTCCTTTTCACCTGATAACAATTTATTTTGTTTGCAAAAGTTTTTAACACCGACACTGCTCCGTAGTTTTTTGAATTTTTATAAAAAAAGGATTTAAAAACATTATTCTTGAATGAAACTTTAATAAATACAAATGCCAACATATTCCTCTATATCTATATATATATATATTTCTTTTTATTCCTTTTCTAATATCGCTCAATTATCCAATGCCATGATGACTGATTGTTTCCTTTAATGATTTGGATTTATAACTGATGACCTTCTGATGACTTTGTGTGTTAATTCCGTGCTGGCGGCGCAGTGTGGTGGCCCAAATAGCATCTCAACCACAGTTAATGGTTGCGGATTCAAATGGTAATCATGATTCTGGTTATGCACCATCAAACGTTGACGATGTCCTTACAGGAATCGCCGAAGACTCATCACCACCTGATAGTCCGGTGCCCAGTGGGACCCTTCAAAGATCGGCTACCAGCAGCAGACGTAATACGGGCGATGTTTCACCAAAGGGAGAACACTCAATAAGGTTCGTTGTACTACAAATATTCCTGCAATATTTATTACAATGAGACTGTATTCCCAAACTAGTTGCTTTGTATGATGGGTTAATGTAAGGGATCATTCTGGAGTATTCTCCAGCAGGCCGCAAGTTGGATTCTTATCCAAACAATGACACCTTGTGTACAACTTGCACAATGAAAACCTTAAAAAAATAAGTACCTGCAACTTTACTATTGAAAGAAAAAAAAATCACATTTTTCTTAAGCTCCTTGCCCGAGCATTTCAATGCCATTCCAACAATTCTTCCAACTCATGTCAGAGTAAACAATCTCTGCTTGGATTTACTTCCTGTTTTACAAAACGAAGTAAAACAAACACAGTCATGGCTTGTTTACTTAATTTTCTTTATTTCTTTAACTAAATTTAGCCAATTTATAGTGAACTTTTGTACTGCACAATGGCGCATATTGTATTGTGAATTGAATGTAAAATGGAAAAAAGTTGTTAAGGATTAACGATTAAATTTTTCTTCATCAGCATAAAGTGCTTCCAATGTACTTCAAAAGGATCACCTTTTATATTTCATATGTTCTTGCTTCATATGTTCTCTTGGGTGTCTGGCCTATGTGGCAGCAAAAAGTGAAATGGTCTGTGATAAAGTCACTAGTGAGGCCTTTTTTTTTTATATAAAAAAAACGGGGTTTTTCATCATCCGAGAATTGGTGGAATTTACTTTCTTTTTCAAAAACAATTGCAGAAACAGAACATAAAACTGGCCACAATTCTACAGGATACTTCTGTGCAATGGCGAACATCCTGTATTACATATGTGACAGTGTAAAAGCTCACGAGCAGACAACTTTCTCAATGGCATGTTTCTCCGCACAACAGCCAAGCGCTGTTTCGGCCATAAGTTTATTTAAATACTTGATTGTCTCTTCCAAATTACCGTAAAACAAATTTATATTTTACCTTAATTGGCTCCACATTCAAAATATGTCAACGATAATGAAAGAGGGAAAGCGAAATAATATAATGCTGCCGCACCAAAAATGAAAAAAATTAAATTAAATGGAAAAAATCACAGGAATAAGTCGTTTATAATAAGCAAACATTGGCTTTAAGCTTGATAAGAATTCTTTTGGGTTAATTTAATTTTTAATGCGAACTTGACATTCCAGCAGCCGTAGCATTTCATTTATTTTTGCATAATTAAATTTCTTTACCGCCACGATTAATTTGTGTTATATTTAGACCAAATAGAAAAATTTGTGTCTTTTCGTAGGCATTTCAGACTTAATTTTTATTTATGCATGTAATCAACATGCTATTTAGCAATGAATTACAGGCTGGGGAATGAAAGTATTTTTTATTTTAATCTGAATGTTTTGCAGCGCTGCTATGAAACCAATGTCTCTTATGCGGTATGGTGTGCAGGAGGCTATGACACTGGCACGCAACGACTCCACCCTGTCAACTTCATCGAAAACAATCACTCGCAAGGATAAGAAGAATACTCAGGCATCCAGGTAAATATGATAATAAGGGAAACATAAATTATTTAAAAAGAATCTTGTGCTGAAATGGAATAAGAAAATTAAACAGAATGAAAAAAAAAAATTAAGTTTTCAACTGTGCAACGTAAGCAGTCATTTACTTGATTGCTTTGTATTGCTGACGAGGGTGCTGGCTCGATGATGCCGACTTTGGTTTTAAAACTGGCAGCCAAATGTTGCAAAATATGTTTTGGATAAAGGAAAGAAGAGAAGAATTCCAGCTTAACCGCATATCAGGCACATCTTTTTTGTGAAATTTATTTACCCCCGTACCGCACCATAACAACGATTTTCTACTTAATATGCTTGCTTAGATACCTTCCGTATAATGACGCTGACTTATCTTCTCCTTCTTTATCTTATATTCTTTTCTATATTTATAAACAATTCGCTGGACGTCGACGCTGATGCCTTCCCCTACAACTCATTTCACGTTTTCGCTTCACTCGAAAACCTACAATTTCGTCTGTGTAAAAAATGCCATAAAAATCCGAATAACAAAGCAGATTTACGATATACAAAGTACATAAAGCATCGAAGAAGAAGCGTGAAAAAACTTCAGCAAAAAAGGAAAGGAAGGCAACCAAAACTTTGGCAATTGTATTGGGTGAGTATACAAATAATGTCGCTTTAAATGTTTGGGCGGCTGTATTAGAAAATATTTAATGCCAAACCCTCCTGATTAGTTCCTTCGGTTTAATTAATTACAGGTTGTGAGTATTGGCGTGTGTTGGTGTACTTTGCCAGTATTACACGTAACACTGTTCTCTACACTATTAATAAAATAGTTACAAAAACACTTTGAAAATTCAAAGTTTCTACTGCGTTTCCGGGGCTGAAAGCTTTAAAACTGGTGGCAGCATTTTAGCAGCTACAAAAAATTTAGTGATGTCAAGGCTGAAGTCTTGTACTTTGCTCAAGAAGAGCTTAGAATATTATACCGGCAATATATAACAAAATATAGGCAAAAAAAGAGACTGGTCCGAGAAAAGGCAATAAAGTTCATTTAGAGCAGTAAAGCATACCACCTCCCAATTATCAGAAAAGTAAAACTGCCAACATAAACATTTTTTTCACAAAATTTTCCTTAATAGATCTCAAAATTACATCAAGCTTTGCAATGTATAAAATTATGGGCGACACTCTCTCTAAATTATTGCAATATATTAGAAATTCATTATCTGCAAATAAGACACATATATCTTGATTGAAAGAGATGTCATACGCCACGCCTATTTATTTTCAATATCAAATTCTTATCAAATACTAAGTGAAATATCAAACCAAAAAATCACATCTTATTGGAAAAAATGGGCAGAGACATGCCTATTTATATTCAATATCAAATAGATTAGCACATAATAAAGCAAGTTTTATAGATTAGTTGCCGTGCCCACCTATTTTAGTGACGAATAGTGCGAAATATGTTTAAATAACTTTTCGGAAATAGTTCAAACGAATTGTGCCCTTAATATACCAGATTTTGCACCAGATAATGCATTAAAATATATTTTTTTATTCCAAAAATCATGCTAATTATGCTGATGCGTAATTTAATAGCACTCAGAAGCATCCTTTTCATGCCACGCCCTTTGTATTGAATATATATGGAAACAATTTTAGCATTCTTTAGTATGCGATATTCGCCTTTTCGTAAAAAAATGGGCATCAGATTTACCAAATACTTGATGACTAAGCCGACTATATACTATTTGAAGCGTTTGTTATTTCACATTTGTTTCCTTATCCTTTTTTATTTTGCATTTGATATGATAAATATCAGTTAAGGAAAATGGTTGAAAGAAAATGAGTGGATTTGAGTTGATTGTTTTGTTTATGTAAATTTGCTGTTTATGTTTCATTAAAAGTTGGAAAAATTTCCTTAGTTATTCTAAAAAACATCTGGTTAAAGGTTTCTAGAGAAGTGTTTTAGGAGACGGTGCAATGTGTGTATTTATTATTACTGTTTTATTATTTTTTCTTAAAAAGTCAGTGAATTTTAATTGACTCAAAAAAAAATATATATATTTTTAGTTTAAAAAGAAATATTTTTTTTTCTTTTTGATTGAGAAAATTCGATTGAAATTGCAAATGAAAATATAGATAAAACTTTTCAAATAAAGTTGGTATATAATAAATTTTTTTTCATATGTGATATCAAACTGAAAGCTTTTATTTTATAATTCAATTGTTTGCATCTGCTATTACGTGCAAGCATGTGCATGATGGTGCTGATTCCTCCTTAAGACAATAGACATGAATCCGCCTAATTTTTGTCCAAAATGCAATTAAATTCAAAGCGAAAGATTTATGAATTATGAAAAAATTTATTTTGATATTGATATATTTTATTTGCCCAATTATAGTATTTGTCCTTTTAATAGTAAAACTGCAACAGATACGGTCAGTGTAAGCAAAGAAGTTCAATTGACTTGATTCCTTATTTTTATTGCTTTTAGATTAAGAAAATTGTTTAAGCAAATAAAAGCCCACATTTTATGCCTCCTCTCCGCTTGTTCTTCATAAATTGCCAAATAATATTTTCGCTAAGACGTTTTATGATGTGCTAATTTGTGGCGGTAATTTAAACAGCAGTTAATAACACAGCGTCTGGAAGTTCACAGTGATCCTGCATTTATTCCCAAAGCGATTTTTACTTAATGTAGTGGAAAATATCTTTTAGTTTTTCCTCAGAATTTTGCACCTCAATTAGATACGCACTCAATTAAATTTAAACGGTTATAATAAACGTGGAAGGAATTTGCAAAAGTTTGCTTTTTGTAATCTTTAATTAAATCATATTTTGGCTGGCTGAGTATTTTGCAGATAAGCGTAAATTTATTTTTAAATCCCAATCTGAGCATGCGAGATTAAAACGATATTTTTTTAAAGTTTTGTTTTTATTAAATTTTTTGTTTGTTTTTCATTTTGCGTTTTTCGAGTGTTCAATTCTTGGAATTTTTATGCAAAAATTTACAAAAAAGGCAGACTTTAATTTTAAACTTCAATAGAAGAAATAACATAAAAAAGTCTTGGAATGTGCAAACGAAGACTGGAATACACAAGTGGAAGTCTTATAGAGAAGACATGAGAAGCTCCAAGTTTCTCATTCGTCGTCGAGGTATGCCAAGAAGAATATTTACACACAAGCATTGCGCACAAAGCCCAAAGCCATCGCAAGAGTGTTCAAACAGTGTCCAGTAAATTCGATGGAAGTAAACGGAGGTTCAACTCTTCCATAGCAGGGCACATGGGGGATCGGAGCAATATTGGAAATCCAATTGTTAATTTTTTTTTTACTGATTTTCGCCTAAGAAGATGGTAAAGTCAAAATATTCTTGGCTTGAAATTAATTTTGTTGCGCAGGAATGAGAGAGCACTGGTCTATTAGGAACACACTTTCACTTGAACTTGAATATTGATTATTCTTGGAAACTCAGTTTGGACTAATGATGTATATTTTAATATATCAAGAAAACCAAGTAATGAAAAACCAAATGAAAACCATATTCTGGAAACGAAGTTTGCAATCTAAGTAAATTATTTTTATTATGATAAGGACCCTGCTTTGCTTCCTTGAAACATTATCTTTGAAACTACTTCGTTACCACTCCTCATAAGGCAAAAAGTTACACCATTTTATGAAAATCAAAAAAAAAATGGAAAAATATGTAACTCTTTATAAATTTTTTATGCTGATTAATACGTTCCCCATATACCTGCCGACAGATATTCTACAAGGCGTATAATTTATTTATGAACGTTGCGATAACTGCATCAAGTATACTCCCTCTGATTTAATACGCAAAAAGTATGCAACACAACATGTGATACATCGTTAGCTTTAGTATGCTACCCATGTTTGCGGCAAATGCGTTTTTGAAGGATTCTAATAAAAGAGAGTGCTTGTCTTAAGCGATGAGCAGATTCTGCAAATATAAGAAAAAAATAAATGTTGGGATGAAAAAATCGTACAAGCTTTTATTTTCAAAATATTAACAAAATATTTTATAAGTCACTAAAAAGGGAATTGCCACAAAGGCGGCATCCTTGAACTCTGGACAGACAGAAAGAATACAAACTTGTGTTCATTTTTAATAAAACCATTTAAATGGCGCAGACAGCAATTCTCTCCAAAAGTATTGCATTGCAAAATCACTGTGCTCAGATACTACGCAACTTTGGCGGATGCAATATTTAGTTTAATTCATTCTCAGTTAAAATAAATTATGCATGGAGATAGTTGTGCAGTATAAATATGCAAATAGTCATCCTTTGGCAGTGCTCAATGCTGTTCCCACTTTTATTTATTCAAATGATGTCTTGTCACGCACAACGCTTTGTCTAAGTGTGACAGCTTTCAATTTACTTGGAGATAAACTGTTAAGGCGAAGAAGGTGTAGTTCATGTAGTACGTGGTACTTACCAAAATTTTCACCGGAAATATTGTCAGAAAAAGTGTTTTAAGGCCGTCGGAAGGGCTTTTAAAAGTCTTAGGCGTTACCGGTTTTTATGCAAAATTAACAACACCTAATTGGAGTAAAGTTTTCCAATGCAGGCAGGGAGTTCTATTCTAGATGTTTTATTTTATATCGAAATTGTTTGTTTACATATAAATAGTTGCATATTTTGAATTTAAAAAAATTTTAGCAAGAAAATGTATAACAAGTTGGTGATAAGAAAACCGGAAGTAGACCACTTCGCTCAAATAATAATAACTAATAATTTAGTTGTTGCAGCCCATTGTGTTGAGGAAATCCCAGCTTTCTCCATATTTCGTTGATATTTGGTTTTGAAAATTTTACAGACGTCATACAGTTAATGCAGTTTCACCATCCCACACAATATTAACACACGTCAAATTTGGCATGTATGTGTAAAAAGTGCTTGGAAATGTTCATAAAATTATAGATTTTATCTAATCAGGGTTGATTTTCCTTCAAGCATCTGAACAAAGAAAAAATTATTCTTTATTATTCTTCATTATTATTACTATTAAGTAATAATTATTTTTATAAGGTGTGTTATGAAGTATGAGAATGCAAACGGAGTGAGCGCTGATGCCAAGCCGTGCCGAGCCGTGCCGAACCGTGCTTATTGACGCTTATTTTCATGCGAAAAGAACATTTGTATATAACACAGTGAATGCGAGAATTCTTTTCATTCGATATACTTTCTTTCTATGTGAAAAAAGGTATACTTCACAGAATACCTTTCAGATATTTTTCACGGCATATACTGTATTCATGAACGACTGTATCAAGATACACCCCTGCATAAATGCGCTTAAAAGTATGCAACAGAATAGGCGATCTTAAAGCAAGACCACAAGCTCTTTTTAAGAAATTATGAGTTAGTTAGTTAGTTGTTTATTTATTGAGGCGTCTTTTTTTCATTACATAGAATTTTTTTTTACAAATATTTATTTTTTTTTGAAAACTATTATTTATTTTATTATTATTTTAGTTACATTACTAGTTGTTGCCTATGCAACTTGCTTATCCAATCTGAGAATAATTACAAACTATAATTATAAATACATTAATTAATGGTCTAAGCAGTGCTTCTTCTAATAAATTGTGATTTTTAAAATATATTCCATTAAGCTTTTTTCTTAAACATTTTTTCCAATAAAAAATTAAATCTTTCAGTTTGCATTACTTATGAATTAGATTTTTTATATATTTTATTATACAAAAGTTAAAAGCCTCGAAGATTTAGATAATACAGTTGAAACTCTCACTATATTAATTCATGAAGCTGCATTTTTGTCTACCCCTTCAAATGCTTACGATAACAATTTAGGACTGAAAGTTCAAGCATCCGCAGCAGTAAGAAGAATGGTCAGAGAATCCAGACGTTTAAGAAGAGTTTGGCATCGTACACGTAACCCAAGAGACAAAACCAACTGGAACCTGGCAATAAAGTTATGCTCGGAAATGTTGGCTAAAGAGAAAAATGATTCCATAAATTCCTTTCTTCGAGCTTTAAAATATCAGATTTTGATCTTTATAGAGCTACAAAGTGCCTTAAAAGACCATCACGAAGAAACGCTTCCATTAAGAATTCTGCCGACTCATGGTGTAAAACGGATGAAGAAAAATCTACAGCTTTCGCTGCTCAGCTGGAAAGTACTTTTAAACCCCATTTGATCAACACGGATGATGGCGATATAAGAGATTTTCTAGATGTAGCGTGCCAATTGCATTTGCCTATAAAACATATCACACCACAAGAAATAAAAGACGAAATAAAAGTTTTAAATAACAATACATCTGCGGGATATGATAAAATAGATGCACTTACTATTAAATGTTTACCACTTAAAGCCATTACATTTTTGGCATTGATATTTAACTCCATTCTAAGGATCCAACATTTTCCATCACAGTGGAAGTGCGCTGAAATAATAATGGCGTTAAAGCCAAATAAACCTGAGAACTCAGTCTCTTCTTACCGACCAATCAGTCTTCTGCCTATTATTTCCAAAATATTTGAAAAGATATTATTAAAACGCCTAACACATTTTCTCAATGAACATAATATTATACCAGATTATCAGTTCGGATTCAGACGTAAGCATGGGACGCCAGAACAATGCCACCGAATAATAAAAGTAATTAAAAAAAGTATTGCTCTGCTGTATTCTTGGATGTTCAGCAGGCTTTTGATAAAGTTTGGCATGAGGGCCTTCTATACAAGATAAAAAGCACTCTTCCTGCCCCTTTTTTTTCGCGTAGGTTAATTTTAATTTTTCTAAAATTTACGAAATAAATGCTGGTATACCACAAGGTACTGTCGTCGGTCCAGTGTTATATAAAATATTTACTTATGACATGCCGACACAAGCTGATATAACTACGGCAACATACGCAGATGATACTGCGTTTTTATCATGTAATAGCCAACCACACCTAGCTACCAGATCTCTACAAAGGCAACTTGATAGTCTTCATTGCTGGCTCACAAAATGGAATATCGTTATAAATACACAAAAATCAAAACACATTACTTTTACTACAAGAAGAGAAAATTGTCTAGCAGTATACCTTAATGCAACAAAAAATCCTGGAGGCTAACGTGGAAAGCTCATATAACAGCCAAAAGAAAATTATTCGACAAAAAATTTAAACAATTGTACTGGTTACTTGGAAGAAGATCACAACTCTCTCTAGAAAACAAGGTTCTCTTACTAAAAACAATTATAAAACCTATATGGACCTACGGCATAGAATTGTGGGGGACTGCCAGCAACTCAAATATAAAAATATTACAAAGGTTTCAGTCTAAAGTTTTACGGTCAATTACAAACGTGCCATTTTATATATCAAACAAATCTTTACATAACGACCTTAAAATGCCCTTCATAAAACCCGAAATAAGAAAATACAGCTCTAACTATTTGGAAAGGCTAAGTAACCATAATAATGTATTGGCAATTGCATTACTTGATGATACTGAGAATAGAAGACTTAAAAGAAATCATATTCTAGATCTACCTTTTATTTAATGAATTCAATATTATATATTCAAACTCTTAGTTAAAAAAAAAAAAAAAAAAAATTAATAATTATAACAAACTAGTAAAATACATTATCCTTATATATGATGTCCAAATGCATATATAATTTAATTTATTGGTTCCAAAGGAAACCAATAGGACATGTAATTTTTTATTTTTAAATTATCACATTTGCTTATTATTGTGAAATAGATTGCAAATACAAAAAAATAAAAAAAAATATTTTTTATTAAATAATTTTATGAATTACAATAATTGTTTTTCGCTTTCTCTTTTTTAAAGGTGTCTTTCTTTTTTGTTGGCTGCCGTTCTTTTCATGCAACATAATGGATGCCATGTGCTCTAAATTTGACAAGGACTGCAGTCCCGGCATTACAGCCTTCATATTCACCACATGGTTGGGTTATATTAACAGTTTTGTCAATCCTGTCATTTACACTATATTCAATCCAGAATTTCGCAAAGCCTTTAAGAAAATCATGCATATAGGGTGATTAAAATTGCAGCAAATATCAGAGCGTGGAGAAAACCAATCACTCACAACTTTCCACACATACTTTTATTTACACATCTTGCAACAAGACGATATCAAAGCATGTTCTTTCTGTGAGTCATACTTTTTATTTTTCTATTTACATATTCATAACTTTTCTACCCTTTTCTTTTATTTATAACTTTATTTTTATTATTATTATAATTTTTTTTTTGTTTTTGCACAAGATTTTTGTACTCACGTTATATTTTCATAATGAGAAATACAGTCCAAAAACTTTCACAATATATTCCGTGGAAAGAAATTAAAACAAATAATATCGAATAATAGTAGTTGCATTCAAATTCAATACTGAGTGCAATTCAATAGTCATTAATATAAAGTGAAATAAAATATGAAGCAAATAATAATGCCAGCAACGTTCAAATCAAACATAAAACTTACAAAATATAACAAGTTTTTTATAAAATCGTATTTAGCAAAAAAGAAAACCCAAATCAATATAAAATAGAAATTATAATTTAATTGTATATACCATGGCCACGCCCATTTTCATTTTAATGAAAATTCATAGTTGTATAATAAAAATTAACTCCATTTCCAATACCATACCACACTTCAGGGGTGAAGAAAAAAAAAAAAAAGAAATATTTCTAAAAACAAACAACATCTAGAAGGAATAAAATTTTGTTTCTATTATATAATATTATTACATTTATAAAGGCTGTACCAGCAATAGATTGTATATTAAAGATATATTAGCATAAATGGCTGAGCCCCTAAAGGTATGCCCTTGAATTTATTGAATTCAAGAAAACCAAAATACTATTTAAATTAGCTTACAGAAATATAAATATTGTTTGGCTTTCCAATGTTAAAATATATGCAAATTTGTTTGGACTTAGGCAATATAAATTTATATACGACTACATATCATTTGACCCAACGTGAAACATTTATGAACAAGCTTTAATAATCGTAAATGGAAGTTATGAAATGAAACCAACGATTGATGTAAATTTTTTTATTTAATCATAAATAATACAGTCACTCTTTGCAGGATAATTGCGTATTAAAAATTAATTCGTTTTAGCTCAAAATAATAATGAAACAAGAAAAAAAAATATTAATAAGAAAAATATTTTGTATTTCATCTGCTCTGGAACCAAATTTTATTACGTTTGTGCCAACTTTCTAATATATAATTTGAGTAGCCCAAAATTATGTTTATTACTTATATTCAGCCAGTGGTAAAGCGCATTAAGTTCATTTCCGCAATACCTATTGCGGCTGTCACTTCTATCTTCTTTCGTGTTTCCCTGATATAATTAAATTACTACTGCATATTTTTAAATTATTTGGGACGGTTATTTTACAAGCTTAAAACTAAACATGATTGGGAATGATTGTGGTTCAAGCACTGAGTCATATAATTTCCGAATATTAGGTTACGCTACTATTATATTTAGTAAACGTCATATAAGTTTTCACCTAAATATGACAGTGACAACCGAACATTCCGCAAGTATGAGCTGAATAAAGTTGATAAATTTGAAAGCGCTTAACCGTTTCTTTC
The DNA here is from genome assembly GCA_963402855.1 of Ormia ochracea. Taxonomy (NCBI): domain Eukaryota; kingdom Metazoa; phylum Arthropoda; class Insecta; order Diptera; family Tachinidae; genus Ormia; species Ormia ochracea. Next base: position 21,075,902 of record OY727107.1, on the reverse strand, counting down.
CGACAGGATCTGCCAATCGGAAAGCAAGTCCTGCCTTCTTGTTCTAGGAACGCAATAAAATTGTTCGCTTGATTATGACCGAGACAGCTGAACATTTCGCAAGTATGAGCAGAATAAAGTCGATAAATTTGAAGGCGCTTGAGCATTTCTTTTTGACAGGATCTGGCAATCGGAAAGCAAGTCGTGCAAATGAAAAAAAAAAAAAAAAATTGGTAAAAACTAGAAAAGGATCTTTCGCGTTAAAAGTTCTGCTCCTTTACTTTAAATATATAAAGTTGAAGACAACGTAAAGGTTTCCATACTTTAAAGTGCATTAATTTTACTTAAAAATCAAAAACTAATTTCGAAAATTAATTTCAAATTTAATTTGATGTTGCAAATTATAAAAAAGAAACTGTAAAAAATACTTTTCAGCTTGCAAAAATTAAAAAGTTATTTATATAAATAAAATATAATTATTTATTTACCAAATATTACAATTATATGAATATAATTGCAATATGTATAGAAGCACTGGCTTCTGAGGCCTTTGGCTTCTGGCTCCCCGGGGAATTGAACCCCTGACACCAGCGTAACAGGCGGGTATGCTAACCACTATACCATCGAGGGGCTCAAAATATAATTAAAAGTATATAAAGAATAATATAAATTAAAACTATATCGGCTCCAATAAATCACTACCGACTTTAACTCTTTTGCTATTTGTATTTTTATTGTTTTTTTTAGTTGCGAAAAAAACTTTTGCGAAACTTGTTTAATGAAAAATCATTTGAATAAAAATTAATCAAAATAAATTTTCAAGTTGAAGCTTTTTTGTATAAAAATATTATTTGATTGTCCAATTTTTATTTATTTAATTTTTTTTTAATAGAATGTGGATGTCGCTGAATAAATGCAAAAACTACGTGTTGTGTGATTTACAACAGTAGAGAAAATTTTAAGTGAAGTATCAAAAAAGTGATAAAATTTAATTAACTTAATTAATTGTTTGATTGAAATAAATTGCAATGGATTGTTATATAAATGAATAAATAAATAACATAATACAGATAATGGAAGAAATTAGTGTGACGCGTGTACTAAAAGTATTATATTTTAATTAAAAGAAAACATTACAAATAAAATTAAGGACATCAAACTTAAGAATAAATTTGTGTTTTTTTTTTTAATAAAAGTAAAGAGTGACTGTGTAAAAGACTCGTGACTGTTATATGTTGTTGCCTGAATATTTTTTTTCGTATGAATAATTTATATTCACGTAAAGAAAAAGTAAGAAAAGAACTTCTCATAATCTCTGCATTAAAAATAAAATGTTTAACAAAAATAAAAAAACTAATTTAAACAATTTATGCATCATAATTAAATCGTTGTCAAAAAGCTTCATTCTGATGCATAAGAAATCAAGTTTTCTTTAAACTGACAGAAGATTTGCCGCACAAGAACATAATCTTTCTCCATTTTAGGAAAACTGTAAAGTTACACAGGGACAAAAAAAAAGAAGTCCTTAAAATTTTTAATGAGCCCCATGCAGAGATTAAAGTAAAAATTTCTTTTCTCTCTCTTAATGATGCCACAATAACCAAAAAAACAATTCCTTTTTCAGTATTTAAGATGTAAAATCAAAAAACAAAAAGAAAAGAAAACACACTGCAAGGACATTTTAGAAATGTTTAAGAACATACTCACAACTAGTAACAATTCCACACCCCCTAAACAGCCACACAAACACACTGTGTGGACGAGAGAGTGAGAGAGCAAGTATCAGCTTTCAAATGTAAACAAGTAGTAAATAAATTATTAAGTTTGAATATGTAATTAATTTAGTTATAGAATTTATTAGATTAAATTTGAAGAGCATTCGCAGGACATGAATGAAAGAAATAAAAATTAGTATGAAAATGAAAAAATCAATTTAGATTAGGAAACGTGGGGAATATGAATCATCAATATTGTTAATCAAAAATATAAAAACACACAGCCATACATTTACCCACGCATACACACTTACTTGTATCAGGGTGTAATAAAATAGATGATAAAAATATTTAATTAGCATATTCAAATAAACTAAAATATAGGAAAAATTTGTAAAAATATAAACATGTCGCAGTACACTTGTGAATAAATTAAATATACAAGTTTCTGAATATGATTGAAAATTTATTTAATAAGAAAAATATAGAAATACTTCACACGTTTAAGCTTCCAACAACTTGTGTAAATTTCTATTAATTATTCCTCAATCATTCGAATGACACTGGCTGGCCTGCAATTGCAATTTGTAGGAAAGACTAAAAATCATTGCGAACCGACAGAATTTCCGAGTATTGTTTGTTTGTTGAAACAAACTAATACAAAGATCCTAACTGCCATTTTTGCTATTTGGTAAAAATTATTTGCTTTATTTTTATAGCAAATAAGTGATATACTTGAGAATTTAATCTTTTTTTATAAACATTTTTTTTATAAATATTTTCTTTTTTAATTGTCCTTGAAAAGCCTCCTCATTTTTCATATCTTTTTTAAGAATTGTATTCAAATAAAATTTATATTTCAAAAGCTATCTCATAATGTATTATTATTAATAAAATTATATTATTAACCTTTCCGACCGTTTACGCACAATTGTTTGTACGGTTTGCAACAATTTTGCATATCCTGATAAAAGGGATAAGGGGTCTTAATGAGAAAATTTAATGTCTTACAATAATTTTTGCATACAGATATAACCCGTTTTAAATATTTAGATAAGCCCATCACTCGGATTGGTTATAGGTCGGAAAGGTATACGATAATTTTTATAACTAGTAACTTCTAAGAACTAGTTAAACTCGTGCACATTTTTAAAATGTTCACTTTCAGACTTTTCAAATGATATATAATATGAAGCATTTCAAGTTTATTAATTCTCAAGAACTGTTATAACTGTGCTTTCTATGCACTTTCCTTACCATCAGACTACCGATACTGCATATCATGACATTTCCAGCAATATAAGTAAACTTTTGCTGACGTAGTAAAGAAATGTTTTTGCGGCAATGTAATAACGCACAGTGGGGCAGGATTAAAAACATCTTGAACATAAAGGTTGATATATATAACTATAATGAGATGGCAGTTGCAGGAATTACTTTTAGTTGTTTAGGGGCAAAATTCGTGGCGTGTGGTAGCAGAGCCATTTGCAAATCCCTTCTCAACTAAAACCGAGTTTGAATATTTTCTTATTCTCTTCAGAGATAAAATGTTTCAAAAGCCAGTTTATGTTGTGTTACATGAATGAAAATGAGTTTTTCTTTAATGTGCTGGCCCTCATGCGAGCTCTGTATTAGTTTCGATAAGTGTAGATATAAATCTTAAATATTATTAAAGCAAATATTGTACATATAAAATAGAATTGTAAAAAATTTTTAAAATTATTTAATAAACAATAAAATTAAATAAAACATTGTTAAGAAATCTATATAAGAATTAAGAGAAAACTTTAGAGATCTGAATAATAATATTAAAGAATACGAGTATAATAATAGTTTTTATTGATAAATAATTAAATTAAAAACAACAGCAACAGACACACGCACACACACACACATACAATTAATAATGGCAATACATACATTAACATAAATTATTAACAATTAGTTAAATTCTTCCAAACATAAAACGCTTACTAATCATTAAATAACAAATAAATTATAAAAACACAATACATATTAAACAAAAAGAAAAAAAAAATAAAAGAAACAACAAAAACTGGAACAAAATGAATTGTTAAAGTTTCATTTGTAAAAAGAATTTAAATTTTACTCGAATAGAAACCAACATGAATTTTTTTAATTAATTAATTAATTAATTTAGTTTTACAATTTCATCGTTATGCATACAGTACCTAATTTATTTTGTTTAAGTAGAAAATAAAGTGAAGAAACAGTCGCTCATGTTACTTAGATTAAATATTAGATAATTAGAAGATACTCGACACTACAACACTCCACAACACCCTACAACACATTAAACCAATTCAAACGCAAATCAAAAGAAAAACAAAATATAAAAATAAATAATAAAATAATAAAAAAAAAAAATACGAACAACACAAATTTGTTAAAAGTCTAAAACAATTTTCACTAAATATTTAAATTTCATATCCATCCAATTAATAAAAGAATAGTTTCAGTATGGAAATTATTTATTATTTCCAATGAAAAATAAACCGTACGTGTCTCCAGACACGCACATACATAAAAATAATTTAAAATAGTAAAAGAATTCTATCAGTTCAATTTGTATTTTCCAATCGCTTAGTTAAGTTTAATTAAAATTTTTTATTAAAAGTCAAAAAGAACAATTTTGCAAAATCAACTCGCCAGTGTTTTATTTACACTGAATATCGAGCACAAACCAAAAACTTTAATAACGTACGTCTCCTCCTCAGTATTGTAAACATTTTAATCAACTGAGACGATCAATGCATAATAAAAGAAATCAATAATGAAAATAAAAAGAAAATTAATAAAATGAAGCAAAGAAATTTATTAAAAAAAACTGTTTGAGTTTTCCTTGAAATCTCTTTAAAATGTGTCATAGTTCGAGAAACAAAAGTATCCTTATTTCTCTTCAGATAAATATTTAGTGCGGAAATTATTCAGAAAATAATTATTCCGGAAACAAACTAATTTTCACCGGAATGGTAATCGTAATATACAAAGACCATAACGGCCATTTTTGCTATTTTAATGGAAATTAATGCTTTATATCATTTTTGAGTATACAGGGGCAGGGATTTACTTGAGTTTTGCAAAAAACGTGGCCGGTTTTATTGTGGAGTGCCTAAACTGGCTCAGTAGCACACTGAGGCAAATGGCTGGCAGCATTTTGACGGGCATTCAAATAGCCATCTTGTTAAAGGATCGCATAAGGAGTTAATTCCGGGATGATACTGAAATGTAAAGAGTGCACATGTAATCAATTACTGTGCTCATATTACAGTACGCACCTGGATATTAACTCACCAGTTGCACCTCAAGTACTGTTAGCGAGCTGCCTGTAGTGAACAGGATTTAGTGCTTTTTGGGTAAAAGTTAATTAATTGGCGATCTAGTTAAAAGATCACATATAGTGAAGAGTAAAGTGCTCTCCAGCAATTACTGTGCACATGTCTGAGTGTGTACCTGGATATAAACTTAGCAGTTGCACCTCAAGTACAGTTAGAGGGCTGCCTTTAGTGAACATGATAAGAGCGATCCTTTTTAGTGCTCTGAAGAAAATTTTTATGATTGGACTTATTGCCGCATTACATACAATCTTTATTTGAAAATTTCAATCCCTTGTGATTTGTGCGCCTCCACCCCCATTAACGAGTACCAATTCTTTGAGCGCGGACCAATCACATTCACAAATCACTCGCATTTGGCCAAACAAATTTAAACATAAAACAAAAATCGCATACAATAATAATCATATATGGTAATAAATACGGACTTGTTATGTAAAACAAAGTATTCCATTTTTAAAATATTTTTCTTCTGCTGATAGAACTAAATGCAACTCTGATCGCATGAACATTTACAGTTTATGAAAATTTCCAAAAACTTTTGGAAAATCGTACGACTTATCAAAAAGGAATCTGTCACACAGTTTTAAGCCGAAATCTCATATATTGCCAAATTTGACAGATCGTACGATTGTTTAGGGTAATGAATCATGGCATATAAGCGACTAGACGCATTTCCATGATGAATGTCTACTTTGAATTGATGTTGGAGTGTTCTTGAAGCATACCATCATCGTGGAAAACGATGTGCTCGCCGAAAATAAATTTGATATATCAGGGACGATATTGTAATGTTCAATACTTTTCTGGGCGTAGACTACGTTTACTTTAATTGACGGCAGGTAAGAACAATTTAAGTAGTTAAGCTTTCTACGCAGTCAGCTGCCAAGTAAGATGGCACGTGGAATGCTCAGATACAACCGTATCTGAGCATTCAACCGTATGCTGTCCTGAAAGCTTTGTTGGTAAGTCAGGTAAATTTTCCGCAGGGGCCTATGCGAGATTGTGAGCCACAGAGCACCCCCAACTACGATAAAAAATACACAAAAAATTTTGATTCTGCACTGTAGTCTGGATCTCTTAAGCTGGACCTCATTAAAATCGTTTTCATAATAATCAATGAAAAAACACAGTAAAACGAAAAAAATAAATAAAATAAATTTTAATAAAAACAACAGCATTTTGACAAAAAAATTTGTATTCTTTTGTTTACTTTTATCAATCTTCGTGTATTTATTTTTGTGTTTTTGGAAATCCTTCCTATTGTGCCCACTTTAAATAGAACTGCAAGGGGTGCGGTGTAAAAAAACCAATATAGTCGTGATTTTTATATGATAAATTCATACGTTTCCAGCCAACAATTAATACAAACAACGGCATACCTACAGACATTTGTAGTCAACCCATATCAAAAGCAGATTAAAAAGATAAAATACGTCGCATTGACAGGAAAGTAATAAATAAATTCCATTCATTGTGAAATTATTGCCAAAATCATGATCATCAACTTTTTCATCATCATTACAAGCATCTGCGGTACTAAAAATACTTTTATACTTCAGCCGAATCGCAATCACTTATATCGCTGCTACTTATGTTGCTACTGAAGCCTTCAGCTGCAGCAGCAGCCGGGATTTTCCAAACGTCTTGTCCTTTCTTGTACTCAATTTATGAGTGGCTTTAATAAGCACATCCGAATGACAAATACCAGCAGTTGTTTGTGCCAAGCAAACAGTAATAAATAGACGCTCATACACTGATACATAAACATGGGCACGTAGGCAAACTGGCCTCCAGTCCATTTGCAAACAATTGTTTTCATGTGATTGTGTCCTTCTACATGCTTATAAAACTGAACTTGTAGGCTGAGTTCGATTATGATTTGTTTGCCCACAGTGTTTGTGTATCGCTGGCCACCAATGCCACCATGTGTATCGCCCTTCTTAAGTGAAACACTTTTATGTTGGTTGTGGCAAGATTAAATACAGTCCAGCATTACAATATTATTGCACTCTTTTGTATTTAAGACCTCCTTAAAGAATTAAATCTTTTAAGTGGACAACAATAAAGCTCCACTTCACTTCATATTGGATTAGCGGAGGTTTTCTTTACATGCGAGAAAATGGCATCAAGCAAAGTGCAAGCTTTCATAGTTTGTAGGAAAAACAAACAACCATGCGGAAGTTATTTCCAATTACTATAATTCTTATTTAGTTTATGCAAATTCTATTTGCTTTTATTCTTAATATCGTTTGCTTATTATGTTACACAATATCTGTAATGTAAAGTAACTTAAAATACATTTCATTTTCATTGGAACGATTTCTACTTCGGGGCTGCCCTGGGAGTACCATCACTTTTGCTAAAATTGACGATTATCCCCTCTTAAAATGCACTAGTGATGATTTTAAGTCCAAAACATTTAATGTAATATTTTTGGTTTGATGTTTTTTTTTGACGATTTTCTAAAAGGATTTGACGATTTTATCACTTTTTCATCGAGTGACGACTATTTAAATATACAAAGTTTTAAAAGGGGGAAAAAATTTGTGCTGGGCTTGAAGTTCGGAATAGGAATAAAGAAACCAACAGTGCATAATTTCATTTTTTTTGTTATTACTTACAAATTAGTAACGTACATTTCAGGCTGAAATTTCCTGCTTGGGAATATGACCAGAAATTTTTTGAAATATCGGCAGCTGGCTAACTTGTATTTAACTAACTTGGTTAAATATTTACTGATGCAGTTGAGGAATTTAAAACTGCAAAGCGAGAAATTTGTAAAACCATTAAAATAAAATATCGTTGTAGCCCATTACTTATCCCAGTCACTGTAATACTTTTGAAGAAAAATTTCGTTTACATTCTCTGATTGTTCTAATATACAGTATAATTTAGTCATAGTGATAATTCGTCAAAGGAGCAGAAAAAGGTTTTGTCCTCTCGTACCCTTTTATCCATTACACTTCCCCCTTTTTTTTAAGGAAGAAAAGCAAAAATTAAAAATAATCTATTGTACACCCCACAAAAAAAAGGAATAGACTGTCAGGAGTTTGAATTGGCACATATATTGATTGTAACTTATTTTTTCAATTGAAATTTTTAAAATTATTTTTACTACGAACTAAAATTTCTTACACAGTAAAAATTATCGGTGTTTAGTGATCTTCAACAAATAATAAAAATAAATACATTATTTAAATTTTTATATAAAAAGTCCTTGAGCTAAAAATAATGACAAATATACAAATAAATTAGTTGTTTATAAATGACTCGCAAAAGCAAGTCAGAACTTTTTTGGAACTTTTTTAAAACTTTTTATAGACATTATAAAAGTGGCTGGATTTCTCTACTTTTTTTTTATTTCTATCAACAAATCAAAGGAATAATTCGTTAAAATCGTAACCTCTATGCAATTCTAAGCTTGAGAAAGAGAACTTCTTTTCCATAAAAAGTTTGTTTTTAAAAAATTTCCAAAAAAATTTATTTTATTCTAAATGAAATTTTAAATAGATTTAATAATAGTAAAAAGTGTAAAAGTAAATGGATGTAAAAAATAGTTTAAGGCGACGATTTAAAAATTACAAAAAAATTATATAAAAATTATTTTATGACTGCCACAGGTTCAGCCAACGATATGCTCAGTATAAACAGATAAACAATAATTTTAAAAATTTTTCGCCGTTTTGGTTTAAAATTTTATCGAATCCTACGGGCATAAAAAAAAATTATTTAAAAACTTGTAGAAAAAATTAAAAAAAAAAAATTACTTGAAAAACAATTTCTTTTCGGAATCCAATTCCACCAGTCGCAATAAAAAGGCTTTTTAATAAAACAAAAAAAAAAAAAATAATAAAAAAATAAAACAATATTATTGAACTCTATTTCCCTGTTTTCTATTCCATGAGAAGTGCACAAGCATTACATATGACAACATATATAAAACAAAATTCATTCAATAAGTTCAGTGAATTAGAAGTGATGTGAAAGCAAAAATGTGTCAACAAATAAAAAAGCTCAACCTCAAAACAGTTGCATACTTATGAATGAGCCTTTCAAGAAATTTTTTATTTTTATTTTTATTTTATTATTTTTTATGCGAGTTATTCTATTACTAAAATATATATTTTATAATGTGATGGAAACAACATAAATTTTGCTTCAATAAAATATTTCTATTTCCTTAAGGTTTGCATTTAGACAGGAAAACATTTGAAACAGAAATATTTTGATTGAAGCAACGCTTTTCTTTTCTTTTATTTTGCTGCAAATAAAGCAATAATAATCGAAAGTTGGCAATAGCAGGTTCATCTCGGTGAAAGCAAATAGAAAGCCGAAAGCAAATTCCAGATGTTTTTTTTTGCTAAAATTTGCCCGTCTAAACTCGCACAAGAAAGTTTCCATTCATAGTACGCCTCTGTTCAGCATCCATTTTGAATAAAAGGAAATCGATTTGAGATGTTGAAACCTGCATTTCTACTTGAAACTTCTTTGATTGCAAAGAAATCAAAATACTCGCATTTCGAAACTTAATTTGGAGTTTAAGTATGCACGTATTACTGCTGTTTTTATTCTCCCGAATAGCTATTTATGTGACAGTGGGCGCATCATTGATATAAACTGAAGGTTGTTTAATAAAAAACGAGAGCAAGGAAAAAAAAATATATATATATATGTATATAAAATAACTGCAAAGTAATCAGGAGCTGTTCCAAAACACAGTCTTGTAAATGAACACAACAAGTGCAAGTAACCAAGGACTCTTTAATTTAAGTTGATGCGGAAATTGGCAATTTGTTGTGCCGCCCGAAATTCTCTCAAACAACATATTCTCTGTTACGTACTTCCACCCAAATGCTGTAAATATTTCAAAACACGTTCATAGTCCAGGTGGAGAATTTTACTTCTGTGTACGTACATGATGTTTTGGAAACGAAAACATGTGTATCAGTAAAGCTTTAACTGGCAACTTAACAGGACATCTGCTGTTATTGATCAAATACATTCAGAAAGGTGTGCTGCTGTTTTTCGTTTCTTTTGTTTTTTTTTTTTTTGTAATCATCTCAACCTACAAAGCTTTTGGCTTGCCAGCAGGAAAACAGTCGGAGTCTAGGGAGGAATTAAACCCGCGACCTCCGGTTTTGTAGTCGTGCTTGGAAAACATAAAAAGTTTAAAAACTAGAAATAAATCTCCTTTACAGAAGAAATTATTGTAAAAGCTTTCTAACTTTGGGCAGTGAATTTCTGCATAAAGCTGATGGCAGCTGTTTATTTGTTAAAGTTGATAAAAATATTTATTTCTTTCCACGTCATGCGTACGTTTCATTCACTGTGACATAACCCTCCGAGCTTTATCGCCGTTGGCGTTGCTCCACATTTGCCAATAACTCTTTAAGCCATTTACTTTTTGCCTGAATAAATATTTAGTTTGAAATAAACTTTTATTTACACAACAATTTAGACATAAAATGAAGCATTCGATATGATAAATACACAATGTGGGGTCACAAGGAGGGGTCACTCTCTTGGAAACACCTGGCATGAACTTTCACATCTACAGTAAATTGCAGAAAATGAAAGTTCGAACGGAGCTAAATTGTCAACTTGCGATTACAGTTATTAATCTGCTGGTTAGCAGTATGTGACAGTAGTAATAGATTAATAACGAGTACGAGTAACGCTACAGTGAACTGCGTCAAATTTCATTGCTAAGGTGGAATAATTCTTTCTTAATACTTTAAGTCGTGTGACATGACGATGACGACTTCATGTGCCTTAAACTATTAATCATCCCTATAAAAATAATACCTACTCGTTCAATGCATTATTCCGTAATGAGAATTACTTTATATAAGCAGGAGAATGAAAGCGATGGTATTTGTAATATTTTGCAATATTGGAAGTAGCGGAGAAGACCTGTGCATAGAGATAAATCCATTAAGAGACTGTTCTCCCACAGAACGACTTTTCGCTTTTCACAAATCCCACTATAGAATAAGTAGAGCGACTTTATGAAAATATATTCCTTCCGATAAAACGATGAAATATTCTTCAGATATCAAACATGAAACCTGGGAGTCAATAAAGATGGATACCCTGGCATGAGAGGCTATATTACATGAGAGTTTATATCATGAGAGCTATATTCCATTATCGGTCCGACTTAGTGTTGTACTACATTTGCCAATCATTGACATTTTGCCTGAATAAAAATTTAGTTTGAAATAAACTTTTCTTTACACAACATCGCAAAATGTTGGTTATTTCCATTTCCATCTTGAAGCCGTTATCAGTGTTCCTTATGTAGTCACGCCAGTGATGACCCCAAGGGTACCTATGCCAGCAGTCAGGTTCATGCCAGGATTGACACAAGTCCTTATCAGAGCATGCGTTCAGAGCCAAGGCGAGAATTAATCGGCATATGATGGTCAACTTAATGACTACGAGACACCTTTCGCACGAATCTAGGCGGTACGGATCTTGCGAAGTTCAGCTGGAGCAAAGCAAACGAGACATTTGTTCCTTGTGTAGTCACGCCAGTGATGACCCCAAGGGTACCTATGCCAGCAGTGAGGTTCATGCCAGGATTCACACGTCCTTATCAGAGCATGCGTTCAGAGCCAAGGCGAGAATTAATCGGCATATCATGGTCAACTTAATGACTACGAGGCACCTTTCGCACGAATTTAGGCGGTACGGATCTTGCGAAGTTCAGCTGGAGCAAAGCAAACGAGACATTTGAATGTTGTTTTTGCAATATGAATGACGGCATCATCGAAAGTTTCGGATTTCCCAGATTTACTGGAGTAACAGGACTTGCGATCATATGACTGCCTCTAAGGTTACAGGACTATCTCATTAAAAAATCATCGTAAAGCACACGGAAGATTAGTCGTCATAGAACCGAACAGAACAGAAGTTTCGGATTGTTTTATCGGTTTATCCAAATTATGGAATTCATTTTTCAATATGAGAAACTGTTGTGAGTTCAAATATAGAAAATTGAAACAGATCTGGAGAAACTGATCTGCATTTGGTACCTGGTGGAATTTTTCAACTGTTCATTTTGTAGCAGCACCGAGTTTGGAATTTGGGGCTGCATTTCATAAAGTCGTCTCGAAATAAAGTAAAAACAAAATTTTAGATGATTTTAATAAAATTGTTTTGTGGGGTAAAAAAAGATGTGCAAAAATTAAGCTGCAGTTGGATTCAGTTTTGAGCTCGTGGATTCGTCGTTTTGAAATCAAGCAAAAAAAAAAAAATTTTTATGATTTTAATGGAATTGTTTGTGGGGTAAAAGCATTCCAAAAACTCTATAAAAATACTTTAAAATGGTTCAATTTTTTACATATGAAAGAGGCTATTTGAAAATCTGATATGATTCTCTGCTAGTATTCTCTTCATTTTTATTCAAGCTTTCAATGCAATTTAAATAAAAAAAAGTTTCTTTTGGAGTTAATCTAAACGACTCCTTCTTTACATTCAATAGCATTTCTAACTTCAATGCGTCATTATCCAAAGAGGCATCCTGCGAAATAGTGAAGTCAAGTCTTTTTATAATAAAAAAGACACACATACAATTTTGGATCTGTTTGTAAAATTAACAAAAAAGGGACCAAATCGAATTGCGTATGTGTGTGCGTATCTTTATGCGTATCTTTTTGCCAAGTTTTTCGTTTACCTCAGCACACGTTTTTCCCTTCGCTTCCATTATCTTGACTATTTCCAAAGAAGTAGGAAAAATTCTTTCTATTCCTTTTTGTGTGTTAATATATGACTGCTTACGAAATAAATGAGAAATACATTAGAGAAGTTGAAGTAGAAGATTGACATTTTGGTGCTGGCACATCGACATTTATGTCATTTTCTTTTCTACAAGAAAAGGCAACACTAGCCGCAGGGAGGGCAATTTTGTGTTCTTTTTCGCTGTGAAAGGGTTGCGTGTTCTTTTTTAAAAAATGTTGCCCTTTCGCAGGGCAAAAGGCATTGCATTTTTGCCCTGAGCAAATCAACAGGGCAGAAATTGCCTTCTAAAACACATGGTTTTTATTCTTGCACAGCGTTACCAGAAAATGTTCAAAAAAAGTCTTTTGAGTTGAAAGAGTGAGAAAATTAGATTTTAATAATTATTTTTACATTTTGTATCATATAAAACAAACAAAAGACCACTATGCGGCAGCTTATTTGTATGAGATATTAAAAAAAAAAATTTTGTTTTCTCAAGCAGATGAATTAGCAATCTGGCAACTGAACATTTTTGTATACACATTTCATAAAATATACAGAAAATATTTGTTTATCAGCTGTTAAAAAAAAGGCATTGCACTTTTTTCTAATTTGTATTCTTTTCTCGTTATATAACAAATTGCACTTTCACAGGGCGGGCAAAACATTTTAAAAAGGCACCTTTTCACAGGGCAACATTTTTAATGTAGAAGAGAAAACGGCATTAGATTAATTTTTCGACCGTGCTAAGAAGCTTAGAGGAATGAAGGCTTTAATGCATAGAACAGGGTGTTCACAAACACTTCAATAACTTAAGTTTTTTACACACAAGCAGACAGAAGGAAATGTGTTGGAAAGGAAACACTTATTATCAGTATGAGTCATTGTTCCAGTGAAATATTTGCATAAAATATCAAACAATATTGTTAAATGAACTAATGACATTAAAATCGTATTAATATTAAATGAGACTTGATTGTATTCAAAATGCTTGAATAAAGACAACAGCAAAAACAGAAACAACAAAAAAAAAAATGTTCTCAAAAGGAAAAAAATAATAATAATGAAACAGACAAGCAAATAAGGACTAAAGCAAAAAGCCCAACATAAAAGGACACAAAAATCACAATATTATCACGAGATGTAAAAAAAGTGTAGCAAAACAAATGGGAAAAATAAACAAGCCGAAGGACTGGATGCGAGAGTGGATGCGCTGTTTATTGTAACAGTTGTTTTGATGGCCACCCAAAGCCGTAACAGTTTACAATTCATTATAAATTTGTGACAACACGCTAAAGAAAGCAATTAAGGATGCAGTGAATGCTTTTAAAAACATTGCCCTACGCTCTTATTCTACACCCTTGCCCTTCACCCTTGCCCATCATCCTTGCCCTTTGCTTTAGCGAAAGAAAAAGATTTATTTTTTTAATTAACAGATTATTACTTCTGCATATCGTTGGCTGAACTTCTAAGTTCATTAATTATGTATAGCTGAAGATAATGAATCCATCTCTGCCAATGGCAGTCTTAAATAAAAATATTTCTCACATGATATCATATATTCATTCTCCTTCGCCGATATCCTGTAGCTACATAAAAAGTCAGGTATTCTATTTGCTAAATTTTACCCCAAACCTTTGCCCCACCACTGCAACTTCTGTGAAACTCCATTGTAATTCTCCAGCAGGGGCTGCTGGCATCATGTGAGCAATTATCAGAGTAATTGTTCCTGTTTATATCATATTGAATGGGTTTTCGATATGATGTGCATGACTGCCAGTTGTTTTCTTAAATAATTGAATTCGGTTTTGCTTAAGGTCGCGATTTACTATCCTACGCAGTTCTACGATTTAGGTACACGAACATTTGACGTGGCTCCAAACACTTTTAAAAAATCGCATCAAAATGGCGTTGGAAGTGTTACATTTATTATGCAAATTTGATGCAAGCAAATTTTTTCTTTGCTGATTTGAGTAAATGCAACTCTGGTCTCATAAAAATTGCATCTTTATGAAAATTTTTTAAAATCTCTGCAAATCGTAAGATTTTGTAGGTATTGAAACAAGGCCTTTAGGAGTCACTAAGACAGTCAATGAGAGAACCTTGAGGAATAGTGCGCTTACGCTCACGATGCTGTAAGAAAACCTCAATTATAGCAATTAAAACTTTCTCGGTGCACCTGACGAAAGTCGCCATACCACTATAACACGCCCAAACTTAGCGGTTGCCACTGAAAAATCTAACAATAAATCAAACTTCAAGTTCCTCTACATATCAAGGCATTAGAGGAATTGTAGCGAGAGGACTTTGCAAGTCCGCGAAATTTAACAACTTCACTTACATGTTTAATATGCATACCTCGTATATAAAAATAGTTTTCACATTAACAATCCTTTTTAGTTTCCCCTGGATTGTTTCGGATGAAATTTCTAGTACGGAGTAACTCTTTTCATGTGTACTGTGACGTTTCTCCTTTTGAGAGAAAGAGAAGAAGAGAGCAAATTTTATCCGGATTTTTTAATTATTCAGCCTTTACTTGATTCATACCGACTGTAGAGATCTCGCTTCACAATACTAGAATACTTATAGTAATTCCATACGTCTTGTGCTCAGTTACTATTACATGGTGGCGCAGTAATTATTTTATTATCGATTATTTAATATATCATTTACTTTTCAGTAGAATATTAAATTTTGTAAATGAATAAAATAATTTTTACAATTAATATTATTATTCAAATTGCATAAAATTACTTTGTTTCTTTAAAAATAAATGAGTTGTTGGGCTTCGTCCTTGATAGCAGTGCTATTAGAAGAAATCTTAGATAATAAATTGATATTTTGCCATTTTAGTTTTATATTTCACTAGAGCAATACTGGCAATAAAATGCTATATTTGCTTCAGTCACCGTTTTATATTTTTATTATTTTTAACAATAAAACCAGTCAATATTTTCAATGAATATTTTCCTTTATATCCTTGCTGGTTAAATATTTTTTTCTGGAATCTATATTTTATTATTTTTTGCTAGAAATCATTTTGTATGTTGTCGATGTCGATGTTAATGTCTTTGACAATGTCGTTGGCGATGTCGTTGGCGATGCCGTTGGCGATGTCGTCGGCGCTGTCGTTGGCGATGTCGTTGACGATGTCGATGTCGAAATCATTATTATTGTTAATTTTTTTATAAACCAGATTAAAGAAAAATCAATTTCATACTTTTAATATGCTGTCGGGAGATAAATTGTTGCTAACAACTCCTGCTTGTGAGTTGTTGTAATTGTTGTTTTGATTTTCTTCATTTTCATTTACATTTTTGCCATAATTTTTGTTTTATTTCTATTTAATTACTGTTTAGAAAGCTTTCACGCAGTGAGTTTATTTTACAAAATTAAATCTAATCATGCAAAAAAAAAAAAACGTTTAATAGAAATTTTCTCAGAGTTCTAGGATACAGTTAAACATTTTCATATCCTTGCGATTTCGTCTGCGATAACCTTTTTAAAGAAAGTTTTTCCAAATAAATGTTTTCTTTTTTATTTCTTTAAAAAATAAACAAACAAAATAGAAATTATACTGGCAAATTGTTGTTTGCATACAAGGAGCTGTGACCCAGTCTGATCCTAAAACATTTTTTTTCCCCTTTTTTTCGACGGTTATTAGTCACGTTAAGTTCGTCCTTCGCCGCAGTTGTTGTTAATACATTAAGAAAACATTTTTTGATACCGCCTTTACTTCTATGTATCCTTTTCTTTAATTATTTAGCTCAAATCCTGCGTTATTATTCATAAAATCCTGACCCTCCATCAAATGACTTCTTACTGCAGAATCCTTTTCCCTAAAAAATTACTTTTCATTTACCAACAGCATTGAAAACATTTTACATTTGATTAATGTAAAACTTCTAACTCTAGACTTTAAGTTAACAACCAAGCAACTGGCGACAAGTAAATTATCCCTGTAAAGAATTGGGTTCATTTTTGGGTTTGAAACAAACTGCAGGGACTTGGACAAACTTAGAGCCATGTACGCAACAATTGGATTATTTTATACTCATTGACAACTATTGCATTTGAATATTTTAATTAGTTTCCTTTACTGTGTTTGATAAATAAAAATAAAAATAAAAGAGAATAATAAAAGATGAATCCACCTTTTTTTGAGATAATTGTTTTGCTTTGAATATGATCATTCTCCATTGGAGCAAGCGATATATTTATAAGCAGTTTCATTATTTCATTTTATTCTTATTTAAATAATAAACTGCGATCAAAACGAGTAATCAGTGTTTAAATAAATGCGATTGTGTCGTGAGCTGAACTACAAATAGAAATTAATATGCAAATAAAAATTGAAGTTTTGGGTTTGGTCCCCATATGCGGCATGTACAGGGTGGGCCAAAAGTCACAATGGGGTTTAAAAATTTAATAACTTTTTTGTTTATTTTTTTTTTATTTTTTTTTAAGATTATGAAATATACAAAATGGAAATTTTTTTACGCTAAGTATGGAAAATAATGTCACTTAAATGACCGCCGTTATTAGCTTCGCAATGATGGGCTCTTTTGAGAGCATTTTTCATAACATCTTTCAACATATTACTATTTATTACTTCTTGTTCTTTGTTCAGTTGTAAATCCCTCCATTATTTATTCTCCAGATGTTATTTATATAATCTTAAAAAAAAAAAATAAAAAAAAAATAAACAAAAAAGTTATTAAATTTTTAAACCCCATTGTGACTTTTGGCCCACCCTGTATAAAAGCCACAAAATTATCACGCATTTTCCTTAAAAATTTTTAATTTGAAAAACATGTACCAGCAAACATTATACATCGATAAATATCGGTATTGGGAAAGCTCTCGCACAATTGGATAAAATGTAATCGATGCCACTTTGAATAAATAAATATTTTATTTAGAGAATAAAAATTCCAAATAATGGGTCTTTCCATATTATTGTTTTATTTTAATACATGGCTACTATACAGAAACTTTATACGAAATTGGGGATGCGCAAACACAGAAGATAAAAGTGGCTGGAACAGCTGGATTTACTTCTCAAATTTACTTTTATTGGGAGTGTTTAGAGCGTCTATATCGTCGGCATACTTTTAATTGTGCCGTCGACATGTTTGACACTTTAAAAACCTCTTTAGAACACACTTATGATACAGTGGCGAGAGTGAACTAGCGATATCGACATCCATTTCCATTTTATCTTCAACATGTCTCATAATTCGCTGAACTCCTGACAGCACAGGCAAATGGTGGAAAATATAAAAATCCTTCCGAATCCTCGTTAACAAGAAAGTTGCTTTGCAAATAACTTTTTAATAGAAAGGTGTTAGAACATGAAAAGGATATCTTTTTTCTTTACAGGATTCATTCTTATAATGAAAAAGGCATACTCAGGAAAATAACATCTTCCTGTTTGCCGGAAATAGTGCTCGAAGCCATTCTGCTGACATATTCAAAGCAGAGAAATAATTATTCTTTCTTAAATATTTTATGAGAATTTTTTATAAAACATCCCACATGTTTAGCAAAAATTTAATAGTTCTACGCCGAATATTGCAATAAAGCATAACGAAAAGTAAACAGTAAATAGAAAATAATAAAAAGTATGTAAACAGTACAGCGATACTTTTTGACACACATACGCGGAGAGTATGTATGTTAGTTAGAAAAGTTTAAAATTTTTTTTTACGAAGTACTTAAAATTTTTATATATTATTTTCCTTTTGTTATTCATTTTATTTTTGTACAGACACAATCCACTGAATACATAAATGCACAAACAGGAAATGTTTACACAGATGACTTTTTTCAAAGTATAAATTCCATACAACACGTGCCTACGGCTTTTTTTTCTTACTGGCAGCTTTTTAGGCGTACGCTTGAGTTTATTTCAGTGGTTTGTAACATTTTCGGGGAAATTGAGAAAGTCTATGGTGGGGGAAATTGTAATCGAATTTTTAATTTTTTGCTTTTAAAATGCATTGCATGCCGTTGGCTGGTGTAAAAAGTTCTTCTGCTGGAAATGGCTTAAAGTCATGGGTTCGATCACTGCTTTCGGCAGTCAGGAAAAAGTAGTTCTAATGAGCTTTAATGACAAAACAGAAAACAAAAACAAAAACATCAGTTTGTCTGCAGGATGTTTGTATGCCTTTTACATTATAAGAATGAATCTTCTAAAGAAACAAATATTTCCTTTTCATGTTTTAACACTTTTCTATCAAAAAGTTATTTGCAAAGCAAGTTTCTTGTTAACGTGGTTTCGCGAGGATTTTAAAATTTTATACAATTTCCCCGCGCTGCTCTGGCGTTAAGCGATTAGTGGGACTTGCTGGATAGAAAGTGGAATATAGCTGTCAAGTAATAGTTGTCGCTATCGCTAGTTCTCTTTTAGATAAAAAGCACTCAAAGCATAGGAATATGTTTAATGTGACCGAGATATACGTCAGTTATAAGTGAAATATGAGCAAAGTATAACAAAATATTTCCTATATGCCGCATAACTTCTCGCCTAATTTGTTGCTTATTACACTTTTTCCGATGACATAAAATATCCTTAGAGAGTTGTAATTTGCCTTACCAGTGGAAATATTTTACTCTCCCTTAACACTATTTAATTTAAAAAAAAAAAACAAAGTCAAAGTTTTCGTGTGTAGTGATTTGTAGTCGTCATATGTCATATGAGCACGGCGTAGGTTTTCCTACTATTTTCCTAATGAGATAGGAATGTTTGCTTAGTAAACAAGACGTGAAGGCTTTACAGTTTTCTAAGCCTAATAAAATTGTAAAATGGATAAAAAAAAAAACGTTAACGGCAAAAAGTTTCGAAAGTTGTGAAAACAATTCTTTAGTTACCAACAAATTTTGTTTCGTTACTTGTGTTATTACAAGAAAGTAATATTGTTTTTATTTTTACTTCCTGTTAAATGTTTATTTATTATTACGATTTTTAATAATTCTTTTTCTAGATCTTGAATTGATTATGCAAATATATATATTTTTTAAAACAGAGCATTTAAACGGTATATATTCCAGATTCTTATAAAAATGGATAATTGAGCTGTGCCCGTCTGCCTGTATATCTGATTGAATTTTTGTTCCGGTTTAAAATCTAAAATTATAAAATCTATCCGTTTCAATTTTCTAAAGATTTTTCTTATGTAAAAATCAGCAAAATCGGCTGATAAATAAAATGAATAAAAGCAAATATTAATTTCATACATGTAATAGTGGATCAGCATAAAAATTTCCTTGTACTTCCCCTTTTTGTAATCTTGAAATTCAATTATTATTATATCTTTTAAGCCAAACAGCATATCAAACCCAGCAGGCTCGTGTATTGGGAGTTTTAATTAAAGAACTCAAACAATAGAAATCTTTTATTCGTTGAAAGTTCAAATAATATATTTGCGCGTATGCAAGGATATGTTTGATGATGATTGCCTTTATTTACAGCATTTTCCGTAACATCTTTCGAAATTTCAAGGTGTAGCGGTATAACCAGTGCCACATCATACAATATACCTAATGAATACAGTTGAGTCAGGCTATTGCCAAACCATTCCAATGAAAATTAATACCATTCTTTATAATCAGATTTTTAATAAAGTTGATATCATTTCTTGCCAGGTGTAGAATTCTAGATACGTGTTATTTATCTAATCTAAAATAAAAATCAGAATAAAAAATAATTAAATACACGAAAAAGTTATTAAATTTTTAAACTCCATTAGGACTCTTTTTTCACCGTGCTGTTTCGATGTGTTATACAATAAATATAAATAAAGCCTTTAATGTGCAGAACAACTGCGTTCGTAACGAAATCGTTCGAGAGAGAGTTAATACGATGCCATGCATGCATTAACATAATAAAAAAGGTGTGATTAGTGTTACTTCAATGCTGAGCCCTCTACACAAAACAGAGCAAATGTTTTCATTATTGTTAAATCCAAATCAAATAAAATTTAAAATTAAATTTTCTAAGAAACAGCATTTGTTGGCTACATGTTATTAATCATACGCTACACTGAATAAATACCATCAAATACCTAAAAATATGCTTCATATTTTAATAATTCAATGAGCAGACGTATGAGTGATATTTTTATACGAGAAATTTAGAAATCAATGTTGCCGTAACAGAGAAAATGCTGCAAACCAACATTTGGAATTTGTTAATGGAAAATAACTGTTTTTTTTGTAATAAATAAATTTTTTATTTCAAAAGCATTTTCAATTAAAACGTTTAGAACGGAAAACGGATTATCTATCAAATTATTTTTATGTCATAAAATTGGTTTCCATAAGTGCTGCACTTTTGACTCAAGAAATTGAATGTATTTAATTAGCAACAACATAATTCCGGCCCATTTGATAGTTACAAATGTGGCTTACAAAATTTTATACATTTGTCATCCTTTTGTTATAATTCAATGTGCTTGGACTCTATTATTTGCTTGAAAATTTATTATTATATTTTCATTACTACACAATGTTTCCATACTCTTTCGTTATCTTTTTTCAGTGCATAGTCGAACGAAAACTTTATCACAGTTTATTACTCACTGAAATTTTCATTTTGCTTGTAAAACAAATATTTTCCCAAATCTCATTCAAAATTTTTCTCCCGCTTTCAGCTCGCAGTGGTTATAAAATATGGAAGGAAGTTTTGTATATTAGATATTTGATTTATTTGGGATATTCCACGAGATCGTTATTAATAATAGCTAGCCCTAATTAAGGTACCAGTTTACCACTGGTAAAGGGATTTTTAACTTATAATAATCAATTATAAGGATAAAAAAAAGTAAAGGAATTGTTTAGTTCAGTTCTGTTGCATAAATTAATGACACAAAACAAGTGAAAAAGCGAAAGAATTAGAACTGCGAAAACATTTACGATAAAGAGAATCTTTAGAGCCAAAAAATCTTTTACCGTTTTATAGGAAAAGGAGAACGAGGAACAATTAATGACGAAAATTTTCGTATTTCATTTGAAAGTTGATTATGCACTTTACAGCATATCAACAGCAGAAGGAAAGGAATTAACTAGAAAATCAAAACATGTAGCAAGTTGGTTGCACTATAGTCGATCCGTTAAATAGACCTTTTTTATTTAAATATTTTTGATTAAAAATAAAAAATTCCATCACAACTGATATATATTTTTTGTAATATGCTGGCAACATTTATAAGCTTTATATTTGTCTTTAGAGCTCTATTCCAGCAGATTAATCATTATATCACTGTTCATATTGTGAAACACCGCCATATGAATGCGTATATATTACGTTACCGAGCATGGCACACATCCTAGAGCACATTGGCATTACCTATTGAGGGTGGCAAATGTTCTTATTTTTCCACCAAATTTTGAAAACTTTCGAATTTTTGCTCATGCGATAAAAATTAAGGACTGAAACAGCGATTCATTCAATAATAACCACTATAACCCATCAATATAACCACACTTTTATAAAGAATAAAAACTCAAATATGATGAATTGGTTCAGATTTTTAAGACTTACATTAGTATAATATTTTTACTCTCCAAGTATTGATTCCTTTTATTATATCCTGTATAGCCTTGAGCTATAGGCCTTTTACGAAATAGTAAATCCATTTTATTTGTTTCAAAATACTTCTTTGTTTCAAATGCCATCAAACATTTGTTTTACAAAACTGCATGTTGATTCTCATCCTTGTTGCATGCAATGCAAGTCCATTATCCTTAAAATTTAATACAAAATTATTCGAAAAAAATTTACTAGCAAAACAGAAGAATTCCAGTAGAGAGAACTGTAGTCATTTTTTCAAGATAACATTTTTGGTGCTTCATTTATCAAAAGAGTTTTAATAAAAATATAAACTACACATTAAAAAAATAACTGAATCAACTGCAGGACTATACGAGTAATAAACATATTTAAAAAAAAAATGCTTTTGTTTATTTTTAATTTTTATATTATTTTTCTTGTGTTTTGTTTTCTTAATCAAACAAAAATAAAGATAAAAATGAATAAATAAAACAAACGTTTTTTCCTGTGCAGGATAAAAAGAAAAACAATTTCCTTAATGCAACAGTGTTGAGGAATCAAGTGTTTTTAAAGTGTCTGCTTTTAAGGATAAACTGAGTTTAAATTTGTATAAACCAACGTATGAGTGCGAATTCATAGAAAGCTTTTAATTATTTGAAAAACATATGAATTCTTTTGTGTTGGCTGTATATTCGCTATACCTTCGTAGGATATAATAAGCATTGAGAATGAGGAATGTTCCATATCTCAAATTTACTGAGGTAGCAACTGAGGTAGCAACTGAGGTAGCAATATGTTAATGTGCCTTTGTAGGCCAGTTTAATAAAATGCGTTGACTTCAAAGAGACCACTGCCTTAAAAGCAATGCTGTAGAAGAAGAGATGAATATTACTCATATCCCGGGCATACGTACAGAATCACTGGGGCTTGTTATTATCTAGAAGATGTAGAGAACCCCTACAAAATTTTATTTAAATTAGCAGATAGTTCATTAGGAATCTTATTTACCTTCTTGGCTAACGCCAGTTATTATTTTTATTCCTTAATTTTATCACTTTCCTACTCAGCAGCTTTATCCTTCAGACTGTTTTTATCTGCTACTCGTACCCCAATGTTATTAAGCCGAGTAAAAAGAATTTCTCTAAGACTGGAATCCTCATCCAAGTAATCCAGCTGTAGGTGATGGCTTAAACAACGCGTTTATCATTTTCCAGACACCTAAATAATTTCGAAGCCAAACAGTATCATTTTACTACCATCCAAAATTAGCACAAATTAATTGTTGACATACCCGTTCATGAAAAAATTGGTCGCGTCATTGTAAATGAATTTTTGTTCAGGATTAAAATCCTGCTTTAGCTGAATGTTTGAATGCTGCAGCAATTTCTTGACATAACAGACTGAATAAATTACAGCTAATTGGGCACATGTAGCTGGAGCTTTCAATGCTCACAAGCCCCAATAGCAGAACCGTTTTAGGGCATCACATTTATGCATAAGTGTTTGTGCGGCAAAGAAAAATATTAAATAAATAGATAAAACACATCATATTTATTGCCCCTGTTGTATGACAACGTATTTAAGAGAGTAACTTGTTTTGCCTTCAGGATAAATTTGTAGTACTTTTTGCCCATCTTTTAGCAATTGTCCTCCTCCTTTGTGAGCGCAAAACAAACATATTCTTTTGTGTGTGAGCTGCTTTTCTTCTTTTTTAATAACATTGTTCTTAACCGTTGTTATATTGCTGATTTTGCTTTCTTTGTTTGTTTGTTTTGGACCTGCTAGCGAAGTGGTCTGCTGGCCGGTTTGGTGCGCTACAAATACGAGTATAGAACAATGGAAGACGTCAACTCTGTACATGGATGTAGAATGAAACGTAGTGCGGCAGAAATTGTATTGCTTTCAGTTTTCCTTTATAGCTTTTCTCTCGGTGGGCTCTGATGACATTACTGACATATCAAGCACACACATACATATGCACTAAAACAGGTATATATGAAGCAATATATTGGATAACCTTTTCCACAGAGAAAAGTTTATTTCTGTAACATTATATTTCTTTAAATCTTAAAACCGTGTGATGTGTATCCGTGTGAGTATAGATGTATAGATGGTGTATACTGCAGTGTAAACGTCTCTTTGTGCTCGTATATCAAGCAGAATACAAATATATATCTGAGGAAACAAAACCTCATTTAGTTTTTATTAATGCAAATACAATTATCTAATACACTGCTTCAATTCAAATTTATTGGTCTAACTATTTTTCAAACAACCTGATGGGAATTAATTCTTCCTAGCCCATACAATGAATGGTCCCATGCACGTATTATAAAGCACTTATAACCACTCCATCCACTCAATTTATTAGTGACAGATATAAATTTATATTTTTACAATGAAGTGCAAATGTGTAAATAATAAAAATAGTCTAGAGCGATATTTAATGAGATTATAGAAACACGTACAAAATTTGTTCAAATAGGCATCCGAAGAATAACTGGAAAATGGTAAAAATATTGAAAAGTTACAATTAATTATTGATTAACAAACACGTTTGGCTGCCGTGTAAACTCACCATGGAAACACGGTTAGCGAATATTCGTTCTCATAAACGAAACATACTTCAGAATCTGCACTCAGACGCACACATATACATAACAAGCGACTAGAAGATTTAAATAAATATATTGTTCTGAAATAAAGTGCATGGGCGTAAGTGCAGTTGTTTGTTTGATGGTTTGATGATACGAATTTGTAGGTGCATACGTCTGACCAAACTTTCAGCGTACACTTTAGCAATTTTAAAAATGTTGGTTGCCAATTGAACTATAACTCTCCGTTAAATTCGAGAAATGTATGACCAGTGTAATCTCGCCATCAGTGTTGGTACCGTAGGAGCAATGCTTCCAATAAAAAAAAACACAATTATTAATTGGCGCATTTTAGAAACAATTTTGTAATGGCCAAGTCAAACATCAAGTCATATATCTTTAAAACACATGATTAACTCTCTTTCACAATCGTACGATTCATTTACTCTAAAATCTGATATGATCACGCAGATGCATTTTTAGGCCATACTTACATTTTGTCAGCACTCATGCCATGTTTGACAGCTCGAACGGTTGTATAGGATACTGAATTATGACCTTAAACGGCTCGTTTCTTCCATATTCATTCTTCGTGCAAAAATTTATGTTTCTAGTTGTATATTTTTTTCGGTTACAGATACATGTCATTTGCAGGCTTTAAAACCTATCAAATAATAAAACTTGGTTTTAGCGCTTTTCAACCTTTAGGAGATTAAAAAATCGCTAAGAACAAGTAAAGTGTCCATTGTAAGCTGGATATAGCTTTCAAATGGCAAACAGTTTTCATGTATAAGTAATAGAAGGAAAAGTTGCTTCTGTCGGGTTTACTCAGGCCATGAAACATTTGAACAAGTGAAAACATGAAAATAAATTTCGGATTACTTTAACTGATTGCCTTTCACTGAAGTGCGTCTCGTCAGCTCTTTTTACTAAATCAATTTACTTACAGAATATTTTGCTTATACCTTTTTTTATGATATTTTTTATTTTTTAATATTTATGTTTTAATGATCAAAAAGATTTCTTAATTGAATAAATGATTCCAAATTGAAAAATATAAAAAAAATGGACGCAAAAGCTTTTCAAATAAAAAGAGTTGTGGAGACGGCATTTTATTTTTGAATAATTTGGTTGTTTGGACTGGAAACATTTTTTTAGTAACTGGACTTTTATTTAAAATTATAAATTTGATTTTTCAGCAATCTTTCTGTCGTCATATTTTTCTTTTGCTGCAAATCCTGCTATCACAAATATAATTTATTTTTTCTCAAAGCTTTTTTCCCAGCCATCTTTTTTATTGTATTAAATTGTTTCACTTTTCCCCCATGGACAATTAAATATTAGAGTACTTAATTATATATATATTTTTTTTTTAAAATCTCGGTAAATATTGAACTTAAAGGGGGTGCTTATTAAACTTAACTTTTGTCTGTATTTTTCTAAATGAATTCTCTCATAGTTTAGGGCCGTGTTTCACTATTCAACACAGTCCTACAATCCTATTCATTCACATGAAAATCTGAAATATCATAATATCATAATAAAAAAATATAATAGTAATAATCATACAAAAATGAGAGAAACAATGTTTTCTTTGCTGATTGAAGTAAAAGCAACTCTGTTCGTATGAAACTTTTGCTTGTCAAAAATATGTGTCACACAGATGCATTTTAGGCCACACTATCCTATTTCTTTTTTTATCAGAGATGCCATATTTAACAAATCGTACGACTGTGTAGGATAGTCTTATACGAGTGGACCATGACAAAATGCAAAAAACATTTACATGTTGCGTTAACGTTGAATTCACTGCCATCAAACTGGAATACAAATAATTGCCATACAACTCCGCTTTATTAAAAAAATATATAAAATTTCTTGCATGCAAATAAAACTTGGGAAAATGGAAAATATGATTGAATTTATTATTGTTTTTATCACAATATTTTTTTGTTACAAAACTGTCGAAATAAATTGTGTGTAGCATGTGTACATGTGCGTCTGTGTGTTGGCGTTTATCGGAGTATGTCAAAATGTCAAACGCAGTCTGATTTTATTATATGAACGTTATAAAGTATATTGGTTGCTGGTGGCCCTCACTATACTGCTAACTTGAGGGGAAAGATAAAATTATCTTTTTTTACAAACTGTTGTTTTTAAAAGTTTTTTTTTTCTTTTTCACATAAAAAACATTTTTGAAAGGGTACAAAGGCTAGTAA
This sequence comes from Ormia ochracea, assembly GCA_963402855.1. Taxonomy (NCBI): domain Eukaryota; kingdom Metazoa; phylum Arthropoda; class Insecta; order Diptera; family Tachinidae; genus Ormia; species Ormia ochracea. The sequence goes on along the minus strand of OY727107.1, from coordinate 21,048,761 downwards.
TAAACAAGCCTCACCACATTAGGGTGGTTTTAATGTACGATTGCTCGCCAGATTTTTATAAAAAATTTATCAAAATTAAAATTGAAATCAAAGCTAATCAAATAACTTAATTGAATGCTGGTATAAAATATTTCTGCTGCCCTCGTCATAAAATATTTTTAAATATCTAATTTACGAATCTATTTATATGAAAAAAACGGCAGTTGTGGCATTTGCTAATCAACAGCAGCTGAAATGGTGGAATAAATAAAAAAAGGGTTTCTAACAACAACTAACTTTTAAAAAATATTCAATATGTTTTACATAAAGGATCATTGAATTGTTCTACTACGAATAATTTTTAATTTGGACACAAATCGTCGCACTGTGTAGCGATTTCAGTCTTTGGGCGACCAAAAATAAAAGCACCAAGAGTAGGGTAAAGAAATATTTATGTGAAATTCCTACAAAATCTAACAAGTGGCACGCCCAGCTCCCATACAATTTGACAGATTGTGCCGTATATGTGATGAAATAGATTCGATTGAAATCCTTCTTTTTAGGATTGTGACAAGTGATAACGAATAATTTGTATCGAAATTTATGAAGGTGGTTTTCGATAACGGGTTATCGATCGAATGCCTTTTTTTTGAAAAGTCGTTCGATTTATGAGTATAAAGAACTTAAAGAAATTAACTGGAAATAAAACTTGCATTGCGTATAAAAGAAAATTAAGAATTAGTTCACTTTTTTTGATAAATTATGAGAAATGTAAGTATATTATTTATTATGAATAAATAAGGAACAGTCTAGTGAACAGGAAATCGCTGGTTCGATTTCTACTCAGACCGTAGGTGTTTTCCTGCGGACAAGCCGGGAGCTTTACAGGTTGACTTAATATAGGTCAAATTTAAATAAAATTCATGGCGGCTCAGGCAAGGGTATTTAGTCTCTAAAAGGTTCTGGTTAATGAACTTTACTCATTTTCTGCCACCTTTAAAAGAGATGTCGGCTTAACGTCAGGTTTGCATAGATGTGTGTGTATACATATACGTACATGTTTACTAATCAAATCTCCAAACTCCCATTAATTTGCTGGTTTACGCAGACTAAAAACGCACTCACAAAAAAAGGTTTTATTTAACAAGGAGTCCAAAAGAAAATTCGGTCGTGGTCCGTGCGTTTATCATCAGCAGAAGAACAAATAATAAAAAAGAAGATTGAAAGTTTTTATGAAATTGGTGATGACATGCAGCAATTCCTTTCTCCACCTTAATCGCCTTTGAAGGCTAGAAGTATATAAGCATGTGCACATCGTCTTCTTCTTCAGATGACGATACGTTGTCTACTTTACATTTTGAACAGATATATGATTTGGTTCCACTGCATAGTAGGAAAAATCTATTCAGGAGACCTTCGGCAATCTTAAGCGATGGCGTCATCCGCCAGTGCTTCTGCTCATATTGTAATTATATTCATACAATTGTAATTTAAAAAAAATAAAGAAATAAATAAATATCATTTAAATTTTTTTGCAAACGTTGAAGCGAACAATATCGAATTATGTGATCCAGTTAGTGGTTTCGTCACGAAATTTCATGCGATATGAAACCTTTTTCGATCATATATATGACGATTGGGGTCCTGACTTTTCACACTGGCCATTTAACAACATTCTGGTCTGGCATCCTACTTCGGCTGTAGCTTCCTAAGGCTGACAGCGGTAAGACATTTATTGCATGCCAACGGACAAGCAGACCAGTTAAAAGGCACCAACTACAAAATATTATTTGCAAAAAAAAAATTTTTTTTTACGCCCTTTACAATTTTAAATTTAATTATTTATCCACTTCTTTTGTAAAGTTTGAAAAAATGAAATAGAAAAAAAAAGAAATAAATAAATAGAAGTTGTAATACTAACGAAAGGGAAAAATGGAAATTTCGTGCCAGAGTGGGGTGAAGGAAGTATTAAATTTTAAATAAAATTAAATTATGCAATTTAATTTTTTCAAAGTCCCCTAGTGGGTCATTGAAAATATATTGTACATATTTCTTTACAATAAACAAAAAGGTCGAATAAATTACAATCATAATATTTATTGTAATTTTTTTTCTCTTCCAGCATTCATTCACTGGACTTTAACAATCTGTAGCAAACAACACGCTCTAGATGAGAGCATTGCACAGCCGATAGGAAAGAGATAACATTTTTATTGAAAGAAGTTATGAAAATTTGTTATTCTCATGTGACTAACTTGTTGCTGGTTAGTGTCAGGCTAAATTGGCCATTATTAAAGTAGTAAATTTAGTGGAACTTATTAAGCACCTTTGAAGGGACTGGACGAGCAAAGCAATTTGGCCGTTTGCCATTTCTTGTTATCCTGCTCGTTTAATGCGAAGTAAACAAAAAACGTCACATGAAAGTAATTGCAAGCTATGTACAAGTAAATTGATTCCCATTTGCAGGACTAGCTTTTTTTCAATATTTTGTTTTTTATGAGACTCACAGGTTACACGTTCATGTATTCTATGTGGAACTCCCCGGCTAGTGTATGAAGTTCTTTTATGGCTGCAATTATAATTAATTAGAAAGGTAAAAATTTCCAGAGCTGGACAAGTTGGAGAAACTTTTCAAGATTTGCACAAGCATTGCAGGAGCGAAATTCCACTTCATCATCCTTCCATTTAATTTAGCACTGACCTTGACTTCCTATTGCAAGTCAATAATATTTACAGCCAAAAATTTACAGCCAGTCCAGCAATATCGCAAGAGTAATTTTATGTGCATTCTGAGGAGTGAAATGTTTTTTAGTTTTTCAGTTCATTTCTATGCGTGATGTGAGTTGCTCGATAACTGGTATGAAAACTTATCTTAACTTATAGTGTTAAAACACTATAAAATCATTTCAATTTTAGATACACATTTTTAAAATTTATGTTTTATATATACAATAACAGCTGTCGTACAGTTTCTCAAATAAATGTGGGAAGAATAATTACAACAAACACACCTATTTCTTCAAAAAATTTATTTTATCATTAACAAATTTATTTGACAAACTGTATTATAAAACCTGATTTTATAAAAGTTGTATGTGAACACAAAATCAGCTGTTTGTAGGTTTTAAGTTAAAACCAGGTTTTAACTTTAGGTGTGAAAACACTATTACATTTTGTGAATGAATATTTGTGAATTGTGAATGAATTATCAGCTGTTTTCAATCTTTCTAACTTGGTTGCGCTGAATAAAACAAGGTTGTATATTATAAAATCTACTTAAAACCAATTCAAAAAAGGTTTTAAGATGGTTTTATGAGAATTATTTCGTATGGTAAAACCAGGTTTTAAGGGTTGGTTTTAAAGTTAAAACCAAATTTTGTTTTAAAACCAGGTTTTATCCTCAGTGTGAAAACACTATTAAAGTGTTGGCCGATGAAACGTAAATATACTTATGGAGTAAATAAATTTCTTAACACTCGACATATTTTGTTTTAATTAAAACTACCATAACAATAGTCTTGGGGGGCAATTGAATACGTTGAGTTTATAAATAAACAAAATTATAAAATTAATATTTTTTCTGTTTGGCATGGATAATAATTACCATGCCTTTCGAAATATGCCGAAAAAATTTGTTTTAGAATATATTTCATATATATTTGCTAGTAACAAATCAAAACAAAAGGGTTCAATTTGTGTAGGGCAGTTATCTGATTCAAATTAGCGCTTTTTTTTAGTGATTGCAGGCTCTGAATAAATCTGTTCATGAATTTTTCTCACCTGAACTTGCATTCGTATTACCTTCTCCCCTTCTCCCATTTATTTAATGTTTTAGAATATACTTCCAATATATTTGCTATCCTACACACTCGCACCATTTGTAAAATATGGCATCAACAGGAAAAATTAAGTAGTGGGGCATAAAAATGACAAGCAGAGTTGCATTTACTTCAATCAGCGAAGAAAATATTGTTTGCATTATTTTTGTGTGATGAGGTAGTGTGTCATCAGCAAAGCTATTTTCGTGCGATTTTTTGATATAGGAAGACAATCACTTTAGATTTTCGTATGAAAGAATCGTATGATCTTTATGGACATTATACATTGCAGTGTTGCATTGGAAACTGCTTCTATGGCTGATTAAGATTTAAATGATGCAAAGTACTTCCAAGCCGGCGTGACAAGCAGTACATTGTCAGCTTTCTACTTGAATTTAGGATTAATAAAAAAATTAATTAAAATTATAAATTATATATTATACATTAAACGTGTGTAAAATAAATGTGGCCAAGCCACAAGTAATTCCCTTTGAACTCCCACCTTTTTGGCCAGAACTAGTAAATCTTTTATATTGTTTTGGAGCAGTTACTTTGCTCATCACTTGCATAATTTTGTCTTACTAGTGTGTCACGCTCTCTCTCTCTCTCTCTCTCTCTCTCTCGGCTTTTTTGGTTATTTTTAAATATTATTTTACTTTCCAATGGCTTATACTTTTCACTTGACATTTTATTTTCATATAAAAATATATTTCATTTACTGCCAGCAAAGTGAGAGTGAAGTAAAAACGACAAATAAATAAATTTATTGGTGATTCTGAAATAAACTTTTCCTCTTTATCAATTTGCTTGCCAGCAAACCCGGTAAACACACTGAAGGAATGTGCAGCAGGTGAAAAACATGAATGATTTCTCCAACAAAAAAATTGTCTTCCTCTTCTTCTCTTATCGACTACTCTGCTGGTTTTTATTACTTTAAAAATGTTAATATTTTCGCATGGCGAAAAAATTCGTTGCCATTTTTATACCACTTTCGTTTTATTACGTGTTCCTTTTGCATTTCTAGCAATTTAAAAGAAATTGTAATGCATTATTTATTACAGACGTTGGAGCAGGAATGAAGTTAAAACGATTTGTTTGATGGCTTTTCACTTAACAGTTGCTGTTGTATGCGTGTAGCAGCTACAAGACAGGAAAATCTTTTATAAATTTGGAAAAGTTGGTGAAATATTCCCTTAATAAAAATTTCCTAAATTGATTACATTTGAGGAGTATGAGAATATATGCAACGACCGTAACAAAAGCAGCACTTCATCTTTCGAGGCAGATCTTACACTTGAATGCTTTTTATTTTTATTTTTTTTTTTTTTTTTGTAAAATTGTATTTTTTTATTATTTTTATTAAAACCTTTTCCCAAACTTTTCTCATTTAATTCGTGTACATTTTATTCGAGAAAGGAAAATACAAAAAAGAAACACTTAAATCGTATAATGCACAGTCGCATTAACATTCTAGTAAAATATATAAAATTTCATTTGATTTTAATATCGTTGTTATTACGTACTAATGGATCAGCGAAATGAAAGCCAGTCTATGCGAAAAGCCTTTGGGATGGTTGGAACAGTTTCCTACAATGCAGTTTTTACTCAGTTAAATACGTGTCAATTTTATTGATTTGCGTGAGACTTAAGCAAATAAGAGAAGAATAAGAAGAATAAGAATCAATTCGAAGATTCATTTAAAGTTTAATGGAAATTTAATACATTTCAAAAAACAGCTTTCTTCCATTTCAATGAAGGAAATGCTTAATAAATTTAATTGTTATCAGTTAATTAGTAAGTTTTGAATTTTTTTTTCATTTTGCTAGAAAAAAATTTTGTGGAAATAAAAAGGTTTCCCAAAAGGAACTTTACATTATTTTGTTTCCAAATATTTGGCCAATTTAACGAAAATACTTGTTATATGGAGGTTTCCATTACTGCTGCCAGTATTTCTGTAAAAATAAATTCTCACAGTCGCTGATTTGCGAACATCCTTTTTATTTCCGTTGCTCCTTTTACAGTCTCTTTGCGGGGAAATTGATATCCTAATTTATAAATTATTGGTTTGCAAAGATTGGCTGGTTCAAATAAGAATATGTGGTTGATCTTCGTCCACTTGCCCGGCTGTCTGTTCGGCTACCAATATCTCTGCATGAACTTAATTTTTATTTTAAATAACATTTAAATACATTTAAATCAGTTTCCAATTTTCCCAAAAAATCTATATTTTAATAATTGTAATATAAAAATGGGATTTATATATTCATACCCCTGCACGTAAACAGCAGTGTACCAAGAACGATGATCAGAGCAGCTACATCTCCTATCCCGCCACCTTGTAAGCTGCTGAGTATTCTATCATGTCTGTATAGATAGACTTATTCATTCTTTTACTGCTTTGAGATTGACCCTTCTATTGATTCTTGTATTTTACACACACAGGCACACAAAACACACACGCATTCTGATAATAAAGCCATGAAAGGTTGTAATTAATTACGAAAATATTTAAAAATTGAATTAAATTGGAATAAATTAGGATTATTTAATGAAATACGTTTGCCTGAAAGTCTATAACATGCCGGGGTTACAGCAAAATATAATGAAAAGTTAAATTTTACTCCAACACAGTAAAGGACATTACAAATTTAAGCAATTCGAAGAAGGAAATTTAAGTAAGCATGTTTGTGTCCCTTCTTTAAAAATGGAAAAGGATGAAATTAGGTTTGTTATATGGTATCCTTTTTTAGCACCGTTCGTAGACTTGTAGAACGGTATGCGAGATTTGGCGCAAGCGATTGTTATAGAGTTGTATATTGTCAGCTTTCTGCCTTTAATAACCCCCTTTACGGGGTTTTAATCCACGTTTTGTCTGCAAACACATGGAAAGGTTGGCCTCGTTATTACAGCTCATTTGCTAATGGTTTCCATGTGTATCTCGCCAGTTACTTTTAAATTGAATTTTAGTTTATTGGCCGGAAGCTTGTTTTATTGAAAAATTAATTAAAAACTAACTACGTAGTAGATCTGTATTTAATTGGAAAATAATTTTGTCACATTTTACTATTGAATAATTTTGATAATTGCATATAAGCAATTTTGGGGAAAAATGAGTTTTGGCCATTCTCTAAGAGCGCTAAAACTATTTAAGAAGCCAGTCTGTAGAATTTACTTTCTAGTAATTTCATACTCCATATCTAAAACAAGACTAAAACCGCTTCGGAATAATATCCTTTCTGCTGTACTAGTCAGCAACGAGGATTCGCTTTGCATCAACTGGAACTTGTGCGAACTTGATTTTATCCTTGTGGTTGTGCAGTTTGGCATGAATGCTGCATCCTTTTTTTATTTATTTATTTAGTTTGTTACTTCACATCCTGCAGAGCAAGGCAGGATCATATGTATAGAGGGCATAATTGATAAAGATATTGAAAGTAAGGAAATGTTACTTATAAATAAATATGTTAAGATGCATAATAACTTTTTAAGAAAAAGAAAACAAAGTCATTTGGGAAAAAAGAGTTAAACAAAAAAAATTCTCAAATTATTAGCATTGCTTTACTTTTAATGAAATAGTTTAAGGATACTTGGAAGACAATCACAATAGATATTAAACTGTCATTAGGCTAAAACTGATGGCGAGTGGAAGGCAATCTAACTTTTTGTACAAATATTTTGTGGTTCGAAATAAATACTTTTTTAATTTTTTTTTTATCAATTGCCTAAAATTTTAATGTCCTTTAGCCTTTTTGCAAGCGTATAATTACACTCTGTTGAAGTAGAATTCCACTTGACATTATGTTTTGCCTTTTTATTTTGTCGAGTCATCTTAAACAAGTTATAATTCTCATTTGCTTTAGGAATTGCTTATCTAATTAATTTTTTCACTCGTAGTTATTAAATAAAATATTAAAAATTAAAAAAAAAATTCAGTTGATTGCCAGGAGTAAAATGTAAAACATTTTAAACACAAAACTAATAATGTTAATTTCATACATGCTTTCCTCTCTTTGTTTATAATTTTTATGACATCAGACGTGCTTTATCGCTTCGAGATCTCTAATGAAACACACAATTTTTATTGCAATAAAACAAATAGTGGGGAGAAATAATACAAATGAAATTACAAAAGTTTGTTTACGTTCAATCCTGATAAAATTAGGCATTCCGTTACCATTGCGATACGAATAAATACATATTCAACAATGCGTATGATGGCATTATTTATTAAACTGTATTTGCACTCCAGTTGAATGTCACTTTCTGCGGCTTTTCGAAAAAAAAATAAATAAATAAATTGCAGGATATTCGTATGAGCAATGTGTGTTATTTGCATGTTTATTGTATGCTGGGTGAACATGTTGCCGAGTAACCACTGGTAACGCTCGGCAGAAAGTAATTAATACAAAATAACAAGACCACATTTATTAGCATTCATTTTATTTATTTATGTATATAATTTTTTGAATTCGGGCACTGAAAATAAAATTGAGTTTTTGCCATTTTAAGTTAAAAGTTGTGAGGGGGAAAATTGCGAAAAATTCACAATTTCCAATAGAAAATAGATTTCCGCAATGAAGAGACCAATTCGTCTATGTCGTGTGTATTGAACTGTGTTATTAATAAACAAGGTATTTGTTATTGACAATAGTAAGTTCTAAAAATCAGATTTTTTTTTTGTTATTACAGTTCAGCTATTTAATACAATATTCATGAAGGGAACATGTTGAACAGTTAATGCCACGGAAAAAATGACTGTCTGCATGACAAATGATTACTGGGCTTGTTTGGCTGGGCACGTGTACATCAATATTAAATTTTTTCCATGCATTTCAACGCAGAGAGGAATTACTAATTGCATACGTGTTATTATGTCTAACTTATTGGTAGGCTGCTCTTGCTGGCAATAGGGTTACACAATATAGCCACTCGCTGAAAGAACTGTAAATAAATCAAAGAAAAATTCAGTGTGTAAAACGAGTTTTATTTGAGGTCGGACTGGCAGGCCCTTTACACATATCAGTATAAGTTTGAGGGGATCAATACACTCGCGAACACTCATACGTTTGCTTTGGCAGCTCTAGCCGAAGCAACATTTGCAGGTGATTTCTACATTCGGTTTAAAAGACGCTCGAAATGATTCGTTGAACCAACTATTAGAGATCGTATGATTACGAGAAATGTAAAGTTTATGTTGAAAATGGGAATTTTCATAATTTTATATCTGATTAGTTCAGTTCTATTATAGAAGTAGAAAACCTACTGAGCCGACTAATGCCTACAATGGTGTACCAGACTTCTTTTGTCAGATTAATTATCTCTCTCTCTCTCTTTTCCGAAAAGTTTGCCTGCTTGCAAACGGTCTCCACAATATAAAATACTGAAAAATACTTTACAATTGCCTTTAACAAAATTAGTTCAGATCACGAGAATCGTTCGAACCAGCAGAGGCTAATAGAATGTAATATCCTTAAATTTATGTGTTGGTCGAAAACTTGTATTGCACCTCATTAGAGAGGGGCAGAAGCAGATTTTACTGGCCCAACTCTTAGGTTGCTTCCCTTTCTCTTTTCATATTTCCCTTTTTCATGGTATGTAAAAGGGTAGATAAAAAAAATGGTAGTAAAATTTTCATTAAGAAAGTTTTCAATTTTTTTTTGAGAAAACTTTTTTAAAAATCCCTTCTGAATATAAATCTTCATAGAGCGATTTACAGTTACTACATTGTGTTATATAAACTGAATCATATAAAAAAATTGTCCGTTTTAACAACTCGTAAACGGATTACTTATTCTAAAGTTAGTCTATTGAAAATTAATGTGATTTTACCGGAATACTGTTGAAAGTTTTACTTTAAGCTTTATTTTGCGAAATGGTCTTTGGTATTTTTTTAAGACCAAAAATTGGCGGGAAGTCCCTGCTAATGCACTGCAATATGCATTATTAATTGCATAATTACTGATCTGATATGCATAAAGTTGCTTCGAACTTTATTTATTTATTTTTTTTTTTTTTATTAAATTCATTTCCTTATATTGGCCAATTATTTTAAATATATGTATATTTATTTAATGTGCCACTTACACATGTATTTAGCTTGTAAGGCCTAACTTCTTTTATGCCAATAAAACTATATTTTATTGCATATTTCTCCCAACGTTTCGTGGATTTTTGTCCACTTCATCAGGGGATTGTCTAATTTATTAAAAACAAAAATTAAGAACAGGTTTTACAATATTTATTATTATAATATTTAACTTACATACTAGTGCGATCGTCTGATAACTGTACTATAAATGGCGCTTAAGTTGTCAGTATCTTCATTTTTGTTCAAAAGAAGTGGCACATTAAAAAAATATACATTTATTTATTTATGTTCAGATCAAAGGCAATAACTTTGCCAACACAGAGACTTAGCAGCAGGCAAATATGGTTAACTATTGCCAATTGAAATACTAGTAAGCAAAGCAATTTTTGGGCGGCAACTTAATTCATCTAAAAATGAAAAAATCCACTCTATTTGTAGCTCTGTTCAAGTTTTCCCACACCAAACATTCGCATTAACCCATTCCAAGCATTGCGACTGCCAAATTGCCGAAATTAAATACAATACTCTGGCAACAGCACGGCTACACAACTGGACTATGAGCCATGTGGCTCAAGGCAATATAAATGTTTTTCTATTTTAATGTGCAACAATGAAGAGAAGTAATCCTTCCAGTATAATAAAACAAAAGAAATTTGCAACATTTTATCTTAAAATTGTATTGTCAAAGAAAAACTTTTAAGCAGACACAAGTTTTATTCGCAAACGAATAGCGAATCATTTTATTCTTCATGTTGGAGTATTTTTGGTTAACAAGAATAAATAGTTCTTCTAAAGATTTCTATATATATATTAAAACAGAATAATTTTTCGAGTGTAACCATTCGAATAAATATTTTATATAAATTTGAAAAAGATTGAAGATTTTCAAATTCGAATTCTAATCTTTTTAGAAAGGAGAGTGTAGTAAAATGTGATATCGATCTCTTTTGGTTTCACGTTAACTTGCTCAGAGTCTATCAGCTAAAGTACAATTTTGGTATCAAAAATAAAAAGGACTTTAAATGGAAATGTTGCTATTGAAACGGTTAAATTTAAATAAAAAAAACTACTCACTATTAAAACAATTTTATGAGTCATGCAGAACAGGCATGAGATGCGCATCAATAATAATTTTTCCTTTTTTTTTGTCGAAATTAGAAACATTTTTATTGCCAGTTTTTTTTAGTACTGAAGGTTTTTATACATCTACACACTGTTGGCAAAAAAAAATCCTTTTTTTAATTTAAAAAAATTTTGTTTTCAAAAATAAATTAATTTCACACAGACGACTGCGTATTAAATCGTGTTAAGTTTTCGAGTGCAAAAATCTAGTAAACATTTTTGATCAATTTGAAAAGGATTTAAGATTTTGGAAAGAATTTTTGAAAACGCTTTAAATGCCAGAGTTGCCACTAGATTGAATTTTTTGACTCATAGTTGAATTGAGTTGCTCCGCAGTTCAATTTTTGCAATTTCTTTGTGTATTTCAATTGCATTTGTATTAGCAGGGACTTCCCCTTGATTGCTGATCTTACTTAAGTTTTTCGCTTAGAAAAGAAGTGGTTATTATGTTGACCAACCATGCGAGTTCTCCACAAAGGATTGACGAGGATTCCATTTAAATTTATTATTAATAATTATTTAAAGGAAAATGACGAATTACTACCGTCGCGCTGATAGAGTTTAATTTCATTTAAAAAAGAAAAAAAAATTATTTTCTGTATTTATTAATACATTAGTAACATAAAAAATAATAATTTAGGACACGTTAAAATTGTTGCTCAATTTATTTCTAGTTAATCAATATATGAAGCCAATTTTTTTCTAATTAATTAATTTCTATTTTAAAAGTGTTTGAGCTTTAGCAACTAAATTTACTTAAAAACGGAGGATGTTTTGCTCGCCACTGTATACTTCGTATGTACCATTCGCATAGTCAGATACGTATATTTTCGTATAAAGTATGGCACTTACAATTTATGGTGAGTAGAATAATGGCATTACGTGTGTGAGATTTTTTATTTATTTGGCGCGTTTTCGATGTCGTTGTTAAAATTCGTCCTTTCTGTATGCTTGTATTAGTTTCGTGTTTACAGGTTGTAAATTATTGAAATACGTGAAAAAGGTTTTGCTATTCTTTAGCGTTGTTTCAGCGTTGGGGAAATAATACAGTTTATTGAGCTGTATTTCTAAAAAATGTTCTTAAATGTACACCTTTTACAGTAGTCGGGGCATTTGGAGACAATATTTTGTTGTTTCAACAATAAATATCAAAAAGCATCAGTTTTAGGCTTTAAACAATTTTTGAAGTGCTTTGCCAGCAGATGGTGAGGGAGACCTCAATTTTTAAATGTTGATAGAATTTAGGAATACCACACCAATAGAAGCAAAGTGGAAATTCCTTGAAAGTATTTCATAGTAAGGACACTTCAAAATATTTTTCTTTACTCCCAAGTTGCTCCAAAAATGTTTGTAAGGGTTGGTATTTATTATTTTAGAGACTAGTAAAGATTTTTTCCATCTAACCCTCGTCTTGTCTTTAAGGGGTTAATGCGCAAGGGAATATTTTAACTCAAATTCCGAAAAAATTTCCACTTCCGAATTATTTATTTATTTAAATAGAAATTTTAAAGTGTTTATTTTGGCATGTTGCACAATAGACACTCAAGCTGCCATTTGAAGATGCTCAGAAATCTACTACGATTTTCTCAAACAATTTCTTAAATAGTTTTGCATACACTGTCTGGAAGACAACTAGCTAATTTTCCAATTTAATGAGTGCCTAGAAAGAGATATTTTTCTTGTTTTAATTACTTAAAAGCATTTCTTTTGATTTCTGTTAAATATCCGTTACAGAAAAAATTGCATAGAGCAATTCCATCAGATGGTGGAATGTTACAATAATACAGTTTGTAAAGAATGTGACAACAAAAGGCGACTTTGCGCAATTTTTTGTTGGCCGTAAATTGTTTGTTGGATAAGCTTTAAGGCCATATTTCACTATCCTAGACAATCGTACGATTCATTCACATGAAAATCTGATGTGATTCCATTTTTTTCACACTATTCCCTTAAAGTAAAAACGGTGCAAACAATTTTTACGTGTTGACTGATGTGTATGCAACTCTGATCGTATGGAAATTGTCATTTTATTAAAATATTGGTTGTCATAAAACTCTGACATCTTAGCCCACCCTATTCTATTTTTCCAGAATCGATGTTATATTTAACGAATCGTATGACTGTGTATGTTAGTGAAATTTGGAAAACAATTTTTGGCTAAACTGGCTCTCCAAACCACACAAAATGTCATAAACATTATCAGAACCATTTCCTTTTTGTGGCGAAACGTGCATAAACACAATCCCATGTTCCATCCTCCGCTACAATATCACCCATTTTCCTCATCCGCCACATTTCATTGTCTTGTAGATCCATCCCATGACTGCTGGTCTTTCTACACATCCACCAGTGAAAGATTCTCTTGTTAAACTCGTATAATTATATTGCTTTTATTATATAATTAAACCTACTTTCCTATTTCCTTATACTAAAATACGATTCTATATCTCTAAAAGCACACTTGATATATAAAAACTAAAACACACATCATACAAAATTGTAACAAAATATATTAAATTCCGTAGAAACAACTTTATGGCTGCAAATAGAAATTGAAAGTGATTGTTCACGCCAACTGCAATACACAGAATGGGAGTTTTGAATTAATATCTTGTTGTATCATCGTTAATGCTTTCCTCCCATACAGCGTATTTGAGAGGAAGTTTTATGATCTATTTAATTTATTTGCGAAACAGCATTAATGGGATGGTGCAAAGAAAATGTCTTGTGTTGTGCTTAAAACCTGTTGCGGTTTCGTGTTTTATACGATTTTGCTTTTCGAAAATAAATATTTGTATTATAATTCTGTAAAACAGAAGACAGAACTTAAAATTCATCGAATTATTGTATTCATATCAAGTGTACGCCATCACACGCAATACAAGTGCGTACTATGAATCATTTATTGTGTAGCATACTTTTGGGCGCTTCAAGCCAATATGTTTATACCGAATACAACTGTCGCTATATTTTGTTGAATAAACTTTGTGAGAAGGTCCGACGGAACCGGAATCAGCCATATATCTCCTGTACACATCTGCGTAGGCAATTTCTCATAGAACCTAGTGAATTAATTCCAATTATTTGATATAAACAAAAATTTAATAACACTGCACTTAATTATGAGAGTGTAGGGCCCTTAAAATATCACTGAAAACTTTTTGTCTCCATTAATGGTGGCTTGTGTTGCTTGACACAAACAAATCGAATTGAATACTCTAGAGGGCTGCGTTCGAATTAATGAATATTGAAATTTTTTTCATATTTTTAATAAATTCCTTTTTACGTTTTTACAACACAATAGACTAACAGAAATGCAAACAATGAATTTATAACATCGTCTCCATTATTTCTACAATTTGGTTTTCATCAAGATATAAATTTTGATAGCACAATATGCAAAATAATGTATTAAAACCGGCAAATATATTAACCGAGCCATAAACGGCTGATTTGAATAACAAAAGCAAGTCATGGACTAGGCATCTCCTTTCTTTCTGACAGAAATCCTCCCAGTTCCTGTATTTTCGTTGATGGTGTATAAACTTTACTCATTCCAAGTCCTCATAAAATACTGTTTTTATTGCTTTAGTACGTGGTTATTTCATTAGTGTGTTTCCCTTTTTTATTTTCCATTTAATATTTATTTTTATCTAAATAAATTTAAGAAGTTCACTCCATTACATTACTTATTAGCTCTCCACGAGCGATTCTGCCTACCTTTTGTTCACAAAATAAAAGTTTTTGAAGCTTTTTATGGGCGCATTTTCTTTGTCGTCTTCCTTAAAATGTTCTATATCATATAAGTTTTGTGTTCCTTCACTGAATTGTTTTACTTAAGAAATAATTTTCTGCACATTTATGGGAAAAATACAAGATATTAAGCATGATGTGCCCAAGCAATGAATTGTACGAAAGTTGTAAAATTTTTTTTAAGACTTTCCAAGTGAATAAATTTAACCTCTTAACAGGTTAATTTCTGTTTGCATGATTACCACACTATGCACTATGGTTAGTTGGAATTGCATCAATTTCATCGAAAGAGCCTCTCGTTTGAGGACATTTTTTAAGGAGAGCGTTTTCCAAATGCATCAAACTGATACCGAGTTTAATAGAGAAATATACAGTAGGTGCTTAAATTACATCACACTAATGCATAATATCATCGATAGGGCCTCTCGCTTGATGAGATTTTTTTTAAGAGAGGGTTTTTTGAAATGCATCAAATTGCTATGAAATTTCATAGAAGAGATTTTTTTAAGGACAGGGCTTTCAAAATGTATCAAACAGATACAAAATTGAAATTCAAAAGCATCTCGTTTGACGACATTTTTTAAGGAGAGCGTTTCCCAAATGCAGCAAACTGATACCAAGTTTCATAGAGAAATATACAGCTTAAGAACACATAAACATACTAATACGAAATTTCATAGAGAATACATTTGAAGTGATTAGACTTTGGCATTTAGAATATTGAACTGCATCAAACTGGTACGGAATTTAGAAGATATATTTCTATCAGTGAAACTACGCCAACAAACATGTTCCAAAAAGTCAAGAATTATTTACTGTTGAAAAGCCTCTTCGCAGCCAATGTTGCTGGTTCTCAAGTATGACGCGATAAATTCAAAAGGACCTGATGAGTTAATGGGAGAGTATCAGTAATTGATCTGACCTTATAATTTCTTGAGGAGAAGATTTAAATTAGCTGTTTAAAGGTGAGTTCAATGTGATTCAAGTGGTCCCTGATTCAAGTGCCTCCCATTTTGTTAATTTGGTTTAGCTTTATTAATGGCCCAGCCACAGCCTTACGCTTCAACTTCACTCTACTGATAACTTCATTTTAAAAGATTCATTTCTTTTACGGCAAGATAAAACTTCTTGTAGCCGCTATTAATTAGTTTTGTTATGAAGAAAATTTTCTTTGAATAGAATTAAATGTGCCTGTTCATTTCCTTTTTTTCCGTTTTTTGTTTTCTAATCCTGCTGTAAATATAAAGATTTATTAACTTCATTTATTCGCTAATTGTGTATGTAAAAAGTTTTTCAAGTTCTTTATTAATTAAAATGAATTGATGCAGGGAAATGATTCGACTCAAAGAAAAATATTTTCTGATTTTCAAAAATATTATGAAAATGTGCGTAAAGCTGTTAATTTTTAATGAGTTTTTAGTGAAACAAAATTCCCCAGCGGCAGTAATCACAATATTAGTAAGCAGTTGATAACTTTTGTGGAGAGAAGATAATTAGAAACGAGAAAAATAATATGCTTATGGCTGGTTAATTATTGAAATGTGAATTATTTAAGCCCGTATTAAAGCAGAAATGAGTTGGATGCGTTATTGCAGCAGGATGGCAGTGTTCCATTAAATAAAATGTTTATCCTTTTGAATGTTATCCGTAGCAGGAGATGCTGCCCTGTGTAGTAAATCAAACTTTTGTTTATTTATGGAATTTGGTATGCTTAAATTTTTATGATTATTTAGGAAATTATTGGCTCACAGTTATGCGATTTAGCGGGCTCACAATATGTAACTTTTGCCTCATAATTTCTTTGTATTATCCTCTGCCTGTACTAAAATTTTTAGTCAACAAAGCAAATGGCATACACATAAAATACGCCCACTTCCTCTTTCAAAAACACAGACAACACAAAAGTTTCACAATGTGGGCAGCCCCCAACAGATCACGTGCACATTTCCATCTACTCGTATTCTATCTTTTAGGAGCACGCATATTTTATGGCTGGAATAATTAAGGTAATGAGCCGAACGAATCATTAAATACAACAGCGAATGAAAATTTACAAGCCAAATAATTTCGATATTTATCGCAATATAATAAAGAATTATTAAAAAAGAAACAATTAATGACCACAAATTATGTCCTGCAAATTAAGAGTTAATTGTCCTTAAAGTTTTCATTTTCCAAAATTACAGCCATAAACTTTAATTAAATGTTATTAAAATATTTATTACACATTCTATTACTTTGGCTCTTGTAAGTCGTATATAAAAAAATCGGCGGGAAACATGGCGAGAAACTGATAATGGAAATTATGAGTATATAATTCAATGGCAAATTTTCAAAGGAAATATTTTGGGAATTTTACAAATTTAGTTTTCATAATGAAGTAAAGCAAATAGTTTTTTTAAAAGAACTACTATATTCACAAGCACTTACAATGATGCATAAAAGGTTTTACCGGCAGTCAGTTATGAATTTTATAAAAATTGATTCCTTTTTAGTGGAGAAAATAATTTAATTACTTTTGTAATCGAATTAATTTTTTTTTGTTTAATTAGAAATTCTAAAGCATGAAACGAATGACAATATAAAGAATATTTTTAATATTTTCTTTGCTTATGATAATTAACTAAAATTTATGTCTGAAAGGGGTATTAATAAAATGATACTCATAACTTTCTTTTTCGAAAAGCTGTCCGAAAAAATGTATTTTTCAGGTTATAAAAAAGGAAATTTTTTTTTACAAATTAAGGAAAATAATGTTACTTAAATGACGGTCCTTTTCAAAGAATATAAATCATCACCATGATGTACAGCTAATGGGGTACATCTGGGGGATTTCCAGTTTTGGGCAATTGTTGGCCTTAAAAGAAAAAATTTAAAAAATAGTCCCCAGTCCCCTGCTCTTTTGTACAATCTGGAAGAATTGTGTATTAAGGAAAAATTTGTGTGAAATTTTTTAACCGCATGGTGGATTTGGCCCCAACATATCCCTTTAATGTGTTGCTTCTGCCGTACAGTATACGGAGAACGGCTGCTAACGTTATTACTAATTTCTTGGTATTCTCTCTTCTACAGAAAAGTGTAAAATTTTAGTTATAAAGCTCAATTTTGAGTTCGTGCCTCAAATTTGGTATCCTTAATCAGGATCAACTGCGAAAATGTTGTAAATTGCAAATATACAGATGGTTTTATTTCTTAAAAAGCTTTATTAGGCAATGGATCAGCCATTTGGCAATTGAGCATAGTTGGGTACACATGTGAGAAAGCAATTCTTTCCTTTAAGCTTTCAAAGTTAATGAAGTTATAATTTGTGTTTAAAAGACATCCATTACACGAGTATGACCAGAAGTGGCAATAAATCATTTATTGGGCACCTTTAAATTTTTCAATCCACCACTTTACTGCAAGACATTCTTGTGACAGCAAAGTAATCGCCATTAAAGTAACGACTATGAAAAGTAATAAATGTCATTGCTTGTCCTTTAAATTGATTTCATTCATAAACTCATTTAGTAAAATTATGAATATTAATGAAATATTTATTTGTATGTCGTGTAACTAAAACGTTTTGTCACTTTCGTTTTCATTTGGTTTAAGGGCTTTTTAAAGCGTACCATTAAATATAATTACACGTGGCAGAGTGCCTTCCAAACCATTTCACTGGACAAATATTGAGAATTTAAAAAGTTTGCAGAATTTATTTTCTTATTTCTTAAGGAAAATTAATTGATGGCCATGAAGAAAGTAATAATTAAATTAAAAAAAGTTCACTGGGCTACTTTGAATTTGTGATACCATTAATCATGTCTACATGAAGGATATGCCGCTTCAAGGGATTTTTTTCTCCTTTGTTTTACTTCAGTATTATTCGAGGGCATATTAAATCATTAACTTGCATCTTTTGCTACCAACAATCCTTTTTTTTTTTGTTTTTTCTTTTGTAAGAAAAATCCATTAAGTTGTAGATGTATTAATATTGTCTGCCAATTTTCATTTTTATTTCCTTAAGACTTGTGATGGCTCATTCACTTTGCATAGCAAACAAAAAAAGGAATTTAAAGAATTACAATATAAAATCATGGAGCAGGACATCTGAGCGTAAATGGGATTGTTTGCTCATCTATTGAATAATTTGTGATATCGATGACTGATTTAATGCCCAATCGTTTCTTTCTGGAGTCACAGGACATTTCATTAATTATCAGGGAAATTTTACATCCATTGGACGTGTATATCCTTCTGGTCAGCTGACTCATGTAGTTCATTAAGATCACGCTTCCGTATAATCTTTTAATATTTAATGGGATATAGCGTACTTCCCGACCTCACTTACTCATTCTGGAAATACTCAAATGGAGTTGTGACAACTATTTCTGAATGGAAACCTGATGATCTCGGAAGGTCTATATTTTGGAACTAAACAATTTTCATATATCTTTACTTATATTTTCTTTACGATATATAAAGAAAAATTGGAAAGTTTTCATTTGCAGCTGGCGAGTTTTGATATTTCAGCCGATCTATCCAAACTCAATACTTTTAGTGTTTTGTTCATTTTTTGTCCTTGGATCCAAAGACAGCCAAGTAGCTTTATTTTGATTTTTTAATTTGATTTTTTAAAGGTTATGAGTTTGTGGACAAACAAGTGTCTCCTACGCGCTTCTCATGTCAACAGAGGCAATTTTCTACATAAACGCCACAAATCACTAGACCTCGGCAGTATTTTACTGTGTGTTTGGTGTGGGGCGGAGTGCTATAGTGACTGTAATAGTGAATTTTAAGCACGTGTGTGTGATACAAGTTTAACCTTTCATACAGAACATTGATGCAATTCCATTATTTATAGGTCCTGCCGCTCCTCCAGACCAATTGAATAGTGTGCTTCTGTCACATGCCTCTCGTTTTGCCTCAGCAAACGGTCAAAAATTCCAATAGTGTCAATATCTGAGCATATACTCGAACGGTCCAGTGCTTACCTTCCGTACATGTATTTTATTATTGCAAACGCAGTTTCTACTTGAAAGCCGGAAGTGCTACAAAAACTGCTCTTACAGAACTCTTCTCATCATCAATGGCTTTTTTAATTGCGGATTAAATGATGGCGTGAAGTGGGGTCCACTCTCCAAGTTGTGATTCTGGGGAAAAACCATTAAAACGTAATATGTAAAAGCATGGCCTTCAAGTCTTAAAGCTATTCACCCTACCAGCAAAATGGTCTTTAGCACGGTTAGTTTCTTGGTTTGTGCATATTCAGATTTTAACACGAAATGTATTGATGAATTAAAAAAGATGCCCAATTAAGAACAATCGGTGAATCTTGACCAAACTTGTTGTAAGTTTAAAGCATCAAACCTTTTATTTATGCAAACCGAAAGTCCTTCATTAATTGGTCAACACGTTTAGGTTTGCTCAGCTCAAAGAGGGGAAAAATCCAGAAGACTCAACTTAAATACAATAAACAAAATAAATAAACTTTAAATTAGATACAGGAAAAGGATTCTAGAATAGGATTCAGAAAATATGTTGATTGAAATATGGTATTAAATCATATTGTTTCAATCATGTAATTTCATCGTAGAAAGAGAAGAAAAAGGATTTTCTATAGTTGTATTTGTGCGCATCAGTCACTCATCTCTCGGTAGCTGACAAGGAGGGTTAATCTAAAACTTCTAGTCATTACATTTGCTCTGAACTTTGCTTTGAGTCATCACATTTAAGTGAAACAAATACTTTCAATCTGCTTCTGTGCAATCAATTAATATGCAGTTCCTAAATAAATCCTTATAAATAAATGCATTATTATTAATTTATTGCAGCAACGTTTGTGAGGAAAGAATTTATTTAATAAAATATTTCTTTCCACTTTCTTCGATGAACTTGAGGCAACATTAACTAAATTTGTAATTAAATTGTATTCGGTCACCTGGTCAATTAATAAGAGTTTCATAAACGTAACCTGAGTCTCCATTTGCTGCAAATGTGTGCATTTTAAACCCAGAATGGTCTGTCTGAGGTCTTGAAACAAAACTGTGTTTCAATTGAAAAATATGCTACTTCACCTATTTTTGTTATCTTTCCACACTATAAGTGTCCTTGGCATCTGCTAACTCTGTATGGCGAAGTCTTTATTAGGGAAAAAAAATTGGAGTTTTCCCTGAAGGTGGTGCCTGTGCCAATTCCTGTAGTATTGATATTTGAAATTACGAGTATTGCATTGTAAAACTTTATCAAATCGGAAAGGAAATTGTTTTCACCGTTTCCGCTATTCTTCTTCCTCTCTCCCCCTGCTTTTTGGATTGAAAATTCTTCTTTCTTTGAATTATTTCATTCGGTGCTCGATTTATGAACGAGTTTTATATTTAAATATGGAAAATATTTAAACTGCAATTTCTAATCGTTTGTATCATTAAAAAATTATCAATTATTCGGCTGTTCCGAATCTTAAATACACATCACATCACATATGCTAATTACTGTTCATGGATACAAACAATTTCGTTTTGGCAATTGTTAAATAATTAAAGCAAAAATTCAAACAAACTGAGCGCAAAATATTTTTGCATCTGTTACAGCAAGTGGGAATGTGCGTGTTGATGTCACATCTCTCACTAAGCATACATACACATAAAGACACATGTAAACTTGGAACGTTTCATCCATACATGCAAGCGGTGACATATTCCAAACAAAACATGAACAAACTCACCCCAAAAAATCCATGCAAAAGGCTTCTTAAGCTAAAAAGCCACAAGACACTAATCTCCTGGTTTGATCCTTTTTGGTTGAGTTGGCTTAAAAAATATAATAATAATTATATATCAAAGTTCCAAAAAGGATAAATCTAATAAAATATATAAGCTTATCTACCTAGTGAAATTAGTGAAAATTTTATAGAGAATCTATCTGCGAGTAAAGTGGTGTGCTTGTCAGGAAATTGTTTTTGATTGGATATACTTTTGGTTTCAAAGAAGTATTTTCCGCATATTTAACTATAAATCTATGCAATACTTTTTGGATATAGTTCTTTCAATTATCGGCCGATTTTGCTAATTTTTATGTAGGAAAAATTCGGAAAAAAATTGAAGGAGATGGATTGTAAAATTTTTGACATGAGACAAAATTAAAGATCGATTTACCCCGCGACAGAAATATAGAGCACAGACCGACAGACAGGTTATATAGGCTTTATATAGTCGCATACACTGCATCAAACATATTAATACCCTTCCATCTTTTTGGAGGAGGGTATAAAATTATTATTCCTTTATTTTTTTAAAATTACTTTATAATCTTTTTATTTTTAGTTCCTTGAAAAAGGGTATCCATCTCTTTTAGTGAAAACAACTGCAGGCTTTAAAAAATTCTATTATATATTAATAATCAAAATTCGCTGAAAAAACTTAGCGAAGGCTGTCGACATATTGGGAGTTATAAAAAATAAAAATGGGTATTAAAAATTGGATTATTAAAAAATTAAGGCTTTAAAAAATATATGCAAATAATGATGACATCATTTTAAAAAAAAATTAAAAAATAATTCGACTAGTGTTCGCGATTGAGTTTTTTTTTGCGAAAGACACGAGAATTTTTTTGGAACCGATAGATATTCTGAAATATCTATCATAAAATGTTGCGGGCCCCGAAGTTCACTACCTTATTTTAAGTATAATTTAAACTTTGTCTGTTTCCGAAACTTTTTTTCTTAAAGCTCCACTAATTTTGTTTTGTTTTGCCCATATCGAACAAATACACAATTATTTCTAATTGATTATTTATAAACATGTAATAAGAATACATTACAACCACAAGAATATTTTAAATATAGATTTTATTTAGCAGACAAAGTGGTCGATAAAATTTTATGGTGCCATAATGTACATTAAGCAAAAAGCTTTTTTGTGTCAAGAGTCCTCGTAACGATTACTCCAACGGCTGGCACGATGATGTCTTACGGCTGCCACAATCATACTCATCCGTGTATATTAAAAGGACATCACATCGTAACAAATTTTTAAAATGTTTATTATTATTTGGTTTGTGTTCCTCCACTTTTCGGTAACGTAGGAAAGAAAAGAAAATCACGTAGCAAATAGTCTTAATAAAATATTACGATTTATTGAGAATATAATGTTTTTGCTTCCAAATATAAATTAATTTTAATTCATAATTCAGCATTAATTTATACTTTTATTTTGTTTTAAAACTTATTTTTCTTTTTCTTCGGATTTATATTGTCGTTTATGGGTGGAAAATGGTGTGCGGTTCGTCTTTATGTTTCAAACTATTATTATTCTTGTACAATTTCCTTTCTGCCCCTCTCTCTCACACACCATCTGTACTCTCAGCTGCACGTCTAACAACGGGTCCACCATTCGAAATCTTTCGTGAATTTATTTGGAGGCTCCTTCGTTTTCTTCGCAAGAGGCGATGATACGCAAAGAGTGTACGCAAAATATCATTAGTGGATATTCGTTTCGTCCATTATATTTTTTTTACTTTGTCTACCATTTTCGCCCCCAGAGTTATATTTTGCTATGCACACAAACAGGTAATTCTATTCAGATTCTATTCTAACGCCCATTAAAATCCATGCAACAAATCTGTCTCACAGATGCCCTTTTAGTACACACTATAAAACTTTTTCAGGTGATGGATGCATCATATTGCACAAAACATTGTACGCACTAAGCCAGTGAAGCCAAATTCTTGACTGATAACATGAGAAATTATTTCAAATCCATGTAAAACCAAAATATATATAATTCTGGGTGGCCAAAAAATCGAAATAAAAATTTGGTCTCCCGTTCTGTTGAGTCAAAAGAAGATGTATTCAGATTTGACTCAAATAAATAATTTCAATAATGAATCAAAAATTTAATTTTTTACAAATCTGCCACTTATATGCACTTCTATACACACTGCCATACTGTTGCAGCTGACATCTCATATTTGCAAGACTTGGTATGCAGTACGTCACTAAAGCATTTTGAATTTAATTCACATGCATGGCTGAAAAATTTAATTTTATAATTACGCAATAAAATACAAAGAGAAAGGACATCAGAGATTGTATGATCAAATGAATCCGGTCTGAGTCTCACATAATATATTTTCTATTTGCACTGGCTTTCCACTTGGCCTCCTAAGCAAAGGGAATAATTATCCTTGATTTCGTTTTGAAAATTCTTTGCTGGAAAATTTAAGAAACACATAAAATACAAGCAAATTATTTTTTTATTTTGTTATTTTTACGGCTATTGACGTTTTGTTTTCTTTTTTTCATTTCAAGGAACTCGTTTGCAAGAGTTGGTTTGCCTGTGTTCTGTAATTATTTATGAAACTTAAAGGAGAAGCGTCTGTGCACGGTGTATGCATGTACACAAGTATAATATCTGGCCATAAGTATCACATTATCAGCTCGTTTGTATCTGCCCTCACTCTAGGCGTTGGCGTTCTTTATTACAGCGGCATTTCATGCCTCACCAGACAATTAAAAGCAAATTCATGAGATTTACAAACCGCCAAAAATGAAAGGATGCACACACGTGGATACGCGTGTATTGATGTCCTTAATGTGTGGCAAATGGGGTGGTAAATTTTAATAATGTAATCATAAAAGCATTCACTATTTGTGTGTGGCTTTATCCATGCATACCTACGTATGTGTGCGAATGTGCGGGGAAAAGTAAACCGTCAGGGCATGGGGAGGATAAAATAAGTTGAACCCAACTCACATTTATACGGCATGATCCATTTCAACTGGGTTAATTAACTCACTCCGTAGGCAGTTGCGTTCTCTTTACTTAAAATAAATTAAGAAGTCGCAATGAAATAAAAGGAGGTCTCATGAACACTCTCCGCACATTCGCAATAGGCTGCAGAGATCACGTGAAAGCTCTCCGCACACTGATTTTCACAATAGGATGCAGAGATCTCATGAACACTCTCCGCACACACTTATTCGCAATAGGCTGCAGAGTTCATACAAGCTTATTTAATGTTATTTGAAAAGGCGATGAGAAAAATATTTCTCCCGGTTACAAGAATATGGGCGGTTTGTATGTTGATGGGAAATGTAACGATAGCACGCAGACTCGATAAGAACATAGGTTGGATCGAAGAATATTGGCGATAAGCAAGCTAACGACAAATACATCGATGGAGCGAAGACTTAATGTGAAACAAATGTAGAATTGATAGATCTGTTATTGATAGATAGTTAAATATGGATGTCTTTTAAAATGACAAGAAATGTAACGAAGTGGAGCAGACGCAAATGTTGGACCCCTCTTACATATAACCAGTCTCGGTTTTGAAAGATATTAGCACACTTGAGAACAGTCATTGGATCATTCCAAAGATCGGTAGGATCGCAAGCTTATGAGAAATGTAAGAAAAACACACAGACACTGTGAAAACCAAAAAAAAAAATATCGATAGTTTGAGAAATATATCTATTGAGCTAAAAGTTGGGAAGAAGAAAGTCTGAATCGGTGGGCAAGCAATGTGATGAGCCCAGTAAGGATGCCGTGCAAACTCAGTGAAATAAAATATTGGATCGTAAGTAGGATCGATTGGGTAGAGTTTGGAAGAACATCCAGCGATAACATGCATGCTCGTAGAAAGAAATGCCCCATAAGCCAATTAAAACGAGTACGTACTCGTACCTGCACTCAATTAAACTGCCTTTTCAGATGGCAAAAGTAACTTTTTAGAAAATTTGGAAGTTAATTTTTAATCCGATTTGCTTCCTATTAATTTGGAAATTATCGGACAAAACTTACACGAATTAATTAAAAAATCTTCTTCATAATTTTCATATAAAACTCGATTTCTCTTTATTTTTATATAAAAATTAAATCTGGAAATTGAAAAAAAATAAAAATTGTAGTTTTTTGATATTTAAAACGTAAAAGTAACGTAAATTCCATATTTAAACATACGCTGAAATTGATGGAGGAGGGTGTCAGCTGTCTCTGGTGTAAAATAATCTGACTGCCAAGAACTTTTTCACTTTTAAATTTATTGCAATAATTTGGAAGCATTCATTAAAAATATAAAATATATTCCCTTTAAACAGAAACATGTGTTGTACAGTTTGTCACAAAAGTATTTCAAAATGCAAATATTTGCCAGAGAAATTTATTTTTTTATTGTATACTTTTTATTAAATAAACTGTTGTTACAACATGATGTATTAAAATATCCTGTGTCAATATCCACAATCAGCTGTTTTTAGTTTTAATGCTGAAAACAGTTTTTCTATTTAGATGTGAATACACTATTAATTTAAATGTTTTATACATATTTGTTATAAAAAAATATGTGTGTTTAGCAGGAAAATTCATATTATTTTGCAAACAAATTGTTTCATACAAATAATTTTGGGTACAAAATGAAAAATTATTAAATAAAACTGTATTTAAATAAATTAAAATTGGCGTTAGTGGGGCTACGGGCCAGCTGCCATGGCCGTTTGAATACATTAGTTACTAATTTGTAATTATTCTCTAAATGTTCTATTTATTTATTTATTTACTTAATATTACAATTATGCTAATATAATTATAATATGTGTAGAAGCACTGGCTGCTGACGCCAGCGGCTACTGGTTCTCTAAATAAAATGAATTGATTAAAATATTTCATCCTTGAAAAATTAAAAGAAAGTCTACCTTTTAAGCATTTAAAAATTTGATTTCATTTAAATTTTTAAATCCGAGTATATTTAAGAACTTTCGGGCAAAGTATGCTTAATGAATTCAAAAGTGTGTAACTCATTTTCCTCGTCAACATAAAGTTAATAACAAACTAAATTATTAAATTGTCAGAAATACTGGCAACTGTACGAGTATAGTGATACAGGAGGAGGAAAATGAAATACTCCTACGAACCAGTTGCTCGTGCATTCATTAATCTTTCTCAAAAGTAAAATCTTTATTGACATGAAGCGTACAAATGCATAAAAGGATTCCAATCTTGAAAACAGTATCTACACGAAAGAGTCATCAGTTTCAGAAGGATGAACTCAAATCTACTCCCCTTGTCGTTTGGCCTACTCGTTAGCCGTATTACACATTTCAAGTTGAAGCATCAAGAGTGAACTATGATTTTTGTTCAGAGCACATCCAATGTCTGAATGTGTTTGATGCTTAGCCAAGCGTTTGCGTTTGAATTTGCGCAAACACTCATGCATGTACAAACACTGGCACTTGCAGCACGAATTGTGTACGGAAAAATATAAATTTTGTGCAAGTGTGTTTGTTTTGAGTTGAATAAATTGCATGCTATAAACGATTTTATGCTGTCAGGAATGTGCATTAAAATACTTTTCCAGACTTGCTTAAACTTCCAAAAAGATAATTTGAAAAACAAATTTTAATGCAGCTTTTAATAGGGAGGTGTAAATGATATAGAAAGGATCAGCTTGTTTCTCGCAGGAGTTGGACTTGCAGCTATTAAACTGATATTAACTAAGAAGATTAATTGTAGGTCTTTCGTCAAGAGCAGTACTCGGGAGATGCCGCCTTTTTACGCAATGCAGTAGAGGGGAATAAGGAGAAAAGATTTATCTGGG
This sequence comes from Ormia ochracea, assembly GCA_963402855.1. NCBI lineage: Eukaryota > Metazoa > Arthropoda > Insecta > Diptera > Tachinidae > Ormia > Ormia ochracea. The sequence continues at coordinate 21,021,428 of OY727107.1, read as the reverse complement.
AGGAAATGGCTGCCAAAGAATTAAAGATATGTCAAAGCGGTTCTTTAATCAAGAGCAGTACTCGGGAGATGCCGCCTTTTTACGCAATGCAGTAGTGGGGAATGAGGAGAAAAGATTTGTGTGGGAGGAAATGTCTGGGAAAGAATTAGAGAGATCTCAGAGCAGGTACCGTTGTGTTTTTATTCATAGTATTCATCATTTTACCTCGTCGATGAGATGACATATTGGTACAGAGAACGTACAAGAAGAGGATCGTAAAATGTGCTCAGGTGTAAGTATTTTCTCAAAGCAGGGGTACAACCCATGACTTCAGCCACTTGTAGATGACGAACTTAAAACATTTGCTGAATATACCTTTTCTTTAACACTAGTAAGCAGAAATGGCATCTATACATGTAATACACTGTGTAGGAATTAGAAAAATTAAATAGTGGGAGATGGTAATAAGGAGTACTATTTGTGTTTTTGATTTACGTCTTATTACATTGAATGTGGCACAAAAGCTCACTGCAGGGAGATAATTGCAAACACTGACTATGCGACCAAGGAAATTTTCCTTTTTAATGCGTAGTGCGGTATATTGCTGTGTGTACTACGAAAGATGTGCTCCTTGCTGGGAAATGAGTCTGGTTTTCGGCAAAATGTTCCATCTTGCAACGAAATGTTGCAACAGTGCTCTGAGGGTTCAACACAGTTGTCTACTCCATTCTCTTCACAGAGACGAAAGTTTTATTCCAATTTTAGTTACGTGGATCCAGTATAAGACTTAAGGGCATCAAGGGCAGTTGTTATCTCCCTTAGGAAATCGTACTAACAGAAAGATTCTTCAGCGACATGAAAGATGTGATAATTTCCACGTACGTCATATCCAGTTCTCAGTCCGAGAACATTAAGAGCTTCTGTATCAGCAGTTCCATGCATGAGCTTGTGCATTGACTCTACTCAAACGAACATGTTTCACATCATTTGCCCCATCTAGATTCGGTTGAAGATTCAGCATAGAAGGTCATTTGGAAATAGAGTAAGAATAGTATTATTGCTGCGGTTATCTCGAATACGTTTGGCAATTAAAGTTCTTCACTCAACTCGTGAAGTTTCAATATTTTGCAATACTTCAGTGCAAGCCTGCAATGTTGTGGCTGTCATAAATCACATATTTTCTGCTCTGTAATTTTTTTTATATATCATTTTTTTCTTTAATTAACTTAACTTACAAAGCGTTCGGCTAGTCCGCTTTAGTAGGCTGTGCATTATTCTCTCCCACATGCAGGCCGCCCTATGAAAACGGAGTTCTCTTTGACGGATGATCTCTGTGTTTTCTTTGTCCTTCATAAATACAGAAAGAGCTCTTTATCACGTGGACTTAATAATGTGACTTACAAACGACATTCAGCCTTTGCCTCTTTGCTAAATATTAAAATAGTTGCGGCGCAAACTATTTCTGAATTATTTAATTTTGATAATAATTACTTATTCAAGGCTTTAATATGAATATGTATGTACCACCGAACTAATGCCTGGAAGTACTTTTTGTCTCATATTATTTAAAATGATCGCACTTACTTACATCTGTTACTGGAAAGGAAATGCGGTTGTGAGAGATTGTGACTGTCAGGTAAATGTCAAGTCACATTTCACATGCCACTTCCTTTTAATTTGCAATTTATTTAAAATATTTAACTTCAATGACTGAACGAGCAAAACTACGAGCAACAAGCCAATGGTGACAATGGTAACAACTTGTGGTTTCCTCATTCATTGATGGCGTGGGTGGGCATGTGTGTATGGGACAGTGTGTGCATGTGCTTGCGATTGAATAAAAGCTTGGGTGTGTACAGCGGGAGGAAAGCAGTTGTTTAGCAACTTCAATTTGCAAATATGTGTCTCTGTTATCCAAATGTTATGGATGGCCCTACTGGTGCATCTCAAGTAGCGTATACGAGTATGTATGAATACATTTAAATATGGAAATAATTATTTTACACAACTACTTTTTGAAATGTCAAGTGCTAACTGGCAAATTAGACACGCACATCATTCGTATTTCTTGTCTTTCATCACATGTTGTTAAAACATGTGTCAACATAACATATATTCTTTTCTTTCAAATAATTGTAAATAAAACATTGTAAAGTCAACACCGGCCAAGTCACAATTATTATTAAGAATAATTTATCAAAATTACGATTTTGTTAGTTGTCATTAAACAAAATTATAAGGGATCGGCGGGTAAGTGCGAACAATTCATCACAGCGTTTTCATTTGGAATAAAATAAAATTGCTAATTTAAGAAATTAAATTAAAGCAAAGTGCACTTCAATACCTGGGGAGATACCTGGGGAGGCTTAATTGTATACAAAAAACCCTGATAATAGAATCGTAGGAGGACGGGGAAATTTTTTTTAAACTACATATGGAGACAGAACCTTTCCTTTAATGTTAATTTAAAAATAAAAATTAAGAAAATATAAAACTTTTAATTTTTTTTAAAGCCATTTAATTCCGCTCAAATACATATAATTAAATTTAAAACTGTAACTGTTAAAAAAAATACGGATGCGGGTAGAAGAGATAAAATTTATTTTTTTTATTATTTTCATGGAGGAAGTTCCCGAAAAATCCCACAATATTGTTTTCATTAACATCTTTTGAATCACAATAGCCGAAGGCTTATACAACATCCATTGATCCTTAAGACCCACATCAAAGGTGCATTTTATATAGACTCTATTTAATTCTAATGCTTCCGCACTACTTTTCACCATTCCCTGTTTCATTTCAAAAATAAACTAACCTGTTGCTATTTCAGTCTCTTCTAGGCATTGTCATAAGGAATATACTTCACTCGCAAATGCTATCTGAAGTTCCTACACTTAATACTTTTTTGTTATGGCTCAAGACAGTACTTCTGTTATACACTCTGTTATACTCTCTGACCACCAAGCCAACCCATCTACCATATTAAGGATTATAGATCTTCGTATTTATCTCTTACAGTTCCTCAGAGGAACTCTTGACACTGTTGGGTTTAAGGATGAAGAGTAAACTTGAACTACTGAGTTTTAGAAGTCATTTCACAACCTATATTTCCAATATCCATGACAATATGTGACTTTTAATGACATCACCCAACCTCAGCTTCGTAGTTGCCTCCTTAGTTGCCGCTTTCTAATCGTTTTTGTTAACGTCTACATATCAGTTCAGTTTCTGATCTGGCATTGTTCACTTTCTAACAAATATTGGTCTTCGATTCAAAAACCGAGTCTATTGAAAAACCACCTTATCCCCCTCTGCATTCATAAACGATCGAGCAATGAAATTACTCTCAGCGCATTCAGCGTTCTAATGGTTTAGATTTCTTTTAAATAGACAAATTCCAATCACGTTTAACTAAGTGAGTGAAATAAAATTAGAGTTGGTAGTTTTTTAATTCGTTAACAATTTTTTTTCCTTAATTTTATTTCCAAATATTAAAAGTGCGAGTGGAATTAATTAATGGAATTAAGCGCAACAGCTGATTCAATTACAATGTATTTTTTAAATCAGCTGTTACTTTACACATTATAAATTTTAAGAGAGTGAAACGAAATCATTTTTTAATTTTATAGTTTTCTAAATCAATCATTTAATATTTATAAATTTTTTAATATTTATAAAAGCATAAAGTTTGCTGAATAATATGGAAATACTTTAAAACAATTTAACGTTCAGTTAAAAATTATTAATGACTGTTAATGCTGGCAATAGATATTAAATAAGGCAATCAACTTTAACCGCTTATTAGTGGCCTTAACGATAATATTTTAAATTGGTCGGTAAATGTGGACAAGGATGAACAAGCTCCACTACACACACGCATAGACAATGTGCCACAAATGGAAGTATGAAAAGTGCCCAAATCGTTTACTTTAGTTTTATAATAAATCAAATAACGTAGAATTCCTCTTTGACGAACACTAAGAAATATTTCTATAACCAATAAATTTTCAGAAAGTTTCAGTTATAATTTTGTAACGTGTTAATGCATTTGTGGAGTCTGCTTTGGGATTTATATCATTTATGTATGTGTATGTACGTGTGGTCATATGGTTTTAGCGAAACATGCAAATCCTTTTAAGTAATACGAGTGTTTAATAGGCTGTAAGTGTTTGCATGCACATATGTATATATATTTTATACATTCGTACGTGTATATTTACTTTGATCATATCCAAGTGTGATATGATATAGAGAAGAGCAGGGGCTAAGCCAGTTATAAAATAAAAATTCCCTTTTTTTTTGGTTATTGTCGAAATGCTAAAGTGACAAAGTCGTAGACAATTCAGAGCACTTGCCGTTCCTTTAAAGGCGTATTTACGCAAAAAGAAAAATCTAATAAAACTAATCCACCACCCGGACAAAAGACCGGGTTTCGGCACAACGCATTCTTGGCGTTGATGATGTACGTAAGAAAAAATAATTAATAATAAATAAATTAAAAGACTATTAACTTAATTATTTTTAGTGCAGTTTTTCCTTGTTTTGCGTAACCTCTCTTCATTTTAATATTTTTATTAATTGGTAGCATAAAATGCCTTGAAGTTGTTGTATGGCGAACAGCACAACAAAGGATTTCAATACTTTCATGTTTCCAACAAATTCTTGTGTTATAAAACTGATTTATAAAAGAAAACTTTTCCCCCTCTCTTTATTGTTGTTATTGTAATAAATTTGTTTTAATTACAGATTAATTAAAATTTGTAAAGTATTTCATGGCTTGTGCCGAACGAATAAACCCAATATTTTATTATTGTTAACTGTGTTGAATGTGATACTGAAAATATTACAATCTACATTTTTATGGAGATGCAAAATTGTAATTTTAATGTCCGTATAAAAAGTTTTTAAGTTCAAACGAATAAAAAGGATGAGATGTAAAATGAAAGTGCAAATTATTCATTTATTTGTCATACAAAAAATCGTAGAAGTGATTCTGTTGTAAAAGGCAGAGGGGTGGCTAGTTTTCAAATTTAGCTGTTAATATATTTTTTGCTTGTTTATAAACACTTATTTGAAAATGATTGATTACTGAATGGTATCAGTAGGATGCGAAGCACTTCTACGGGTACACTTGTAGGCTTTAACATTAATGGTTTTGCTTAAAGTTGCCCGAAGCCATATTAAAGTATCAATTTTCACTCCTCCCTCTTGTTTGCCAACAATTTAGAGTCACAAGATTCCACAATATTTCCCCACTTGATATGAAAAAATTGCTTTCATTTGTGGCTTTTTCCTCACTCTGCCCCTTTGCTCACTTAAATAAAATTAATTACTGCGTCAAGGAAATTAATCAAATGTGTGTTGTAACTCTTCAAGGCAGAGACAAGAAGTAACGTGTGAGCTTCAATAAAGCACATTTTGTTAATGTTGTGTCATGCTAAACAATTTCGTGGGATATTACATTGTTCACGTCATATGGAGTGATTAAAAATATTCACCCATTCACGCCTGTATTCACAAAAAACACGATGTTAAAAAAAAAGGATTTCTTTTTATTTAAGAAAAGAATTGTAATTATTGTGATTAGAATTGTCTTTTTTTTTAATAAAAATATTTTACAGAAAGAAAAGTAAACAAGTAAAAGTAATATATTTGACAAGTAAAAGTAATATATATGTATGTATACCCTTCTCCATGGTTATGTTCTCTCAAATGAAAGGAACAAATAAACGAACTTAAATTTTTGAAATCTTATATTATAATACAAACATATATGGTCTAGATCTGTAAGCTAGTTATTTTCATGCACACAATCATACATTCCAAACGCAACATAAATACATTCAAACACCAATCCACGCCAAACTCACAAGATACAAGCAACAAGCCTTTTGGGTTTAAAGTATTAGTATTTTAATTTTATCACATTCGCGGTCCGACTTCGACCAACTTTCACAATTATCTGCTTATTTCTATTTTCAAAACTATTTCTTAAATACTATAGTTTTACTCTATTTTCCTAAACGCGGGAAATGGTGTAACACCTGCTTGCTTATTTTTCAGTTTGAAGTGGGTTTTGCTATTTTTTTAATTTTCGTAAGTGAGTTTAAGTGCACTGGGCGATGATGGAAATGGTATATTTGATACCTTCATAAGTCGGAATGCATTTTGGAAAATGTGGCAATATTTTAATTGACCGAAATGTCGAAAGATATTTGCAAATGCAATCTTCATTGACAGCAATATCGAAATATCTTTTTATGTTGCATATTGCTAATGACACTACATTTGCTATAGAATCATTTGTGCATAGGTATGATGCACTGCCTGGCATAAAAAATATAATTATAATTTGATTTTAACATGCCAAAAAATTTATTTCAGCCAGAAAGTGTTCATTTGATTGACCAGAGTCTTTTATAATTTCACAACATCGCTAATAACATAAAATCGATTACAACGTTTAACTTTGCCTTCAAGTTTGAAAAAAAAATATAAAAAAAATAATTTAAAAAAATTAATGCTTCTTCCTGTGCAGGGATAATTAATTTACGTTAAAAGTCAAAAGTAGTCAATAGCAGGTTGAGCGTTAATGGAGCGTTAATGGAGCGTTTTAAAACTGTTAACCGTACGGGTGTAATTTGCAGAAGCAACAACACAGGAAATGTTTGCTTATCACAGCTTAAATTACATAAAAGTTTGTTATTGATTTGCGCTTAAAGTGTTCATTTTATTTAATTTTCTTAACTTATATATGCCAACGTTATTTTTTCACGTTAAAAACACTTTAAGCCACTGAATGATAGTTTGGCAACCACTGCAAACCACTGCAAACCACTTTGTAAATGTATTTGTTTTTATTTAGAGTGATACACTCTTAAGTTAGAGCTTTTAATCATTTAATAATTTTTCAATCTCAGCGAAAATGGAAAACTTTCTTGGCATTATCAGGAAGTTTCTTATTAGCTTAACTAACTGGCATTGAAGTTGTACAAACAAGCAGTAGATTAAAACTCTAAACAGTAACTAAAGTCGCTGTGGGAATTTTAATCTGTAGCAGAAGTCATGCAGAAACTTTCAACAATTGAGCAATTAAAATGCAGAAAAGTTTTGCCTGCCTTATAGGAAATACAAGGTGTCTTAAAAGAAAGTCTACATTTGCTTACGAAACTTTCTTAACTGCATCTCAGGCTAGTTCTTAGCTGTTGTCTTAACGAAAAAGCATACTACTGGGGCAGGGCAGGGCAGGACAGGATAACTGCAGCAAGAGAGCTTGAATTTTCTCTGAAAATGGAGAGCCGATATAAGCTGGCCTTCAACTCATTCTCATTTCATTTCCTTCTCAAAGGAATGATTGGCTACGAAATCAGTGCCATGCCGAATCCACCAATACAAATTTTAAAGTTTGTATTGTAAAGATATTATTTCTAAAAAGAAAAATTTAAGTATTCCACATTCCATTTAATAAACAAAATGCAAACTTTTGCTTGAGACACCCTGTATAATGAGCAGCATTTCAATTGAATTTTATTTCAGTGTATTTCAAAAAAGGTTGAGTTAAAAGAATTAATAATTAACCTTAAGCCGAAATTATTTTTTATTTATCGCTCGTATATATAGTGAGAAAAATGCATTTATTAATTTTTAATGTTTTTTAATGAAATAAAAACATTAAATTGGCTCGATGAGAGTAAAAAATAGACAGAAGAATTCTGACGTCGGCCAGTAGGGAGTTACTTTTTATTCCTTCTCATAGTTAAAACATGTTCTGACAGTGTTATTTTATATCTAAATATTTTATTTTTAAAATTAAATAAATGCCAAGATATGAAAAAAAAAATTGTGTTACGAAATGGAATTTCCAATAATAAAAATTTATGAAAATAAATTATGTTTGTAATTTAATGCCGTCGCCATTTCAAGTAATCCAGATTATTCTCAAAATTTTTTTTGGCGGGTCTTTCGTACGAAACTCATTTTGGAAATGTAATAAAATTTAAAAGAAATTCCAAATTTTAATTTTAGTTTTCTTTTCTAGGAAAAAAAGTAATTTAACGACTAGAAAGTTTCATTTTATATTTTTGCTTATACTATACAATTTTGAAGACTATACTGTAAGGCCTCTAAGACCACATCTAAGATGAGAACACTTTAAGATGTTTTCAACTATATAATATATATATTAGAAAGTTCTTGTAAGACGACTTAAGAGGAATTATAACTTTTATACATGAAAGACTGTACTTTCTATGAGCTCTTACTGCCAACTCTTACTGACTGCGCTTCTCAGTCAATAATACCAGTTGATTCTTGAATCGGCTTTCATCTCTGAAAAGAACATAATAAGGCGCCTTCAATGATATATAATATTAATTATTTTGCTTTTCTTGTGCTACTTTGGAGGAACTTTAACTGACAAGTTGTGCAGGAGGAGTTGTGTCTTCTGTGGGGTTCTCATATTATAACGTTACCGAATTGTGTAACCAATTTACCCTCTTTAAAGTGCATATCAAGACCTTTCCAACAGTATATAACACGTAGCACTGAGATTTTCTTATGTAACTTTTGTAACAATTATGAGTTTGCGAACAAACCAATGCCTTCAATGCACTTCTCATGCAAACATGGACATTTCTCTATATAAAGAACATGACTTTTTCAGTATTTTCAGTGTATTTTTTGTGTTGTGACCTGGTGTGGAATAGCATAGTGACCATTAAAGTCCGTGAAGTGAATTGTGTGTACGTGTGTCTGATACACTATCGGTATGCAGTGGTCTATTTTAAAAGTAAAATTAACTTGTGAAAGTAGTGAAAGAAAACTCCTGAGGAAAGTTTGCGAATTTAATTATGCGAAATTATGAAAAAGCGGTGAAAATTGTGCCTTGCGATTTGCATCAAAAAACGTGTGAAAAGCAGCAGAAGTGTTTGGATTTGCCACAATACAATATTTATTGCATTTTTCTTTTTCAGCTTGGAAGCTGAACATAAACTCGCTTGCACCGATTTCTGAGATGATGTTTTATATTTATTTGCTAAACAAATTGCTCCTGCTGCGAGTACTTCCCAATTTGCTAAATCCTTTCACAAATATGGAAGGAGACTGTGTAATTTGAACTGTGTATATTGAACTTTCTCCATATACAGTAAGGCTTTTTGAAGTTTCCGAAACCAACAACGATTCCATTCTCAAGTTCTTGTGTGTAGTTCCCGTTTTCACAAGCAATTGCAATGCTTGTGCACTAATCGGCGACATCAGTGCGATGAGTTGCAAATATTTTGTTGTCCTTCCTTTTTAGCATTTCATACAAAACGTTGATTCAGTTGCATTTTTATTAATGCTGTCCGTTCTTGTGAAGTATGACGGATATTCGCGAGTGGCATCTGCAATTCAATTGAGTGCTCCTATCGAATGCCTCATGCACTACGAATTCGCAGTCACTGTTCAGTGGTCACTTAATATTCACCAGCTGTCTGCTGTATATCAACCTTTTCGGCCAATTGAAGCACAGTGGATTACTTAAGCGCTGGTCTCAGAAAATGAAAAGTTTTATTCAAAGAAAAGTAAAACTTTTGTACCTTTAAGGATTCCTTTATTTAAAACTATTTCAACAGAGGTGAAGAATGGAGTGGCGTTTGCTAACAACTTTTTAAAATTGTGGAAGATGCAGTCATTACAATAACAAAACCTGCTAAGGAATTTGTATTTTTGTATATGCTTTTTTTATATATGTAGCATTCGCCTATAACAATAATTATAATAATTATATTTTACAAACCCCAAACGACTTCCCAATTGATGTTGGTGGCACGAGGAAGTTGCCTTTGGCCTTTGCCCTTTGCCCTTTGCCTTTAAATTAACGCTCGCTTAGAGAAAAACCAATTATCTCTTCAATAAGATCTTAACTTTACTTCTTGGCAAGTTATATTAATGAGGTTAAAGTCATGTGAAAATATAAAAGAGAACATACAACAATAATGAAGTTCATGCAAGTACTTGTGAATTGAATAAAATAATAGTTTATTTAACTTTTTTTTCAGTACTCTTCGGACCAGAGCAACTAATTGACTTGCCTGTGAACTTCCTAATCTTCGGTAATACAGCCGTACACTTATAAACTCATAATAATTATCAAGGATTTCCTATAGAGCGTGCAAAGGACACCCTCAACTTTATGTAATGGCGATGTGTTATGCTGGGCACACATGTAACTATACACAGCAGAGTGGCGTACAAGGATACATACATCATACGCTCAAGGCCAATAGCTAAACCATTGCACTCACACACATGCATCGCAACTTTCTCAGACCCATACACTCACATAAATTTTAAGAATACGAATATTTTTCCTAAAATGCCAATAAGAAAATGAGACTCAAATTTGAACACTATTCTTTTGTGTTGCTTGCCACTCGTGTGCTTTTATTGTTCTCCGACATGGTTTGAATGTTAAACACAACTGTTGCTCAAAAGTTAAACAACATAGAGGGAATTTTCGTTGAGTAGATAGAAAAACTGATTGTTCATAAGTTATCAATGTGCATTGTGTGTATTCTAAGCTGCTATGAAAATAAAGCTTTTGTTCGTTTGTAGAGCAATAATTTTAAGGGAGGCCGAAAACGGAAGGAAATAGTGGCAATTAAAAATAGGAATGATTACCGTCACCAGATATACTATTAAAATATGTGAGTTTATTTGAAACAATTGAGTGTCGGCACGCACTGCACAGTGGCAATTTTATCTCAATTGTGACCAATTTATGCTATTATTTTTGAAATTTTAATTTTATAGCATTAAGTGCTGCCGAATACCAACTTCTCTCTTCCACTTTTCAAACCCTCAGGAGATTTGCAATATTCAAATAAATTGTTAATCTAAAAACTTCATAATTTCTATGAATAATTGGTAAACAACTTATAATGAAAAATTTATTTGTTTGTCTGAACGGGCCTTAATGCTAATACTATTAGAATAATGTACTATGGATTTTTATATGCAACTGGTGTTTCAGAGAAGTAACAACTTCCTGCCCATTTTTCCTTTATCCTTTAATGAATGATGCTGTGAGGACAATAATCAAATACTTCACAATTTCCCACTCGGCGTCTTCATCGATGGACAGCTTATAGGTGGATTATAGACAAGAATACTGATATAAAGCAATTTTACAGATTACAGTTTAAATTTGAAATTTAATAAGTTGCAAACAATTTCTTGATTTGCATTTTAAGTTATTTTGAAAACAAAAACTAAATTAAAAGCAAAAAGTTAAGCAGTCGTTGCCTCAGCAAAAATTTTTTGCTGCTTTTTGGAACTGAATTACAGACACGCTTCTAGTCAATTTAATAAGTATAATGGCAGCCAGCTCATGATATATTTTTTAAAGGTTTTTTTCTATTTAGAAAACTTTTCAAAGCCATCTGTTTTAGTAACAATATAAAGCGGTTACACTGCCCTCCAAGTATTAGGAATTTCTGTAAAAGTATTTATTTACTAAAAGATTTTTGTTTTTGCAGTTATCGAAGTTAACGACGATGGCAATACTGTCGCCAAAGAATAATTTTGCGACATAAGCTTTTGATTGCCTTCTTGGACAAATGATGGGAAATTCTGCATGCTCAGCGTCTGCACACCTGCACCTGCTGATGCAATACGACCAGCGAGGGAAAATGATTTTGCATGATCAACATCTGCATACCTGCACACCTGCACATGTTGATTCCAGCTAGCATCGGAGGTGACGAGCCAACAAAGTTGGCTGAGAACAAGCAGTCTTGGCTATGGCTTCGTAAATATAAGTGATCAAAATTTAATGTGTTAATAATTAAATAAATACAAAATAAGTAAAAATCAAAAATAGTTTTATTTCAATTAAAAGGCGCGAGTTGGTGCGCCTCAAATTAAATTTTTTAACGAGATCGTTTAAGAATCTTTAACTTCGATAACGACACTTTTAAAAGGACGGTGTTTAAAAAGGAACTGATATACTTGTGACTGTTTATTTTTGCATTATTATTCCCAGCTCTGTAAAGAATGGCTCGTGTGGAAATAATCTGTTTTTCTACTGTTTTACGATAATAATCTACCTTCCCGTAGTCAAATTAAAAATTCAAATAATAAAAAAAATAATTAAAAAAAACCACAAAAAAAACTTCTGATTATATTTTTTTATTTTTTTTTGTGTAGAGGCAGCTTAAGACCGGGGGATTACAATTATCAACCAACACTCTTAACAAATTTAGTCAGATGTTTTTTTATTTATGATATCGAAATGAATTTTTAAATTTCGTTTTCTTCTCTTTCAATTAATATTAAATATTTTAAGAATTTTAAATTAAAATACGTATTTAAATTTATTGAAACACATTTAAGTCAGTGGTTGAGCGACTTTTTATCGATTCTTTAGTTGGTTTTATGTTGAGGAAATTTTAAGTTCTTCTTAAATCCTCAAGCATTAATGTAATTTATCACTGGAAAGAAATTTGTCTTTCTGCTCAGCTTAGTTTCGAAATCGTTATTAACTGCTTACACTGGCGAGCAGAAACCTCATATACATACATATACGAAGTGTTCTTTTCTTAGAGTTTTATTTTGGAGTTTTAATATCACTGAAATGGCCACTTTTGGATAGAAAGTACTTTTATATTAAATTTGATTTCGCCTTCGGGTGCCTCCGTAGGCGAATGAATAATGCGTAGCCTACTAAACCGGAGGTCGTGGGCTCGATTCCTGCGTAGACCACGGCTGTTTTGCCGAAATTTTTGTAGAATAAGTTAATTTAACAAAAAAAAAAGGATATCGCATACAAACCGCAAATTGGAACACAAATCTCATTAATATTTTTGCAACATTTCCGAGCGTATTTTTCCAAAGTAAAAATTTTTTCGAATTCCCAGTTGTTAAATTTTCACCGAACGATGTAGACAAGCGACTTAGCAGAAGTTCAATAGGATATCGGTGGCCGCTTCATTTAGTAAAGCAATTTATAGCTGTTGGAAAGACATGGCAGAAATATCAAGTCCACCTAATTGAGATACAAAAAAATTGCTAGTCATGACGCTGAAGCCTTCGACATCTTGTATTGGATCGAGAGTATTTTTTTTCGTCCGTAATATGAACTCGACATGCTTTACTCTGACGTTCCAGTAGCTTTCACACTCCTCAATTTTTGTAGCAATGTCTTTAGGAATGCAGCCCGAAATGTGACCCTTTAGAGCGATCCTTTGATTATTCTAGCTGACGCAATTGAAGAACCTGTGTTCGGGATTGTTATTCAACTCTTCGCAGTGTCTGCAATTGGTATCACCTGCCTTAGCCATATGCTACAGATACTTCCGTAAGGGTTCTTTGCCGGAGAGAAAATGAGTCTAGAAATCATTGATTTCTTCAAAGTAACGTTGTGACCGTCATTGGTTTTGAAGGCATTTGGAGCAAGGATTTTGCCAGCCCATTAAGCACACAAAATATTAACATTCTGTTTGTAAGTAATGCTCGAACCAAATATGACAATTCCGCTTACTTACAAACGGCTTCAGTAGAGAAGAAAATTTTGAATGGAATTTAAATATCAGTGATAATTCAGCAGTTAAATGGGCCGCCAAATGAGGTAGTGTTGTCAACTTAAAGCTGTGAAACTTAAAAATAAAACTCCCTGTATTCAGCTGCTTATAAAATCCACAAGATATTTTCGATGTTAGATTTTTCAACTGAAATACATTCCTAATTCAGTGCCATTTTTGACGCAGGATATAAGACTTTTAATGGAACCATTTTGGAAAAGCCACAAAAGTTCATTTGCTTTTAAACTTAACGTTGCTTGTGTACGAAAACATAATTTATACAGGCAATAAAATAAAAAAAGCTCACGTGTTTATTGGGCTCTCCTTTTTACTTGTACAAAATTATATTGGAATTAATGTTTTAACGAAAATGTAGCCCGCCTCATTTTTTATCGAGTTTCATCTTGTAAAAAAGTTTAGTTAATAAAAATTTAAACGCTCTTGTGGTCATAAAGTGTGTTGCAAATGTTTTCACAATATTCCTTAAATACTCCATTCGATATTTTGTGTGCCGTTTTTTGGAATGCGTTCTGTAACAGATTCTTAATACGTGTTTGAAAGCTCATATCGTAATAATTCTTTAAGGGGCTCTTATTTTACTACCAAATATGTTGCATGCAACAATGAGAAGAACATTAAAATGAAGCAAAAATTATGAAAAGTATTATTTTTACAATTTTGCTGCCGTCCCACCTTTAACGTTTCTCGTAACCACGAGAAAGAAATCATGCATATAATTTGTGGAGGCAAGAAGGTCCTCTCATATTTATTTTTATTATTAATAAATTCAAATGGGGTAGACATTCTCTTCTTGATACATGCCTTTATGTGCGTTCTTATTTTTTATAAAGAAAGAGGGTTAAACCGAAGGCTGGTCCGCTAGTCGATAAAATACAAAATGCAATATCGATAAATAAAATGTTTATGTGAAAATATAAACTTTCGCTTTCCGCGTTAAAATGGCGACTGATGGCTTTAAAGGTTGATTTCGTGATAGCTACGATTTTGTAGGGAAAAGATGAGCAGGAAAGAAAAGTCCTATAGGACCACTGTACTTTGTTTCTATTGGCTAGGTTGCTACTGCAATTAAATAGAAATTTTGTAAATTCCCTCTTAAAAAAATACAGGGCAGACGATTATCAATGTTCTTAATTTTCTTTTGGTTTTTGACGGAGGGGTATAGTTTAAAATAACTTTGATCTTACACCCAGTGATCGTCATCACTGGGCGCAAAACCACCCACTAGTGGGTGGTTTTTGTTGGGAGCGGCTTTCTGATTGCGTTTCAAAGGACCAGAACATCGTCCTGTAGGGGATCACAGACTTTAATAATCCCACTGCATTGAGGTCTGGTTTTTTCCTCCATAATATGGATCCGACATGCCGCGTTCCGAAAGCTTTCATGCTCCAACATTCGGTAGTGCATTCAGCAATGTAATCCTTGAGATCCCTTCTTTCAATATTCAAACTGACAAATTTGTAAGTTTTATTTTTTAGCTTTTCATTAAATTCCATCAAAATGTTTTTCCATTCCAAAAAGTTAAAATTTGCCTTTTTGTTTTTCTTTTTTGTGTGAGTAACATTAAACTCCAGAGGATAATTAAGGATTCAGGCTACATTAATCTCAAAAAGAGTTCTGTATGCATTAATCATGCCATTTGCGTACTCTTAAGAGACTGTTGTCCCAAACATTTTAAAGTATTTTGAATAAAATTGCCTCCGTATGCCAATAAATCATGTTGTCGTAAAAAAAAAAACTCAGCTTATCCTTTTCCGAAAGCTTGAAGTTTCTTTGCATATAAAAAATTACAAACTCACACATCAACACCATGTGTGATTTGAATTAAGCCACTTAAGCTTAAACCATAAAGTTTAATGTATGAATTTTGTGTCAAGTGACAACTTCTCATTCTTGAACTAAAAAGTTTTTCTACGCTTTAACCTTTCTGAAGGTGAGGCATAAAAGCAAATTTCCAACTATTAAGATTTTCCACATATCATTCTTAATCTCTAGAGTGAAACTATTGCGACCTTGTAGGCAAAGAGATTTTAACTCGTAAAAGTAATGATTTTCAAAAATGTGTGAAGTACTTTCGCGCAGCAAAACACCATAATTTGAGACAAGAGAGTCATATATTATTAATTAATTATTAGGGATTTAAGGATTGCCATAGTTATTGTCACCTCCTCTGTTTTTGCAGTATAATAAATTGCTATTTGTAATCCTTTAAATAGCAGCACACCCACACATGCACACATTTACAAGTGTAGGGTGGATTGGTTTGGATTTTGTTTATTATTCTCATAGGATTAGTCGGAAGGAAGTATGTTATATCGATTTGAAAAACATTTGTAAGTTGAGGCGTTAATAGCTTTCAATACATTTATGGACTTGTTCTCGTCAATTGTAATCAGAGGGTACAACTTATGATTTTTATTTTTTTGGCCTTCTCTGGGCAACTACCAATTTATTAACAAGACTGGTTTTTATATTTCTTTCCTTA
Organism: Ormia ochracea; assembly: GCA_963402855.1. Taxonomy (NCBI): domain Eukaryota; kingdom Metazoa; phylum Arthropoda; class Insecta; order Diptera; family Tachinidae; genus Ormia; species Ormia ochracea. The sequence continues at coordinate 21,005,384 of OY727107.1, read as the reverse complement.
TATCTAACAACGTCACGGATACCGCTTCAAATGTTTATAAGTGACTATATGGTTCTCCACTACGAGATTAAGTTTGGAATATTCACATCGTTATTCGTCAGTGTAAATCTTTTAATAAAACGCTGCTTGTCGCCTGCGCAATTCTTAATGCCAATCTTCGACCAGAAACGTATAAGTTCCCAGCATAAGTTCGCTTTTTAACCTCTATAACTTGCCATCAACGTATCGTCCTTTTGATATATCGGATTAGTGGAAAGGAAGTGATGATTCAACGAATGTTCTCCGTAAATTTGCATGCTTTAATAAATGCCAATGGCGCAGTTTTTAGTTCTTAAATGCAACATGACACGGCTGTCATTAACAAATGCAGTGAATTCTCAATTAGTTTATCAGAAATTGTACAAGTAACGAAGCTCATTTAGTGATCATATTATTTTCATTATTTTTTTTAAATTTTTTATAATAAATTGTTTTTTTGTTTTCATTCATTTGCTAAATAAATAAATTAGCAAAAAATATATTGAATTATTGAAAATGAAATAAATATTTGTAAAACATTTTCCATCTTTTTTTTTCTATTCCATCTTATTATTTTATAAAGTATTTAATCCATTTTTTTTTTTACTTAACATCGATCTATAAAAAATAATTTTATTTTTGCAATATTTCTGTGACTTTTTCTAGAAAATTGCAAATTTGCAAATGATCGGTATTTCAAACGCCTTTAAAACATCACTTTCAATTGAAGACAAATCATTATAAAGATTATTAAAAAGAAAATTAAATATAAAAATTAAAACTTTGTTTACAAAAAAAAATGTTTTATAAAAATTACGTTTGTGGCAAGCTTTGACTCAATTGCTTTCACAGCTGTTTTTAAATTTATTTTATTTTTTATTTCACATTTTTTGCCAAGAATATAAAATAATTTTTGTATTTTTTCGAATTTATAAAAAAAAAATATTTCAATTATATAAATTGTTTTTGTGGATTTTATAGAAAATACTTTGATTCGTTTTATTGCAAAGTTAAGAGTTTTCATAATATTGTTGCTACTGAAGACAATTTTATTTGCTAAAATCATTGACCGATATAAGCGGCAGTAGTCATTGCTGGTGCTGCAGGATGTCAAGGACGGTGTAACCAGCATAATGTGTTACAATCCTACTTAGGTTATATCGTCCGATACATGCTGGTATGTATTATTTTTCAATTATTATTCTTCCACTTCCATTTGAAGCGTCTCGTATCCACAATTGCCTCATTTCGGATATTGCCATCTAACAAATGACTTTAACTTTGGCCCACATGCGATTTATGTATGTCATTTGTGCTCCTTGGCAGCCAAAACTGTTTTCCTTTTAATGTAGTTTTTATAAAGTATACAGTGGCGCAAGAAAAAATTGGAAAGTTGTTACTTTGTTAATCCACATAGTACAAGGCTTATTTCTCCCCTCACGATTGTGTTTATTCTATTACAAGGAAAGAGGAAACTTTATTCCCAACTCTGGGCCATAATTAAGCTCAATAATTGTAATTTTATTTGAATTAGTAACAATTTGAAATGGAAAGCACTTGTTAAAGTGGCAAATGGCACTTAAACGACTTCAAGTATTAGTCGTAAATACAGCTGAAAGGATTTACTTTTACAACTACTTTTTCATAAAACACACACGTAATAAACGTAGGAATCCTTTAACGTAATAGGACTCGTAAAAGAGCACGAAAAAGAATAATAATAAAAAAATATTTCTACCACATTTCGACGCGTAGTAACAAATGCCGCTTAGAAAATATTAACAAGGAAAATTCCTGCAGTGCTTGTATCTGTCTTAAAAGATGTGAAAGCGGTTTGATAAATTAATGCAAATGGGATACGAGAATGTAATAGTTTTTATTTCCCCGAAAAGAGAATTTAGGGTGGTTTCAACTAAACGAGAATTCAAATAAATTAATTTGCAAATTTCTATATCCTATGACACTTCTCGTAGAATTTTTGGGAAGCGAAAAAATTCATTAAAATTATTTGACTTTGTCAGTGGAGTTTATAATAAATTGCATACGCAGTTTGAGGAATTATTATTGCAGAAAGTCGCAATTTAGACATGCCTGCAGCAGCTACCGCGTCTTGTTTCTCTTTCAAAATCCAGCACTTAAGCAATGGCTTCAACTTATGCAATATATTATGCCGACACTAGGGAACGTATCTTAGAGAATATATATTTTGTGGGGCGTAAAAGGAAAGCAAATAATAAAATGTAATAAAATAAAATTTTGGTAAAACCCCTGAATAAAAAATCCTTAACTGAACAGCTACTACTTTTTAAAATACTTGATGGCAACACTGTTATACATTTACAGCTATAGTTGCTTTAAATATATTTGTCCTCTATTTTTTTCGCTTGCATTTAAGCTGAAAAAAGTCAGCCAATTACCTCCTCCAAAGTGAAATATATTGCAGCAAATGAATTAATTCAAGTTGAGAATTTATACCGAATACCAACAGTCAATCAGCTGCCATCAAATTTTTTACATTTAAAAACGGATTCAAGTGCAAAAAAGCTAATATTAAAATCTGATGAGATAATATTACACCTAAAAATTTATTTTGGCCTTATTCAGAGTATACAGTACCAGCTTTCTTTCAATTAAATTTTGAGTTTCACCATCAGCATAGCTGCTAATCGTATTTTCTGCCTTCTGTCCATTTCATCTTAAATTTGATCTGTAAATTCGAACAAAAATTAGTAAAAAAGCAAGCAGCTGTTTTCTAAATGAAAAATCTCTCTTCTAGCAGGGTAAAGTGTTATTACAAATTAGTAAGATTTTTATGAAAATTAAGTCTGCCGTCCGTTTACGCTATTAGAGGTTAAAATAAATGCATTTAAACTGCACATTTATTTTTAATTATGGATTAGTTAAATCGCCAGCCAAAGTGCGAGCGAATTGCTAACAAGTTATAACGATGAATGATGCACCTTTTCGTTTTAAAGAAATTTCGTGGGCTCAGCGGTAAGAGGAAATAATTGTAATTTATATTTAAAGAATCATTTTGCAATATGTTAATGTCAATACCAAATCTCTTGTAATTAATAATCTTCATGCGGCTAATAATCCAAACTTTTAATAAGTACAAACATCAGTTCACTTTTATGCTTTGGAACCGACATTATTTACTTCTACTGTAAAGTACGTGTAAAAATTTTCGGTAATTTTTACATTTAAAGTAAACTTCGTTATTCGTAAAGAGTGATCATTGTTTCATAAATTAAGAACTCCAACAATTACATGGATACACACATACATACTCCTTGGTAGTAGTGGCTTCGCAAAATATTCCACTGGGAAGAATCACTGCTGTACAACTCAAAGTTGCCACATTACGTTGACAAAAGATTATCCAAAGCAAGCAAAATTCCAGCAGAGATGCCATTGTTGCCAAACCTTACGACTGTCTAGTAGACGAACGAGGCCGTAACCATGCCCTGGACCATGCATGGTTTTGCATGGACAAATTGAATAGTGTGACATAAAATTGTTTGAATTTTATGGCATGCAAAATTTTATGAATATGTTCATTAAATGACAATTTTAGTGCGATTAGAGTTGCTTTTACTTCAATCAGCCAAGAGAAAGTTTTGCATCATTCTTGTATAATATTTATTTAATATTTTTATTTAATTAAATTACAAATTATTTATATTTCGGACAAAAAATTTCTTTTACAAGTAAATATTTCTAATTTAATGCGATTTTTTAAAATGGGAGGGTGTCACTATCAGATTTTCGTGTGAATGGGCTTCCACAAACGGGATTAATAATGGTTGCATAAAATGGTACTTTGTAACCAAATGCGGTGAAGAGAGTGGTTATTGATGTGCACATTTTTTAGACCAGCCACAAGGTCACATTAGCTGCACAAAACTAATATATGCACAAAGTTGAAAAAAGCGGTATAAATTTTGTCTTTTTTGAAAGCTGATTTAGTTTGTCGTTTGTGAACATGCATAAAAAAGGACGGGGTTAGTCGGATCAGCAAAACTTAAGAGTTATTGTCGAATACAAAAACCGCGAACTTTTATATAATGTGACACATACGGACTATTTACGGGCATCCAAAAATAAATCGCTGCAGCGCTTCAATCTTTGAAACCATCTATTGCAGAACTAAAACAAAAAAATAAGAGTGTTGCAGCAACAAATTGCTCTGGAGAAACAGGGATTGGAGCAGCAATGAGAAGTGACATATCAGCGGAAGACGTTTATATTTCAAAACTGTGGTGGTTTAACTATCTTCGATTTTAATGCATGCAAATGATGAAATTCGGGAAAATAAATTCGGTATGTAAATGTTTTATGTGATTTTTATTCTGTCATTTGCAGCAAAATAATAAATATTGTATTTTATTTTTTCGTTTAGTTGCAGGATTCATTTCGTGAAAGCGAATCTGGTAAAAGCTCAAAAAATATAAGTTGTTATTTATGGGTTTTCAAACTTTATTTTTAACAAAAAATAGCATTGCGGCTATCAACAAAAAAATCTATGGATCTTGCCGCCATCCTAATTGCAAAACCTATGAATTCAGAGAAAACTAAGAAGATATACATATTTTGCAAAATGCTTTGAATAGAAAGAGCTTAGGCTGGTGGAATCCTACGATAACGTAGCGTTCAACAGATCAATGGACTGAGCCTTCTATGTCATAGGAATCGTCCGCGTGTAAATACAACCAAGTGTGTATTCTTCAATGTCATCACTACAAGAGAATGACGACCCTTCATATTCATTACGTGACGAAACTCCGGTAGATCAAAATGAATAACCATTGCAATCCAATCAAATTGAAATCCAATCAAGTTGAAATCCAATCCGTTGAATTATCCCTGTTATTACCAATAATCTTAGGATCTGGAGGATTATTATCATTGTCCAATATATACATTAAATCAGAGCGATCTAAAACACCATCATCGAAAAGTGGTTCATTACAGCCCACATCAATAAGCAGAAACTTACAATGTGCGTCTGTCAAGGGGAATTGCCATCGAATTTCGACCAGTTGCAACCATTGTTCTTTTGAATCTGGAAACTTTAAATTAAAATTAAAATATTAAAAATAAAGCAATATGAAACTTATGGTCACCTAAAATCAAAAAGATGCCTTTTAGTTTTTTACGCCCTCTTTCATCTTAAGCGACGATATACATACATCAAACAATATATATTTACTTGTATAAATTTTCGCTTCATATTTTTGTAAATTGCTGTACAAACTTGTATAATAGCAGAATGTAAGTACAATTCAGATAATTTACTATTTTCCGCAATCTCCCTCAATGTTTCCCCTATGGCCAAGAATCGCAATGTTGCAGCCAATTCTTCCTCAATAAGAATACATTTCCTCATGGATGTATCAATTCGCTGGAACGAAGTATACGCTTCTCTATCTTCACACAAATTATATTCTTTGAGGAGGAATTGAATATAACCACCAGAATCACGAGACTCCCTCCATTGCTTTATCCAACAAGATCTGTATTTGCCTAATCATTGTTTATTTCCGCCATATTCTTATAAATTTTTAGAATTCGCTCCACTATTTGGCTATGCATGGTATACGTACAACGAAAGCCAAACGTGAAATGAAGAAAACACACTAATCCACACAAAGCGATCTGCACGTATACATTTTATGCAAGATGAAACAATTCTGCGTGTTTTGGATTGCACAAAAATTATGCAGCTTAAACATTAATCCCGTGTGTGGAAGTTCAATGAATAGTACGACTGTATAGGATATTGTATCAAGCATTTCTTACACATGCTAATCAAGAAGATTCTAAAAGGTAAATAATTTGCCTCTAAAAAGGAATCAACCTTTGTCATCATGTTATTTATATTTATATATGTATATATATATAAATATATATATAGTTTTTTTTTTTGAATTATAAATTTATAATTTTCATATGTTACCTTTATTCCGGAAAAATTGACTAAGAAAAAACGGCCCAGGCAAATTGTCAACTTCTGAAAACGCTGCACTAAAAATCTCCATTACAGTGTATAAATTGCAAACTCTGGAAGCCGCGTTCTGCTAAATTGTGATGAAAATAAAAACTATTTATTGGAAAAATAGCTCCGTTTTATTTTATTAAATTCGGTTAAAATAACAGCGGATTCTTTAAATATTTTTCTATAAAAATGTTAAATAGTTGTTATATTAAGGGAATCTCATAAAAGTTTAATGGAAACCATGAAATTTAAAGTGATAAAGTGATATTAAAAATTATATAAGCAAAGGGAGTTACACTGAGAGCATGACTTGTCAGCATTATCATTTTTGTTGCTGCTCTCTTCGTTTTAGCTGAGTGCAAAAGTGTTGGTCATACTGAAAGAGAACAGCAAACAAGTGAAAAAAAGTGTTTTTGTGGGTTTTATTTTTGAATTGTAAATGAGTGTGAGTGTGTGTATTCATGCGTGCATAGGCTTCTTCTTTATATAAAGGGTGATAAAAATGAGAGTGAAAAATGAAAACTGAGGAAAGATATAAAGGTGATGATTTGAAATTAAATGTTGGAGTTTTCACGGGTAAAAATATCTTTTATTATATTTTTTATAATTTTACTTAATTAAATGAATTAATAATTTTTTTTCATTGTTTTTAAATCCATATTCTAGCAATACCGCATATGTATGGTTAATTTCGTCTGTAGGTTACATTAATTCAAAAATTTATAACTTCCAGAGAAGACAGTGTTACTGACCACCCGTCAATCCGTTTTTGGTAGCCATTTTATTGATTGTTTAACTTCACAGGTATAATACAGTCATAGCAAACCGCTAAGTGAACAGAGTCTAGGCGTTCGCCACTTATATCCTTTTGGGATATAAAACTAAATTTCGCAAGTTAAATTTATGTCTGAGTATGGTATTTGCTTGTTACACCCCGTTTTTTTTTTGCACAAGAGCAAACTTCATGAACATTTTCTTATAACTGGCGGAGTAGGGATCGCAGTCACACCTCCAGCCATTAGAATTGGCCGTATTTGTTATGACGCCCATTAAAGCAAATTAACAACCGCATCCCCTTAATAATCCCCATCTTAATCCCCATCGGACATTTTCTTTATTTCCGCATTGAAAGCAATAATTTTAATACATCATTATGTAGAACCACTTGACAGAACTGATTGTTACAGTTTTCATTTAGACACTTCATATTAACCAATAAAAAAAAAGAAGAAGAAGAAAACAAGCCCAGTGATAAAAACTTTAAATTTTATTTTAATCGTCTAATTTGTAAACAAAACCGCCCTACAATCCCCAAAGAAGCAACTAAAAACTTTCTGCGTTTTACATTCGTATTTTACTTGTAAATCATTAAAAATTTAATGGTTTTTATTGCTTTTTTAATGTCTGTTTTATGATTTTGTTTTTCCCAACCACTAAGAAAAACTTATCTTTCTTTAATTTTTCCATTCGAATCGTTTGCAGGCAGCAAATCATTCAAAAACCCACCAGCCTCTTCTGCTGTTTATTGCTTCGTTGAAAGCATTGAAACAAAATATTTTCATTTGTAAGTTGATATTGCAAATTTGAAGATTGGCCGAGTTTTGGTTGTGGTCTCCATCCGTTAATAGCTTTTTGTACAGTACAATATAATATATGGCGCTTTCCATATGATGGCAGCTGGAAAAATAAGCTCAGGAGACTTTAATAGAGAATTTTTAATTGTAATTCTTATAAATGGTTTTAGACGAGTGATGCTTCGATTGATGAGATATAAATTATATAAACATAAATTATAATAAATGCGATAAGGAATTTTTTTTGTAACAAAATATATAACTTTTTATTCCAAAATACACATCAACAATGAATCAGGATTTGAAAATGTGCGGTTTAATGAAGCATATTCACACTGTTCCAAAGTCACCAGTTTTGCTAACTGCTTTTCCAACTAAAACATTTCGTAGTGATTTGATGGATCCTACCGGTTTTGAATCTTGAAACATAAAATCAAATTGAAATTTTCTACTGTTACCCGGCAACTGGCGAAATTGTTAGCTAAAATCACGTCATAAAGCCATTTATTAATTTATGTAATTCAATATATAAGGAAATCTTTTTGGAAGCCTTTTGTTAATTTTTTGGCTTTTGCTGTTCTTTTTTTTTACTAATTTCTAAACATCTTATTGTATCATCAGCCAGCTACTGAAAAATTCTTTAATTTCCGGTTTTTCTCCAGCCGCAGGCTAAAGCATACATTTTAATTTTCCAAGCCGATAGATAACTTGAAACTAATTATCATATTTTTTGCAGAGTTTTTCAACTAAATCCTGTTTTGTAAGTTCTAAACATGAAAAGGGTGCGGAGCAATCAATGGCTCTAATAAAATTTCGTACTAAAATAAGAGGAAACTTTTCCAATTGAATTTTACTTTAAAAAGTTTTCGACATTCTTTAATCGCTTTCCCTAATATTGGTATTCGGTGGTGGTTTAGCATTAAATATTCGCCCAGTGGCACAACCAGCAGCAGTGTCGTTATTGTTTCTAAACATTCTCTATAGCAGGTTTGTAATTGCCTACTCGGGCGTTTGTTGATGTTATTTGGTTTTTGTATGCAAATACAGGGTGATGCAAATGTCATCACTCTAACGAAAATGTTGGGTTTTTTTCAAATGGCGGTAAATATCAGATACGGTCAGTCGAAAGCAATAGGGCGATGACTTCTAAGCCACACTTTGCTTATTAAAAGATTTTTCTCCTCCTTCCCTTTCCGTGAGTAAGCTTAACATTTTAAGGGGCTCATTTGTAAATCTTTGACCAAAAGTTCTTGGTAAATAAAAATACAATTAACTATTGTGAGTCGGGCTTCATTCGTGTATATTTCATATCTGTTGACCTCAAAATTTTCGAAGCAGAATGGAATATTTTACTATATTCAGATAAACACTTTTATTCCGCCATTTACCATTTTTCAATTTAAAATATAAAGAATTCAATTTACAAATTACCAACTTATTTTAAACTTTCTTATAAACTAAGTAAACTGGACAACGCAACACTGCCAAGAGTTTTGTACTTGGCAACACTGAACAATATTAAAATTAAAATGTCAAAACCAGTAGAAAAAGTTGCGATTGTGATTTGTGTAGGGCAAGTGATTAAAGGTCATGATTCACTATCATACAGAATCGTACGATCCATCAAATACGGCATGGGGGTTGAAGAAATGGAGTAGTGACAGATTTTTCTTTACAAGTCTTAAGATTTGCAAAGTTTATGAAATTTTTTACAAAATGACAATTTTCATACCATCAGAGTTGTATTACTGCAAACAACAAAGAAAAAATCGATTCCCATCATATTTACATGATAGAATGGTAGCAGCGACGCAATTTTAGGCGTTTTTTTTAAATAGTATGGCATCACATCAGATTTTTGCGAAAATGAATCGTACGACTGTGTAGGAGAGTGAAGCATAGTCTTAAACTGGGATTGTCATTTGAGAACACTCAGTTTGCAATAGGTTTTTGCATTATCGACAGTTAAGCTTTCATATCTGTCAGTAAGTGTCTGCTGTCATGTAAGTAAGTGGCAGCTTTTTTCTCACTTAAGTTTTGCACAGCAGAGCTTATTAAGTTTGCAATTTAAGAATGGAATTCTTTTTACGATAATTCCAATGTCAATTTATAACTTAGACTTGGAAAATCGTTAGAAAACGCCGTTATTTGAATATGACCTAAATTGAGAGAGTGTTTGCGTGATCACTTTCGATCCACACAGGATTCTAGTGAAGTCACTAAATATCGGTAATTGGAATTGTGATTTATTTTAAATGGATATTCCAGGCGATATTGAATGTCGCAATCTCCCTCTAGAATTATCTCCATTACCAAATTTATGGTCTTTTTGGGTACGTAGATTGGTTTTGCGTCTCCCTGTAGGTGTACTTGTATAAGTATTCCGCATTTTTATAAAATTTTTTAAAATTAAAATCAATAAAAGGAAAAATATACGTTCAGCAACACATGTTGCACATCTTTGTAAGCGAAAAAATAATTTCTTTTCTCACGAACAGCAGCGTTAAATGTTGAAAATAAAAGAACGAAAGAACTGACAAACGGAATGAGTTTAAGCGATTTTTTAACATCGCATAACCATTTAAAATTACCAACAGCAATTACACTTGAAAGTAATTAAAAGTTAAATAAAATTGTGTATTACAGTCGTGTTGTTTACTTGTTGTTATTTGCGCGAGATGTTGCCCTGCTTTTCCGCAGAAGTTCATTTAAGTTGGCTTTCACTTTCAGATTGAATAAAGTGCAATTAAAAATTTTTTTATCCGTTAAATTAGATAATTGAAGGTGATTATCAGAAGGCGGGAGATTTTGAGAGAGTTTTTTTTTTAATTATTATTAATTTTTAGTTTTTTTTTTATTTTACACACATTTATTAATTAAGTGAAGTATTTTTAAAAAGTCTATAAATTATTTGCTGCTCCACCTTCGTAAGATAGCCCATCTAATCTGATTATATATGGGGTAATGCTTCAGACAATTTTTAGGGAATTACAAAAAGAAATTATTCATGATCGGCACAATGTATGGTGTTTCGCTGCTTTATCGCCACCGCAATATGATGTGCTTATTTAAAAATATATGCTGGCATCTCTTCCAAAGGAAGCTCCCGTTAATAGGTCTTAAAGTTTACACTCTACACAGCGTGTTTAGTTCTATTCCTCAAAGGAAAAATGTTAAGCTTTTTATGAGCAAAAGTGGATTCAAGTGATATCTACCCGATGACCCTAGTAGCCAGTATTACTACCGATACTATAATTATATTCATATAACAAATAAATAAATTAATTAGAGATTTTGTTATTGATTTTTAAATGAATGTGCTTTGGAATAAGAGAGTTCGGTAAGAGGCGAAGTTAGTTGGCAATTAATATATCAAAGCCTGATATCTGTTAAGTCTGAACTTAATTGAAAATAATTCGCCAAAGTTTATCAATTACAAATAAAAAGAAAAAAGTAATTAAAATAAGATTGATGGGCAACGGCTGGAGTATCATTGAAAGGAAAAAAATCACACAATTTGTTTTTAGATTAAAACAAAAAACTTGCGAAATGGAAAAATAAAATTACTTCACAAATCACAAAAAACAAAAAAAAAACAAAAAAAAAATAATGGGGGGAGAAAACTTTTCTTTTGTTGTAGAGTTTTATTTCTTTAAGAGTGAAACTTTGGTACTGGTAGTATATGTTGTGGGAACTTCATTTTGTATTGAATATTCTTTTTCAGATTAAATAAAAGAACGATTCTTTTAGGATTATTCCGCATCTTAATTTTATTTGAAACGATAAAGTTTGGCGCAAGAAAGTGAAAATGGTTTGAGCCATGCATGCAAGTGTTGCATAATTTCGTTGGCTTCCTAAAAAAGGGGACCCACCTCTTCAAGAAAGGTTTCCCTTTACAGCAGGCTACATTGGCGGACAGGAAATCTGAAATGAACCGATGATCCGCGTGTTTATTGATGTGCTATTGTCAAGGACGATAATTTCAATGCGCAATTGTAATGGTTGTTATCGAAGACAGCAATTATTAGACATTTAAATGTTTTGAGAACTTCTGATCTTCTGTAGGTTTTAAAGTTATCATTAAGACCAATCCGATAGTAACCGGATTCTTAACAGAGGTACCGAAAATACCAATATTTTGACGAGGAATATCATAAGTTATTACGGTTCCAAACTGCACATATTACACAATCTATTGCATACAAGTATTAACGAACCATAATTTCTTTCGCAGCTGCAATTTTTAAAAACTATGACTTCGAATTGCGTTAATCTTTACACTATGAAAATTTAGTTGTACAATTTTCGTAAATCTTTTATTCAAAATTGTTGCTCCACATACATATGAGTACTTTACAAACTTCAAGTGATGGGATGGTAAGAAATTCAAAATAGAAAAAGAATTTCAGAGTACATGAATATGGTATTTCCACGTTTTCACCTCCTCTCCTTGCATGCAAGGATTAAGCGAAAGTTGAAGGAAAAAAAAAATAAGTCATTATTTGTCGCTGAAGGCAACGTGCATACATTCTTTTACAAGCTTTATAAAAGTAAAACGAAATGCAATTATGCTTTCGGCATATGCTTTTGCGCTGTACTAAATTGATTGTAAATTATGGTTTTTAAATCCGACCAAAAATGTTATTTCCGACTAAGTGGATTTGAAGGGAGTGACAATAGTCCCTGTACACAGACATAACACAGTATGTAAGTCAGCCTATTTTGTGGTCTCCAGAGAGAAAAATTAAATAAGAACTTTTATGATCACGGGAACCAACGTACCGGACATTGGACCATCGTCTCGCCATCATCTCTACTTGCCATTCATTCGTTACTATCGTGCAAATGTCCCTGTAGGATGGTATATCGCATCAGGATCTACGGCTTTCTTTTGAGTATAATCTAAAAGGGTGTCTTGACTCTCGCTCGTGACTTGCGGGTGTTTTGTTATAGAACTGCACCCAGTGAGCTGCCTGTTCCAGTCAATTAATCACTTAACTTCGTTCATTGCACGCAGTTCTAAATTTTATTCTGCCCAGCATTGATTTTCTTTTTCATATACGTCATACTTGACAAACAATTATTTTTGCTTGTTTTAATTATTATTTTATATAAAATCGACGAGGATATCAAACTCAGCTCAATGAAATAATTATTAATGAATATTAAATTCATTGATTTATAGCTGTGAAGAAGTTGCACAAAGTGTAAAGAAATATCGAAAAGATAAAGTATAATTTTTTATGAAAATTTATTTAATAAACTTTCTTTGTTTATAAGATTAATTTCGAATTACATTAAAGCTTGTGACGGTATGAAAATGAAGAGGTTTGTTACCTTATGCGTTTTCAAAACAAATATAAAATATTTTAGGTAGATTTTCGCTACGTAAAACTGCAAAACTTTTCTCGCACTGCATTGTGGTCGTGTTGAAAAAAAATGTGTGGTTGAAAAAAGAAAAAACTTTTGTGCGAAAAAATGATTTTTAAACTTCTGAAGCTTAAAAATATTTAAAAACTTTTACATGCAGACTTAATTTTTATGTAAAGAAGCCACAAGCAAAAAGAAGTAAAAACTTTATTCACAAGTAAAAATTTTATTGTATTTCTCTCCATTAAAGTGGGCCTGGTGCCACTTTTTGCCAATGTCAGTTAATCAGAAACGTCATATACATATTTTATTTCTCGTTTGCTATCGACAATTGTAATAAAAAAATAAACAGTAACGAAATAACAGTAACGAAAATACAAAAAAAAAAATGCTACAAAAAGGAAAGTTAAAAAAGATTGTAATAAAAAAGAATACAAACATGACAATGACCGAAACCGAAAGCAAATAAATTAAAAAGAAAAATGTTTTTTTGAACTCCCATTCGATATTCAATAACAACAAATTCAGCATAAATTTATCAACGAGTGGCTAAAAGGCTTATTGTGCTTAATTTGTTGCAATATTTATGGGCCGACTGGGTCCATAATATTTAACGATGGTGGGAGGGAGATCTTGAGATATTGATTTTTATGAGTTGAAACAATAAAAATGAAAATAACAACCCGCGTTGCCAGTTTAAATTATTGTTGCCTGCCTACAACAAAATATTGTTGTAACTTTTGTTGTAAATAAAATAACGAATTTAATTTTAAACACAAAAGTCCTTTCTAAGTCGGATTCATTGAAGGCTTTTGCTTGTGACTAAAACTGGATCTCATTAGCAATCCACCTGGCCAGTGGAATTCAAAACTTGACATTTTGCTGCAGTTGCAAATTCCTCTCATTCTGTTATGTTTTTCTTCATGTGCCAACAAATCGACATGTGAGTTCGTCCTGACTTCACACTGCCATAAATTGCTGGCCCTTTTCCAAAACGCAAAACATCTATTTTGGCTCCAAATTGAATTATAAATCAAATATTTTTGATTTATTTATTTTTAATTCTTATAATTGTTTGTGCTTAACAACCGCAACCAAATTTGAAATTGGAAAAATAAGCATGAAAATATTGAATTTGTGAAAATTAAATAATTTTTATGCGTTTCTAATTGAAATCTAATCAAATATAAATTTATGTTGTCACATGTATTGCACATAAAAATCATTAAAAATTTATTAAACGATAGAAACGATATTTAGAATTATTTGTTTTTATAATTGCGTTTCAAAAGCTGGGCTGAGCTGAGCTGTGCTGCTCCATATGCCAGCAAATATGAGACAAGTTAAGAAATCAGTAGCATTGATTACAACTGAGGGGAAGAGCGTAAGACAGTCGGCATTCACTAGGTGAAGGTGTTGGTCAAGCTAAAGCAGCTAAAGATGACTTTCTAAAGTCACTCATAATTTCCTTATATTGCTAAGAAGTGTATATATTATTTGTGTTTTCATAGTCATGGGAAGTGAATAATATTATGCTAAAATGCAATGGCACACATATTGTGTCATTACCTGTTTAGGTGCCTCCGTAGGCGAATGAATAATGCGCAGCCTACTAAGCTGGAGGTAGCAGGTTCGATTCTTACATAGACTCTGAATGTTTTCCTGCAGACAAACCGAAAGCTTTGCAGGTTGAGTTACTTAAAAAAAAACTTCTTAAGAATGTCAAGTAACACTTGCACACATGTTGGCAATGATGACTGTCACGTTACACTACACTATACTTCTGCTGCAGTTTATATGTTGTAACCGAAAGCTTGACAGCTGCTGCCGAAATTGCTGTTTTAGTATTGGCCGACATCCTCGTTGCCAATTTGCTGTGTATTTGCTAGCTAACAAGCAATAGCAATGAAAGTGTAGATTTTGCGGACATTGAAATTCTTTACATCCGCGTAAAAGACGTTGTTGCTATTTCTCTTGTTAGTTGCGAAAGAGTTACATTCTAGCAGCTTCTAAAAATTATTTTGGGTGAAAATGTTTGGAAAAAACATTAAAAATACTCTGCATAAAAAACTTGTTTTGAATTTTTGTGATTTTAAACCGTTCAGCGAATTAGCTAGCGCTTAGTTTTATAATCGTTTATTTTGAACTACATAAATGAATTGCTCGAAACATTTGATTTTGATTTCTATTGTAATATTATGAAAAATTGCATAACATGCCCGCAAAGCACTTGCAAGCAGCGTTTTTGACCATCTTCCTTTGCCGAATGCATTGCGGATCATATCCATTATATTGATGTATTTACGAACACTTTATACAAATACTTCAAAAGCCTGGAATATCCTTTTAGTGTTTCCTTTTTTGTTAATAAAGTACATCAACGTATTACTTGAGTAACGAAAAAGAGATGAATAAAATAAGAAGTAAGACAAGTTTTGAGGAGTCAAATAATTGAGGAGTCCAAATTTCTATTGAATTAATATCTCTCGCGATTGCTTTTGCGTTTCACACTGACAGAAATACCCGTAACATTCCTTTATTTCTTTATTCAAACCAAATTATTCTGATTTGAAATTATTTGTATAAAAAAATTTCTTTTATTTTTAAATTTAATATTTAAAATTAAAAATTTAGCCAATTAAGTTTTAATAATTCAGAAAACACAGTGTCGCGCCCCAAGGGAAGGTTGGAAAACATAAAAATTTTTAATTATAATTTTTATTGTACTTTAGCTGCGAAACAAACAAAACTAATTTGCAACATTGTAAATACATGACTTTTGAGCTTGAGAATGGAGAACTTCACAGCAAATATTAAAATGATTTTTCGCATAATTTTGCACTTTCCTAGTTTTGCAATAGAACAATATTTTGTTGCCACAATATTGCTGCGACTTCGTCTCTTAAAACAAACAACTTCAAGGAAAAAAGTAAAAAATTGTGAAAATAGGGATTTGAACGGAAAATTCTCTTTGCCAATTCGAAATAAAAAAGGAACAAACAATAAAGAAAAAAAGAAAAAATTATTATGAAAACAAATGCACAGTGGGACCAAAACGGTACTCGTCGAGCAAATCAAATGGTAATCGTACCAACATTTCAAAATATTTAAAAAATGTTGTTATCACCTCTGTTATAAATACTTGAGCATTCACTATCCGACATAGTCGTACGATTCCCTCACACGAAAATCTGATGTGAATACATACAATTCTGCTCGAGGAAACGTCGAGCTGCTACTCATCTGGTCTCATTCGAAGTTTTTTCCTTCCGTGTGTAAAAATGTTTTTATTGAAACGATTTTTTTTTTTTGATGTGGCCAGTCAAGATTAAAATTTAAAAATTGAAATGTCTCTTCAATGGTGGTTATACTGATTACAAGTTGACGCAATAAATACTTCCTTACAGAAGCAGGACTTTCTCGTCCTGCAGGAGCGCAAAAAATTTTATTTTTATTTTTTTATTAAGTTGATTGAAACAAAAGTTTTATATAATTTTTAGCACTACACTGTCAGAAAAAACGGGCATACCGCAGATAATAAAAAAGATGTTTAATCCGGATCATTTATAAAATTGAATACGGTTCATTATAATAACAACTATTTATAAAAATGTGTTAAAACTGAACTTATAAGGGAACATTTATATGAAAACCTTTGGAAAAGAAAGAAAGCTACCCGGTGTACTTAAGCTGGCCAAAATATAAAAAGAGACTATAGCGAAAAAAGGCTAACTGTTTCTTGTTGACTGTTTCTCCCTGCATGTGTCACGGAGTGTGTATTTATCACAAAAACATTTATTTCATTTGAAATTTGAAAACTTGGAAACTTTGCATACATCAGAAATTCTACTGTCAGACAGCAGCGAAGCACCGAAACAGTGAAATGAACCAGCATGTAAATTCGTTTACTCTCATTTCATGCGACAACAACATTCCGTTAAATGGGGATTGTTATTATAGCGAAAAAGGACGAAAGAAAGAAAAAGCAACATAAAAAAAACTTAAAATGGGCTTTCATTGTATTTGAAGAGATTTTTGGCTTTTTATGACTTAAATCCGAATCGAATTGTCTCATTATTTTCTAAATGTTTAATAAAGGATCATTAAACCGGTGGTACTTGGGACGAGAAAATTTATGTCTCAAGTATTTGCAAACACTAGTTTACGAGGTCGGAATGACTAAAATGTTTTATTTTCAAACGCAGTTCAAAGCTTAAATAATATGCACACATGTTGACAAAGCCCATTGGGGGTAGGAAAGCGCATTATGCTTGCTTGCTAGCCAAAATATTGGCTGCAAGCGAGTATGGTACTGCATCCGAATAAATTGGGTCACTTTGCACTTGAACGGCGTTGGAAAATATTGCAATCTTATTTCTCGTTTGTATGCTGTGTTGTTGAAATTTGTGTTGGATTGGAGCAAAATTGATTGGTCACAACAGTGAACAACATGCAGTTGATACGAACGATTGTGTGGTTGCTGCCAGCAATCATAGTCATTCGCTCTAAAATGATACATCACTCTTTAGCGTAGTGAAAGAAATGATTCGTCCAGGTTCTGATTTGTTCATAGCCGAGTTTCCAGTTATACATGCAATTTGTAGGTCCTTCCATGAATATTCATCCTGTTGCAGATTTCTTAAAAAGTCTGTAGCCGAGTTTCCAGTTATATATGCAATTTCACGGGTCCTTCTATGATTATTCGGCCATGTTCAGATGTCGTTAGAAATTCTGCATCAAGTCCTTTTATGGTTATTCGTTTATGTTCACATTTCTTAGAAACTTTGTAGTTGAGATTCCAGTTGTACATTCAATTTTATGGGTTCGTCCATGTTCAGATTTCTTAGAAGATTTATAGTGGAGTTTCCTCCTGTACATGCAATTTTTACCTCACTCTCCTCCAGCTCATCCTTTTTGTAAACGTATATAAAAAAACTTCTCCTAATTAAATGAGTTCTTTCTTTTTCTAAGAATTGCTTTTAACCCTCGCAAATGAGTAGTTTCACATTTTTGTGTACTATATCATTAGAACATTCTATTATTTTCCCCTCAACTGTCCTTCATCCACTGAACTGTATTGTCTCAACTTCTGTCGTTTTTTTTCCATTTCCTACAAAATTTAAAACCGAAAAATTGTTTGCATATAATTTTTTTACAATGTGCTTTTCTCTCTACTTTATATTTGCCAAATTGTTTCAGAACAACAATAAGTAAACAACTTTTCATATGTTGTCTTTCGTCCTTAAAAAAGTTATGTAAACAACGAACTTGTGTATTTTGTATAAAATTGTATATGAAGAACTTGTTTTAGCAAATTTAGAATTTCTACACAAGCAATTCTTTAAGTGTTTGCACATGCACATACATGTTTGTGCAGATTAAGTTTTAAAAATAAAATTTTAAAATATTTTGATAAATTTTAAATTTTTTTCAACTATTTGTTTGGACTTTGCCGACGGCTTGTTAATTTATTTTTAAATAAAAAAATAAAGTAGAACAATTTCTTTCTTATTATTTCGGTCCGTTGTCCGCCGTAGACTTGAAAGTACAGGTGCATGGATGGTAACAATGGTATTATGAAGCAGTCTTTCCACCACAATAGTGATTCTCATATGAGTGGACGTATTACAGATGTGGTGGCTGCACAATACTTTGCGCCCATGACTTCTATAGTGTTTGTTCTAAGTAGAATAATTTGTAGCGAAACTGTTAAGATCTAGTAATCTTAATCTTCTTGTCAGATTATATCTAATAAAGTGAACTCATTTAGGATCAAGATTACAAAAAAAAAACCTTACAATAGGTTTTGAAGGATATTTTTAAAGTACAATAAAATGAATAAGTATGTAGACAGAAAAAGGTTTCACTAGATTTTCCTGTTTTAAAATTCATATTATTGAGTTTTTATATCAAGTAAACAAAGCCAATTCAATGCTGGAAACGGTAAGAAAAATAAAAGTCAAAATTATAAAAATGGAAGGAAACACGAACTAAATACTCCACGTTTACGCTGTCAAAAATAAACAATGCCCTGATCGTATTGAATGGACTATTTTATAGATATATTCGAAATCTAAATGATGATAATTGATAATATTAATATGAAAATACTTTATGAAACCAGAAAAAGAAACGCGTGACACATTAGCAGTCTTGATTCAGATCCTTCTAATTTCTAACGATCAAGGTATATTTGATAAATCGTTCAATTTTGTAGGATCATGAATCAGGGACTTGAGCAAATCCATTCGGAACTGTCGACTAATAAATGAGCGAATAGTAAAAATGTATTGGCTGCTAAGCAAGTGCTCGCGGCTCTGGACATTGTTGTATCAGAGCCTTTTTAATTTGTCCTTCTTGGATCTTTTATTTCATTAAAAAAAATATGAAATACATTTAACGCCCGGTTGCAAGCTTAAGCAATTTCCTCTCGCAAACTATCAAAAAAAAAGTCTCTATTAAGTTATTGCTGTTTCGTACGAACTATTTTTAACCAACTTTCATGATCAACTTTTAATGACCGCAAAACTGCCAATTAGAGACTGCATCACAAAAAAAGTCCTTCTATTCACAGAGCTCTGAGAATAAAGTTGATACACGTACGTGTACCTCGACATACATTATTCCAGTTTTGCATAAAATATATTGTAAAAGAAAAAAAGTCATGTTTAAACATGCGAAACTAAACCAATCTAAAGTTTGGAGGTAAATGTAGTGTGACACATTTTAGAATTCAATATTTGTACAATATTTGTTAACGTAAGTAAATGTGAGTGAGCAGATAAACGAAATTCCTTTTCTTAACATAAGCATGCATGTGTGTTTGTGAATGTGCATTTGTATGAGAAAAAGTGTATCCTTTTCCATTTAAACGAAAATGTAAACAAGTTATTTTTGGGAACAGTTCAAAGCCGTAGGAAACAAAAGCGGAGAAAGTAACAAATTTAAATGCTTTAGATTTTTTAAAAAGGAAACAACAACAAATGAAGTCATTCAAATGGAAAATGGGCAGATGCACATACACGGGATCATAAACTTTTTATGAACTCCCTTATATGTTTTAATTTTACATTAACTTTGTAAATTTTAAAGCATTCCGCACTTTAATTTTGCCGTTTGCCCCAAATTTATACGAGTCATTTTGACTTTAAATATTTTAAATTATTAAAAAAGGATCTGTGCAACCTCAAGGCCCAGCTGAAATCCAATTTAAGAAATTGCAAAAATCAAACTTTGCTTTGATCAAACTAATAATAAAGTAAATTAAAAATTTAAGAGAAAGTTTTAGATTTGATATATTTGTAAAGCTCTGCTCATAATCCTTCAACTGCAACTTAAAAATGCAGCATTAAGACAAGGATAACAGTATTGGTGAAATTTGTAGTATACAACGTTTTTTACTCTTGTAATTCCCAATTGAGTCTTTCCAATATTATGCTTTAAGTTTAATTTGGTCAAAACTGCTGGCAGTTCCCATAATGAAATAAATACATGACATTTCTTAAATTCTCTTTTAATCAAATGCAATTTTCCCAGCATGAAGCAAAATTAAGATTCAAATAACTTTAACGGGAAAACTCATAAATCCTTCCTTCGTTTACTTCTTTTCAATTCCTAATAAGAAAATAATATCGCCAACAAAATAAATTTTATTATTCTGCCATTATTTCGTTTATTTTCTTTTTCTGCACAAATTATTTTATAAATGGGAATTAAAATAGTTGATAAAGTAAAGCAATTTTGGGCATGCGGTTTCAGTGCTTGGCACGCCTCTGAAAGCTCATTACGCACACATTTTTCAATGTGTACTATGCACACTTATCAGTATTTTTCAATATCCACTCACCCAGATTGTAATATCTTCTATATAAAATCTATAGTAAAAAAACGCAACACCATTGAAAAATGTTTCGTTCTCATTTTATTCCACTTATCATCTTTCGATTATTTTTGTCATCTCTAGAAAAATTAACTCAACTGTCAAAAAAAAGATTTCAATTTTAAGAAAAATTAAAATGTGCAATGGAATACAATCCCGAAATTTACGGTATGTATTTTCTAAACTTTCCTACTGATACACCAGCAGAGTGCCTACAAAGGTCCATAGGCTTCGTACACTTGGTATAGTTTACATGTAAGATATCATATCTTCATCATCATCGGTTTCATCCTTCATTTTTACTATTTTACTATAAAGAATCTTTTAATTACATTTTATTAAATTTTTTTTCACAATCACGTTTATCTAAATATGACAGATTGTACATTACAGATGAAATACCTTACAATGCAAACGCATTGTTTCATTTTTCAATATCCCCCACGCGGTCCTCTAAGATGTAGCTAAGTGTAAACAGGCTGTTACTTAAGATATGGGTTCCTGTGTGTATTTGTTTTTGTATTTTTTTGTGTACTTCTTAGCGACATACAGGAACTAATCAGCTGACATACATACGTCTAATTTTAAAATATTTTTTTAGTTTCACGTTACACAAATAAGCCATACAGTATGCTTGTTCTTGTTCAAATCAATAGTACTTAAATATACTCTTAAAAACTATTCATTGGCTGGCTTTCAATGCATAAGCTTATGACGATAAGCAAACTGGTCATTAAAACAAACAAATAAACCGATATGTGCCCCACCCTACGAAGACATTTCCTCGATTTGATATTCTTCACACTGCCGTCAATACCACTTTGTATTGTTTCAATTGAGCGATAGAAAGCGCATAATCGCCCATCCTTTATTTATTTACTCTCTATTAAAAAAATGTCTTAAAAATTTTTCACCAAAAAATATTTCATTTACATGATGAAAATCCTCTTTAGATTTAGAAAATTTTTATTTTAAATTTTTATAAGAATAAGACATGTGTTTTGTTTTGGAAGTGTCGGTTTGTATAACCGGCTCCTTATTAGTAACGATTGCTTTTCCAAATTAAATTGTAATTTCTTATTGAATTGAGATAAAGAAACCATGTGGTAACACATGCCCATGGGAAAATATACGCCTAGATTTCATATATTGAAAAAGGGAAAAGATGTCTTTGCCTTTTGACAACATGCTACGAAATGGCTGCTACTTGGCAAGCTGACATTTAAAATTACATAATGAATCTTTGATTACAATTGTATAAAGACATTAAAAACAGAACGATTTTTACTCTCTACACACATTTACTTGTGAACGGCATGTGAAACGCAGCAAAAAACTTTTACCAAAAATATACGAAGAGTGGAGTGTCCAACGCCAATGCCATCAGAATTACTACGTAGTTGGCAATTGTTCATGTGAAGCATACGTTACGTATTCATACAATGAGTTCGATACATTTAATACCGAGCTATGCATACACGACACATACGTTCCAAGGAACTCAGAATACTGTGTAAAACACCGCGTAAAAATGTCAAGAGCCATCAGATGTATGTTTTCCTATTTTC
Organism: Ormia ochracea; assembly: GCA_963402855.1. Taxonomy (NCBI): domain Eukaryota; kingdom Metazoa; phylum Arthropoda; class Insecta; order Diptera; family Tachinidae; genus Ormia; species Ormia ochracea. The sequence goes on along the minus strand of OY727107.1, from coordinate 20,982,977 downwards.
TTTTATTTACAGGAATTAAGAATCGAAGAAGAAACCACTCCAATTAAATGTATTTTCCTTATAAAAATGATTTTATTTATTTCGGCACACCCTGTACTACATTCGAAAATAGCAAAGTATAGTTTTTATTTTACTATTTACGAATACATAAAAATTTGATAAGACTTTTCTTTAGATCCATTATATTATTTTAGAATCGCGTAAAAGCGGTCTGTGTTGAATGTTATTCATTTACTTTCTTCCTTAAACAAACTTAACGGGTGGTTCTAATGGGTTGTGGCTTAATGTTAATTTATGTGAAAACTCGTGAAAACTCGTGAATTCTTGTTATTTTCTAAATATTTATGTTGCAACTTTATGCGCTCTTTAATTTTATATTCTTTCAAATAGAGTATTCCCCTTTCCAGGTTTTTATTTATTTATTTTCCCCACTTACGAAACTTGACATTGGCACTAAGACTGAGTGACTTCAGAAGTAATTATCGAGATTTTCGTTGCAAACGACAAAGGCAGAGGAAGTAACTTATGCAGCAAGTGGCTGTCTGGCAGTACATTGAGGTACAGATGATAAGGATAATATTACTAAATAGATAAAGATTTAGTTTAAAAATGGTAGAGCAAACAGATTGTAATAGTGTGTTTCCTTTTGCGAACCTCTTACAAGATAATGGAATTTTCCAAGGCAGTTTGATTTCTATTTATTGTAATACTATACATACCACAATACAAATAAACTATAAAAAACACAATTTACTTTATTAATTTATATGTATTGTTTTTTATAATTTAAAACCGTTGTATTCGTTGTCCTGCACAGGCTTCCGAATAACACAGACGAACGTGTGACATATTATAACATTTTTTATGATCCGTGGAGTGTTGGCATAAAAATCATCATTTAACAGGGTTGCATTTTTAGTTCCCACTCTCATACTTTTGTAGCAGGCTGATCATGCTTGGCAAATAATGCACGGCAGGAAATAACAATGCAGGGCATATAAATGTCAAATCAACATTCATAGATAACTCAGAGTTGGAAATGCCAATTTTATAACATTCACTTAAAAGCCTGCAAGTTTTTTAAAGGAAATACACATTGAACCAATTTGAAGCAGTTATACTTTTATATATATAATATAATTTCACTACTTGCGATACATAAAGATTTAGTCAATTGTATTCAAACAGCGTTTTACACCCCAACTGGCTGCTCCTCCATATTGAAAACAATTATATTTTCATTTTGAATCCATGAAATATAACTATTTTTCAATATCGGTTGGCTGGGAAAACTGGCACCTGTGAATGCAATGGAAAAGTTTAAGCATCCAACCGAAGAAACGTTAATAGACATTTTATTTGTTTAAAATCAATTAAATTAATTTGATAAGAAAAGTTTGCGAAAAATAACTTTATTTTTGGCCGAAAGAAAGTCAACAATACTCCAGTTTCTATTTACTAATAGCACGATAAGATGCTAGAAATCTTTTAATATAGATAATTATTCGAAATTTTATAAAATAGTTAGTAAAACTAAACATGGTCACACTGTTGCAATTGGTTCAGAGTTCGCACGTGTATGAAATAGCAATAGAAATGTGACTGATACAATCACTAACCAGAGAATCAAAGTGACACAGATGGCTATCCTACACAATCATGTTATCTGCTAAATTAGTGTGCTGAAAAAGTAGGAAAGTGTTTCCTAAAAATCCTTCTGTGTGAAAGGTTATGAAAATGTTCATTATTTAACAATTTTCATGCGATCAGAGTTGGATTTACTTTGATGAAAAACGAAAAAATTTATTTCCATCATATTTATATGACAGTGTGGCACGTGCAATGCCATTTTCATGTAGTTTATTAAAATAGGATGGAATCACATCACATTTTAGCTATACACATGAACACGCATATATGCAATCATTTGATCGTATTTATACATATATAGTAGAGAGTGAAGTCCTTGTGCGTTAATTTCACTATATCTTTAACTTTATTATGGCAAGTGATGTTTTGTAACATTAGATGTGATAAAATAGTTTGTAAACGTTAATGTTGGATGTTCTGTCAAACTTTTTACAAATCAGTCAACTGATGTTTGACAGCAGCAGTAAACATACAATGGAAACGGTGTTTTATATCCACGTGATAAACGATTGCTCCACGCGTATGAGGAATTTTTTATTCAAATTTATTTTATTCATACATGAGTGTTATTTTTAACGATGAATATTCGCAATGGTGCGAGTTGTGTTCCCTGCGTTCAGATAATCTCATTATCAGATGCGTTCAGATTATCACGTTTTAGGAAGTGAGGAGACCACCGATACGTTTTGTCTTCTCATTCGTAACCCCACATACTTTTTCACACTCAGTATAGAAATGAAATATTTTTATAAGAATAGTGGGGACGCCGAAGACGTGGGGCGTGAAGACTAAGTAAAAATCCTCTTTGAGTTTGATTGCTCGTTAAGGAAATAAATTTGTAATTTTATTTCATTATTTATTTGTTAAATTAGTTCAATGTGTCAAAGTTTTTTATTTAATGAGATCTGCTAGTTTTTTCCTCGATTTCACATGCTGCAATCTCTGGTTGGCAATCCCTGCATGTGTGTGTGTGTGTGTGTGAGTGTTGGTTTCTTTTATTTCTTCCTTTTATTCGTATCCTGCTGTTCTTGCTTATGATTAAGTGTTTATAAGTCTAAAAGTCTATGAAATACAATAACAGATTAGATGCTCTGCTGCCCTGAGCAGACCAGCACATCCATTTATCAGCAAGCTTAAGACTTTATGGCCAAAAGCAATTGTATTGCAATGTGTATTCTTCTTTTTTCGTGTGAAGCTCATACAAAAATTAACAGAAAATGTTTATCGTGAAACTTTTGTCTTAAAATTATTCGATAAAAGCTAAAGGAAATGAAATAAATTGAGTAAGCAACCATAAATTTTAATCAAACAGTCTTAAGTTTGCCTTGATCCCACTCCTTATGTAAACTATTTATCATTTTTTGTTTGTTGTTGTTTTTGTTGTTGTTGTTGTTGTTGCTTCTTTGCAACAGCAACTAAAGGCTGGAGGCCGTTATTAATCTAAATTAGGGTTAACATGACTTTGGCTACAATTTAGCCAACTTTTATTACATAAAATCACTTCCATGACTAAATTTTAGGAAACTGACAGTAATTTATGTGACAGGTCAGGCTCTCAATGTAGACTTTTTCTGTTTTCGAGTTTGGTTTCAATCGCTCTTTTGACAAATTATGGCAGCGATATAATAAAGCTAAACCGTCTTTTCGTGGTTTCCCAGCAACAGTGTTTTAAATTTCTTTAGATTTATGAAGTGGGTCATGTAATTCAACCCATGAAGCCGTCTTAAAACTCACACAAGTAGCAAAGCTTAAATCAGATGTCTGCTTCTTATTAAAAGAAAAGCATCACTTAAGTTTCTTGCTTGCAAGAGTGCAGAAGTTTTTAGAAAGTCATTATTTTAAAAAAGAGAAAATAAAATATTCATTTCGTTTTTATCCTTATCAGATCCCTTATTAATATCCCTTTATTATAATCGCTTTGCATTTGTCGCAAGTTGTTAGTGAAAGTGAAAAGAATAATAATTTTAAAAGGAATAACTGAGCCCACGGTCGCAGGAACAGCAGCCCATCTTCAAGGCCTATGAATTGAAACATAAGTTCGTGCTTAAGATTTGACATGTGACCGTTGCATGTGGAAGATAAAACAGAAACTTATTGGCACACGAGCCCATAGAAAACTTGCAAGAGTTTTATTTTGCATTTTTGTTTACTTTTTTTCTCCTTTTTTTTTGGTTAGAGAAGTCCTTTTCCAAACCGTCCTAATGACATCGGTGATAACAATGTGGTTTCATTGGATCTTGAGCCAGGTTTCGGTAAATAAAATTAGTATCTCTATAATGAAGAAGTTGCAAAATGAATAACCAACATTATTTAGCGTAAATTTTCTAAAATCGAATGGTCCAGCCGAATACATTGGAGAGTGGAATGAAGAGTTCAATGCAAAACACTGGCTGATGCGACATGTCCTTCATATTGTGTTATATACTCATCACGAACATTTTATGCCTCCCATTAGACACATTACTCGTACATCGTTTAATGAAGGACAAAATATAAAACGTGTTTACTTTCCCAAAGTCAGCACTGAAAGGATGGCAGGTAACTCTTCAAGGTATTAGGTAAGAATTGGTAGAAATAGATAGTGATGGAGAAGACAGATGGTGAAGGAGAAATATAGAGAGATAAAGATATCTGGAAGCAACTTTGACGCTATTTCGGTAGCCACATTATTAAATTTAAAAATGTGGTTCCCCTGATTTTATAATTTAATTTTTAGATATTTTGCAAGAGCAACCAAACTAATTATTTTATATAAAATATAATTTTAAAGTTTTTTTTATCAATTAAAATTAATTAAAATGAGACATTTATGGTCTCAAAAAAATCAAAAATCGATACGATACCCGCTGCGATAACTTATCAGCATGAAATACAATTTTTTTTGCCACACACATTTACTGTTGTATAAAGAACTGTGATTATTGATTATTATTTAATATTTGAACAAATCAGGAAAGATCTCAAGCGAGATGTAAACTGCTAGAAGGAGTATAATGAATAATAAATAAATAAATAAATCGGTGTAACGCTATCCCCGTGATATATAGTAAAGATAGTAAAGTGGAGGGGAGAAATTTAAAAAAATATTTCTTATCACAACTTTTTCTCCTGCGAGAAATAGTCCTAATGTTATTGCACCGATTAAGAAGTTATTTCAGCACGCCATCTATTAATTCCAATTGATATTTGTAGCTTGTCACATTTTAGGAGCTTTAAACTCAATGAGAATTATTTTCGAAATCCAGTTATCACCTCTGGCTAATAAAATTTGATAAAAATTTATTTTGAAAAATGAGTTTTTGCATTTAACACATTTCGTCCACTTAAATAGTTTTACTTGAGCAGGGTTATTTGACCATTCCACAGTTTCCCAATTTGCTGCCCTCTTCACAAGTATCTTGGATTGTGTGCATGTACTCGTAGGTTGCTTATCTTTGGCAAAGAGATCAGGAACAAGCACCAACATTTCCTTTACGCTAGCAGACACTTAAACACTTAACTTTATTGTTTATTTCTGCTCCACGTCCAACTACCTTAGAGTATAATCCTTTAAAACCCATATTTTTAAACATGCTTGAAAAATAAGAACGATAAAACACAAAAAAAAAAAAAAATCGTAAATAAATTTCAACTATTTTCTTATTTTTGAAGTGAAGGTGGAAACTGAAACTGAAATGTTATAAAAATAAAAAACTTTAAATATAAAATATCGAAAAACTTTTCGACAATAAAAGAGGAGTCTGTTATTTTTGTACCTGCTTAAAAATTGTGTAACATAAAGTTTTTGTGTATGAGAGACTCTTCCACTTGGGATTGTGTTTCAACACATACAACTCAAAAAAATATCCACTTCGCTGAACTGTAAATTATTCGTCTGCAAAATTTATGGGCCAGATTCCTTTTTCTGTCTGTATTAATAAATGAGGTTGTGGGTCACACGATTTAACTTGAGTGGCTGCAAATATTCGGAAGAAATATTTCATTTTTGTTTAAAGTTTGTTTCTGAGGACGGTCAACCACATTCAGACAATCTTATTTTTAAAATTCCATTTTCATTAGTTTGCGTCATTTGGCAGCAACATCTCATTTGCAGTGCGTGATGTGAGTGCGTGTACGTAAGACTGAAAGTTACTTGCAAAATGTGGTTATTGTAATTCCTACTCAGAAACTGAGTTAGAAATTTAAATAAAATTTTATGGTTTGGAATCTGGGCACAGCACAAAATGGCGTCCTCTTTGAGCTTTTAAAAGATTGGCAATTCTGGTTTTTACAAATATTATAACTTGTTCCAATTGGTTGAAGATTTTTGCACAGCACTGTATTTGTATTGTACTTCTCCTTTTAATCATTATTTTTCAACTTAATTTCTCTCCTTTTCCAAATGAAATCTTTAAAAATTCTCCGCTAATTGATGTAGAATGCCTGCTCTAGGGCAGCCTAGATCATCCCTCAGCATTTCGTATTGTCTAACACACTGCTAGGCGAGCCGCTAAACGCCATAGTATTGGCCTAGTTTGTCTTACTTGATCTGTTGGCATGCAGATGACAAAGCGGAACTAACCGTTACCCCTTTAAGGAACAATTATAGAATCCTGGCCCGTGCTCTTGAGGCATTGCACTTATCATTTAAATTCATACACAATAATTTTTCCTTCCAAATAGCCCCTAGTCACAAACTAAAGCTAAACTAAACTTACTTAATTTTCGCTTTTAACACTCAGAACCGTTTTTAGATTTTTAAATTTTTTTAAATTATAATATTCTTAATTAGAATCTTTAGAATAGAAACAGTTTTGGAGTTGCTTCCCCTTTCTGCAAAGGGGTTTCTAAATTTAAACGCTTTCATTAGATTTAAAATATTTCAAAAATTTAACTTCTGAAATTTGCCGGAGGTATTTAAGGATTTAAAATTCTTGCAGATCTCAAAATAAATGTAAGTAAATCAATATCATTTAAATAACTGAAAAGTTGTATATTTTTTCAACGAACTTGTAGAGATGATGAAGGAAAAGAAAATGAAAGTTTTTAGTAAACTTTAAAGTTGACGAAAAAGTTTTTGTTTCTTAGACAAAAAAAGGAGAAACTTGATTAACTTTAAAATAAAACCAAAAAAATTTATTTAGACAGACCGACACCCTCTTTACTCTATCACCGATACCGCTGACTAGTATTACTGCATGCAACGCCTTGTGATGAATGACAACTTCCGGTCATTATGAATCCACCAGTAACATTAAGGCGGTTGCCTGCATGCCGACTACGTACTTCATGCATTCAAATCACAATTCAAGTTTCTAAAATTTAAGTCTGAGTTTTGAAAAAATGGTGTATCCATCAAGGCACTCCAAAACGTTTTGACTTTTCGTTGACACAGTCATCAAATAGTGGACAAAACAAGTGACTCACTACCAGGTCTCCTTTAGTGAAATATCGTTTACATGCATTTGTAAGAATGTATGCATAAAGTACAGTAAGTAATAAAAATTGTTTCAATGTTTTAAAAGCTTTGAAACAAAATAAGTTTTCAAAATGGCTTTAAATATTTATTTGTTCTCTTTTTTACTGATATCATTATTTTATTTATTTTTATTTCTTAGTAATTGGAAGGAGTTCTTGTAGCTTTTCAAAAATACTTCCACTAATAAAGCAAATAGAAGACCATCTCTTCCTTCGTGTGCCTACTTGCAAGCAACGAGGTTTTCAACAACAATTTTTTGCTCCAACAGGAATGTATTGGAATAACTTTACAGTCGTGGTGTTCAGTCCAGTACTTGTCAAGTACATCTGCTGTGAAATCGCTCCTAAATATTAAAAAAAAAAATTAAGGCATTTTAGACTTTGAAATGAGAGGTTGGATTTTTGCAAAATTAAACTATTTTCATAGATTTCCAATATTTCGAGATTTAAAAATGCTCTGCATATAATCCTTCTAAGAATTTGCTCGGTCAATTTCAGTTCTCGATATAAAACCCACATGTTCGCAAGAAGTGAGGTGCGTATCTTTTGGGTCTACGAAGGTGTGGTGCAACCATTTTCATCTGCGTATATGGCCGTTTTTGAATATATCAAGAAGATGATTTTGGAAACAAAAATGACTGAAGTTTTAGAGCTATTTGAGAAAAATTAAATCTTCTTTTAAGAAATATTTGTTACAGGATTTCCGCGAGGTCCTTGGTGGTATAGTGATAAGTATCCCCGCTTTTCATGCGGGAGACAGGGTTTCAATTCCAAGTCGGCGAGGTTATTCCATGGCCTCAGCGGTCACCGCTTCTAACCATATTATAATTATATTCATATTTCTGTAATATTAAGTAAATAATTAAAGTGTTTCTGAAATATAAACTTTAATTTTTTTTTTAATTATTTCACTTTGGAGAAAACAATCTAAGAAAATTTTGCTTATATGTGGACGCTTTCAGTACTCTCACGGTATGCGGGAATTAATAAAATTTCATTTAACTTCCTCTGAAGCTAAAGAATTCCTTCGATGTAAAAATAAAACAGTTTTACTGGTATTTTCTAGATACGGCGCTTAAGAGAATTAAAGCAGATGCACACTTTCTGGTGCACAATTGAATTTGCTCACCTGCTTTTTCTGCGATTATTTTAAATGCCTTAATAGCCTTGGGGTAGATTAAAAATGGACGATAATATTTTAAAAGTATTATAACATTTCATTATTATTTTTTTCACTTTTTTTATTTTAAATCAGACCGTCGCAGCCCGAGGAACGTCCACACTTATACAATGTTCGAAGGATTGTCCGCTTCTACAACAATTTGAAAAATGCACACACACACTCTTTTATTTTCTTTTCTTATTCCATTATTAAGACATCATATGTTTGCATGGATGTGTTTTCGGATTTACTTTGGATGTGTGCAATACTGTATGAGTATGTGCACATTTCAAATAACATTAATAACATTAACACAATAAAAATCACACGTTTTTATACTGCCATGTTTTTAAGGACATCGTTCCAAATGAGGAACACCGTGTTGAGAGAATCATTCAGGGAAAATACTTTAGTATAAAATAACTTGTATATGTGCATGTGACCGAATGTATGTGTGTATATTGCAGACATCCTTTGTTGTAACAGATTTCCACAAGGCGAAGCCTGTTAAAGGAATATCGTTAGTCTTCTCACATTACGACAACGCAATAAAATTCTTTTAAAAAACAACTATAATTTTTTTATTATTTTTTTTTTTGTTCATTTAAAAAGACTACTTAGCAAATACAAAAGAAGAGATAGAAAAAACACAAGACAGCAAGTTAAAGTTAAAATGTCAGATTTTTAAAAACTTCTACATGTTTGCATTGGAATTTGCAGTAACTGCCAGAAGATTATTGTTACTCTGAATAAACATATGAGTTAGTAAAGGAGACACATAAACTCACATTACTCGTACTGGACAAACAGTGAAATAAAATAAATAGGAATTTGTGTCCAGCAGGATATGAGAGTGAGAGAAATTTATCTTTTCTTAACACATATTCCAATAAGACTTATTTCAGGTTGAAAATAATCCAAACAAAACAGCTTAAAGTTTAAAGCTAAATAAAGAAAAATAAAAGTAAAATTATCTCGGCCATCATTTCAAATATGCAAAATCTAAACTTATTAAATATATTTAATTTATTATCTTTTATTAGGAAGGCAGGAAAAAGTCTCTTATCTTATTAATTGACATATTTTAGCTCTCCTACAGCTATTTTCAAGGAGTAGTCACTTCCATGATTACTGCAGACCTGTGCTGAATTGCTCATGGAATTCCCTGGTGGTTCGGTTTACAAAAAGAATAAGCTTTTAAATCCAGAAGCCAAATTTTTGAAGCTTAAAGTCTTTTTTTATGATATTCACGTTCACAAACACTCATACACACAAAACCTCATGCCTACACACATTTCAACTTTCTAAATTCTTTAAATGTGTTACAATTTCGTTCCCGAAAATTCATTCACTATTTACATAAACCAGTTCAGGCATGACCTGGAATTATGAATTTTTTTTATCTTCTGACTTGAAAGATGTCAAAATCAGTTTTGAATTTTTAAATAAATTTCTGTCAACAAAAAGATTTCTGTTATTTACTAAGAACAATACTTATTATTTCTTTACTGGTCACCTTTAATGTTTTTATGATTAACGATTTTTTCATTGCTTACTGAGCTGCTGAAGGCATCATAAATCAAGCCTTCAACCGTGTGGTGCAGATGACAACATTTTGTAACTTAATATGGCCCTCACATACTGCCAAGTCATATAAAATAAATCAGGCTATATCACCTTATAGGTATTAGCTGGATACTACAAAGAGTAATTAAATTTACGGATTGGAATGGCACCGTAATTTTCTGGAAAGCCTTTGATTTACTGAGCTACCGATCACTTAAAGAATATTCGCCATATTGATATTGGATTGGTGCAGTAAGCGGATCCAACTTGCTTTTAACAAGAAATGTATAAAATATAGCAAAGAGTACGTGGTCGTCCCTTTATTGCAGAGCTTTGCAGCCATTTATAGAGTAACAGGCGGCTGGAAGTGTAATCGTATGATGTAGCGAGAGATCCATATTATAATTGACAACAAAGCATTAATAAAATCCCTTATCTGCATCTTCATCAACGCCCACCTTTTCCATGAATGCGGCATATGTCCAAAACTCTTAGTAGAATTGTCAGGTATACCCTTTACCCACATAAAGGGCTGTTGAACTACAGCAACTATCACCTCCCTGCATGCCATCAGAATTCATTTGAAAATAGGAATAGGAAAATTTTTATCAACTCCTCTGCAGGCGTGCCAGATTGGAGGAGCAAGGCTTTCATATACTAAGCAGTAAATGGCCCTCCTATAGTATATAATTATTGAAATAAAATTCTTTAGTATTAAATGAGTTCTATGTGTATACTAAATGCATATATGTAGTAGTTGGCTAGAAGTTGGTAAGTACAAGGAGCTGCCTTCGCTGATCAGTAGAATATTCCCTTGAATTTTTCTCAATTGTTTCAAAAACTCATATATTAATTTTCGTGAGAATATTTAAGTAGCGACGACATTGTCACTGGTCACTTACCATTAACTTGAAAAGAATTTCCCTCCCTCCACCGGGTCATTGCTGGTCTTTATCAAAAAACCATTAATTTCTGACTTTTGTTGCTGAATACCTGATAATAATTTTAGTTATGTGTTGTAAACCTTCACAATTCTCTATTTCTGTTTTATTCCCCTCCCTCTCCCTCTCTACATCTCCTTTACTCATTGGGAAAAATTTTTTTTTTTTTTTGCCAAGTTATTTATTTACACTTGGCATTGAGGAAATAAATGTTTTTTCTATTTCCTTCTGTTTCTGACAGTAAAACATTGAATAATCTTGTAAACGCCTAAAGTGTAATTAAATATTATATATGTAAAATATTAGTAATGCTTCGTCAAATCGCGTGTATAAAAATGTGTTTCTTTCTGGTAGTAATTTTGGCAGTGTATCTGCGTATTTAAAGTTAATAAATCGTTGTCGAAATTCATAGAAAAAAAATATATGCGAGTGTAGGCAGACATTTGATTGATTGACATGTAGCTGATTAATTTAAAGGATAAAGGATAAATATTTGCCTTAACATATTAACTGGAAACATGTAAACAAACAAATTGTTATTTGGTCTGGTTGGTTTATTTTTATTGCATGACAATGAAGAGTGCCAAGTGAATAGAAAAGTGATAAAAACAACAAAATATATTCTATTTGCGAAACAATGTTTCGAATCTTTCAAAGAAATTTGAAAAGGCATCGAGGTGTAAATAAATTACGCAGTAAATATGATGAGGTTTCTGTGAGAAACTTTTTTGAAAAAGTCTTTATAGCTTTATTCAATGTATTGCATTTCTTGGAGTTGAAAATTCTCGGCTTGTTTTCTTTCATGCGGAATGCAGATATAATTTCTAGCTTAAGAACAAATTTCCGAATATATAAATTTCTCTGATCAGAGGTTTACACTAATTTATTGCAATAATATTGTTTAAAAATATTAAGTTGAAGCAAACGACGCGGTAATACCGTAGTATTGTTAAATTTGAGATCAAAAAAATAATTTTATTTAATAGACAAGAACGAAAAGAAACCTTATATCGTAATTTCCTATACAATTGAGAAGGTTTCCTTACAAGCTTTTCCAATCTGCTTCATACATCTGCAAATTTGAGTTAAAAAAAAATTCAAAAATTGTAATGACGATGAAAAATTAATGATATTTTAATTGCTCGTGTTGTGCTTACAGTAACTTTGATTTCATTTCCGCTTGATGACTTGCATAACCATGCAAGCACGATGATACTACTCATCAATCAATTCCAATACACTTTTGTTAATAAATAAAAATAATCTTATTTGACTATTAAGAACTTTAATAGCCAAATATTTAATGAAAACAATTTTAATAACAAATGAACTGTGAGTTTTAAAAAGCTCAATAAACAATTTTATAATTTTTTAGTTTTTAAATGTTTGGATTTTTGAGATATTGAAGATGAACTGAGGAATTGAGCACAATGTTCCTACCGCTTGCAAAGCAATTAAATTAAGAATATGTGAACTGGCCACCCTGCATAGCTAATAAGCTTTGTCAAGCAAATAATTTTCTTACAATTAAAAGAGAGCACGACTAGTCAGCAAACGAGTCAAATTCAAATTCAGTCAGATTAAATCCATTCAAAACTTATCACTCCCCAAATAAGGAATATAATACGAGTATTACTAACATTTAAGTTAACTTAAAAGGATTACAAACAAGATAATACATATTCTCTTCGATATACCGATACCTTTTTTAAGCCGTAAGTAATTTTCTTAATAATAATAATCAATAAAAAAAAACCAAACGAAACAAAACAGAACAAAAAGCAAAAAATATTCAGCCGCTATGAATACTGAGAGTAGTACGTGAGCAGAAGTTAAAACCGGGATACCCATTCAATTGTTCCTGTAATATTCCAATACTTGATATGTATTGCGTGTTTGACGAATGGAACTCTTTCTTGGTAGATAAGATATGCCTAATCACTTTACCCCAAAATGAAAAAATTTTTCTACACAATCTTATTCATTAAACTCAACGCATAAAATGAAATTGGATCCAATCCTGTCCTTTCATACATATATCTATTTGAGAACCTTCTACCCAAATGCTTATAGTTGCTCCGTATGCATTTCCTTAAAAAATGCCTCTCAAAAATCTCCATCTTTTTCATCGAGGTTTTTGATATGCCAAACCATATGGGAAAAGCATAAAGAAGAAGAGGACGAATGATCACCTTGTACAAAAGCAATTTGGTCCTTACCGGTAAACTTCTGCTGTTAAATAATCTCGCATATATTCCCTTCACACGATTTGCCCTCTCTAAATTATACAGTACGTGACCATTAAATTTCAGAAGTTTATTAAAATTCACACCAAGGTATTTCATTGTGTCCTTAAATGCGATATTGCTGCCATTCAAATATAGTTTTAATCTTTTGCTCTGCGGTAATATTTACTTTTCCGAGATTATTTTTGAAACCAAATTGATTATCGGGAATATAATTATCTCCCAATTCTACATCCATCTTGTCCCTTATTATCCTCTCAAATAACTTCCCTATATTAGACAAAAAGAAAATGGTTCTAAACATATTCGCTTCATTAATCCCCCTCTGCTTAGCAATTTTCCATTGCCTAGGAAAATAACAATTATTCAAACAGTTATTGAACAAAATAGGCAAATATTCGAACGCCTTAACCGGAAATTTCTTCAGTATAAAATTCGATATTACATCACCATTGCTTATCATTTACAAATTTGGAAACATCTAGCAAATACTTTTAATCTATTAGACCCAATCTGCCCCCTTTGT